>CM077644.1:22209374-22809374 GCA_039707465.1 Rhabdophis nuchalis | reverse complement strand
ACTTTAAGTCTGAAGGACTTCAGCTCCCAGACTTCTCCAGCCAGCTTTGGCTGGAGACCCCTGTTCTAAGCTATCTGGAATCTGGTATTCCAACCATTGTCCTTGGAGAGATGTCCTAAGATCAAGCTGGAGCAAACCCATTTTGCAACTCTTTTGCTGACTCTCCCCTCACCAAACATTTGTGCTCAGAGTTATTACGTTGGAGACTGAAGCAGTGGTGGGATTCAGCCAGTTCGCAGCTATTCGGGAGAACCAGTGGTTAACTTTCTAAGTAGTTCGGAGAACTGGATGTTTGAAGAAATCTTGTTTTGTTTTGTTTTTCACTTTATAGGGTTAATCCTGTAAGGAAGGCAAGAAGGAAACATTCTAGTGTTGTTTCTAGTCTAATCTTTATTGCCCTGCTTACAGAAACTGCCTCTCCAGTTAACCCTTACAACATTGTAACCATGTATTTGGTTTTTATTCTACCTGTGCACCGCCCCGAGTCCCTGTGGGGAGAGGGTGCGGTTTTACAAATTAAAATTATTATTATTATTATTATTATTATTAGCTAAGGTGAAGCGCCCATCGACATGCGTTACATAGAGTTGGCCATGCCCACCCAGTCACATGACCACTGAGCCACGCCTACCCAGCTGGTCATTAGGGCAGAGAACTGGTTGTTAAATTATTTGAATCCCACCACTGGATTGAAGACTTTGTTATTTTCTGATGTCAAAATCAAAATATCAGAGTAGTAGGGGATATTTCTGGCTAAAATGCCCAAGTTAGATAAGTCTTCATCTGATAGAAATAATAGTTATATTTTGAAAGGAAAGTGAGAAAGCAAAATTAGTCTGACAACTTTTATAAGAAATAACATATTGTTTGACCCTTTCATTATTAAATGATCCCTCACTGGCCTCTCTTGTTATTAAAAGGCTCCATTCCTGGAGCCATTGTTAAGAAGTAGAATGGAATGCTTGGCTTCTTTTATAGGGTTGGAGAATGGTGTGCCTGCTCAGGTGTGTTGAACTACAACTCTTGGCATTGTCAGTCATTCGTCATGCTGGATTTTGGAAGCTGGATTTTGACTAGGTTACAGCAACCCCTGAAGAGCTACAAATTTATTACATTTAATAAATCAGAAAGATTTCTTTTCTTCTAAGGAGTTCAAGATAGCATACATTGTTTTCCCCTTACACTTATTTTATTCTGGAATAAATCTTGAAATAGGTGAGACTAATTTGGAATGACTGTTGCAAAGACAGCTGTGGGGTATAATGTCTGTATGGAGAATCAAACCTATATTTTTCAAATGCTGGTCTGACACTAGCATACCACATGGTCTCCCATCTGGAGATCCATCACACCAAGAATTATAAGATGTTGCCAGCATCTCTGATAGCTGATTCTTAACCATTTGGAACCCAATCCCAATTCAGTCCTCTTTTTTCTTCAATTAGCTTAGGACAGTTTACAGTATAGATTGTCCTTCGTTAATAATGGTAATTGGGACCAGAATTTGTTGCTAACCAATGTGATCATAAAGCATGATGTCATGTGACAACACCACTTAGCAATGGAAATTCTGGGGTTTCTGGTTGCTGTCATTACGCAAATCCTGTAACATCATTAAACATGATGTGATGTGGTTGACATTTACAACTTCCTGCTGGCTTCCCCATTGGTTTTGCTTTTTGGAAGGCAGCAGGAAATGTCATTAATGGTGATCCCATGGCAATGGGATGCTGCAATATTGTAATTGCTAGCCTACTGTCAGGTGGCTGAATTGTGATCATGTGATACACCGATTGCTATAAGAGCCACACTTACAAGGGCTGTTTGTAAATGCCATTCGTTCAGCCCTGTCATAAGTTCAAATGGTTATTGAATGGGTGGTTGTTAAGCCAAGACTACCTGTAACTACCCCATCCAAATAAATTGTAATATTTTTTTTTTAAAGAAGAGGAAAAATAAGTTGAAGAGTGGCAACCATACTTAAGACGATATCAAAATTTCCATTTCCTACAAGTTTTATTCCATTGTGGTATAAAAGGGTTGCGGTTATTAAGTTTGCGAGTGTCCTCAGATAGGGTCTTGTAATTATTTTATTGTTGTGAGGATGCTGCTGGCTTTTTTATAGCACCTTTATTCATCATTTTACATTGTCTCTGTTGCCATCACCAGATTAGGAAGTTCTTTATTGACTTCTTTTGTGATGTATTCAAAACACTGAAAGTCAGGAAAACTGTTGTGAGGATTTCAAACACAATAAATGAGATGACATTGACACACCAATCTCATTTTTCTCCAACAGGTAAGTTCAAGGAGTCCACATCTTATGCAAGTCTCTCCAAAATGGTGTTTCTCTTTTGAGTGAAAAGAGAAGGTTTTCTTTTTTTGTAGAGCTGAAAAGAAGATGAAGAAATGCAGGAGGAATGCTAGGCAGAGGGCCTGGAAATAGTAATGTTTGTTGTTACATTTTCATGCACATTTAGATATGGTTAGGTCTGTCAAAATGGCTCCTACAAAGAAATGAACTCTAATGCTTTAAGAGAAGAGAATATATGTAGCTCAGGATTGAACTGTGGAGTCCATGGAGCTGTCTGAGAAATCAGAGCAGAAAACAATACCCTAATCAAGGATCTACCAAGTAGAAAACTACATCCCCACAATGTTGGCAGGGCAAGCTGCTGTATATAAACAGGGAGCACTGAAGATGTTGGCTAATGAAACAAGCAAACAGCCAAGGCCAGAGATCACCAAGGACTCCACAGAACTTTGGACCTTCTGAGCAAGAATTCTGCCTTGTTTGTCTTCTACCAAACCATCACTCGCATAGGTGCATTAGAACATGAGATGAGCTCTAGTGAACTGCAGCATAAATCCTCCAATACACCATAATAATAATAATAATAATAATAATAATAATAATAATAATAATAATAATAATAATAATAACAACAACAACAACAACAACAACAATAATAACAACAATAATAATAACAATAACAATAACAATAACAACAACAACAACAACAATAATAATAATAATAATAAATAAATAAATAAATAAATAAATTTTATTTATAACCCGCTCTCTCTCCCCGAAGGGACTCGAGGACTCTTCCAACATTAGATAACCAGAAACCTTTGAGAAGTCACAAGCAAGCCATTAAGATACCCTTCCCTGACAGTATTGTCCCTAGAATCTGATCATCAGAAATATGTTTACCACTAAACATAACAGAAATTTGCTTCTAGAAGATGAAGAAAATAAAAAATGGTAATATTGTAGTTTATAGTTTGAATGAAGAAGGTCCAGGTTTAGTCAGTACCATACTGAAACAATTAAGAGTAAAACATTCATCAACGTTCTAACTTAGGGGTATCAAACTCATGGCCCATGGCCCAGATGTGTCACATGCTGGCCATTCCCACCCCCGTTTGAGCAAAGGGTGAAAAATATGCAATACATCATGTGATGACAACATGTCATTGCGAACATCCCTGTTCTAACTAGAGCAATGATGGCAAACCTTTTTGACACCAAATCCCGAAAAGGAAGTACATGCGTGCGCATGTGCTTTGAACCCACAATACAGAAGAGGAGCTGCAAAGAGGGGAAGCGTGCACTTGCACATGTTGGGAAATGAACTTCCATTTCTGGTATGCGCATGCACACTGGCCATCTAGTCTTCCGGTTACTGGCGGGCATGCGTGAGCGACAATCAGCGTTCCAGCTTCCGGTTGCTGCATGGATAAAACACATGCACACAACGGTGATGCCACATGTGCCAGGCAACATAGCTCTGTGTGCCACTTCAGGCACGTGTGCCATAGGTTCACCATCACAGACCTAGATAAATCAAGAATGGAGAGCTCTTTGGACTTCCACATATGGCCAAAACGTCCATTCCTGTAGCAGTATGACCATTTCATTACATTGCTCACAATGGATTTCCTTTCAATTCTCATTTGTGGGTTGAGAAAGTAGATGGATAATTCCTCTGAATTTCTCTAGGGCTAGGAAATTCTTCAACTTCTTAAGCCAAGACTCCATCCTTGTGGTCACAGTAATACATCTATAAAAAGCCCCATGGAAGGAATTCCTCCTCATGTCTTTCTTGGGCATTTAATTGGAAGAAAATAAGATAAGGGTGGTTGCAAACTGCTGGAAAGATGAACATATATATCTTGTGACTCAAAAAGTCTGTTCTGTGTTAATTGCCCATCCTAGGAACATGTTCTTCAATGTGCTCTTCTTAGAACTTTTTATCCTTAAAGCAAGGTATTTCCCATCAAATTCCAGAGGGATTTCTTTGCTTAGTACTAAAATAAATGCTATCAGCTTTATTTGTCACCACCCACCGATGTCATAATCCTCCTCCTTTGCCACCACCTGCTAGGTCACCGCCAGTTGATGTCACATCCTCCCTTTTTATGTGGGTTGCCTTCTTTGCTCCATACTTCCACCCCTTAGTACTTTGTGCTGAACCTTGAGGCTGTTGGCAAAGAACTGAGGGACAAGCAGGGGATGGAGAATAAGGAAATGGAAGCGCCCACCTCCAGATTTTCTCAAACAGCTGGGCCATTGTAGCAAAGCAAGAGAAGGTGAAAAGGGCTGTTACTTCTGCTTCCTTCCTCCCACACTTTAATTTCCAAGAATACCTCTGCCAGCAAACCCTATCGCATGACAATCTGCAGGATGTAAAAGCTCCTTAGATAAATTAGGCAATTGACTGCTATGTTTAACTAGACACAGTTTGAATTAAGAGAAAATACACATTTTCTCCTTTCCCTTCCCCCTCAAGTACAAGATAAATGCATATGCTTTCTGGCGCTATGCTGATAGATTATTTATAATAATTTACTGCAATGTTTTTCAGAAATTCTTCTGCTATGGTGGGACCTCTCCCTCAGTGTGTGAATTGGAGAAGGGAAGAAGGGATATGAGATAACTTCATACAGAGTGAGAGGGGGGAGGGAAGGAGAAAGGAAGGGAGAGAAAGAGAGGGAGGGGAAGAGAGAAAGGGAGAGGGAGGGAGGGAGGGACTTAAATACAGCCTTGGTAATCATGCATGCATCTAGTCCTTGAGTCAGGCTCCATTCAAACTAGTTAAAACTCTGTTGCATTCTCATCAAGTTAGCTGACTAGTTTTAACCTTAGTTATTTTGTGACACAAATGTTAAGCTTTTTCATTCTGCTCCTTAAACACTGTCATTAAAACTATTCTACCTTTTTTGTTTAGAACAGTATCTTCCTGAATTTGTCTGGCCTTTTTAAAAAATCACCTGACTTACTTAGTGCTTCATCATCCCCATCCTTGGTGGCAGCGAAATCTATAGTTTAACTATGCATTGTGTCAAGAAAGACAGTGGGTTTTTTTTCAGAGGGTCTGCATTAGCCCTCTGTTAATTATAATGGATGACCAGGGGGGGGGGGAAATCTCTGCCCCCTTGCATGATTTAACATGCCTTGGCCATGTTGTTCTTTACTCAACTTTGCTGGCGGGAGGGGAACCCTTCCAATCCCTGTAGTCTTTCCTTGTAGAAGATCCTGTTTTCCTAATCATTTGGTTTTCCTTCCTGTTTTCCAGACTTTTTTGTGATGCATGAACAGAGACGAATGGATTTAATTACACTTCATTTGGCCTTTTACTGCATTGAGCTAATATTCCACCTTTCTTTCATCAGCTAATATTTAGAACAGGAAGAGCTGGCTTCCATTAGCTCAACAAAGCCAAGCACTGGTTCCAACTTTTTCTAACAAATAATAACAGTAGAACAGAATCCCTGTTCTTTTGGATCCCTGTCTGAAATCAAATTATCCACATGGCTAAGAATCTGAAATATTTATCTTGGGGGTCATCTAGAAGGAGGTTGTCACGTACATGTAGAAAGCATCAGGGAGCCAAGAGGGAATCAAGCTATTCTCCAAAGCTCCTGAAGGCAGGACAAGGATAGAAAGTAATCAAGGACAGAAGCAACCTGACTAAGAAGAAATTTTATGACAGTTAGAATAATTAATCAGTGGAAAAACATGCCTCCAGAAGTTGTGGATGCTCCAACATTGAACGTTTTGTCTGAAATGGTATAGGATTTCCTGCCTGAGCAAGGGATTGGACTAGAAGACCTCCAAGGTCTCTTTCAAGTCTGCTTTTCTATTCTGTTCCAGGGCTTTGATTAAAATGCCATGACTTCTATTGTGACCATTTTCACTGTTGCTTCCTGCAGAACTGATGCTTTAAGGATCAACAATGAAGCAGCCTATTGAAATTGTGGGTTCTCCATCTCTAGACCTTTTTAGAAGCGGCTGGACAACCACATGTCATGGATAGTTTAATTGGATTTCCAGCATATATTGGAAAGAGTTGGGATGTGATTCCATTCAACTCCACAACAGACATTATATACATTGTTTTAAAAAATCCATGAAGAAGATTGTGATCTCATATGTGCCTCAGCCATACATTAGATCAGCAGTTCTCAACCATTTCGGTCCCCGGGCTCCTTAAAAATAATTGAGGGTTGGTTTGGGTGAATTATATCAGCCTGTATCTACTCTATTAAAAATTAAGAGCTGAGAAAATATTTATTTGATTTTATAGAGCCCTAAAAAGATCTCAGGATCTCCAAGGGTCTGCAATCCCTATGAGAATGGCTCCATCGGTTTCATGAGAGTTTTGCTCTTTAATAGGAAATATGCATAACCACTTCTTTCTGTTCTCACCTGAAGATACAGAACTGTTTCTTTGGGAAATGTACTTCATTATTAATGTGAATTGTACTTTTTATATGATAACCCTTGAGGCAGTAGGGATTGACAGAGATTGCCAAATGAAGTATGATTGTTTCCAAGCATCTGTTCTCGCATATCACTGAGGGAGAGGAGACAATGATAAACACCAGTAATGAGTGGAGAAATAGAAAGACAAGGAAGGTTTCCGTTGGCATTTTCAAGGACATGGTCTGTACTATATTAGAGCTGCAACTTTATAAAACGATGCCACAAGAGAAGAAGTGTGGGATTAACTAATCTCAACATAGCTACTCCTCTGGATGTACAAGAATGTCACTACAGTCCCTATTTTTTGAAGGTTTGTTTGTTAGTTTTTTTCTAGCAGATCCATGATGAAGTAAGAGGAATAAACTAGGAATAAAATCTGGTTAGCCTTCTAAAGGGAACTTGTGGCTCGGTGGCTAAAATGCTGAGCTTGTCAATTAGAAAGCTTGGCAGTTCGAATGCTAGCACCACATAACAGAGTGAGCTCCTGTTACTTGTCCCAGCTTCTGCCAACCTAGCAGTTTGAAAGCATGTAAAAAATGCAAGTAGAAAAATAGGAACCACCTTTGGTGGGAAGGTAACAGCGTTTGGTGCACCTTCGGCATTTAATCATGCTGGCCACATGACCACAGAGACGTCTTCAGACAGCACTGGCTCTTCAGCTTTGAAACAGAGATGAGCACCACTCCCTAGAGTCAGGAACGACTAGCATATATGTGCAAAGGGTACCTTAACTTTTACCTACCCTTCTTCTGCAGGAAAATCAATCAGTCAATATATTCACTTCTGAAACTAGGTGAGACAGTTGGCCATCTTTTTCACTACAAAAACAAAAAAACAAAAACGAAACCCTGGATACTTCTTGGAATATCACGGAAGCATACTATTCCACAATACAATGTGTTTAATCACATAGAGTTTCTAAGATTGACTGCGGAAAAGCAGCCTCTTCCTTATGATCCTTACATTGCTATCAGAATGCAGGACATTTTGGGGTTGGATAAAAGAGAAGACATCAAGAGGCCCATCTCACATCTGTTAAAAACTGCAACAAATTTTCCCCTAAAAGAATTAGCATATTTATGGTCAGATGAAAAATCACAAATTCAGACCTAACTTTGCCGTAGCGTAAAGGGTAAAACAAATCAAGCTTATAACCAAGTTGCACATCTCTCTTGTACTTCCAGAATCTAAGACTCAATTCTCTAAACTAAACTCTTAGAAAAGAAAAAAAATGTAAAAACATAAGCGTGAAAAGTTCGTAGATCTATTTTTCATGCCTGAAATCAAGGAGAAGGGAAAAAAAGTCAACATGATCAATTAGCAGAATGAAACTTTGTTTAAAAGCACAGCTTGGAAAATAAAAAAAATGTTCCATATGTTCCTTAAATTTTCCACCTCCCACATACAAATAGGATGGGGATGATCTGGCTCTGCATATATATCCTTTCCCTTGTGGTACTTATAAATCAAGCCATGCATATTTGGTGGAGGATTTAACCCCAATACAGTTGACCTATGTTTTGTCTTTTTTGGATTCAAAGAGATCCCACTGTGCTGAACTTGCATTGCTCATTTTAAGTTTAATTCATATCTTTCATTCCTTCTGTCTCTCCTGTCTTTGAATATTCCCCACTAGGTGGTCTAGGCCTCAAGTGGAAAATTTACTGGCAAGACGAGAACGTATGAGCACATTGTTTTTCCAATATGATTTAATGACATTTCTAGCCATTCCCATGGCTGTTGAAATCCTCCGTAATTATTCCCATTGGGGGTTGAGCCTCCTGTTGGTCAGGTGAAAACCCATACCAATGTCAAGTGCCAATAAATTTGAGATCTGCAAATGCAAGAACTCCATGCTTAAGTAATACGGGGTTAAACAGAGTGCAGCGATATATACATAAATCATAGAGCAGAACCAAATATTTATCGGTTGAAAGATTATTTTGTTTTAAAAAAATGAGATAATGACTTTGAAAAGTGATGTGCTTCTTTCTTAAAGCTCCAGACCCTCGTTTATAATTACAGCACAATCAGTGTTAAGGCTGTGTGAAGCTTCTATGGGCTCAGTCAGTTTGAAGGCAACTCTATTGAACCCCCCCACACTGGCACCCTGATTTCACTTAACTGAGATTCCTCAGATCAAAGTAGCCTATCGGGATGGACTGGATGATGTGAAAGATCCTGTAAACCAGGGGTGTTGAACTCAATTTCATTTGAGGGCCGCATCAGGGTTTTGTTTGACCACTGGGGTTGGGGTGGCATAGCCAGGGTGAGAGTGGCCAGCTCGACGTCACTCATGTTGGGGGCACCTGTGACAGTCCAAACACTCTGCCGGTGAAAACCAGCTTCCAAGCTTCGTTTTCAGCTGCAATGGCCTCCTGCAAACCCCTGCCAGGAAAAACGGAGCATGGAAGAGCCGCATGTGGCCCTCCCAAGCTCCATTTTTGCTGGCAGAGGCACTGTAAGCTGATCCTTCACTGTTTCCAGGCTGGCACCATAGGCCAGTTCTAAGCATCCTGTGGGCCAGATTTGCCTTGAGTTTGACACCCCTCCTGTAAACCAATTGTATTGTAAACCAATTCCTAGATCCTGCCATAGTCACTCATATTTATTCACTGCTCATTTGACTACTACAGTGTGCTCTCTGTGAGACTGACAAAGAGTGTTTTATGTCATAAAAGCTTAGGTTATAATACATTTACCAGATTTCAACTGCCCCAACATTCTTAGAGCTGTGGTGGCGCAGTGCTTAGAATGCAGTACTGCACGCTACTTCTGGGAAGTGCTGGCTGCCAGCAGTTTGGCAGTTTGAGTCTCATCAACTCAAGGTTGACTCATCTTTCCATCCTTCTGAGGTTGGTAAAATGATGCAGATGGTTGGGGCAACATGCAGATTCTGTAAACCACTTAGAGAGGCAGATTCTGTAAACCACTTAGAGAGGCCTGTGAAGCTGTATATAAATCTAACTGCTATTGCTATTGCTCTTCTCAATTGTAGAAAACAGCCATTTGAGCATGAAATAATTAGGACCACAGTTTGCAAAATTTAATATTTGTGTCCAGACGGTGATTTTAATAGACACTAGAAAAACAAAAGGCATCTCCTCCAAATTCACACTAGAGATCTCATGTGGAAACTGACAATGCTTCAAATACTAGTTACTGACACTAAAAAAATTAGCACAATATTCCAAAAAGCTATCAAAAAAGAAGACAATGTTCAAAAACAAGGTGTTTTGATCTAAGTATTTTGAAACATTATAGACATTGTTGCACATATATAATAACCTAATTAATATAATGAGCTAACTTTCTGAAGCTTGGGGCCCTCCAGATATATTAGACACAGTCATAGTTGGATGGAAGACTTCAAGGAACTTCTAGGGATGAAAGCTAGAGGAGGAGGAGGAGGAGGAGGAGGAGGAGGAGGAGGAGGAGGAGGAGGAGGAGGAGGAGGAGGAGGAGGAGGAGGAGGAGGAGGAGGAGGAGGAGGAGGAGGAGGAAGAGGAAACTATTTTCATACTGTATTGGTATGATTATCAAGGAAACCTCAAGGCCATGCTCATGAAGTCTTCAAACATCAATCTTGGCTCAAAGAAGATTTTACATTACTACTAAATCCAGCTTCACACTATGTGTAGACATGCTACTACTGGTATAATAACAGAATAACAGGTTTGGAAGGGACCTTGGAGGTCTTTTAGCCCAACCCTCTATTCAGGCAGGAAAAACAATAACATTTCAGATAAATGGTTATCCAACCTCTTCTTAAAAACTTCCAGTGTTGGAGCATTCACAACTTCTGGAGGCAAGTTATTTCCCTGATTAATTGTTTTAACTATCAGCAAATTTATCCTTAGTTCTAGGTTGCTTCTCTCCTTGAACACACATCTGAACACATCTACAAAAGACACATGAGCATGCAAAGTATGGATCAGTCTGTGCAACTCTGACATATAAACCAGTGGTAGGATTCAAACAGTTTTACTGCCGGTTCTGTGGGTGTGGCTTGGTAGATATGGCACGGCTTGGTGGGCGTGGCTTGGTGGACGTGGCAGGGGAAGGATACTGTAAAATCTCCATTCTCTCCCCACTCCAGGGAAAGGTTAATGTAAAATCCCCATTTCCTCCAGGTCAGCTGGGACTCAGGAGGCAGAGAATAGACGGGGGCAGGGCCAGTCAGAGGTGGTATTTACCATTTCTCTGAACTACTCAAAATTTCCACTACCAGTTGTCCAGAACTGGTGAGAACCTGCTGAATACCATCTCTGATATAAACAAGATGACCCTTACAAAAGCAACTTAAATCTACAAACTAGAGATGGACCAGTGGTATCTGAATGCAAAATAATGCTAATGTTTGAGAAAATAGAATATTTTATTTCAGAGAAATATCTTGATTTTCAATTTCTCTGAATTTTGTCAGGTATTTCTCAGCTCACCAAAGCTGCCAAAGTATGCTTTTAAAATGCATATTTTGTAATATGTAATATATTAGGAATGATGTAACATATTTATATATATATTTTAGTTTAATTGTTCAAGATATGTATTTGTATACTTATTTATTTACATTTGGACTTTTTTTCAGTTTAATGTAAGAAAAAAAGTTTACATTTATGAGAAAACATGCAAAACTATTCCAGATGGGAAGCAATCCATGCACATGACAGAGAGGGAAAAGGGGAGGGGGAAATGTTCTTCGTTCTAATTTTTGAATTTTGCGCACTGCAATATATTTCTCTCTCTCTTCAAGCCATCCATCAAAAAGGGAATTTAGAGCTATGTGGCCAAAAAAATTGTTCTTTTTTTTTTTTTTTTTGGCTGCTATCAATATGTCCAGAGCAAGAAACACAAGCGCCGCAATGATATATATGAGATTTCCAATTCTGTGTGAGGATTCCAGTTGCAGCCAGCAAGATGAAATGTGTTCGTTGGGTTTTGTTTGCGACGGAGTGCATTTTAGTGTTGCCTATCTGATGTTTCCCAACCATCTTCATCTTTGTCATTGCGAGCCCATCTTTTTCAATCTAATGAACTCAAACCATCAGTGCAACTTAAGTTCGGCTGTCTGTTCTTGCATAGTTAATATTAAAAATGTACTAACAGCGCGGCTGCAAAATCAAATTATGCACATAAATATGCTGGCATAGCAGAGGAGGCGGCAGAAGCTGAAGTTAGCAACATTGATGCCAGTTCACATTTGCAAATCAACCGTCAATCTGTCATTAAACATGTTATCAAATGATGATAAGTGTATGCTTCTTGCTTGCATTGGTACGCTTATTCCCGATGTTGATGTGCATTAATGGGATAATATGCATTAACATAGTCTTGCTTGGGTGAACACAAAACATTTTTTATCCATCTAAGCTAGTTTCCCCCTGTGGCCCCCAACTAAGTGTTTTATGTTATCAAATTGCCAAAAAATGGGAAAACATATTACTTTTAATTAGCAAACCATGAATTATTATTAGTACTATTTCATTCATTTTCCTTTAAGCCAGGCTAACTGTAGCATATTGGCAATATGTTTAAAGAAATTTGTTGCAATGGGGAGATGGGGGCAGGATTAAAAAAATCACTCCACTCTCTTCCTTTTTAATATCAGCAATTCTGTGCTGATTATCTGCCATTTTAATGCGCTGGTCTTCCCTCCTTAAGCCTAACTTTTGAATACCTGTGATGATTTCAGATCAAGGATGTGAAAGGCAAAAGGGGAAATGATTTCAGGTTACGGAAGCCTTTTGAATCCTAACTTTATGGGTGGAGGAAGATAAAATGATTAGTGTCTTCTAGGTGTTGTGAATATCAATCTCCACAAACTGCTAACCAGCATGCCCAGAGCAAGGAATTGTGGGGGTTGTAGTCTAAAACAAAAGCATCAAGCTATCAACTTCTTCTTGGTGATTCAAAAAAGAAATGGTAGCATAGAAGTCCTAACACCATATATTTTGATGATAAATGATTTGGTGAAGTAGTTCACCAAATTTCACCAAACATATGCTAAAACAAGTGTTGCTAAGTTATATTTGTACCCTGGAAGCAGGGGTGAAATACTACCGATTCGGAGCGGTTCACCCGAACCAGTAGTAAAAATAATGTTACTGGTTTTTCTGATGATCAGTTGTGCCTCACTATTTATATTAGCCAGAAAGAAGGATTTCCTGCTTTCTAGCAAATCTAAATTGCATGTCACAGCGGATTCCCCCCCTCGCTCTTCACTTACCATTGCAGGCACACTTAGTAACATGCTCTGCCCAACCACCCGGATGTCATTTTGACTCTCTGCACTTGCACAGAAGGTCCTGCGCATGCACAAAAAGTCCTGCGCATGCACAGAAGGTGCATACGCTCACATTGCTACCAGACCGCTAGATAAAGTAAGTGGGTTTCACCCCTGCCTGCACAATTTGGGTGTGAGTGGGATTACCTCATAGATGCATGCACTAAAGTCCTGTCTCTAAGACAAGGAGCCCCCAGACTTGTGGGAAATTATTAAATAAATCATTGGGGAATAATTTACCAACCAAATCTCATTCTTAAGAACATGTATTTATTGATGTCTATGGACATCCTCAGTCATCCAGATCATGGTTGTTCCAAAGGTGCTTCTCTGCCCCCCCCCCACCCTCCAAAAAAGGCAACTAGACTTCGTTTTTCCTTGAAGATGTTTTGCTTCTCACACAAGAAATTTCATCTCAGAAGAAGCTTCTTGGATGAGAAGCAAAACTCTTAAAGGAAAAACAAAGTCCAGTGTCCTTTGGGATGTATTATTGAATTACTTGTTCGTGAGATTTCAAGGCTATACTGTTCTGTAAAATTTTGAGAGCTCTATGGTATAAAAATACAAAATAATAGAACAGAAAAAAACAAATGAACCCTAATACCCAAGTATTTAATCTATTTAATCCATTCTATTTAATCAAATAGAATGCCACAGAATCTTGGTGCACATCCTAGCTCAAGGTCTGGGTAATTAGCCAGGTTTCAAGGCTTCTTACATATCAGGGTGGGAGCCATATGAATCATCAGAGGGCAGGTGCCATCAGAAAGAAAACATGATTCCTAGATACCCAAATGTGACCTTGTTTAATTAAAGGGACCTGGAGATACCCACCCTGCCTGATTGTAGAGGATGGAAAGAAACTATCGGCGTTAGGTGGTCTCTCAAACAAGTGAATTTATGAGATCAAATCAAATTTTCCTGGCTTCATTCAAAACTTTCTAAAATGTACCCTTTAGTAAGCCATTTATTGAACAAGTCTGGTTCTTAGGGCAAAACAAAAGGTGGACCTGTAGAGAAAGCTCGGTCACGTTTGCTTATTTCCCCAAAACTGATACAATTGGTCCCAGTTGTTGTATGCTTCAAAGCAAAAATATAAAGCAAGTCAAAAGTTGGTAGGGAGAATCCAGTGAAAATGGCAATCATTCTATATGTTTCTCATTTGTAGCCTGTATGGTCTATTGAAAATATTGAAACTGTGAATGGTAGTTTCAAAGCCTCATTAAGGAATGAGGATCCTTCATTTATATTTTTATGAATACTTTTAATGAATAACTTTGCCACATCATCTGGCTCTGCCCTTTCATATGTAATTTCTGTATGCGTGTAAAAACTCAGTTTCTTCAGGATAGAGAGACAGGGAGACAGACAGACAGACAGACAGATGAAATGTTGTAACACTCTAGGCTTATCTAATTTACAAAGGCATTATAATACTGATTCCATTTGTTTTTTTTCCTTTCTGGTTTCTCAACATTATTACCACAATTATTTATTGTTACTACATCTCTGTTCTTGCAACTGATATAATTGATTTCATCATTTTCCCAGTCATTCACTTACAACCTGCATACAGTTTTGGTCGCCACGATGTAGAAAAGATGTGGAGACTCTAGAAAGAGTGCAGAGAAGAGCAACAAAGATGATTAGGGGACTGGAGACTAAAACATATGAAGAACGGTTGCAGGAACTGGGTATGTCTAGTTTAATAAAAAGAAGGACTAGGGGGGACATGATAGCAGTCTTCCGATATCTCAGGGGCTGCCACAAAGAAGAGGGAGTCAAGCTATTCTCCAAAGCACCTGAGGGCAGAACAAGATGCAATGGGTGGAAACTAATCAAGGAGAGAAGCAACTTAGAACTGAGGAGAAATTTCCTGACAGTTAGAACAATTAATCAGTGGAACAGAAATTGCCTCCAGAAGTTGTGAATGCCTCAACACTGCAAGTCTTTAAGAAGATGTTGGATAGCCATTTGTCTAAAACGGTATAGGGCTTCCTGCCTAGGCAGGGGGTTGGACTAGAAGACCTCCAAGGTCCCTTCCAACTCTGCTATTGTATTGTAACCCTTGGTTACCTCACTAGTAATTCCAAACTCCAAAGCATTCATGAACAGGTTAAAAAATCCCAACCCCAATACAAACCCTTAAAAGTAGCACACCCTTGTGGGTACAATTCAGTATTTTAACTCTCTGCTTTCCTTTTTTAAAAAAAAAAAATCCTTCTCCAATAGTATTATCATGGGCTAAGAAGGACATTGCTATACAGTAATAAGTGGTCATGTAGTGTTTGTCTCTATCCATCAAGTAATTATCTAGTCACTTATGTTAATCATTTCAATATTCATAATCCAATGTGCCAAAAAAGCCAATTTGCATTTGAAATGTCTTTCAAATGGGAAATCGAATATTGGATAAGTGTATGCTAACACTTATTTATCTATGAAGTGGGCAAGGAATGTGTGCGAATGTATTGTCTTTCTAAAATCATTTCCTAGGAAACTGGAACCTTCTCTGATGTCCCATTTTTTCCACTAAATTCCAAAGAAAGATCCTATGACAAATTTTCCTATCTTTTTTTTTTCGAACTCAAAAATGTCAGCAGCCAGAGAAGGTATATAGAATGACAGAAAGATGCGTACCTGAACACAACAATGGTAGTACTCTTTGCCATTGGTGGGGTTCAAATAGCTTTGCTGGCTGGAGAATTCTGGGAGCTGAAGTCCTTCAGACTTAAAGTTGCAAAGTTTGCCCACCCCTGAAATAAATGAAAAACCGTTTCTCTGCCCTAATGATTTCTTCCAACAACCAGTTCACCAAACTGCTCAGAAACTTAACAACCGGTTCTTCCGAAGAGGTACGAATTGACTGAATCCCACCATTGCTCTTTGCCCTCTGCGATGATTTAAAAACACTATTAACACAAAGTCAAAAGATACTCTCAAACACACTGGCAAAAAGTACAATAACAGAAGTGTCTTTGAGAGGTCCTTGGTGCTCTCTGCGCTTGGTTGTTTTCTTGCACTTGTTTCATTACTCAAACTAGCACTGATGAAGTTACCTAGTTTGGGTTATGACACATCTGCAAGAAAACAGCCAAGCGCAGAGAGCACCAAGAGGCCCACATTTCAAACCTGAGCTACAAATATTCTCCTTTACTAGAAGCGCCTTTTACAGGAGAATAACTCTTTTAAGATATTGAAAGTCAGATGTTTTACATAATATTAGGTTTCACCCTACTCTACCACCAACATACAGCATGGAACTGCATCATTATGGAACAGGGGAGCCCATCCAGAGGTGGCATTCAGTGAGTTCTGACCAATTCTGGATAACCGGTAGCAGAAATTTTGAGTAGTTCAGAGAATCGGCAAATACCACCTCTGACAGGCCCCGTCCCCATCTATTCTCTGCCTCCCGAGTCCCGGCTGATCGGAAGGAAATGGGGATTTTGCAGTAACCTTTCCCTGGAGTGGGGTGGGAATGGAGTTTTTACAATATCCTCCCCCTGCCACGCCAACAAGCCACACCTGCTAAGCCAAGCCATGCCCACCAAGCCACACTCACAGAACTGATAGTCAAAAAAATGGAATCCCACCACTGAATCCATCACCCAAAGAAATGAAGGGTTTCTGAAGATGTTGGCCCAACACCCATTTGCTGGCCAAGTTATAATCTGATCTCCTGCACTGAGCATATGGTTATCACTCTACAGAGAGTGATCAATTCGGCAGAAGAAACCATCGGTTGCCCTCTGACATCACTGGATAATATCGCCAGATCTCGCTGCTTTAGCAGAGCAAGGAAGATTCTCAAAGATGATTCACACCCTGGTTGGTATCTCTTTGCCCTTCTCCCATCAGGCAGAAGATATCAAAGTATAGCCAGCAGAACAAACAGGTTTAAAGGTAGCTTCTATCCATGGGCTGTGAGACTTTTAAATTCAACCGCAATCACTCCATGCACATGCTAGTTTTTCTTTTCTTTTCTCTCTTTTTTGCTTCTGTTATAATTTTGCACCAGTGAAGTTAAAACCAATTTCATTGTAATTTTTACAATGACAATAAAGATTATTATTATTATTATTATTATTATTATTATTATTATTATTATTATTATTATTATTATTATTATTCCCTTCCAACTTTATACCATGTATTTCTTTTTTTAAACCAGCAATTGGAAGATGAGCGAATGTCTCACAATTCTGCGATCCTAATCAGCGACCCAAGGAAATGGGTAAAATGGGACTTTCACATGTACGGAATGAGTTGAGTAGAATGGAACGGGATATCATTTTGTAAACATGAAAGTGTCTATTAGTTATCAAAGGGCGGAGAGCATTTGTTCAGCCTTCCTCAGATCCTTTACCCTTCAGCAAAACCATTGCTTAGCATTCTTTTAAACCTCGGATATCTACTTGCCCACTATGTGATCATTAAGTGCTGTTACACTGATTAGCAGCAGGGAACGGGGAAAGGGTGGGGGGGGGAGGGAAGCTGTGGGATCTGGCAAGATGAGCTTCTGCTGTTGTTCCTCTCACTCCTGCCTCTCTAAAGACTGACTCTTGCAACCATATTTCAATCTGCCTTTCATGCAGCTTTGGAGCACATTCAGAATTTGGAAATGACAAGTAATTTGTCAATATGTTTTCACCATATGTATTAAGCTCGATTTTTTTAAAAAAAAAATGACAGTCAGCGGCCCTTGTAATGGTACCGTATGCTTTTTTTTCCTTTGCTCCGCACACTTGAGCCTGCGCTGATTTAAGCCACCAACCGATTCAAAATGCGGGCTTGTGTAGAGGTGGTCCTATTGCAATGATCATCATCCTAGTAATTCAGCCGTGAGGCCACACACATGCAGCCACACACAACGGTTGATTTCTGCTAAAAAAAATAGGGAAACCACCGACCCCAGTCGCTTGCAAATAATCATGCCTCTTTTCATGGACATGGTTGGTCAACGTGTGATTCCATAAATTATTTTATGGAATAAAAGAATGTATAATACAAGAATTATCCATGAGAGAAGCTGTGCCTAAATCTTCAGGCCAAGGAAGATGGGAGAAGGGGAATTGGAAAAGCCAGTCTTTAGCAGTGTTTCTGTCAAGCACCAATAAGATCAGGAGATCAAACAGTTCAAATGGACATAAAGATTTGTTGAGAACTTAAGCTCTCTTCAAGAATCTGAACTACTAATGGCCAAGGGAAATTAGCGGGAGATAGGAAGGAATTCAAGGTGAGTTGGACTTAGATTTCTTGTGAGTGTGAAGGGATTCATGACTGATGATACATTTGACTCCTCCCTCAGTCTCAGCCTGGTCATCTCTTACAGTCTCTCAACCTTGTCAACTTTGAGATGTGCAGACTTCAACTCCCAGAATTCACCAGATAATTGAGAAACACTAGTCTAGAGTAGAATCAAAAGGGGAAAAATGAGAGAAATTCTGTCTAAGTCTAAGTCCTAGACAGTAAAATGGATGAGAATCCTAGTAGCAGATGAAAAGGTTATTTTGAATGTTCCTCTGTACAAAATTTCCTTATTATATAAAAAATGAGCCCAGGCAGAGAGGAATGTTTCTGTTTTTCCCAATTTCTTGCTGTATGTCATCTTCTACATGTAAGTGCACTTTTTTAAACATATTTTTTCTTTTTTAAATGCAGATAAATGATTTGAGAATCTGAAGTTTACTCTGTTCTTTCAGAATTTCTCAACTCATTTCCATCTCAATCTTCTTTATGTGAATCTGACTTAAGTAGGAGAAGTGCTTTTCAGCTGATGGTACCTACACAACAGTTTAGGTGGGCTGTAGGCATTCTTGGCAATTGCAAGAACAAAAAAAAGTGTTGCTGGAGTTCTGAGTTGTTAAAAAATAGCCCTGCAGTTTAAGCGACAAAAAAGAACATTCTAGAAATGCTTTTCCCTGTAAAGGGGGGGGGGGAGGGGGAATGAAATAGACCTAAAGGGCAGAGAACTATCTGAAACAGAGCTGTACAGAGACATGCTGGCAGGTTAGAATAGCAATTGTAGTGAAAGACAGCGCATTCTATGCAAGGAAGGGATGGGAAAGCTACCTGCTACACAATACATGAACCAGCTCTTACGTACTACACCAGTTCTTAATTAATTAGAAGGCCCCCACTTCTGTAGCGGAAAGGGATGACTCGCCACAACCAACTTGCAGTGGGACAACTCGCCATGTCCAACACACCAGGGGACAATTCAACAATTCAATTTAAATATTTAAAATAATTTAAAAATATATTAATTTTTCTCATTCACATTTCATGTTGTCCCTCTTATTGCCTTCTTTCTTGAATGATTCTATTCCACCATTTCTTCAATATTGATGTAACTCTTGGCCATGCCAAGTTGGCCGCACCACATTGTCCTAGACCCGTGATGGCGAACCTATGGCAAATGTGCCAGAAGTGGCATGCAGAGCCATTTCTCCGAGCATGCAAACCATCCTCTGTTGCTCTTCCGGGCTCTGGTGCATTGGCCAGCTGGTCTTCACACACATGCATGTGCGCCAGCTACCTAATCTTCCAGTTTCTGGCACACATGCACGGGTGAAAACCAGCTGGCTGGTGGGCATGCATGCATCAGAAACCGGAAGATCATCTTCCCAGCACATGCATGCACACCAGGTGGTTGCTCTTCCAGAAACCAGAAGACCAGGTAGCTGGTACACATGCACATGCCGGAAACTGGAAGAGCAGCTGTCCGATGCACGCATGAGCGCTGGGCAGCTGCTCTTCCAGTTTCCGGCACACATTTGCATGTGTGTGCTCCTGGTTTGGCACTTGGTGCCGAAAAGGTTCACCAAGACTGTCCTAGATCCTTACACACACGCACACGCACACACACACACACACAAAATCTGTCTGACCACACCAACATTTTTTTGCTCAGACCATCTTTGCTGTCTACATAGCTTCTCCATAGCAGTCACTTATTTATTTATTTTATTTTATTTTATTTTATTACATTTATACCCCACCCTTCTCCTAAAAAAGGACCCAGAGTGGCGCACAGGCATCATTAAAATCATACAAAAATACAAAAATACAAAATTGTTAAAAACTAATTAAATATTCCCTGTGCTAAAATTAATAAGACTCTAAAATTTAAAAATTATCCCTATAAAAGTCAGAAACGGGGGTTATGCTAGGTCGGCTTGTTGAAATAAATAGGTTTTAAGACATTGGCGGAAAAGGCGGAGGTCCACGATGGTGCGTAGATCGGGGGGTAGGTCGTTCCAGAGGGCAGGGCCCGCCACAGAGAAGGCTCTTCCCCTGGGCACCGCCAACCGGCCTTGCCCGGCCGACTGTACCCCGAGAAGGCCCTCTCTGTGGGAGCGGATCGGTCAAAGGGATGTTTCTTCTCATAGCTTACTCCTTACAGGAGCAACACTAGATGAAGCTGTGTACAGGATCAAGTCCTCCTCCAACTGCCTTTTACCCTCTGCTACAGCACTAATGGCTTGTCAACACCAACAAAGATGACTTGACAAGAGCTTAGCTTAGCCTCACTTTCCAACTTCTTCCAAGAATATTTCTTCTTATAACATGTCCAGATGTCCAAAAGAAATAATTGTGGAAGCAAAAGGGAAAAGAAAGATAGAAGCAAGAGTTTTCTCGTTGGGCTGTTTATATGGAGAACTGTCTTCTTGTGTTTGCTCCTTATTTTTTTTTTTTTTACTTTTTCTTTTAAAAAAAGTAAGGTTGGGGTTGTCTGGCTATTATAAATAAGAGCTGTTGTGGCACAGAGGTTAGAATGCAGTATTGCAGGTTAACTCTACTCACTGCCAGCAGTTCAGTTCTCACTGGATCAAGGTTGACTCAGCCTTCCATTCTTCTGAGGTCAGTAAAATGAGGGCCCAGATTATTGGGGACAATATGTTGATTCTGTAAACTGCTTAGAGAGGGATATAAAGCACTTTGAAGTGGTATATAAGTCTAAGACTCTAAGTGCTATTGCTATCATTATCATTATCATTATTATCATTAAATAGCAAAGCATGCTCTCATACCAAAATTGATGGAAGTAGAGGAACATACTTTTGACTTAGCTCCATCATTGCTCTAGTAGTAACTGTCAGACCTGGAAGCCATCTTTTGCATCAGGCCTTCAGGCCTGCCACATTTTCTGTTGTGGGAAAACGGGAGGGGAATGATATGGAGTATGGGTGATATATAGTTTAAATAACATTCCTTTCTCCGAGAGTCAAGGTCATCTTGACCTGCAGCTGTGATGGTGTGACTCAGAGGCATCTCCAGTTGGGACTGTGCCTGATTGGATCATGTGATGGACATGTAGGTGCTGGGCAGAGACTTGAACTTTCACTTGGCTGGGGAAAACCTGGAAACTTTCAGTTTCGGGTTTTCCCAGATGTGAAATCTCTAATAAAATGGAACTTTGAGGAAACTCAAGCCTCGAAGTCTTCTTTTGTTGGGGGTGTTACTTGGAACCTTGACAGTAACATAAAAACAAATGTAGCTTGGCTGACAATACAGAGGAAAAGAAGCAAAAGTCTCTGTTGAAACAATCCCTTTTGCAAATCAACTGGAAATTGAAAAGCACTACGTCAAATGTTCAGGTTTCTGGGAAGTTTTCATCACCCAAAATGAGAACAGAAAGACAATAGTTTCTGTTCAATTTAATTTGTACCAGATTACCATCTTAGATCCCTGTTGTTGTATCTATTCCTTTCTAGGGGCTAGGACAGATACACAAACTAGGAGTGGGGAGAAAAATAAATCAATAGATTAAAATTTGACGAAAATGCTGCATGTTGCATAAGCACATTCCAATTTCTCATCCAAATATGCTGGCAGACAGGCAGTTTCATAAAACTTGCTATAAATCATAAATCTGAATGCCTGAAAATATACAGATGTTCTTTTCAGATAAAGCAAACATCTGGTTTCCACCAGAGTGGAACCCAGGTTCATTAATAATCTGCCGAGCATAAAATAAAATTTTAAAAATGAGACTCACCATTCAAGGATACAAGAACGGAGAGGAAATATATCATCATCTCCTTCTCTCTTTTCATTCATTTAGCAATTTATAAGATTGCTGAACTTGCAACTCCCACTCTGGGTGGCTGAGATAGGTTAAAACATATAGAGAGAAACCCAAAGGTGCTTTTGCAAAAGGCAAACTGGACTTTCTTCTTCAGAACTGGGTGAGAAGAGAAACGTCTTCAAGGAAAAACAAGAAAGTCCAGTTGCCTTTTGAAAAAGCACCTTTGGGACAATCAAGAAATCCCTGGCTTTCTGCCTGCCATCCATCTCTTCGGCTAGCACTGAATCTGCCTTCCTGCCTGCCTTCTGCCTTCAGTTGGGAAAGTAATTGGTTGGGGATTTTTTTTTTACTTTTTTTTTTAATTACTTGGGAGGGGGGGGTTGGCTTTTTTTTAAAGGAAATAATAGCCATTTAAAATGTATAAAGTTTTGGCTGCTTTTATATTTTTAGATGTGTGCAGCTTTCTGAGATTTTGCGTGTTTGTGTAGTGTTTCACACTCACTACACAGTCACACAAAATCACACCAAGCTGTATGTGACATTTTGTGCTTGTGATCGTTGGTTTTGTGAGTTCTCTGTGACTGTGACTTTCCTGCTTGTTGTTGCAAGGGAGATTTTGTGTGCTTTTACATTGTGTGAGGGTCGCACAATGGCATTGTGTTTTTGTTAAGTGTGAAAGTTGCTTTTTGAGCTCTTTGTGGCTCTGTGAGCTTCCTGCTTGTGGCAGGGGCCATTATGTGTGCTTTCGCAATTCTGCTTGGGCACGGGGTTGGACTAGATGACCTGCAAGGTCCCTTCCAACTCTGTTAATCTGTTAAGACCTGGATAATGGAGAATTTCCACAGACATATCAAAAGAAAACAATAAGAATAAAAACAACAAAAAACACATAGCATTACTTAAGCCAAAGTACACTCATATTCCAAAACCAATGAAAGAAATGAGACAGCTTCCACTGAAGTGGGGCAAAGCAATTATTATTATTCATATGATATAGTATTATGGCAAGAAGACAGAAGTATGTGTACTATCCTATCCCTGACATTGCTCCTGGGTGTACATTTTATTGAATCTGGCGTTTATATAGCAGTGGTGGGTTCCTACCGGTTTGAACTGGTTTGGCCGAACCAGTAGTACTTTGGAGGCCTGGATCACTGGAACCGGCAGCGGCCCAGACCTGCCACGCCCCCAAACCGGTTCTCCCGGCAGCGCCTATGACAGCGCCATCTTGTCTTTTGCTTCTGCGCATGCCCAGAGCAAGTTTTGTTGCTCTGCACATGTGCATGCGCACACAGCGCGCATCAAGGGCACCCGTGGGGCATGCCCATAAGTGAACCAGCAGTAGTGACTGTCAGAACCCACCCCTGTTGTATATGTAAGTGTAGCCTTTATTCATAAGATCTTCCCACTGCTGCTTTTAATCATATAAATAAGGTTCTGATTGAGACAGAGAGAGCCTGTAGTCCAAGATATTGGTCTCCATGATTTTGCCATGCTGGGTCAATTACTCAAATTTAAAATCTTTTTGCTTATGGAATTTACAAGGTGCTCAACTCTGGGTGGGTGCCTTATAATTTATGACTACCCTCCAGAAATTGTGGGTGCTCCAACACTGGATGTTTTTAAGAAGAGATTGGGCAGCCATTTTTCTGAAATGGTATAGGGCCATGATGGTGAACCTATGGCACAGGTGCCACAGGTGGCACGCAAAGCCATTTCTGAGGGCACGCGAGGCATTGCCCTGTCAGCTCCAGCACACATGAGTTTGCTGGCCAGCTGATTTTTGGCCTTTTCAGCCATTTTTTGCCCTCCTGAAGCCTCCAGAGGGAGAAAAATGGCCCAGTGGTCAACCTGGAAGTCCATTCCTGAACTTCCAGTTTGTGTGTTGGGCATTTTTTCGCCCTCCCCAGGCTCCTAGAAAGCTTGTGGAAAAATGGACCTACTGGGCCCACCGGAAGTCAGAAAATGGGTTGTTTCCAGCCTCGGGGGGGAGGCATTTTTGCCCTCCCCAGGCTCTAAAAAAGCCATGCGTACATGCGTTGAACAGCAGGGAGTGTCACATATGTATTCTCAGGGGACAGGGCATGGGAGGCATTAAATGATGGAGGTGGGCACAGGAGCATGCACAATAGCGCAAGCGTGTGTGCTTTAGGCACCCGAGGCAAAAAAGGTTCGCCATCACTGGTATACAGTTTCCTACCTGAGCAGGGGGTTGGGCTAGAAGACCCCCCAGGTCCCTTCCAACTGTGTTATTCTGATTTTTTTTTAAAAAAAGAATAGTGCAAACAATAGGGAAAGAAATCATAATGGTCAAAAGATTAAAAAATGTAAATAAATTCCCAGCTAAGAGGACTCTCCACCATCACACCGACTGTTCCAAAGCCTAGGAGAAGCCAGGACTGATGGTAGCCATCCAGAACTATCTGCTGCTGTGGCCTAGAAGTGGAGCTTTCGCCCCCCCCCTCCCCCAGTCATAGGTAGAGGCAGATGTAGGGACTAGATGACCTGCAAGGTCCCTTCCAACTCTGTTAATCTGTTAGATATAATTCTAGAGCAGGGGTCTCAAACTCAATTTACCTGGGGGCCGCTGGAGGCAGAGGCTGGGTGAGGCTGGGATAAGGGATTCCTTATATTAATATTAATACTAATATTAATACTAATATTATACTTTCATATCACTGTGGGGGCCACAAGACACCGTCCTGCAGGCCGCAATTGGCCCGCTGGCCACAAGAATAAGACCTCTGTTCTAGAGGGTATCTGAGGGCAACACCAGCCTTGCTCTAATTCCTTTGCAGTACATTATCCAAGTGTTTCTTCTATCACTTGTCCTGAAATCCTTTATCAGTCTAAAAGATTTTGCAGCTTAAAAAATTGCTGAGGGAAACATATTTTGAAATCTATTATCAAAACTATCATATCCTGTACAAGAAATGAGATGGTCTGTATCGTGTGACACCTTGATTCATATTCATTAACTTATGTGTACTGTATATCCATGTGTTATCTTTGTCCTCTCCTCAGCCATGTCGTCTCAGACAACACTTTCTGCGAGATGAAACATCTAAGTTAACAAGGAGATAAAATCTGCAGAATTGCTATCAATAGCACCTCCAGCAATTAATTCACTAAAGTTTAATAATTTCTCCCAAAAATTTGAAGGAAAGACAAGGAGACTCAGATAACAGTTTTCCAGAGACAAGGGCCAAAATGGAAGTATTTCTCCTGGAAATAGGTGCAATTCATGAAGAAACAACTATTTTTCGAGAAGATTCTAGGTTCAGTCATAGATACTGACAATTTTAAGGAAGATGTGAAATCTTATTGTCTACTAGCCATTCCCGGCCACACGTTGCTGTGGCCCAGTCTGGTTAAATAGCCAACTAATCTGTGTGTAGATCTACACCTGCACATACAAACACGTACACACAACCACCGTATAACCCCCTACCTACCTACCTACTCCCTTTCTCCCTTTCTCCCTCTACTTACCTACCTACTGTATTTCTCCCTCTCCCTCTCTACCCCTCTACCTACCTACCTACCTACCTGCCTACCTATGGACAGAGTATTTTATGTCATAAAGGATGACATAATACCTGTGGCCCACTGCTATCTCTGTATCCATCTACCTACCTTTTTTACAATTTTTTACATTTCCGTTGCGTGCACCTGGCACAGGTGTGACATCTACACAATCTCTGGAAGCGATCGGTGCAGTACTTTCGGAGATTAGTGGTTTTGAACAAACTCTTGTTACATTTTTATTTATATAGAAGATGGTCAATAGACCTAGAGGGATTACTGATTCAGGAATATACCTTTTACCAGTCTGCTCATTGACTTATCCTCATATTTTCCTAACCTCAATGTGAAGCAATAATCTAGTAATTGCTTTTAATGCCATATCCTCATACTTTATCTTCATCTTGTCCTTGGCCCATTGTTAACCCGGTTTCAAGTTGTATTTAGCTGCTCCGTATTTTCCTTCTTTTCTTAAATTAATTTTGGTACATTTCATGGATGACATGGTCATTGATGCAATGAGTAGATTTGTCTAGTTCCTCTTGGGCATATTTACCTGCTGCAGGTAGGACCCCTTCCTTTTGCTGGTAGACATTGCATTCTCTACCCGTATTGGCTAGAGTTGCTGGAGAGACTGGACATCATACTTCCCCAGAGGGATTTGCTTGTGTGAGACATGAGTGGCATTTTCTGAAGCACTTCTCAAGTCTTTGTCAGGCTCCTTTGAGAGAGGGCTCAACCTGTGCTTTTAAAGACAGGACTAGCATCTTTTCTGCACAGAGGGACAATTTAACTGGAAAAACAGGTTCTGTCACCTCTGTGTCATTTGTTCTGTCACCATGTGTTTTTGCTGCTTTTACCTACAGAAATTTTGCTGAGCAGTTCAGAGTCTTATACACTTTGGTGGGGTGCAGAGATCCCAGGAAGAATAGCCGGGGGGGGGGGGAATGCCTGATGTAGCTGAATCTGACTCTCAAGGCAAGACAGACAGACATGGGTCATTGGCACAGAGTTCTTCTACCTGTTGGAAAACTTGATGATTATAGCACCTTCCTACACTTCCTATAGCCCCCTTCAGTGGTGGGTTTCTACCGGTTTGGACCGGTTCAGCCAACCAGTAGTTGCTTGGCAGCCTGGGCCGCTGGAACCATGAGCAATCCAGGCCTGCCATGCTCCTGAACTGGTTCTCCTGGCGGTGCCATCCTGTTTTTTGCTTCTGCACATGCGCAGAGCAATTTTAGTTGTATTATGCATGCATGTGCAGAGCGCATCAAGGGTGTGCATGGCACGCTCCTGAGCAAACCAGCAATAGTCTCTGCCGGAACCCACCCCTGCCCCACTTCACCCCACATTAAGGGAAATGATTGGTAATTGTTTGCTCTCTGGCAAGTAAATGCTTGGTGGGAGGAGAAATGAAGCTGGCTGACTTCATCAGTTTCCATTCTTAATTTGTCCTTAATTAAAACAGTAAACACAGCAACCGTCAGTGGCTTGTTAGCATGGCAGGGTATGGCTCAGCAATTAGGACTCACTTTTCTGCTGGCTCAAGGATGATGGACAACAGTGTGTCCTTGTGTCACTTTAACTCAGGCATCTTTTAGTGACTTTAGTGTTTTTACACAACTGGTTCTCGAGCTTTTCTGCATTTAGCTGCACCAGAATTCTTCTAAAACTAGGAATGTTGCTACCATAGATAACAGTGTCAAGGATCTTTAAAATAATAACAGAATAATAAAATAAACAGAGTTGGAAGGGAAGGATCCAAGGAGGTCTTCTAGTCCAGCAGTCAGCAACAGGTGGTCCATGAGAAAATTTTGATGGTCCACAGAAAAATTATTTGCATTTTTTATATTGCACTAAATCGGGGATCCTCAAACTACAACCCCTGGGATGGATATGTGCAATGAACGCTGCTGCAGAGAGTCTCCCCCTTTGGGGTCTTTTTGCGTGGGTCAGAGGTGGGATAAATTCTCACTTGGGGTCTGCTTCAGCCTCCTGGTGTGGGGCTTTGGGCGAAGGCTGGAGGGAAGCACCACTGGTGGCAAAGAGCCAGAGGGCCTTGTTCTAATGGAACTGCATCATGGCCTGGAACTGGTTGACCATCTCAGCCTGCTGAAACTCCAGACACCAGTACCTGGCCTTGCACGCCCGCAGGTCTTCCCTCTTCTTGGAAAGCCTATGCTCGTAGTCCTCGGTGAGGTGCTTCTGCTGAGTCTCCTTCTTGGCCTGATCCAATTTGAACTGAGCCAGCTATTTTGCCAACTTATGATGGCTGCTTAGTTCCAACAACTGCTTCCTGTTGGGACCCTAAGGAGCCCAGGCAGGGAGGTAAGGAGTGGCTGGGAGGGGAGGGGTGGATAGAGGCTGTTGAAGCACCCCTTGATGTGAGTGACATGGATTTGGCCATGCCAATCCTGTCGCATGACCACCTAGCTACACCCACCCAGCAGGTCATTAGGCAGATCATATTAGTGGCCCGTGGGATTTAAAATTATGAATTTAGTGGTCCCTGAGGCCCGAAAGGTTGGTGACCTCTGTTCTAGTCCAACCCCCTGTTCAGGCAGGAGACCCAAAACCATTTCAGACAAATTGTTGTCCAATCTCTTCTTAAAAACCTCCATGTTGGAGCATTCACAACTTCTGGAGGCAAGTTACATTGATGACCGTAAGATTTCTATTAGAAAATTTCTCTGTAGTTCTGGGTTGGTTCTCTCCTTGATAGATTTGATCTTTCTCAAGACTTCTTTAAACCCTAGAATTAGAATTTGGAGCTTTCTAAGTATATAAAGCTCTCTTACTGAGGCACCTTCAGCATCTGACAATTTTTCATTTGCAGTATGAGAAGCAACAAAAAAATATCAGAATTTATGGATAACAGTAGCAAGAAAAGATCTGAAGCCCTATTTCAAGTATATACAGGGATGAGTGAAACTGATAAGTAGCTTTAGGCCCAGTTCAAATATTGATAAATTGCTCCACACAGAGTGGTGTGAACTTCCCAGGAGGTTTTGTTTCATGAAGAAAACAATATATGCCTGACCTGGCAAGTGAAATGAATATCACACATAAAATGTCTGAACTGGCAAGTAAAATAAAACACCCTAGTATTTACTGCCATATTCATTCAAGTCACTGTTAGGAAATCTTGGCTGTAGACGTGAGCATATACCTCTTAAGGATCTCTTCATCCTTAAGATAAATGAAATATGGTTTATGACTTTCACCGATCTACTCAAAGGTCCCCTTTGAGTTGATGGGATTAACTGAAATAATGG
This sequence comes from Rhabdophis nuchalis, assembly GCA_039707465.1. NCBI lineage: Eukaryota > Metazoa > Chordata > Lepidosauria > Squamata > Natricidae > Rhabdophis > Rhabdophis nuchalis. Next base: position 22,780,482 of record CM077644.1, on the reverse strand, counting down.
AAGACAATAATCTTTCTTGATCAGCTTTTAAAAAAATATATATCAGGTACTTTTCTCTCTCACCCTTCCTCCAAGATAACAGAAATCTCAGCTGCTGACTTACATTAAGTTGTTACTCAAATCAGCACCATCAACATCTTGGAAGAGTTAGAGAAGGCATCAAATTGGGAATAATCGACTAGTGCAGAAATGAGCTCACTTTCCACTTAGCAACCAGAGATTAAAATATCATTTCATATCATTTTTTGTTACATTTTTTATTTTGGTTTACATATACATATCAATGCATGAACAGTGTGGGACTTGGTTGTCATACATCCTGAAAATACTTTCATATCATTTTTAAAAGAAGCCTTTTCATGAAAAGATAGATGGAAGGGAGGGCGGACCACTACAATTTGAGCAGATAGAGGCCATTGGTTACCATAGTGACGATCAGTGGCTGATTGGCCTGATTAGAATATTTAAATTGATTTTTTCCCCTTCTTCATTTAAACTCTATGCCACATGGATCTCTCATAATGACAAGTCCATCCGCCCTGCATAGGTGTGATCCAACATAGGAATAGGAATAGGAATAGGAATAGGAATAGAATAGAATAGAATAGAATAGAATAGAATAGAATAGAATAGAATTCTTTATTGGCCAAGTGTGATTGGACACAAGGAATTTTTCTTTGGTGCATATGCTCTCAGAGTACATAAAAAGACAAGATACATTAGTCAAGAATCATAAGATACAACACTTAATTATAGTCATACGGTACAAATAAGCAATCAGGAAACAACCAATCTATATAAATAAAAATGTAAAATAGTTTGTGCAAAGCCACTAATCTCAGAAAGTACTGGACCAATCGACACCAAATTTTCACACAATGTTCCCAAGGATTTCTGATGATATAATATGTACCTTTTTTGTGCCTGGCACACATGTGTCATGTGCACGCTACACAAACGTAAAATGTACCCACTTGTGAGGTTTTCACCTCCCTGTAGCTCCTCCTATCCAGCTGCTTCTTATGATGCATCACCACACACCCCTCACATTTCCAACAATTGTTTCCTCAGCAACCAAATAAGCTTCCAACCTTCCCACACTGCATGGAGGTCTACTAGGCCGAAAACTAGGCATGGGGGGGTGACACACTCCCAGGTGGCCCATTTGTGGTCCCAGGAGGATGTATGGATGCCTACTAGGCCCAAAACTAGGTAGAGGGATAGATAGAGAGGGAGAAACACAGTAGGTAAGTAGGTAGGTGGGTAGGAAGAGGGAGAGAGGGGGAAATACAGTAGGTAGGTAGGTTGGGGGTTATACGGTGGTTGTGTTTACGTGTTTGTTTGTGCAGGTGTACATCTACACACAGATTGGTTGGCCATTTAACCAGACAGGGCCACAGCAACGTGTGGCTGGGTGCAGCTAGTATCAATATAAATTGTAAGGATACAAGCAACAAAGTTACAGTTGTGCAGTCATAAGTGGGAGGAGATGGGTGGTAGGAACCATGAGAAGACTAATAGTAATAGTAATGGAGTCTTAGTGAATAGATTGACAGTGGTGAGGGAATTACTTGTTTAGCAAATAAAATAGCAACCATTTTAAACAAAAACCTTCCATTTGTATTTTCTCACATATAGTAGAGTAATAAAAGGAGTTTACATAAAACTGTATGTGTGTCCTAAAACATCTGCAGGCATTGCTTTCTTTTTATGCAGTGCCTCTGCTTACGTATGTTTCAAATTGTTTTAAGGTGGATGTGAAGAAAATGTTTAACTGAAACAAAACTGTACAGATACCTTTCCAAAGTTCCTGATCTAAGCTAATTTTAAGGTGTTCCTCTCTCCCTCATTTGGCTTGTATTATTCCTAGTTTTCATAATTTATTCAGATTATTTTTAATCAGTGTTTTGCCTGAAATAATATTTAATAAATGCTTAAAGCTAAATTAAACCAGAAAGTCTGAAACCTGAAAGAAACTGCAGATTGTTATTGTTGTTAGTATTTTGTGGCAGTATTTAAATGTTAAACCATCTACATATCTATCTATAATTTGTGTAAACAAAAATGCAAATGAAACAAAGGTTTCTCCTTCAGGAGAATAGGGAGGTGGGCTGGTAACTATGGTATGTTTTTGTAATAGTTTGACTATTACAGTCAAATAGTCAAAAAAGCAGTACTGCTGCTTTTTTAAGAACTCAAGCATTATTTGCCATTGCCCTTTCTTCCTTCTTCCCTCTTCCTTCCTTCTTCCCTCCCTTCCTTCCACTTCCCTTCCTTCCTTCTTCCCTCTTCCTTCCTTCCTTCCTCCCTCCCTTCCTTCCTCTTCCCTTTCTTCTCCTTATCCTCCCTCCCTTCCACTTCCTTTCCTTCATTCTTCCCCCTTCCTTCCTTCCTTCCTTCCTTCCTTCCTTCTACTTCCCTACCTTCTTCCCTCTCCTTCTTTCCTGTATCTTCCTTCCTTCCTTCCTCCTTTCCATCCATCCATCCATCCATCCATCCATCATATTCTGTAATAGTTGTCAGTACCCAAGGGTATTTCAAACCCATGGAACATTTTACAGACATACTAAGGGAACTTATTTTATAATAAAACTGATCACTCATACAAATAGAGGATTTCCTTCACTGGAAGCATTAAAATTGAGGTATGATAGACATCCACCTAAGAGAAATCTAGCAGTTCCTAATATTTTATTGATAAATCCACAGTAGATATGACACCTGTACCCAACTCACTATACAGCTTCAACTTTCTATAGAATGAACGGCATTGGTTTTTATAGGTAAACAGGATTGGATGAGACCAAGACCAAGAATAGGAGAATGAAACCATTGTGCTTTTTAGTATTTCTGTGTTGTCATTTTTAGTTAGGATAACCTTAGGGATTCTGTGCTTGCAAATAGAAATGCGATTTTTCAAGTTGATAGTGTCATTTTATGTAAACAAAGTTAATTCTACTTCCTGCTATGCAGGGCCCAAACTCATTACTGAAACCACAAGCAGCACAATATAAAAAAGTTGACTGTCAAAAGAGCTTAAAACAAAGATGGAAATGGTTTCTACCCTGCTCTTCTCCCTTCCCAAAGTTGCTCAGCAGACATTAATTACCACATCAAACTCGTTTAAATCTGTACACATGTGTGTTCAGCACAGTATTGTTTGCAGCCACGTATTCTACAACGCGTATCATTTCTGCAGTTTCGGCTGCTGCAAATAAAAGCAAAAACGTAAAACTAAAATTCCAGATTTTAGGCAGTATAGACATTACAACCATGTTGGGATTCAAATTTTTTACTACTGGTTTTGTGGGCGTGGCGTGGCTTGCTGGGCATGGCTTGGTGAGCGTGGAAGAGGAAGTATACTGCAAAATCTCCTTCTCATCCCACTCCGGGAGAAGGATTCTGCAAAATCTCCACTTCCACCCCACTCCAAGGCAAGGATACAACAACAACAACAACAACAACAACAACAACAACAACAACAACAAAAACAACGACAACAACAATAACAATAACAATAACAATAACAATAACAATAACAATAACAATAACAATAACAATAACAATAACAATAACAATAATAATAATAATAATAATAATAATAATAATACTTTAATTTAATTTAATTTGTAAACCGCTCTCTCTCCCCGAAGGCACTTGAGGCAGTGTGCAGGGAATTAAAAAACACATATATAAAAACCAACAGACATTGTATTACAAATTTAAAATGAATTAAACTAGACCCTGCGCTAAAATCCCCGACTATCTAAAAACTAATATAACTAAAAATCCCTAATAAAACAATTTTAGTATTCAGCTTGAGGTAAATGGGTCGATTAAGCCAAGCCGGCTAGACAGAAGAAGTGAGTTTTTAGAAGTGAGTTTTATAACATCTGCATTTCCAGCCCACTTCAGGGGAAGGATACTGTAAAATCCCCATTCCCACCCCATCCCACTAACCTGCTTTCCAGCTCTGTTCTCCTGTGCAGGGCAATAGAAGAAGACCCAGCGGATCAGCTGGGACTCGGGAGACAGTGAATAAATGGGGGTGGAGCCTGCCAGAAATGGTATTTGCCAGTTCTCCAAACTACTCAAAAATTTTACTACCGGTTCTCCAAAACCAGTCAGAACTGGCTGAATACCACCTCTGCATTAGAATCCATATCTGATTTCAGCATATTCCACAGTTCTACCGTGTAGCACCCTTCTTCCTATACAATTTATGCTGATGCATTTTAAGCATTGGACTGATGACTCTCAATACAGTTAGGTATCATGCCAAGAGGTGATCTAGTCCTGTAAATATGCCTACCTCTTAATGCCAACGACTTCCGCACTCTAGAAAGAAAGTTACATCTAGTCCAGATGAGCACAATCTATATATTACTAACATTCCTATTTCTGTCACCTGCATGAAGCAGCACATTATAGAACAAGTTTTGAACCTCAAATGGGCTAATTTACAGAATGCATCCAGGACCCCTGACTCTCCTAGAACTGAAATTTGACAAATTTTGTAAAAACATTTTATGACAAAGTTATCATAAAGCATTTCATGACATAATATAGTGTGTCATAAAACATTCCCTGTGGTTAACTGCTGGTGACTCACTGTGCTATACACTTCGACATGGGCTATTTTCAAGGCAGATACATCTCTGAACATCTCCCTGAAAGAAGGACATTAGACGTTATTTCACTGATGAAGGCATTGAGGAATCTGGTAAGGAAATATATATATATATATATTTCCTTACCAGATTCCTGGTATATCATATTTTTCAGACTATAAGACGCCCCGGTGTATAAGATGCACCAAGATTTTGAAGAGGTAAATAAGAAAAATCTTTTTCTCCTCCCTGGCCCCTAGGAGCACTCTGCAGGCTTCAGCAGGGCAGGGGGAAGGCAAAAATGCCCCAGCCCTGCTGGTTTTAACTGGTCCCCCCCCCCAAAAAAAACAGGCATTTTTGCCTTCCCCCAGCCCTGCTGAAGCTTGCAGAGTGCTTCTAGGGGCTGGGGGGAAGGCAAAAGCACCTCCATTTTTGTGAAAAATTGCCTCTTTTTCACCCGTTTTTCATAAAAATGGTTTATGGGATGGGGCTTCAGGAGGTCCAAAATGGCTGTATTCAGTGTATAAGATGCATCAACATTTTCACACTCTTTTAGGAGGGAGAAGGTGTGTTTTTTACTCTGAAAAATACCGTATATCTCTGAAACAATGACTCAACTGGTGATGACTTGTCCAGTACTACTTTATTTTCAACTCTTTAATAGTGTTCTTCTTCAAAGGAGGAGGAAGATGTGTAGGTCCAGCCTTACCATCTAAAACAGAGCAGGGGAATGAATGGCTCCTTTGTGACTTGTGGACTTCAACTCTCAAAGTTCCTGAGCCAGAATGGGAATTGAAGTCAACAAGTCATAAAAGGGCCATCATTCCCCACCTCATCTAAAAGATTGATAACTGAAGAAGAGAAACTACTGGAGCTCTCAGATGAGAGAAACTTCCTTTATTTTCTTTCCACCTTGCCATTTTTAGACACATTCATTTTGTTAATATCTAACCAGGATCCTACAGACAACGGTAGAGGACAGGAAGGCCTGGAGGAACATTGTCCATGGGGTCGCAATGGGTGGGACATGTCTTCTCAACTAACAACAATGAGAATCATTCCTTGTTGACCCCATTGTGATAATTTTGCTCTTCAGTTGGCTACCAACTGGCCTTTCTTCCCATGTTAGGAGTTCTTTCAACCAACCAGAATAAAATTGGTCATTGGAGGTCTTCCAGTCCACCCCCTTGCTCAAGCAAGAGATCTTATACCATTTGAGACTGTCCAGTTTCTTCTTAAAAACCTCCAGTGATGAAAGCCCCACAACTTCAAGCTGTTCCACTGGTTAATTGTCCTCACTGTTAGGAAGTTTCTTCTTTTAACCATAACATTGAATAACCCTCACAGATCATTCCTAACAAGCAGCCATCATCTCCTGCAGGATAATTTGTAAGCCCTTACAACATTGTTGAACATCTTTTCTTCATTTGAAATGACCTTTACAGGATAATAACATCTACCTTGTTGAGTCTTAATTGCCTAATTAGAGGAGGCTTTTTTCTCACTTAGACAAACATTTAAAAAATCTTACTCTTTTAATTGTGCCCTGCTTATTTTCTTCCATTTGAATCTTAATCAGTTTCAATAGGACTTTATAAAATAATTCTTCCCATTGCAGTTTTATTTTTCAGTAAAAAGTTAAGCAATTAAATCCTAACTGTCCATGAAGAGAGGATGCTCCTCTCCTCCCCAAAATTGTAAGTGATAATATATCACTCGATTTAGAACTTAGCATCCCATATGTAATAGATCTGATTGACTGTAGAGTGATGTGTTAATATGTTTTGTGTATATTAGTGGATGTGTATGTCTATGGAAATTCTCAGTCATCCAGATCATGGTTGTCCCAAAGGTGATTTTTCAAGAGGCAACTCTTATTGTGACCTGGTGCTTAGCAACATCATCCTGAAGGAAGTGGGGAGGATCAGAAATCATATCACAAATGATCTTAGAAACAGGGGAAGGGAGCAGATGTGGTAATGATCACAACCATCTAGATCCTCTGCATTTTGCATGCTGGCTCTCATAACTTCATCTAAGGCAATTAGTGATTATTTGAATGGAATCCTCCCGTTTTCAATTTTTCATCTACTCATCTCTCCCAGCCAGAAATATCCTACACATACACACCACCTATTCAAAGAAGACAGAGCATAGTTAAAATGCTGCACAATATTGAGCACAACCACCAACCAAACTTTCACTATAACTCAGCTCTTTCCAGCACAAGATTGAATTCATATTCTTACATAAAGCCCACACTCATTCTTTAGGGAAGATGAGAAGCGAACTTTTGGCAGGGTAGAAACCAGGTGTTTTTAGCACCTGTTCTGCTCTTTTAAGGCCAAAGTAAATCCCTGAAGCCCTTATCCGGCTGTTCCCATGAGAATGCAGTCAATCTGGAGAGATTAATGTCAGATGCAAGGAGCCAGAACAAAATACCATGAGATAATCAGAGTTACCTCTTTATTGCCACATGCCTATTTACAAGAATCTTACCAGAATGACTGCATTCTCATGGGAACAGCCAGATGCAAAGCTTTGGGGATTTGTGGGGAGGCCAGGCCTGCCTTGCTTCCTGCCCTACAAGTACTACACAATTGGCAGCCTCTTCATTCCTTATCCTATGCTGTCTCAGAGCAAGCTTCTCAATCAGTTTCCCAAGTCAAGAAAGTCTAGAGGGCTTTAAATAGATGAAAATCTTAGCTCTCCAACTTCTTCTCAATTCAAAATATTTAATATGTTTCCTTCTGATTAGAATTCCTGTATAAAAACAAAAAAATAAACACAAGCATTTTATCATGTAGGTCAGCTCCGTAAAATAAGATGTAATTTTCTTATTGGTCATTATTTTATTAACCTCATAGATCTTTTCAATTCTAATTGCATATCTTAACTTGAAATGAAATTATACGATGAAGATGATTTAAACAAACTTGCAGACCCAAGTTTATTTACATGTAAATATACTAATTTCTAATAAATAGTTTACTTATACTTTTCTGAATTCTATGTTCACATATTACGTTAGATCTACATCTAATGTGAAGCGTTGAAAGGTAGGATATTGCATTGGATATGAATTAGACACTGAAAAAGCAATTTATTCTAATGTTTTATTAGCATGTTAATTGCTAAATGGAATGATTGATACAAGGCTGGTTCAAGCAGTATAATAATTTATACGGAAATGTGTTTGTTTGGGTTTGTCTTAGTATGTTGCATGAACCGAGTCAGTTGTGCTTTATTCCAGGAACCATGGTTTAGTGCAATGTTTGAGTTCAATCATTGTGTAATTGTAACTGGAGTCCCTTTAACTGTCTGCTCAAACTGGGTGCTGGCAATTGACCTAATCTCTTTTTAGAAAAAGAACAAGAAGCAGATTCATCGTTTGTGCAGTAATTTCTTTTCATAAAGCCCAGAACTAAGATAAACTGAGAGTGACCTTTCCCTATATTTGCTGCCAATTAGAGAAGAAAGTGAGTTAATGGATGAATGGGAGGATTCAAAACATTAAGCACTTTTTTCACATTATTTTTTCCTTTGTAGGAAAGGAAGTGTAAGTCTTTTGTGTAAGTCTACACAAAAATCCTTCATTCCATCTTTGTAGGGTCTATACAAAAGTCTCTCAGATGCTGACTGAAGAATTCCAACACTAAAAGTCTAAGCCAGGGGTGTCCAACCATGACAACTTTAAGGCTTGTGAACTTCAACTCCCAGAATTCCCCAACCACCATGGTTGACCGGGGAAATCTAAGAGTTGAAGTCCGAAAGTCTTAAAAGTTGCCAAAATTTGGGCACCCTGCTCTAAGCAGCCTCCAGCTGGCCACACATTCATGAGCCAAGACAGGGAAAGTGAAATAGACCCCGCCCTGTTTTACCATAGAGTCTTTTCTGCTAGAGCAGAGGCTGAAAGTATGAGCTGGAAGCTTTTCTGCATACCTCCAAAGTGTATACCCTTAATACTTTGCAACAAAATACTTTTGTGAGCTAGTAACTGTGAAAGGGTACAAATGGCCTTGTAGAATTCTCTCTCCTGTGAGCGCTGGCTGATTTCTCCAATTTTTATAGGGATAGAAAAAATTCTCAAAGGCAAAAACTAGCAGGGACAATAGCATTTGCACTGTGGGAGAATTGCCCTTATAAGGCCTTCTTTTGAAATTTAATGGCAAAATGAGATGTAAGAGGTTGCAAACTGCTGGAGAGGATTATTCAATGAAAGTTGGGTCATTTCACAACATCTCTCTTATAATTAAAGTATGGTCAGAAATACAGGATAGCAAGCAAGTAATAAACACGCAAAAAGTTATTCTTTCTTTAGAACTTTCTTCTTTCAAATGTTTTTTTTAAAAAGAGGATTCTTCTTTTGTCAAATGTTTTTTTTTTTTAAAAAGAGGATTCTTCTTTTGTCAAATGGAATGAGAACTGGTAGGAAAAAAATAGTGCAGTATGTCTTCGCTTGTGCAATTTGTAACAAACTCCTGAGGCATGCTAGGATACAAATATGTTTTATTTATCTTTGCATCATGAAGATGCAGATTTCATATTGCTTACTGCAGTTCAGGGCCCAGGAGATTTGAATTCTGAAACATGTTTATTATAACTCCTTCCCCCTTTTCAATTTGTGTAAGCAACTAACTATGATGGTGAAATAATAGCAGCAGACATCATGACATCACTCATCAAATTTCGCCTTTTCGTATTTGTATCCCAGTGTTGGAAGCAAATACAGAAGTTATGGTTTGTGTTCTGATATCACATTTTAACATGGATCTGTTCCTGGCTTTTCCTGCAGATGCCTGTTACCTTCTATACTACTTTAGACTATAATGGTTCTATTTAACATCAAGGGTATTTCAAAAGACTGCATTTTGTGCCAAAGAATTTTTGTGGATAAACTATTTTGTGTCAGACCTAAAAATTACAAATTAATATTTTGGATGGATTTCCCCAGTCTTTTACCTGACAGCTGCTCTACATTAGCTAAGATGGTCACAATTTGGGCAAAGAATTACAAGATCTATGTTCCTATTTCTAACTCAGAAATTTTGCAGAATTATTAGTGATGAAAAAGGGGGGGAAAGCTTCTCCGTGTTAAATGTATTTGTGGTGAAAGTGTCCTGGGTATTTACTTATATTTATATTTTAGATTCTCCCTATAAAACAAAAGCAACTTATAATTAAATATTTTAACATGTAATAAAATTATGTAAGTATATTTAAAAGCTATGGTAAAAAAGAATATATCTATATATCTCTGTCTATCTGTCTATCTCTCTATCTATTTAAAAAATCAACCATCAGATCAGATATAGACCAGAATGAAAATGTGAAAAAGTGTTTTCATCTTTTCCAGAAACTATCAAAGAAATACCAGCTACATTCCTGTAGAGAGACAGTGTAGTCATCATCAACAAGGTCCTCTTCCTAACAGTTTTCTGTCTCCCATCAGAAAATAGGAACTGATGTATGTTGATAACACCTTTTGGCATACCAAATGTGTGTTGCAGCATTGATCCCCCTTCTTGAAATGTCACTTGCAGTGCTAAACTTGCATTCATATCTTTAACAAATTGCCTATGGTTATGATAGATAGATTGAACACAGATAGAAAAGAATGCCCTTCTGGTAGTTTTTATAAAGACCACCAGATCACCTAAATTCTCCCTCCCCCCCCCCATATTTATTTCTTAAAACTACATGTCTGTGGCATGTGTGTGAGTGGGGGGGGGGAAGGAAGGAAGGAAGGAAGGAAGGAAGGAAGGAAGGAAGGAGAGGGAAGAAGGAAGGAAGGGAAGTGGAAGGAAGGGAAGGAAAAGGAAGGAAAAGAAGAAGGAAGGAAGGAAGGGAGAGGGAAGAAGGAAGGGAAGTGGAAGGAAGGGAAGTAAAGGGAAGGGAGGGAAGATGGAAAGAAAGAGAGGGATGGAAGTGGAAGGAAGGGAAGTAAAAGGAAGGGAGGAAGGAAGGAAAGAAAGAAGGAAGAGAAGTAAAGAGAAGGAAGGAGAAAAGGAAGAAAGGGAAGAAGGAAGGAGGGAAGGAAGGAAGTGGGGGAGGGAGGCAGGCACTTCATGCTGGGAAATTGCTCTTGGTTGTTGTTTTTAAATCAAAATACAGAGATCCATTTGGTCCGGCAGGGTGCTACTTCAGTCGATTTGTTCTCAGACTGTTTTTCCTAGCAGTGATGATATTGGTACAGTCTCCGTGTCCTCTATTAAGTCTTCCCCCTTTTAGTTGTCCACCAACTGTAGACTGCTATGGAGACACTGGTTATTCTGTTAAAACTCTAGTTCTGCTGCCCCCTGGAACAAAAGCACCTGTTTTCCTGGTGGCGACCTCCCCGTCTCTATCTCTGCAACCTCCCCCCACCCCACCCGCTTCTTCAATATCCAATCCTTCCCTTTCAGGAAAGCAAACGGTCAGCTGAAAACCACCGCAGCTGATCACCGAGGATGAGGGGTTTTTTTAAACTAAAAAGAGTGAGAAACTCCAGTCTGCCTTAAACGGGGTGGGGTGGGTGGGAGAGGGGAGCCCCCCCCCCAGTCCGCTTTAGGCAGCAAAAAAAAGGCGCTTCTCCTAATGCCAACAAATAGCCTCCCCTTTTTAAAAAATGAGCTTCACATTTCGAGTGGCACTTCCTCTGTCATCACCGCGGCTGCCTTCAACTTTTGAACTCTGTCAGCAGCTACATTTGCAGCTCTGGGGTCGGGCGGGGGGGGGGGAAGGTGTCGTGGGAAGGGGGAGAAACGAGAGGGCTGGGCGGAGAGCCCCGCACCCCCTTTTGCCGGTGGAGAAAGAAATAAACAAACCCTCGCATCCGCCCCGCCCCCCCCCACCCCGCAAAGAAGAAGAAGAAGAAGAAAAGGGGAAGGGGAAGCATCCTCTGGGGGACAACACAGCACCGGTGGGCCCCGCTGCAGCCATACTTTATGCTTTGCCGCAGCTCCCCGAGCCTGCGTCGACGTCGCAGTAATTGTCACGGTGACAGAACCGGGGAACATGCGCTGTAATTAGGACAGTTGTTTTGTCATGTGTAACCATCTGAAGAGGGGGAAGGAAAAAGAGGCGAATGTGCATTAATCTGCACATCTGTAGCATCAAGAAGGCAAACTAGGCGCAAGGGCGGGGAGGGGAGAACTCAACAGAACAAGTCGGCCAGAATCTCTCCCCCCCCCCCAAGATGCATAAATGCGTGCTAAAGTGGAACCAGTTGTATATGACCAAAAATGCTTTTTTCCCTTTTTTCTCTTTCCCTCTCTCTCTCCCCCCCCTTCTCCCTCCCCCTCCCCCTCCTCTGCTTCCTCTTCCTCCTCCTTGAGGGGCAAATGACACAAGGGCAAAATTGATCCTCAGAAAAAGGCAACACACACCTTCACCAAAATAAATCTCTCCCACCCCCACTTTTCCCTAGACAATTTCTTCCTGGTTAGATTTTGAGAGCTGCCTTGTGGGATGCAAAGTTTTCAGAGAGGCCCCTCACAACTTAACACAATACCAATATCAATACAAGGAAAGGAAAGGAAAGGAAAGGAAAGGAAAGGAAAGGAGAGCAGAGCAGAGCAGAGCAGAGCAGAGCAAAGCAAAGCAAAGCAAAGCAAAGCAAAGCAAAGCAAAGCAAAGCAAAGCAAAGCAAAGCAAAGCAAAGCAAAGCAAAGCAAAGCAAAGCAAAGCAAAGCGGAAAGGAAAGGAAAGGAAAGGAGAGCAGAGCAGAGCAGAGCAGAGCAGAGCAGAGCAGAGCAAAGCAAAGCAAAGCAAAGCAAAGCAAAGCAAAGCAAAGCGGAAAGGAAAAGATAAAAATAAAATTATATTAACAATGAAAATAAGTTAAGGACAGTGGTGTCTGCAAGGTGGGGTCAAAAAAAAAGGCAAGAGGGCAGCTGTGATCAAAGCTCTTTATCTGCATCACACACGTCATGTGCATAAATTACAGGCAGAGTTATTAAACACACACACACCCTTTTTTTTAATACTGGTTAATGTCATAGATATAGTGGGCTTTTCATAGCATAACATAACATAAACAATTTCCAGTGAAGTTTTCAGACTGGCAGGTGTCTGGCTGAGTTCTAGATCCAAAAGAGTGAAATGTACATTTTACACTTTCTGCCTAATTGGGTGGATTCCTTTAGTCTCAGAGCTGAGAGCTACAGGCTCAGCATAGCTGGCTCAGGAATTCTGGGACTTGAAGTCCACAAGTCATAAAGGGACCATTGTTCCCCACCTGTTTTAGAGCATTGATGAACAATGGTACTGCCTTCGAGAGTTATACCTTTGTCCTGAAAAATATAGAACATAGAACAATAGAAGTGGAAGGGACCTTGGCGTTGTTCTAGTCCTCTAACCCCTGCTAGAACAGGAGACCCTATATCATTTCAAATAAATGGTTGTCTATTTGAAAGCCTCCAGTGATGGAGCACCCACAATTTCTGAAGGCATTGATTAATCACCATCAATTAAGCATCAAGAGGATGGGCACTATCATAAGGAAAATTAAATAAACATAACTTGAATCCTATTTTATTAGAAATTCACGCAGGCATAGCCATAGCCCTTAGCCTTATATACCACTTTTCTGAAGGCAGACTTGTTCCATTGGTTGATTGCACCTCCAATTAAGCATCAGCAGCATGGGTACTATCCTAAGGAAAATTAAACAAACATAACTTGAATCCTTTTTTTTTTTTTAGGAAATCCAAGCAGGAATAGCCATAGGCATAGCCCTTAAATTATATACCGCTTCACAGTGCTTTACATCCCTCTCTAAGTTGTTTACAGAGTCAGCATATTGCCCCCAACAATCTGGGTCCTCATTTCACCCACCTTGGAAGGATGCAAGGCTGAGTCAACCTTGAGCCTGGTAAGACTCGAACTGTCAAATTGCAGGCAGCCGGCAGTCAACAGAAGTAGCCTGCAGTACTGCACTCTAACCACTGTGCACGGAAGAATGGACTATATAAATAAGTATATCAATAAAGAAAATGGCACTTTAATATCCCTTGCTAAGTAAAAGGAGGCCAACAGGAGGTCCATCTGCTCTTGGCTGGTAATTGGCTGGTAATTATTTTGTACCCAAGCCCAACACCACTGTGACATCACAACGCTGGCCTATAAAAAAAGAAAAGACTTGCATAGTGATGTCACTGCAGGACAGAGCTTAACACTCCCTGACCACAGATGCACATGTGGGCATTAATTCACCTTTAAGTAACTGGAAAGAAAAGCTTGTTAACACTCCTACTCTTGATTATTGCTTCTTCACTGCTAATGGTAGCAGAGAAGCAATGATCCTCAGGAAAGTCATGGGGAGGGAAAGTCTAGCTCCTCCACCCTGCTGCTCCCAACTGCTGTTTCTTTGTGGCTGATTGCAACATGGAAACTGCAATCTGTTGCACTCCATCAATCATTAGGTTGATGAGTGGACAATCGGAAAAGAAACTCCTCTCGTTCTGAAGGCCAGAAGGACCAAAAAAAAATGTTAATTATTGTCCAACATTAAAATAACATGGTAATTCTCATCCAACTCTTTTTCTTACGTAATTTTTCTCTTTAAGGAAAAAAAACAAATTTCTATGATTTTCATGAACTCATGATTTATAAATTATAAATCAGAGCCGAGGTGGCACAGGGGTTAGAGTGCAGCACTGCAGGCTATTTCAGCTGACTTCTAGTTGGGTGGGTTCCAACCGGTTCGGACCGGTTCAACTGAAACAGTAGTGGTTTGGCGGCCTGCATCACTGGAACCATCAGCAACCCAGGCCTGCCATGCCCCTGAATCAGTTCTCCTATGGTGCCGCCATCTTGATTTTTGGTTCTGCGCATGCACAGAACAATTTTCATTGCACAATTTTTTTTCCTTTTTAAACATTTTACGCATGCACAGACCTATTTATGTGCAAATGCACACATGTGTGTGCAAAATTGCATGCACACTGAAGCGGCAGTAATGCCGGCAGCAATCCCACCCCTGCTGCTAGCTGCAATTCGGCAGTTCAAATCTCACCAGCTTAAGGTTGACTCAGCCTTCCATCTTTCTGAGGTGGGTAAAATGAGGACCCAGATCGTTGGGGGCAACATGCTGACTCTGTAAAACTGCTTAGAGGGGGCTGTAAAAGCACTGTGAAGTGGTATATAAGTCTAAGTGCTATTGCTATTATGAGTGCTGTCTTTCTAAGAACTGCAGAGGTCAGTCATCTGAGAATTTGCAGGGACTACAAAGAAAGTAATTGAGTCCTTTGTACGATCTATGGACTTTTCTCCGGTTACTTTAAAAACTGATTTTTAAACACAAAAACAATATTTTTATAGATGATGAGGTGTATACTTTTCTGTCAGATTCTGAAAAATAAGGCCAGCAGGCAGCAAAATTAGCAATATTCACTTAGGAAATGTTTTATTTTAAGAGGACACTGAAACTATGAAGTGCCTATCCTATTTCACCAGATTTTTTTCCCTCCACCCCAGGCTTTTTTCTTTCACTCTTTCTTCTTTCAACAGGGACTAGAAAGCTGTATTTTGACT
Organism: Rhabdophis nuchalis; assembly: GCA_039707465.1. Classification (NCBI taxonomy): domain Eukaryota; kingdom Metazoa; phylum Chordata; class Lepidosauria; order Squamata; family Natricidae; genus Rhabdophis; species Rhabdophis nuchalis. Next base: position 22,765,357 of record CM077644.1, on the reverse strand, counting down.
CCTGTCTGTGAGCTGTCTGTATATTCCATTTTACCGGCATTGGTGCTGATTTAACAGTACCTTGTAAAGAATCCAAAGATCACCTTTTGAGAGAACGGAAAGCTTGCAAAGTAACAATAGCATAGCAATTTGCTTCGCTTGTAGCAAATGGGTGTTTTTGTGGAACAGAAAGACTTGCAATAAATAAGACTAGAAAGACTTCCAAATGCTATTGTAAGCCATAACACCACTGTGATCTGCATTGGCTTTTGAATGGTGGAGGTCTAAAAAACAGAGTCCCATAAAAACCTACACTTCAAACAGAACAATGTATGACAAAGATAGCTCTCTGAGTGGTCTTGAGCCAGCATCAAGAGTGCCTGCATTAAAAGGGGGGGGGGGCTTTGTGACTGTTGACAAGAGAGGTGGGGAGCAGATTGGCTGCTGAAATTGAGTTAAAATGTGAACTGCAGGCAAAAGACTGTGATTTCTAATTCATTTCCTGAAAATGAATCTTGCAAGTCTTTTAAAAGGGTTGAAAAGATTACTCATACGTTCTTTTTTGATATGAAGATCTGGTCTTACCTTGCTTGCCATCTAAAACAATAACTTGATCTGGACTCACCGTAATTTCCTAAACTCCACCATGAACTTGAATTTCTTGGCTTTGTTGTAAATTATTCATTTCTTCCAGAAACTCAAAGTTGCTTATGTAGCACTCCTTCCTCCAATTCTTCTCAATATCCCAGTAGAGTAGGAACTCTAGGATGGAATACCTGGCCCAAACACATCCGTATCACTTTTGTGGTTAAGAAGGACTTTCTATCTGGACAATTTGGTCCTTCAATGATTATCTTTACATAGACATGTATCTTTATAGGGAACTTCCCTAAACTCAACACAGCTTTGAACTGTGTTTTGAATATACAGTATTTATGCTATAAGGTAAAGGTAAAGGCTCCCATCGCACTTATGTGCTAGTCATTCCTGACTCTAGGGGGCGGTGCCTATCTCTGTTTCAAAGCCAAAGAACCAGTGCTGTCAGAAGACGTCTCCATGGTCATGTGGCCAGCATGACTAAATGTCGAAGGTGCACGGAATGCTGTTACCTTCCCACCAAAGATAGTTCCTATTTTTCTACTTGCATCTTTACATGGTTTCAAACTGCTAGGTTGGCAGAAGCTGGGACAAGTAACGAGAGCTCACTTCATTACACAGCGCTAGGGTTTCAAACTGCCGAACTGCTGACCTTTCTGATCGACAAGCTCAGTTTCTTAGCCACTGAGCCACTGAGCCTTTGTATGCTATGCAAATTCATAAAACTCTATTGCCAGTCTCTATACCAGTGAAGACTAACCTTTTTTGGCTCGTGTGCCAAAAGCAGGGGGAGCGCAAGGGGGTTGTGGGTGGGCATGCCACACCCATAATGCTATGTGCACGGCCACCTGCTTTTGGTGCGCTTTTTTTGCCCTCCCCAGGCTCCAGAGGCTTTCTAGGAGCCTGGGGAGGGTGAAAACCGCCTCCTCCACCACTTCCAGAGGTTTCAGGAGCCTCCCTGAAGCCTCTAGAGGGCGAAAAACGGCCTCAAAAGAAGGCCTAAATCAGCTGGCCAGCACACACATGCGCACTGGAGCTGACAGGGCAACGTCTCTCGTGCCCTAAGAAATGGTTCCACGTGGCACCTGTGGCACCCGTGCCATAGGTTCGCCATCATGGCTCTATACCATAGATTCTTAATTATTTTCACCCATTTGCCCCTTTTACTGTCTCAAGTAACAACATTATTTGCACAAATAAATTGGCCTCTGTTGTTTTACACAAGCATCTCAGCAACGGCAGTGCCAAATGATTCACAATCAATCTGCTCCATTTACCCCCTAGGATATGCCCACATTACCCCTCGGGAGTAATTACCTCCTGTTTAAATACTTGCATTTTATACAATCTGTGCATCTACAAAAGATGCCATTTTATTGGCTGGTGTTAGCTCATCTGGACTTCTCCATGTGCACATCTATCTGTTTGGAACATGTACTGATAGCTGTTTGTGTCTGAGTTGTTAACCTGAATATCTAACCAAGTATTTCAAACTCCGCAGCCTAAGATATGTGGACTTCACTTCCCAGGATTCCCTAGTCTGCATGCTGGTTGGGGAAATCTGGGACTTGAAGTCCACAAATCTTGAAGTCAAGGACCAGTTGCAAGTGCCTCTTGTTCAGCACCGTTGCATGTTTGAATAGTTGCTGAACAAGTGGTGATTAACAGAGGACTGCCTATAGTAAATTATTGAATGACTTGCTTGATGTTGTATTTTATTATTTTTGTACTGCGTCTAAGTATGGGTGCATGAAAAACAAATCTACTTAAAGACAGGAATCCTGCTGCAGACATTGTAGGACATTTGCAGAAATGGCTTGGGTTTGGGATTATGGTAGATATGGTACTTTTCCAATAGCTGTGCAAGGGTGTAGTAGATAGCACATGCCTGTGATACATGCTGTTGTGAGGCAATGACATGTGAACACAGAACATACATTCACAACAACGCCAAGCTAGCCACTATTCCCATCACTGCTGCCAGCCTTTAAGCAAATCAGTGATGAATAACACATTATGGATAATTAACTGCCATCAATATTTCAGTGCCCCACTTTTGCTTATCTGCCATCCTCCTTAATGATATCAACAACTTTTGCAGATTTTTTGAACAATCCATAAGGTTAACATGTACAGGTTCGGATTAGAATAGAAAACAATAACAGAGTTGGAAGGGACTTTGGAGGTCTTCTAGTCCAACCCCCTGCTTAGACAGAAAACCCTACTTCAGACAAATGGTTATCCAATATCTTCTTAAAAACTTCCAGTGTTGGAACATTCACAGCTTCTGGAGGCAAATTGCTCCACTGATTAATTGTCAGGAAATTTCTCCTTAGTTCTAAGTTACTTCTCTCCTTGATTAATTTCCACCCATTCTTCTTGTCCTACCCTCAGGTGCTTTGGAGAATAGCTTGACTCCCTCTTCTTTGTGGCAACCCCTGAGTTATCACAACACTGCTATCATGTCTCCCCTAGTCCTTCTTTTCAAACGAGACATACCCATTTCCTGCAAATGTTCTTCATGTTTTAGCCTCCAGCCCCCTAATCATATTTGTTGCTCTTCTCTGTGCTTTTTCTAGAGTCTCAACATCATTTTTTTACATTGTGGAGACCAAAACTGAATGCATTATTCCAAGTGTGGCCTTACCAAGGCATTATAAAGTGGTATTAACACTTCATGTGATCTTCTCACTCTATCTTCTTCTTCCCAATGAGAATATGTGAGCTAAAACTCACATCATGTGTCACCCTTGCTGAGGATAATGTGAATTGTTGCCCTGGTCCAGCCCATCTGGAGGATGCCAAGGAGGGAAAGCTTGCTGCAATAGAATGTACCAGCAGCAGATGCTGGCTTCCTTGAATTACATGTTTGCAGAGTGGCAACCATACTTCTTGACATACAAGGGCAAGCGCCATCACATGCCACAGCTCATTACAACGAATATTCCTGGGTATTTGTTGGCTTGACTATGTAAGGCTAATGTGATGGAGTGAGGCATTGTGCTCGTGTTAATTTTGCTCTTGTTTTTCTCCATTTCTCTTCTTGTTTTTTCTTCAATGAAAGCAACATCCAATTAACAAATGGATTTATCCCATTCTTCTCTCCTTCGCCTGCTCTAATCAAATTTTTAATGTTCCTGTCTGTGCAGTATCTAGGTGTAGCAGCTGGAAGGAAGAGGTTGCCACATGGCCTCGCTCTTTCTCTGCTGCCTGATTACCCACTGAAAAAAATTGCTTGCGGTGAAACGCACAGACAGTGTTGGATGCTCTTCCAGAAGGACAATCACAATTGTGGTTGCTCAGTTAAACTCTTCTTTCTATATCATTTACTTTCTCATTATTTCTATTTTATTGTAATATTAGCAACCACGGAACAGCATAGACCTTTTTTGCTTTACAAGTAATCAACATATATGAGCAGGGAATTGGACTAGAAGATTTCCAAGGTCCCTTCCAACTCTGTTATTCCGTTAACAGTTGATATAAGACTTTACTGAAGGTAAACTTTTCATTTACTTGATGGGAAATCTCAGCACAAATGTCAGGAAAATGCTGGTGATTGAGTAGGAATTCCAGTGACTCCTTTTCAGAATCCTCAACAACTAAAGAGTTCAATCAAGGGCTGTCACAAAGGCATTTTTACACATCAAGGTTAAGGATGTGGAAATAATTAAAAATTCCATGCATATTACTCTCTCGGTCAGTAGGTCAATATTCCAGTAGGGTACACTGGAATATTTAAAAAGTTCCTATAGACTTTTTAACAAATCAGAAAAAAACTTCATATTTATACGCATAGTGAGGCACAGTGTTCATCAATGTTAAGGTAAATTATCCAATAATCCATTCGCTTTTGATAGGAACATTTCCCTGATGCAGGTTTTTAAAAGGCAGGTTTCCCAAATTTTAATCCTTGATTTCCAATAAACCTGATGCTTTGCATGTAAGTTTTCATAGCATGCTTTAAAAAAATAAAAATGGGTGGATTTTAATCCAGGAAATATACTGCTGAATAAGTACTGTTATCTGACTCACTGCACAAACTAATGGGAGAGAAACATTCAAGCTAATTTCCAATCTATCTTGTGATGTTCTTCCTAACCATGACTAATATTGAGCCAAATCTTTGCTTTCCAGAATATCCTCCCACTTTCCTGCTTTGAAAATGAGTGTTTACACCTTCTTCGAGCCACTATTTATAACCTCATTTGTTACCAAAATCCTTTTCTTGTCCTTCTAATGCTAGGAAAGCAGCCATTCAAGAGTGAGACAGAATGCAACAAAGAAAACAAGATTAAGGGTTGATTAGACAAAACTCCATGATGAATTCTCTCCCCACCTCCCAAGTAATTTCTCAGCAATGAGGAAATATTCAACACTGCTTGATTAAGTTTACCTCAGGGTTTCTCAACCTTGGCAATTTGAAGAGGTGTGGACTTCAACTCCCAGAATTCCTCAGCCTCCATGCAAATTATAGGGGGTTGAAATCCATACCCCTTTAAGCTGCCAAGGTTGGGGAAACCCTGGTTTACCTCATTTCAGATAGTTAATCCAAGGCAAGAGTCATAGTCAGCAGACAAAGCTGACAGTGGTGTGAGTTTTGATCAAAAGTTAAACTTCTGTTTCCTTGGACAAAATCAGATTATGGACTCATTTTCCCTTTGGACATCCAAGTCCAATGGCATGTGCAGCCAGGTTTTGACTCATGCTTAAACCAACATTCTCCATTTCATTCATTTGTTCATTCATTTGTTTGTTGATTCAATTTCTTGGCTGCTCATCTCACTAATACAGAAAGCTTACAATTTATCAAACATTATGGCCCATATAACACAAGATGATTCTGGGCAGTATACAATAAAAATCTCTTTAGGGTTTGTACCACAGGTGGGTTGCTGCCAGTTTGGCCCAGTTTGACTGAACCGGTAGCGGAATTCAGGCCTGGGTTGCAGAATGGGCAGCGACCCAGGCCTGACATATCCCTGAACTGGTTCCTTGCTATTGCTGATGTTGCCGCCATGTTGGATTTTAGTGACTGCATGTGCGCAGCTTACTGTAAATTACTCTGCGCATGCACACAGAACATTTCCATTGAACAGTGTACATGCGCACAGCATGCGGGTTGCGAACTGGTAGTTAAACTGGTAGCAAGCCACCCCTGGTCTGTACTACCCTAAACGTTGGTTCTATAAACCAGACAGGGCGTGTAGACTGTAGTTAAAAACTAGGACAATCCTACTTAAACTGGAATGTGTGTTAAGCCTATTCTTGATTAATCAGAGTCCTTTTTGGTTCAGCATTATGTTCTCACTGGAGTCAAATTGATGCCATAAGAAAGAAATTGGATTCAGGTGCATGCTACCTTCCTTACAACTGGAATTGAATTGGAAAACATAATGGTTTTAAAAATCCACATTAACCTTGACTTCATCATAGCACAAATATCTACGCCACCCAAATCTAGGTCATGTGCTTCTGAGTCCCCAAGCCTTCTATTTCTCAGCAACGTCCACTCTTCTATCCAAATTAAACAGAAAGCTGCAAAACGCAGTGTCAAACCAGGTAGACTCAATTGTCCTCTTCCTTTCGCATTCTGTAGCACATTCTGTTCCTTTCCCTGCCACACAAATTTAGATGTATCTTTTTGTCACTGTTTAAACGATTCATCAGTTGTCAAAACAGGTATTGTCTGTAACAAAAACATCATTCTAGGTAAGACATTCATTTTTATCACAGAAATTCTCCCCACCAATGACAATCTTAGCATATCCTCCCATCTTAGCATATCTTTTTAAACTTAATTCCATGTCTTAGTATAGTATTTGAAATAACATACAATTCTTATTTGACATAGTGATACCCAGATATTTTGCTTTCTTCTTAATTTTATTCATTACTTCTTTTTGAGCTTCTATTTTCATATTTTTGTTAACGTTTCATCTTCTGTTTGTTGATGTTGAAACTTACTGGTGCACCAAATTCTTTTAGTTTTCCCATTAACATTTCCCTTTAAAGGATTCTTCAAAGATCCCTTTAAAGGATCTTTTAAAATCAGCACCAAATCATTTGCAAAAATCTTTATAAGTTTTTTGCTTTTAACTTTCACAATTACCTCATCTTGTCTATGCTTGAGCAGGGGGTTGGTCTATGCAGAGCTGGTTGGAGAACTCTGGGAGCTGAAGTCCTTCAGACTTAAAGTTGCAAAGGTTGGAGACCCCTGGACTAGAAGACCTCCAAGGTCCCTCCCAACTCTGTTTTCTGTGTTCTTAATTCCTCTATCCAGCATTTTAAGTATCAAAATAAACAAAAGAAAAGATAATGGGCATGCATGCTCTGTTTCTTTTTGTTATCTTACACGGCCTTGATAAATCTCCATTAATTAGCATCAATTATTTGTGCTTTCTGTGAAGTATAAATTGATTTTACCCATTTTAGAAAGTTCCCTGCAAAGTTCCTATCTTCCAAAACTTTGAACAGAAAAGCCCAAATCAAAGTTCTTCTCCACATCTAAGAAAATCAATGCAGCTTGTCTTTCTTTATGTTGTTCCAAATATTCCAAAATATCCAACACATTACGAAGATTGAAATTAACTGTCTATTATTAGGTAAACTAAAACCCCACACTGATCCTGATCAATCAATTTTTATTAAATCCAAAACTATTCCTTCATCTTCTCACTTCATGTTCATATTATTGCAAAGATGAGTCTGGATGTTTCTAAACTTTGTTTAAAAAAGTTTTTTTATTTTTTTGTTCTCTATATACAATTAAAGGTATACATTCACATAGTTATTATTCTTTTTCACATTCGTCGTTCTAATACATTTGTCATTCCATTTATAGAATTATAATATTCCATTTAGGTTGCTTTGTTTATCATCCCTCGCCTGTTTTGACACCATCTTCTTCTGCCTTTCTTTTCTCCCTCCCTCCCTTCCCTACTTCCTTCCTCCTCTCCTTCCCCTTCCTTCTTTCCTTACCTCTCCCCTCCTCCTCTCTTCCTCTTCCCCTTCCTACCATGTCTCCTTCTCCCTTCCAACTTCCTCTCCTCATCTCTATCTTCCTTCCCTCCTCTTCCTCTCATCTCCTCTCCTCTCTTCCTTTCTATCCCTCCCTCCCTTCTCTACTTCCTTCCTTCCTCCTGTCCTTTCCCTTCCTTCTTCCCTTACCTCTCCCCTCCTCCTCTCTTCCCCTTCCCCTTCCTACCCTCTCTCCTTCTCTCTGTCTCCCTTCCATCTTCCTCTCCTCACCTCTCTCTTCCTTCCCTTCGATGTTTCTAAACTTCTATGGGTATTGAAACTATCTATTTTCCAAATTGAAAGTAAGAGATGTTCTCCCTTTGGTCCCAGTTCAGAGACTATAAGTGGGGTGGGGGGAAGAAAACATTTACACTATGAAGTAACGACTTAAATCTAGCTATTTGTGAGCAGATACAGCAACCATATGGAAGTACAAGCATATCAATATTAGTCTTAAAAAAAAGCAAGGGAATAACTTGCTGAAGATATTCTGCCATCCTGAACAAAAACTGAGCATAACAGCACAGTTACAATTACAGGAAATGGGTGAATAACATTGAGGCAGAAGGTTCGTAGTCAAATTCTTTTAATCTGTGGTTTAAAACTGAACAAAGCAACAGGCAGTCTGTTAGTATGACAATCAGAAGTTTGTATATATTTGAAGAGAGAAAAAATAGGGGAAAGAAATGTAAGCAATGATAGAACTACACTAGCAATTTAGTAAAATCATAATAATTAGCTATGGGACTTAAAGGATCATCCAGACCATTTTGTATCTTTTCTGTCTCCTTTCAACTGTCCATTTCTAATATTTTTCTTATTATTGTATTATAATATTATTACAAGCTTTATTCACTCCACCCCTTTGGACTCACTGTTTAGGTTTTTTACATCACTTTATCCTCCATTCAATTATGCTCTATACCAGGGGTCTGCAAAGTTGGCTCTTTTAAGACTGATGGACTTCAACTCCCAGAATTCAACTCTGGGAGTTGAAGTCCACCAGTCTTAAAAGAGCCAACTTTGCAGACCCCTGCTCTATACCATCTTATGTATGTATATATGTCTATCTGTATAGGTATAGGTATGTGGTGATACCTCAGTACTCATCGGTAATTTGTTCCTAAAGACACAATGAATACTAAAACCAGTGAGTACCAAGAAAACCATGTTATTTTCCACATAATCTGCTATTTTGGCCAGAAGAAATAGTATGTCCTGAGGCAATCGACATCAGCAAGTTTTTCCTTGCATGTCAACTACCAGGAAAAAGGCGAGTGCCAGGACAAGATTTCTGCTTCAAAATGCATCCAAAACAGAATTTGATGAGTTTTGAAGCCGTCGAATGCCAAGGTATGACTGTATAATAATATAAGAGTATGTTCATGGATATGGATATGGATTTGTAAAACCAGTCATCTCTCTGGATGTATAATTGTGCATCTCAAATATTATTTATTTATTAGTTAGTTTATAGAACTAACAGGGACATGGTGGCTCGGTGGCTAAGATGCTGAGCTTGTCGATCAGAAAGGTCGGTGGTTCAGCAGTTCGAGTCCCCAGCTCTGCATAATGGAGTGAGCTCCCGTTACTTGTCCCAGCTTCTGCCAGCCTAGCAGTTCGAAAGCATGTAAAAATGTAAGTAGAAAAATAGGAACCACTTTTGGTGAGAAGATAACAGTGTTCTATGTGCCTTAGGCCAGGGGTGTCCAAACTTGGGAACTTTAAGACTTGTGGACTTCAACTCCCAGAATTCCCCAGCCAGCTTTGCTACCATGGAAATGTCTTTGGACAGCACTGGCTCTTTGGCTTTGAAGCAGAGATGACCACTGCCCCCTAGAGTTGGAACGACTAGGACATGCGTGTGAGGGGAACCTTTACCTTTACCTTAGAACTTATATACTACCTTACTCGCACAGTGATGCTAGGTGGCTCGTAACAACCAATAAAACCAATGTAAAAACAGATCATACCATTTGCACAAACACCAGATAATAATCATCATCAGCTGAGCTATCTTATTTTGGTGCATAGCGTAATTCAATAACCCAACTAAACTGGTTGTCAGTTCTTTTCTTCAGAGACTATTTGGGGGCATGGATGAAACTAACGCTCTCTTGTCATCAGTCTTTCTATTACATGAGGTATGAATTCTATAGCATTAATCAATTCTATTTAATAACCTGCCTTTGCAAAAGAAAAAAAAATCCTCTACAATCTTTCTATAAATAAAATTTCAACCATCACAATGTTATAGGGACTTTAAAAAGGAAGGTGTTCTTAAAAGGTCATTGTTCGAAGGCCCCTCTTCTGATTTTAATGAAATTTGACGAGCTCGATCACCTCATAAAGGCCTAACAAGACTGTAAATTTTATACGATTCTGCCAAAGAAGAAGTTTATAGCCTATTGTGTTTTACCCACCACTATATCATGAGATAAACAGAATCCTGATTAAACAAATCCCAATCCACGTGCAGGCATTGAATCAAACTGCAGAATTTGTGGTTCAGTCCAAAGCAGAATCTTTTGATCAGTTTGCGTATAAACCTCGGTGCTTTCCTTCCTGCTATGAGATGTGGAAAACAGTGTTAATGTCGTATTTGAAAGGCAGTGATTCCAGGAAGTTTTGATAATGCTAAACTTCAAGAGACAAGCAGCCTAAAGGGGAAAAAAACACAAATTGTGAGTCATTAATGGCTGCTTTAAAAGGTAAAGGTTCCCCTTGCACATATGTGCTGCTTGTTCCCGACTCTAGGGGGCGGTGTTCATCTCCATTTCAAAGCCAAAGAGCTATCGATGTCAGAAGACTTCTCCATGGTCATGTAGCCGCCATGACTAAAAACCAAAGGCGCACGGAATGCTATTACCTTCCCACCAAAGTGGTCTCTATTTTTCTACTTGCATTTTTACATGCTTTCGAACTGCTAGGTTGGCAGAAGCTGGGACAAGTAACAGGAGGTCACTCCATTATGTGGCACGAAGGGATTCGAACCGTCGAACTGCTGACCTTTCTGATCGACAAGCTCAGAGTCTTAGTCACTGAATGTGTTCCTTCTAATGACTGCTTATGGTGAGTTAATCATTGCCTACTCAAAATTATTGTCTCAAGTTTACGTAAGGTCTCCTAAGAATCCAGCTCCACTCTTGGTGACTTCAAGGACATGTTCCTACAATTTTCTTAACAGCATAGTGCATCAGTTTCTTCAGCCTTTGGATCCAGTATTTCTTCTTATCCAAATCTAGCCAGAATTCATATTTCCTATCCACTGAGCCCAGGTAAAACATATCCAGGTACTGTCAACTGCTGAGGCTCCCTTGTGCTTTAAAACAGGGGTCTCCAACCTTGGCAACTTTAAGCCTGGAGGACTTCAACTCCCAGAATTTAAGCCCACCAGGCTTAAAGTTGCCAAGATTGGAGACCCCTGCTTTAAAACACTACAAAGATGCAATGTTTTTAAATGCCATTTTTCAGTTAATGGACACTATCGCATTATGCAAATAAATGTCCAATTCTGTTATTTGAGGCAATCTCCAATTACAGTTATTCCTCATTTTATGACTAAATTTAGCCTGGCCATTATGGTTTTAAGCAGAGGTGCTATTCACCTGGTTCGGACCGGTTTGCCCAAACCAGTAGTGGAAATCAGGGGTGGGCCTGTCCTCCTGCCCCAGCTCTATGTTGTCCTATTTAGGCACATTTTTGAGGCCCGACACACGCATGGAAGGCACTCTCGCAAGCAAAGCGCATGCGCTGAAGGCCGGGCACATGCATGGAAGGGGCACATGCACCCACAAAGCAGGTGGGCACATGTGCAGCGAACCGGTGGTAACAAAATGTGAAACCCACCCCTGGTTGTAAGTCATGATGGTCATCATGTGATCAACTGAATTTTACAAACTTTTAGGAGATAGCTTTTAAGTGAATGCCCCATTGTTACGCAAATACCATAGATGCTTACCAGTTGTAAAGTAAATGCCACTTTCTGGCAAAGCCATTATAAACCACAGTCAGTGGCCATGGAGTGTAGCAAATAGAGTTAAATGGGGCTGGTTGCCAAATGCACAAAATAAGATCAGGAAGTCAGGGAGCGATGTTATAATTTTGAAACTGGGTCACAAATAGCTTTTGGAGGGGGCCAATGTAACTTTGACATACGACTAAGCAACTGGTTGTATATTGAGGTCTACCCATACCAAGTTTATTAGGCTTGAGTTTTAATTTCTATCTTTTCACCAGAAACACATTCTTCCTCCAACATGCATTCAGTCAAATGGCACATTGTTAAGAAATGAAATCTTCATACTTTTTTTCCTTTGCTCTTTTCATATTATTTTCAACTCTTGTATTAAAGCATATGTCCTTAATGCTATTGTTACTCGCCTGTTATGGGAAAGCTAAATGGCAATTTGTATGATGAACCTAGCCGCCCTGAGTCCCTTCAGGGAGATAGGGTGGGATATAAATCCAAATAAACTGACAAACTGACAAACTGAGTCTCCTTTTACTCAGGGGTATTTCCCTACAATTAAACAACTGAACTATGTGGTTTTGGTTGAGTTTAATGAGCTTCTGTGACCAACAGTCTGAACAAACAGTTGGTATTTCGGGCACACAGATGGAGAATAGTTTATATGGTCCCCATTCTTCTGGTAGATCAGCACATGTTGCAAATGATAATAAGTGATATTTCAAACACATGTTCTTCACTATGTTGATGAATTACAAGCACCTGGCCCCAAGGCGCTCACAGTATCTATTAATAGGCATCAGTGAGAGACATATGGGGCTGAGATGTACTAATAATTGGATATAAAGAATTTTTAAAAAGTGGAATGTTTTTTACACAATGATCTGTTCCTTCTGGAAAAGTTCATCTTCACCAGTTTTCTTCACATTTGTGGAAATGACATCAAACACATTTGTTCCTCTAGAGGAGCTTTTCTCAACCTCAGCATCTTTAAGATGTGTGGGCTTTAAATCCTAGAATTCCCCGCGGGTCTTTCTGTCATTCTTGGGAATATCAAAAGCTAACCTTGCAAACTTTTGCACGCAGAATTGTTCTCCACTAACTGTTCTTCTTCCTACCATGAAATTTTGGATAGGACTGTCCCACCACTCTTTTCATCTTCAGATGCCTTTTTTGCCATATTGTCAGATGCTTTCGCCCATATCTCAGGTGTGCCATCAAACAGATGGGTGGACAAAAGGAGAAGCAGAGAAAGCTGCAGCTGCCATGCTTCCTGTTTCAGCAAGAGGGTTTAAAATAGGAACCTGGTAATGTGACCCCTTGTTTATGTCGGCTCATGAGACGATTATCCAATATTCATGGAGAAAATCCATGGAAGAAAATAGCTTTTTGGTTAGCACCAGGCTCTTAGAATCCAGATCAATCCAGATTCCAAACTGCTTCTGAAAAAGTGACAAATCATTTGTTTTTTAAGCTCCTGGCTACTCCGCCCGGGAGCAGAAGCCACAGAAGGATAAACTTTGTTTTTAGTGCAACCTAAGCACTTTTCCCATGTCACATGATAGTCATCTCTAACCCACCCACCCCCCTTTTTAACCCAACTCCAATGAAAACAGTTTTTACAGTGCTGCATGTTGGCTACCTCCCCTACTGTTTTGCTGGCATATCCATGATTTTACAAGAATCTGTTACATTACCAAGGGATTCTAAAGGCCTTGCAACTTTGCTCTTTATCTGTAAGGAAGAAACATTTGCCTGCACTATGTTTTCAGGCATGGATTTTATAAAAGTGAAAATAAAGCAAGGGAAATCTCATTAAAAACACAGTGACATTTTCCATTGCAGGGAAATGGCTTCTCCAGCTTGCCATAGTTCTGGAATATCATCAGTACACTCATAATATAGAGGAACGGGGAAGAAGAATGGGTAAACCTCAGTACTGCGCTTTTAGTTTCTATATGAAATTGCCTTTGTGCAAAGCAAAACACTGAGCTGCTTACAGATTCACCCAAGGCTGTGAGTGGATTGAGATGTAAATGATGTTCTGCCCATTTTTCTACCAGATCTAGTTTAGTTGAATGACTGAGATTTTACTTTTAACGTTCTGTCAAAGGAGAAGAGGAATGGGATTTAACAGCATACTGCCTAGGGAATTCTGGGAATTGAGATTTTCACACCTTAAAGCTGCTAGAGTTGAGAAACACTGGAATAGCTCACTCTTGTCTTTATGAAATGCCCAAGCTGCCATTCCAGGAATCTGTAGTTTCCCAGCACTGGCATCCACAGGAATTGAGGAGATGAAGGATAAAAATGGCAGCCAAGGTACATAAAGTTAAGCAGAAGTTCCATCTCTTTATTCATGTGTATGATGCTGGCACTCCTAGCACTCCAAGGATGCTGTGTCACTGGCATTCCTAGGCCACATTGGCTGATGGCCAATGATGTGAAGTTTTGCATGTTTAGATTAGGAGGGCTGGTGTTTGGCACCCTAGGCTCCTATCTAATCAAGTGAAAACCACTCAATCCCTGTCCAGCAAGTGCAGTCAAAAAGCTGCCATTCAAAAGGGTAACAATGTGGGGGGCCAAAGAGCAAGAAAGAAACAAGAGTAGGCATTCAACTCTGTGTGAGCAATTCTTATGTAACAAGTGTGTGGGTTTTTAGAGGACACAGAGAATGGCCCTGAAGGGCAGAGGGAAGATCCGTTACCAAGACAATGTTAAGACAAAGGGCGCTTGAGTTCATTCCAAGAAAACCTCTCAAAAAGGCCCCTTGTTGGTTCATATCAAGATAAAATGAGGGAGGGCAAGACTCATTCAGGTTTGCAAGATTCTATTATGGGAGCTTTTCTAATAGAGTAGTTTCAGATAACAGAGTTGGAAGGGACAATGGAGGTCTTCAAGTCCAGCCCCATAACATTTCAGACAAATGGTTGTCCAATCTCTTCTTTAACATCTCCAATCTGGGAGCACCCATAACTTCTGGAGGCAAGTCGTTCCGCTGATTAATTGTTCTAATTGTCAGGAAATTTCTCCTTAGTTCTAGTTGGTTGTCTCGATAATTTTCCAACCATTGTTTCTTGTTCTGCCTTCAGATGCTTTAGAGAATAAGTTGACTTCTATAGGTTTCAAACTTATGTGGCATTGGTTTCTTAAATTGGTCTAAATGGACTCTAACCTATAAGGCTGGCATTTTCAAAGAAACAAGGCTTTGGTTGATGATGGCTCCTATAATAAATGATTTTGGTGTCAGGAAAGAAGAAATTGGTCACGGATGTAAAAGCAACAGGGCGCTGATACTTTCCCCTACACTCTCTCTTAAGCATTAATTTTCCTTTCTGTAATTTGAGCTGTACATTTGGGTTTTTTTTTTTTAAACAAATGAATTTCACCTTGCCATAAAAGATTACAACTTCCTTTGCCCAGTATCCAATGTCAAAGTTGGTATCTGCTTTTGTTTTTCAAAGATTTTTCAAGAATGTTAAAAAAAGAGACAGTTTCACAACTGTGAAGATGAGACTGTACACTGAATATATCTTCCTTCTTTTGCTCAAGTTACTTCAAACAGCTAGTGAAGACTCACAACATCAAAACATATATGGACAATGCTTCTCTTAGATTTTCTCTTCTAAATTCTACTGACATTCATTATCCTGAATGCTCAAAAATTATGGCTGCTTATCGAGATTAATTCAAACATAGTTGAACATAACCTAGCTATTTAAGGTTGTATTTGCATGACACAACCCCCCCTCCAAATCAGCAACCTACTTTTTTAACCTGGACTATTACTCATCTAGGTTTAACTAGGTTTGAATCCCTAGCAACATGTAACAGAGTGAGCTCCTGTTACTTGTCCCAGCTTCTGCCAACCTAGCAGCTTGAAAGCACATCAAAAATGCAAGTAGAACAATAGGAACCACCTTTGGTGGGAATGTAACAGTGTTCCATGTGCATTAGATGTTTAGTCATACATGACCACGGAGACTTCTTCGGACAGTGCTGGTTCTTTGGCTTTGAGACAGAGATGAGCACCGCCCCCTAGAGTCGAGTACGAGTAGCACATATGTGCAAGGGGAACATATGCCCCTTTATCTTACATAACATAACCTTTATCTTATTACTCATCTATGATTCATTGTGTAAAGCATACTCAGAAAATGTGGATACATGTGGGATATGATTGCAAGAAATGTGGAAGGAAGATAGCCATAACAAACATTCAATTATTTCTCAAAAGGATTTTACAAATATTCCAGGATTTATAATAGGAAATCCCCACAGTGCAAGCAAAAAAACCCCAAAAACTAAAATGACTGTCTTCTGACTTGCTACTCTGAAATTAACTATTTGAACTTAACTGGAACCGTAATGACCTGCCAGCTTTTTCCCCCCTGAGTAAAACGACAATCTACTTCTTCCAACCCAATTACAGAACTCCTAGAGGACAAACACGAACAAGCTTTGGATGACTGGGAACCATATTTAAAACCAGGATGAGAAGGGAAATGGGAAATCTTCTTAAGTTTTGCTCTTTGCAAGCAGGAGCATTATTTGCTTTTGGCTTTCGTTAAATTAAACCTATTTTAGGGTCCTTTTACAGCTTGCGATTGTTTTCCACTTCCAAATGGAGAGAGATTAAAATTAAGCAGTGAAGTTGAGCAGGCTCCAGGATGTACAGGCAGCCTTGTGGAAATGTAGGTTGCCTAGAAAATGAGGCCTCCAACCTTTACATCTATGCTAAGTTACCATCATGCAGAACTTATAATAAAGATGTTTTTCTTCTTTGTTTTGAAAAACAGCGTCAATTGATGGGGGTTTTGCAATCCTTTTCTCTAAACTGAGGCTGGCATTGAGATAATTCAGACCATGAAAAAGACATCATGTCCTGTCAGGTGTTCACCTCCATCCCATTCGAATACTTATTCCGACTTCATTCAATGGCTTATAGCCACCATTTTCTCCGCTCAGCTACACGAAACTTAAAGGCGCACATTTGGAACTTCTGTGATTGGACACCAAAACCAACCAATGAAATGCTATATAAGGATCATTAAAACGGAAGGTGTGGTAGATCAGGGGTCTCCAACCTTTGCAACTTTAAGTCTGAAGGACATCAGCTCCCAGACTTCTCCAGCCAGCAAAGCTGGCTGGAGAATTCTGGGAGCTGAAGTCCTTCAGACTTAAAGTTGCAAAGGTTGGAGACCCCTGTGGTAGATGATAAACAATCAATTTATAGTGTAGTTTGCTGTCTTACCCCAAAAAATCACAAAAAGCAAAAAAAATATGCTTTTCTTCCCTTAGTATTTTCTTCCTAGGCTTCATCCCAGACTGAGTGATGTGCTTGGAGAAATCGTGCAAAGCAATTCCTGCAAATTAAGCTTTTGTCAAACGGAGGTTTTGCAATCTTTATTCTTAACCCACCACCCTAATTTGCTACTGATAACAGCTTCCAGCCACATCCAAAATAAAACGGATCCCTTCTTTTCCCCTCCTCCTTCTTCTCCTCCCCCCTTCTTCATTTTCTCCAGCCTTCATTCCTTCAGGAGCTCAGACTTTTATTTTTACACTCAGAGTCCTGCTTGTGCAGTCATGCTATCCTGATACACCTGTGAAGGGTTGTTTTTTTCCTCCCCTGTCTCGCTCTCAATTGGGGAGGGCACTCCTTGGAGACCCTTGAGGACCACCTGGGGTTGGTGTCTTCCGAAGACAAAGCTGGTCCCTGAGCTCTGAGAGCCCACCAGAGTTGAGGAAGAAGTCTCGGGTGCCAACAAATGGTTAATGGATGAATACTTTACAAAAAAAGTCAAGACAGACTTGTGATTCTTGATGTTAATGAAGGTGTCACACATTGTCTACAGAAAGTTGTGCCTGGCAATCTTCCTTTTTTCGGATGCCTACACCACTGACATTTCATCTCACATTCAAAGAGCACTACCTTAATGAAATGCATAATTAACATATTCTAATTGTGCTGAGCGCTGTGATGATTTTGACAGAACTCACTTTCCATGTCTAATTTGATGCTAATTTAATCTGTTCCTCTCCCGCTGACATGACCTTTCTTGATTGAGTTTCACTGAGGAAAAAAAAAAATTTTTTTTTTGATGGATTGATTTATCAGCACTGCGGAGACAACAAAGGCTCAGAGTTCATAACAGAAAACGGGACGGGAATGCCCCTTCCAAGCCTGTATGCTCTGAACTTTCCAGAGACTGTTTGTCTGATCTTCTGATGGAATTTGTGAAATGTGACATCTGTGTAGAGGTTTGATCTCGGCAATAAATAGAGTAAATACCTTATCGTGCCTGTGAAACCTTTCAAAGGCAGGCTTCTTTCATTCTTTCCCTCTTTTGTTCTCCGGTAAACTCCGCAAGTGGATGTTGAAAATAAATACACATGATCTACATCCGATAGAGTGTAGATTTGTCACAAGCTGCCTTGGTGCCCCGTGTGAGGTTTATTTTGGACTGTCCTAACAAAACATTAAGGAGTCATGCCCTGGTAGTGGCTACATTCTCAGGTGTGAGTTGGGAATACAATGGATGTCGAAAAACACACACGGCAACAAAAATCTTGTAGCATATTGTAGTGATCTGGGTGCATCATTCCCATCAACCAAATCCTTCCTTTGGCGGTATAGAATAGGGGAGGGATCACCTGGTGTCCTACTTTCCATTTCTATTCTGCGGATGTAATGTACATGAATGCGTTAAAGCTGGAATGGCCACTCCCTCTGGGGCTGTTCATGTTAATTATGCACAGCTTTGTTTCCAGGGTCTCTGTGCTTTGGATACACAGATATAGATAATGTAGATAATTATATCTTTTCACTTCCTCCCTGTTGTTCATGCCTCTCTTTCTCCCTCTCCCTGTCTTTGCCTGTCTTTGTCCCATATTTGCCAGTTAACTGTTTTTGATGTTTCCTGGTGTTTAATAAATAAACATCCAGTTAAATTTTTTTGCTGGCTGAGCTGAGTGACATGTATGCTTGCTCTAATCTGGATATAGAGATTGCCTAGGAGAGTGATGGGTGCAAACAAAACTGGAAATTCCTCACAGCCATTTCCCAACATCTGTTAAGTGCAGACGATTTTCAGCTAATCACACATTATGTTAATTTAATTATGTGGGATCCCAAAAAAATCAGTTGCTGGGTTCAAGCTTCCAAAAAATACCAGCTTGCTTTCAGAAAACAAGTTGCTTTTGGTTTTCTTTTTTTTCTGTTTTTGGAATTAATATTGGCTTAAAAATGTCTTTTTAGGCCTTATTTATACCTTTCAAATAAAAGAAGATTGTTTAGTATTTAACCTTAAAATCTGTCAATGTTAAGGGATGTGTGCGTGTACAGGTGGGTGCATGTATGGGTATGTGCCTGCATGCATGAAAATGACATTTTGATTATTTTTAATAATTATTTTAGCTTTACCCCTTGAGGTAGACTCAGGAAAATCAGCTGAAACACTGCAAAATTAAATTCCAATACAATACAATACAATACAATAGCAGAGTTGGAAGGGACCTTGTAGGTCTTCTAGTCCAACCCCCTGCGTGGGCAGGAACTTTATACCATTTCAGACAAATGGCTATCTAACATCTTCTTAAAGACTTCCAGGGTTGGGGCATTCACAACTTCTGGAGGCAAGCTGTTTCAGAGGTTAATTGTTCTAACTGTCAGGAAATTTCTCCTTAGTTCTAAGTTGCTTCTCTCCTTGATTAGTTTCCACCCATTGCTTCTTGTCCTGCCCCCAGGTGCCTTGGAGAATAGTTTGACTCCCTCTTCTTTGTGGCACCCTCTGAGATATCGGAACACTGCTATCATGTCTCCCCTGGTCCTTCTCTTCATCAAACTAGACATACCCAGTTCCTGCAACCGTTCTTCGTATGATTTATTGGGTCTATAATCTAAGTTAGATTTTAAACCATTATTGTTTAAGCATTATTGTTGAGATGTAGTCACCTGATTGGAAAAAATATGACCGTGTGTGGGCAAAACAATCCATATGCATATACTCTGTATATGCTTCTATATATGAGCTCTGTATATGAGCCAGTAGTGTGCAGAGGCAGCCAAAAAAGCTAATGCAGTCCTGGGTTGTATAAACATAGACATAGAATAAAGATCATGTAAAGCAGGGGTCCCCAACCTTTGCAACTTTAAGTCTGAAGGACTTCAGCTCCCAGACTTCTCCAGCCAGCAAAGCTGGCTGGAGAATTCTGGGAGCTGAATTCCTTCAGACGTAAAGTTGCAAAGGTTGGGGACCCCTGATGTAAAGTATTATATCGCTTATAAAACCCTAGTAAGACCTGGAATACTGAAACCAATTTTGGTCACTGTACTACAAAAAAGATGTTGAGACTTTGGGGGAAAATCAAAAAAGAGCAACTAAAGTGCTCAAAGGCCCCTGGAGACTAAAACATATGAAGAACGGCTGCAGGATCAGGGCTTGGAATGGCTGCAGGATCAGGGCTTGGCTAGTCTAAAGAAAAGAAGAATTAAGGGTATGATGCATGATAGCAGTATTCCAGTATTTGAGGGGCTGCCACAAAGAAGAAAGGGTCAAATTATTCTGCAAAGCAAAAGAGGGCAGGGAGAGAAACAATGGTTAGAAACTAATCAAAAAGAGAGGCCACCTGGAATTAAGGAGAAACTTCCTAACAATGTGGACAATGAACCAATGGAACAGCTCGCCTTCAGAATTATGGATCCTTCGTCACTGGAGGTTTTTAGGAAGAGACTAGACCAGGGTTAGTCAACCTTTTTATACCTACCACCCACTTTTGTATCTCTGTTAGTAGTAAAATTTTCTAACCGCCCACTGGTTCCACAGTAATGGTGATTTATAAAGTAGGGAAGTCGATTAAATTAAAAAAAGGAAAGTGCTTCAGTATCGGACAAAATCCCTACCACCCACACCATGAAAGCTGGAACGCCCACTAGTGGGTGGTAGGGACCAGGTTGACTACCACTGGACTAGACAGTCACTTATCTGAAATGGTATAGGTTCTCCTGCTTGAGCGGGGGGCTCGATTAGAAGACCGCACGATCCTTTCCAGCTGAATTCTATTAAGTAATTCTGATTATTCCTGGAGCTGGGCAATCAGATCTAAAAGGAGATTTTGCCCTCATTCAATTGAGGACAAGTAGAGATCTTTTTGCGGTTACTCATCCTGAGGCTAGATTTCTCCATCAGAAGACACATCCTAGAAATCCAAGTTTGTGTCATTTCTGATAATGCTTTCCATCTATCAGAGGTTTCCAAACACTTGACATATTGAGTTGGAATCAGCAGCAGAGTTCGTTGAATGACATCCTTATACAGTAGCTGCTTTTTCCCTACTATATACATGACTGGGATATTTTTTAATAGTTTTTAATAATGTATTTTTTGTAATTTTGTATGGTTTTTAATATTGCCTGTGCGCCGCCCTGGGTCCTTGCAAGGAGAAGGGCAGGGTATAAATTTGAAAAATAATAAAATAAAAATAATAATAATGACTGGGATTTTTTTTTTTAAAAACAACCATTTGAGTTCTGTTAAAACCTTGTCAGAGGGATACATTTGTATGTGGAGGAGAGAATATGGACACAACGTGAGAAGAACTTCCTCCCATGTCATGCTAGAGTCATGTGAGAACCTTCCCTGATTAACGTCTATGGAGATTCTCAGTCATGCAGGTCATGGTTGCCCCAAAGGTGCTTTTTAAAAAAAGGCAACTGGACTTTGTTTTTCTTGAAGATGTTTCGCTCCCCGCCCAAGATGTTTCTTCAGTTCTGATGAGAAGTGAAAAATCTTCAAGGAAAAACAAAGTTCAGTTGGCTTTTTTTTTTTTTAAAGTACCTTTGCAACATCCCTGATTAACTTTAAGAATATATGAAGGCCACAAATATTGTTGTTAGGATTTAGTTGGCATCTCCTGATTCAGAAGCTGGAGAATTTGGCCAGAATAGGTGAAGCCTTCCCCAAAGGCTTGCCTGCTCTATAATGACTGACTAAGAGGCTGCCCTTAATCAGCTGATCCAGAATCTGAACTAGGCATGATCCGTAACATTGTGAGATTTAGAAGACAAGAACAAAGCAGGTCAAGCAGTCTATTTGGGGAAAAAAGAACGTTTTTCTCATCGAATTAATCATTTATCAAATTAATTCATCAAAATAATCAACCTGATTATAAAAGTTATACAAAGGAAACCATGGTTTGCCTCAAGGGTGGGTTCCCGCAAGCATTACTTCCGGTTAGCTTGTGGGTGCGCTGTGCGTGCATGTGCAGTGCAATAAAAATTGTTCTGTGTAGGTGCAGAAGAGCAAAACAAGATTGTGGCGCCTATGGCGCTGCCCAGAGAACCAGTTTGGGGGCGTTGCAGACCTTGGTTGCTGCCAGTTCCAGCGACCCAGGCTGCCAAACCACTACAGGTTCAGCCAAACTGGGCCGAACCGGTAGGAACATACCCACTGGTTTGGCTGACGGTTTGTGGCAAACAACATTCAACCCATCTGCTTGCCTGTAACCTTATTTTATAGTATACTAGCCGATAACCCAGTGTTGCCCAGGTGTTTATTTATAGGGGGGAAATGCCCGGACATTTCCCCCTATAAATTCCCCCTTTACCATAGGGAGCTCCATAGGTGGTTCTTTAGTATTTTGATCTTTCTGCCAACTTATTCCCTAAACAAAGTTTGCATTTTGTCTTGGCATTTCTTCAAGGTCTCTCATTTCTCGTGCACTTTCCACAAAGATGTTTTCTTTACCAAAGGTCTGAACATTGTTCTTTAAAAATCAAATGCTTCCCAGATTTTCTCAGCATCAAACCCAAAGTATAAATATATCTCAAGACATTTATTGATTAGAAGCTTGGAGGGCCATTGCTCAAAAAATTCTTACCAGAGGTGGTATTCAGCCAGTTCTGACCAGCTCTGGAGAACCAGTAATAGAAATTTTGAGTAGTTCGGAGAACTGGTAAATACCACCTCTGATTGGCCCTGCCCCTATCTATTCTCTGATTCCCGAGTCCCAGCTGATTGGCTGGGTCATCTTTGGTTGCCCTTACACAGGAGAATGTAGCTGGAAACCAGGTTAGTGGGGTGGGCAGGGAATGGGGATTTTGCAGTAATCTTCCTCAGGAGTGGGGAGGGAATGGGGAATTTGTAGTATCCTTCCCCTGGAGTGGGGAGGTATTGGAGATTTTATAGTATCTGCTGTGCCTGCCAAGCCACACCCACCAAGCCACGCCCACAGAACCGGTAGTAAAAAATTTGAATTCCCACCGATTCATACCTATCTATCCTTTTCTCTGCCTTGGTGGCTACTTGGATGAATGTAATCCTTCCTTCCTTCCTTCCTTACCTCCCTCCGTCCCTCCGTCCCTCGCTCCCTCGCTCCTTCTTTTTCTTTTGTTTTCTTCCACTGATTCTTATTGGGAGCCAATGGTCATATGGTAGTGAAAATACCAAATCCAAGTTTACCTGTAGAAGACTAGTGGGTGATTTTAAACTAAGCCGTCACTCTGGGAAAATTTGTTAAATTTATATCCAGCCTTTTCCCCAGAAGCATATGGTAACCTAGATAGCCTCTCTTCTTCCATTTTTTCCCCCTGTGACAATACAATGGCAGAACAAAATAGCCCATGTACCGCACACCTACACTTCTGTGTGTTGATGAGGCTGTAGTTTAGGATAGATCATGGTGAGGTCATGTCGAGATCTTTGGGGATAATTTCTGTACTGCCTGATTGTGTGGATGATTACAGCTATTTTCCTGTTTTACTCAATTGGAGTGATGAGGATTGGAATTGAATTTGCAGTCATGCTTGTTCGTCAAATGTTCTTTTTCATTAGAACAGTTCACTTCAATGAAATCCTGGGCACTTTTGATAAGACAGCCGGCAAGGAATAAAGCTGTTTAGGAAATGACTTGCTCATAAGTTCTAGCAATAATTTTTGGCCTTAGTACACTCCTTGGTGTTTTTCATTGTCATTCGAAAATGAAAATGTATCATTTTGATTGTTGTCCCATTAGAGGAGAAGCAAGGCATGCCACTCTTTGGGGTTGATATATAAATTGCAGCAGAATAAATCTGTGAACTTCTGATCCTCCTGGATTTACAGAGGTTGAGAATATTGTCAGTGTGTGCGTGTGCGCGCGTGTGTATATGACTGTAATAGCATTCCAAGCAAATGGCTATTAATTTGAATGATGGAATATTCAGCAAGATGGTTTTTCTTATCAAGGTTTCTACAGGAGGGAAAGTGAAAATTAGTAGGGAAAATGCTGAGTATCAACAAAACTTGAAACCAACAAGCAAGGACAATTTGTAAGAAAAACTGGCTGAACAGCAAATGTTTTGTGCTAACAAGTCAGCCGCTTCCTCCCTGTTTAGTAAGGATATCAGTTCATTTGCACAACCATTTATTAATTTTTTTGCCGTAAAAGTTGCCATCACATTAATATTCTGGGAATAAAGAGGATTGAAAGGAATATTCACGCATTCTAAATAAATATTGTATGTATTTTAAATAATTTTTCTGTTGATTTAAAATATTTGTAGCCGACCCACTATCCAAAAAATTTCTTGGGGCTTCCAATCAATGTGGCACTGCGCATAAAACAGGAAAAGAGAGGAACCAGTGCGGAATAAAGAATTATCTCACAATTACATGTTTCTTTGGAAAATGTTCTGAGATTTAACAAACTCACGCAATGTTCAAGGAATGACTGTGAATGTTTTCATCTAATGTGCAGCTTTCTTGTCTTCTTGCGCATTCATTAGAATTATAATGGATTTTAAATTTGTGAGGCCTAATCTTACATTTAACAGAATAACAGAATTGGAAGGGACCTTGGAATTCTTCTAGTCCAGGGATGTCCAAACTTGGGAACTTTAAGACTTGTGGACTTCAACTCCCAGAATTCCCCAGCCAGCATAGCTGGCTGGGGAATTCTGGGAGTTGAAGTCCACAAGTCTTAAAGTTCCCAAGTTTGGATATCCCTGTTCTAGTCCAATTCCCTGTTCAGCTGGAAGATCCTATGCTCATGATGGTGAACCTATGGCATGCATGCCAGAGGTGACACACAGAGTCCTCTCTGCTGCATGGGCACTGTTGCCCCAAGTCAGATCTCCCTGGCATTTCTTTCATGAGTTTCTGTTTCCCTGCAAACGACAACACAGAAGCTCATAAAAGAAAAAAGATCTTACCTCTTGCTGTGCTGCCGGTGTTGGGGTGCTCTGCCTCCCAATGGCCAGCTGGTCTTTGGGACTCTGCTGCGCATGCGTGCACATATCTGTGTATGCGCATGTTGGTGCGTTTATGCACCTTTCAGTTTGGGCACTCGGTGTCTAAAAAGTTCGCCATCACTGCCCTAGGCCATTCTGGACAAATAACTGTCCAATCTCTTCTTGAAATCTCCATTGATGGAGGATTCACAACTTCTGAAGGCCAGCTGTTCCACTGGTTTATTGTTCTCACTGTCAGGAAATTTCTCCTTAGTTTTAGGTTGCTTCTCTCCTTGATTAGTTTCCATCCAATGCTTCTTGTCCTGCCTTCAGAGGCAGGACAATAGCTTTGGAGAATAGGCTGACCACCTCTTCTTTGTGGCAGTCCCTGAGATATTAGAATACTGCTATTATGGTTTTTAAAATAAATTAAAACATTCAGAAAGTTTCCTTTTTAAGTCTGGAAATATGGGTAGCCAGAAAAAGTTTAGACTGATGGAAAGATGTATAAGGCAAAGAACAAAATTGTGGTATCACCACCCCCACTTTCAGTAAAATTGTCAGATGACAAACACTTGCAAGCGACATTCCCCCAGCACTTTGAAAATAAGGTCTTTTGCAGGTGAAAATATTTTGCAAATTTAAAAAGCAAAGTTTACCACAGCTTTAATTGAAGAGAAGGTGACTACTTAAAAAAAAATAGGTAATTCAACCTATGGGTGTTGAAATGAGTGTTTTATGTGCAGGAGTGCTGAGATTGATTAATTCATAGTACCTGAAGTCAGTGGCGGAACAGATTTTGAGCTTCCTTTACAAAAGAAGTACGCTTCTAAATTTCTCTCTGTGCTTTTTTTTAGCCAAAAGGAAAGCTAAACTGAATCACCCACATGACGTTTCATGCAAAATCTGCATGTGGTCACTGACAGGTTACCCACAAGGCTCCCCGTAGAAATCATGTTTTCCTATTCAGCAGGAAATGTGTTCAATATATTTTTAATGCCTCCAACATCAAGGCCAGTCCCTGGAGATCCATTGAAGAGGAAATCTACCTGCTGTGGTTGCCCCATGGTCTTCCTCGTGAATCTTCATCCCATCCCAAACTTACCCACACATTTTTTTTTATTTCGAATTTATACCCTGCCCTTCTCCTTGTTAGGACCCAGGGCGGCGCACAGGCATTATTAAAACCACAATAAGAACAATATAAATCAATTTAAAACATATTAAATTATTAAACCCGTGCTAAAACCATTTAAAACCCTATCAAATAGCAATTTATACATACAAAGTCAGAAGCGGGGGGCTATGCTAGGCCGGCTTGTTGGAATAAATGCATCTTAAGACGTTGGCGAAAGAGGCGGAGGTCCGAGGTAGTGCAAAGGTCGGGGGGTAGGTCGTTCCAGAGGGCCAGGCCCGCCACAGAGAAGCCCTTCCCCTGGGTGTCGCCAACCGGCATTGCCCAGCCGACGGCACCCGGAGAAGACCCTCTCTGTGGGAGCGGAGCGGACGAAGGAAATTGAGTTTTACCACACACACACACACACACACACACACGCAAAAAGAGGAACAATTACCAATGCTCATTTATCCACAGATAATTCCCAAACCCGCAACAAATATATTCATATTTTCATCATTAGTTTTACGAATTACATAAGTAAATGTTTCTAAGGGGGAGCAGAACCACATTCCCTGCCATGAAAGGGGGAAAAAAACATTTTTACAACTTCACTTGAATACATTTCATTCAGTAATAGGACAAGAAGTCAATTTGATAAATTGCATGCTGTGTTAATCAACAATGATAAAGAGTGACAAGAAATGCCTTTAAGGAATGAGTGGACTTCATATGGCCTCAGATGGATTCATATAGTTAAGAGTAATAATTACATAGGATTGGCACCAATTAAATAAATGATTATGGCCCTCTTTAGTGAAAGAACAAAACAGCATACTACAATATCTTTTTATTCCTGATTAGCCAAAAAGCTATATTTAAAATAAATATTTCTTTGAGTAGTCTGTTCCTATTTCATACATTGCCGATTTTTATCTCTATTACAGGGGTCCCCAACCCCCATGTCATGGCTCACTATGGGGCCTTGAGCAGTGGTGGGATTCAAATAATTTAAAAACCAGTTTGCTCAGAATCAGTGGGAGGCGTGGCCCATCCCCATCCTCCCTCTCTGCCGCACATGCGGGACGAGCCTCCCACGATGGCCAACCTGACCCTGGGTAAATGAGTTGTTAAATTACCGCCCTTTGCTATCAAAGTGGATCCTGGGCGGTGCTCTGCACAGCAATGGAGAAACTGGCAACAGAGCAGCCAGCACAAGGGGGGGGGGAGGAGCAGGGAGAAGAAAGAGGGAAAATGGCCTTCTCCTTCCCTCGGGCTGGCCACTTCACTGCCCGTTTTCCCATTGCAGCACAGCACAGTGCCAGGATCCACTTTGATATTGGGGTGGTGGTGGTGGATAATTTAACAATCGGTTCACTCAAACTAGTGCGAACCGGCTGAATCCCACCACTGGCCATGAACCTTTCAGAACCGTGCTGTGGAAGTGATGGCCGAGGAGTGGATAAGCACAGGCTTATGTGCATCTCTATTTGTGCAAGCAGTGGGTGAGCACCTGTGTGCACACTCCATTTGCATGCATGGTGTGTGCATGTGCCCACCACTCATGCAAAACCATTCCTTCCCTCCCTCCCACCAGTCCACAAAGATGGAAAGATTGGAGAACTCTGCTCTATTGTTTGCTTTCATGGATAGTTTAGAATTCTTTATCATTTTTTAATACTACACAATATAAGCAAAGTTATGGTAGTATAACTATAAGCAAAAATAAGGTTAGCATATTATTTTGTTGCTTTTCACTTAATATTTATTCAAATCTCAGAAAATGTCCAATTGATAAGATAAACTGGGACAGAACCTCAGCATGTTAGGGTAATACCATTCCTTCATGATATTGATATATTTATATCTACTATATTTAAATTTTATTTTAGAAACTTATAGCAAAAAGAATTTCTGATGCCCGTTGAATTCCCTACCTTTACCGACACATAAATAATTTCTTAACTATAGTGAAAACTCCAGAAACCTATCATTCATATAATAAAAGCCATTGGTAACTATGTATCTATTCCAAACTTGATCATAGAAACCAACTCTATATTCCTTCCCCATACTTTTAATAATCTTAGTTTTTAATTCCTTCAAATGAGGTCCTACTACTTGATTTCATTTTTTCTGTTCCTCTTCTGAGAGAATCCTTCAAACTTTAGCAGACCTCTTTTCTACATCCCAAAAAAAGGTTATCAAAATCACTCTTCTGGTTTCATATGTTTACGTCCCCTATATATATTAAGACATTATCCGGTTATATTTGTATATTCAATATATCATCTTTTTCCATATTGTTCTTGTAACTTCTCAGATTTAAATCCACACTCAAATCAATTTCAATCTTATTGGTGTGCCTAATTCCTCTTCTGTGACCTCACTTACACTATCTATGGTGTCAGACATTCTTAAAATTGAATTCTGAGGCCATTGTTTAAAAATATATTTCGAAACATTTGCTGTTAAAGTATTTTGCTCCATTCTTTGTTAACAAGCCAAATTCAAGTAATTGTCTGCTCTCACTGTAATCTTTAATTTATTTAAGTACCCTCAAGTGTCCAACCTTCAAAGTCCCATTTTACCATGTTTTTCTTTTCAAAAACCCAACAACTATTTTGACAAATTATGTAAGCTTATAATATTTTAAGAATCAAAAACACTAGCAAAAAGAAGAATAATGAATATCAATACCATGTAAGACTTTTAAAATCTCTCTTCACTATTACACAGAACTCTTGCATTAAATGCAGTAGGTTTTTTTTTAAAAATAAATAAATTATAAGAAGAGTTCTTGATGAGCTTGTTTAGAACTCTTCACAGCTTAAACTTCTATATCCATCTTGGCATATCATCAAAACTTCACCATGACAGGAATTGGTAGAAGATATTATACACTTTTAAATTTTAAATCAAGTTTTACTATATTACATTTGATTGTGTTGCATTTGTGTGTCACATTAATACATGTATCTCTGATGGCAATGCTATTTAGTTATTCATTTTGATTGACAAGATTTTTTAAGAAACTGGAAAAATTACACAACAGCCTTTAATTAATGTTATTGATACTGTATTGTTCACAGATATTATAACTCATCTGCCAATGTGCCCACAGTAAAAAATGACAATAAAGGTATCTATCTTATCTTATCTCACCTTACCTTATCTTATATCTTATCTTACAGGTTTTTTTCTAAGTTGCAAGATTTGATACAAAAAAAATGGAAATTGAAAGGGCATTTTAATTAAAGATTGTTTTGTTCATGTTCAGTTGCCAATTTTAGATATATCAACCAAATAATTCCTAATAGATTAGCTTTACCTATAGAAATACATTTTGGGATTAAAATTTTAAACAGGAATTTGAATTCTAAGAGGTTCATTGATAGGATGCAGAATAGTTGACAATCTTGGCCAAGAGTTATTTGTGCACATGTTGCCTTTATCCAGTCCTCTTTACAGATTCCCTAACTTCTGAAAAAAAGAGCCTAATGATCAGAGATAGCCAGTGTGGCTGCAAGGTGACACAATGACATAGATGAGAAATAAATGGTGGCCATCTCAGAACAACATAGTAACCTCCAAGCACACATACAAAGAGCATCCAATGGATGGGATAGAAAAGCAGAAGCTGCCTAAGGAATTAAAGAAAACTTTTGGGAAATCATAGCACAGATTTCAGGCCAACATTATCATATGTTGTTGTTAGTTGCAAAGTCATGTCCGACCCATTGTGACCCCATGGACGACATTCCTCCAGGCCTTCCTGTCCTCTACCATCCTCTGGAATCCATTTAAGCTCACACTGACTGCTTCAGTGACTCCATCCAACCACCTCATTCTCTGTCGTCCCCTTCTTCTTTTGCCCTCAATCTTTCCCAGCATGAGGCTCCTCTCCAGTGAGTCTTTCCTTCTCATTAGGTGGCCAAAGTATTTGAGTTTCATCTTCAGGATCTGGCCTTCTAAAGGGAAGCCAGGATTGATGATCTCTAGGACTGACCAGTTTGATTGCCTTGTAGTTCAGGGGACTTGCAGGAGTCTTCTCCAGCAACATAGTTGAGAGGTCTCAATTCTTTGGCATTCAGGTTTTCTTATAAATTTATTTTTAAAAAAACCAAGACCACATTAGATGGTGCATATATGATAATGTTTAAGCCAAATCATTATCATATATGGACCATCTAATGCAGTCTTGTTTTTTTTTTAACTTGCCCTTCTAATCTGATCTCATCTTGCAGATGGTTGAAGAAAGGCTGGATGTCACTTTCCAGGAAGGCCACCTCCTGAGTGACCAGTCAAGGATTTTGTGACTCAGTCATTTCTCCATTCATCAGTAGTACTCTTCATACAACTGACCATTAAATGGTCCTAATGATTGTCTTTCAGTGGATTGTTTCTTGCCAGCTTCTGGAATTTTTTGGGGGGAAACATTTATTCGGCCTGTGCGCCTGTGAGGTGGGGGAGGAAGGCACAAACAAAATTGACCTCAGTTTCGCTATCCAAAGCTTTGGCCTTCTCTTTCTAAGAACATTGCCTTTGCAATGGACACATCGCTGTGTTTACTGGCCCCTTCATAACACTGTCAACTGCCAGCAAGTTGGTAAAAAGAAAAGTCATCTTTAAGGCTGTCAGAATCTTCTGCACTGTTGCACTCCTCCAGATGATATGTTAACTCTGCTACCATTTTACTGGCAAGCTTGAGTTGAGATGATGGGTCAAGCCTGAATGTCATTCATGTCATTCCTCCAGTGGGCTGTCTCCTTGAGGAGAGAGAAGTTCATTTTCTCATTCTTTCATTCCATTATTCCATCATAAACCATAGGCTTTTGCCCATCTCTCTCTCTCTCTCTCTCTCTCTCTCTCTCTCTCTCTCTCTCTCTCTCTCTCTCTCTCTCTTACATACAGGCACAAACACATGCACATTTTTTTAAAAAAATTGAAGGACAATGGCCACATGTTCCTCCTTCCTTAGATTTTCTTCATGCTGTCTTCTCTATTCTTTTTTTTTAATTTTGAGCATGTTAAAGCCTCACTGACTTTAGTAAGCAAGTTAAGCACAAACTAAATGTGTTCAGAATAGCAACTAGGTGCCCTTCCATTTTTGTTGATAATTAATTGAGTCCACAGTTATTTTAATAGTTTATCAAGTTTTTCCTTTCTTCAGCACTGGTATTAAATTGTTATTCCAAGACTCTGATCAGTAAAATCTTTGAGTGTCAGATACAATACAAGAATTCCAATAGAATGGAATGGAATGGAATGGAATGGAATGGAATAGAATAGAATAGAATAGAATAGAATAGAATAGAATAGAATAGAATAGAATAGAATAGAATTCTTTATTGGCCAAATGTGATTGGACACACAAGGAATTTGTCTTTGGTCCATATGCTCTCAGTGTACATAAAAGAAAAGATACACTCATCATGAATCATAAGTTAAAACACTTAATGATAGTCATAGGGTACAAATATGCAATCAAATCATATTAGGGAACAATCAATATAAATCGTCAGGATATAAGAACAAAGTTA
This sequence comes from Rhabdophis nuchalis, assembly GCA_039707465.1. Classification (NCBI taxonomy): domain Eukaryota; kingdom Metazoa; phylum Chordata; class Lepidosauria; order Squamata; family Natricidae; genus Rhabdophis; species Rhabdophis nuchalis. Next base: position 22,733,921 of record CM077644.1, on the reverse strand, counting down.
CAGTCACACAGTCATAAGTGGGAGGAGGTGGGTGATAGGAATGATTAGAACACTAATAGTAATGCTGCCTTAGTGAATAGTTTGACAGTGGTGAGGGAATTATTTGTTTAGCAGAGTGATGGCGTTCAGGGGAAAAACTGTTCTTGTGTCTAGATGTTCTGGTGTGCAGTGCTCTATAGTGTTGTTTTGAGGGTAGGAGTTGAAACAATTTATGTCCAGGATGTGAGGGGTCTGTAGATATTTTCACAGCCCTCTTTTTGACTCATGCAGTATAATAACAGGTCCTCAATGAAAGGCAGGTTGGTAGTAATTGTTTTTTCTGCAGTTTTAATTATCCACTAAAGTCTGTCTTGTTATTCAAATGAGGCTTTGCTATCTATTTTGTTGTGGGTTTCTTTTGCTTTCTAAAAAGCAGGGTAAAAGCTTTTCAAATATTTCTCCACTATTTATTTCAAAAATAGAACGATTTTTAAATTTATCTTTCAAGTTCATATGTTCAGCCCCTGATGAAGCCATCAAGTTTGCCGAGTCATGCCACAGCCATAGGCCCATTCATGGTTACCTCAGTAGCCAAGACTGAAATAAAAGCTGTGTGGTTTTATCTATATTATTATTAGAGGAAAAATATATTTTGTTTGTGTGTGTTTTTTTTAAAGAAAATCCTGTGAATTAAGATTCAGCTTTGTAACTGGAAACTTTTGTTGTTGTTCCCAGAAATGCATTTCTCTCAGCCCCAAAGCCTTACAATAGTTCCTAGCCAAGCTTCTGTTACTTGAAACCACAATCCAATTCTTCTGGATGTATGCGTTCATTTATTTTATTTTTATTTATTTTATTTTTATGGTCACCCATCTCAGTAAGTGACTCTGGGTGGCGTTTTGGTTCCACCTTCTGGTCTCATAAAAGGGATCAATCTTATCCACACACAAAAATTCTTTAAAGAGGCCTGCCAATTTTCGCACAATAAGAATTAGCTTAAATGGGTAGTTTCAAAAACTCATGGGGATCTGCCAAATCCCCCACCATAGGGCCATCACAGGAGGTATTGAAAAATACATACAATAGTTTGTTTGTTTTTTAAATGCCCATTTTAAAAAGAAATACCAATTTGAAACTAGATGTTCTTTAAAAGTTTTTGTTTTAACCTTTTCATTTCCCTAAATTCTTGAGGCTTTTGTTTCTGTTTCTCCTAATCACTTGGAAAAAATGAAATTCTCTTGGGCTGAAACTCAAAGTTTCAAATTGCTTTTGTGTTTGTTTTTTTAATTTCTTTGCTGTTTTCCTATGACTGTCTGTCTCTTAATCTCTCTCTCTGTGGATGGACAGACAGGTTTTTTTATATACTTATTCTCCATATAAAAATTGATATCCTGAACTAACAGGCATATTTTCACCTGGCAGAATCAGAAGACACTACGCTTGGAAAATGGGAACTTGTAAAATACAGTTAAACCCAATGTCAGGATTCCGAGTAACACATCCTCCAAAAGCAGAACTCCAAGGCATGTAGATTCCTCAAAGAACATATTTATTGGATCCATCATATCGGAAACAGCCGGTGAAAACCCACTCTAAAAGTTCCCATGATTTTCACCTAATTGAAAGAGCAAATAGTTCCCTCCCCAGATGTCACCAGTCACATTGTCCAATAAAAGTATCTGGGAAGCTGCTTGGTCATTCCTTTCCTCTTGCCACCTGTTAGGATGACCTTGGTTCCCACAAGAAAACCTTTTGTTTTGACTGGTAGCCGGTCTATCTACTTCCCCCCCTCCTTTCCCCCATTCAAATTTTGAGGCAACTATGAAGCAGGAAAAGATGGCTTCAGCCAGGTTCGCTTCAGAGTTGTCACCCACTTTATATGAAAAGAGTAGTGCATCATAATTAAAGGCAGAGGGTGATCCAACAGAATCGGCTTTATGAAAGCCAAAATTATTTTAGTATTGTGACATATTTGGGGTCAACTTGGACAAAGCCTGGTGATGGCTTTTCCTTACTGTTGCCATTCTCTGTTCACTCTTCATCCTCTGATTCTAATAAGTACTATCGCCCAGCAGAATGTGAAAATTACTCTTCCTCCACCTTCCTGATTGCTCATTTGGAAGTTCCAGTGATGAGCAGTGGCCCTGGATCCTGCCATGGGCTTTAGTGCATATTATTATGGCCTATCCTAGACCCAATCTTGACTGCTACAACAATATCTGAAGTAGTCTCTGTTCCTGTTAACCTTTATGTTCTGTTTTCCCCCAGATCTGGGTTGAAAACAGTTCATGTCTCTTCCTTACATCATTTATTACAAGTATAGAATCTGACCCCAGACTTCTAGCCCATTTATTTAGCTTGCAAACTCCAGATCCATTAAAAAAAAAAACCTGTATACACAATTAAATAATTAAATATTTAACAGCTATTGAGAAATATGTCATCTCCTGAAGACACACTTTTAATTATGTTCCTAAAACGGAACCAGTTTTAAAAAGATGTGACCTTGGCTCAGATCCTAGAAACCTTCAAAAGCAGATAGTCTGATTTATCTCTTTGTGGAGGTCATTCCTACATTCATGACAAGCACTGCACAGGTATTGCTTCAAGTTACTGATTTTTTTTCTCTGTAGGTAAAGATGGCTCGAATCCTTGTCTACATAATGTTCTGTTGTTCACGAAAATAGTCTGCTCCCTTAAATTTCTTCTTTGTTAGGGTACCAAATCTTTGCTTCTTAAATGTTTAAGATGTGAAATCCCTAATATGCAATTGATTAATTGATTAATCGATTGATTGATATCAAGAGCTGTGATGGTACAGTGGTTAGAATGCGGTAGTGCAGGCTAATTCTTCTCACATTGCCAAGAGTTCGATGCTCTCAATCCTGACCGGTTCAAGGTTGACTCATTCTTCCATCCTTCTGAGGTCAGTAAAAGGAGGACCCAGGTTGTTGGGGACAATATGCTGACTCTGTAAACTGCTTAGAGAGTGCTGTAAAGCACTATGAAGTAGTATATAAGTCTAAGCGCTATTGCTATCAAGTCATTTTCAACTCCTAGCAGTCACATAGATAGATTTTATGCATCCATGGTGATCTATCCCTAACCATGTCTTTCAGGACTCCCAATGGTGCATTCATTGCCATTGTGCCTGAGTCCTTCAACCTTGCTACTGGTCATCCTCTTCCTCTCTTTCCTTCCAGTTTTCCCAGCATTGGAACCTTTTCTAGAGATTTGGGTCTTCATATAATAGATCGAAAGTGGAATAATTTGAGCTTGTGAGTGAAAACTCTCAGTTGCTTTGTTTGATAATCTATTTCCCACGTTCTATGCAAATCGAAACCTCAATTGCTCACATATTATTTTAAAAATCAGTGAAGAAAAACAAGCCATTCACAAATAAAAGCAACAGCAACAAGAAGAAGAGACAACTATAAGCCAGTTGCATGAAACACACCATCGGGCAAAAACCTTTGTGGATCAGAAGGATTCTAAAAGGAAAACAACAGAAGCTTTGAAGAAGCTGAAATGGGTCTTGCAAATCTGCCTTATAAAATAAATTTGAGTTATAATTTTACTATATTTTCTCTAAGGGCAACATTAAACAACATTTTCACATTATTGAATGAAGGCAACAGACAGAGATTAATCTAGGGATGTTTTCACTCTACCTGTTGTTCACAGTTTGGTTAACACTGGACAATTCTGATCCTTCAAATTATGTATAGTGATGCTGCTAGAATTTTATATCCCTTGAAAATTATAGCATCAACTTTAAGCACCCAATCTGCTCTTACTTTCTCTCACACGAATTCAAAGGGCAAAAAGGATATATCTTTTTCTATGGGATAATAATGGGTTGGTGGTGGTAGTGATGATGATGATGCTAATAATTCACTGACACTGCAAAAATAAAAGAAAAAGCAAACTTTATTTCACCCTGTTGCTTAACAAATTGCTCTTAGAAATGTGCTGCCTTAATCACAGGAGAATCATTTTCATATGAATGGTAAAGTGTGAATAATAAATTCATTCTTATGAAAATGATTGTCAAGAGTGTGGAAAATCATTCAATTACAAGCAGAGTTGAATGTTCTTAATTTCAGCTAAGGGTTTTTTTTTTCTCCTGAGAAAGTTATTGGTTATCCTTCCTTCTGAGATCAGCTTCCAAAATCTACCAATTTTGAGTAGACAATTCTCTCAACTGAAATTTTAGGAAGCGTTCAGAGATTTGATTCCTGCTGTGCCTTCCCCTGCATTTAATGTGTTCCTTCTAATAACATCACATTAGGTTTTGTAATGAGCAGGTATACAGGAAGGTTTTTAAAAAGCAAATGCCTTTTTTTATCACTGAGTAAGATGGAGCACTAAAGGAAGGCTCAGCTACCTGGTATCCAAATGATGGTTTTGTAGGAAGCCATTGTCTTTTTCTGCAAATCTGTTTGGATAATGACATCCCATTTGTACTGGTGGCATCCAGGACTACCAGCAATAACCCCTTTAAAGAGAGAAGGCAAATGAAAAGAGGCTCAAATGGACTATGATTTCCACCTTTAACTGTTTACAAGTTTAACATTTAAACTTAAAACGATGACGCCCATAAACTTGTGTACATATGGTGCTGCAGCTCTATACCCAATGCCCTATTGAATGCTTTAAAAAAAAAATCTGCAATATATGACTTTTCTACAAGTGGCATGCAATGATTAAACAGCTGGTGCCACAACTGCAGCCAAGGAGATAAATTGCAGTTTAAACCAGGCGGTGGTTTGTCTCTTTTCACCGTTGCAACCAGCAGCGCAAACAACCCAAATCTTTAGTACAGAGGGGCAGAGGAGCTGGTTGTTTCCATCAGAGGTGGGTGGGCAGGGATGGGGAGCTTGGCAGGTTTGAAGAGCTGCTCTCCCTGCATCCTCCTTGTCTGCTGCTAAAAAGCAGCCAGGTTATCAGCTTTGTGAAAGAGCAATTTTCAGCTACTAACATGGCCCACAGACAAGCCGTTTTGGAAAGGTTAATGCTTTGGTTCAGTCTGCCGAAACGGAAAGTTCACACTTCCTTGAGAAAGTAACACTAGCAAATTCCCTGATCTTTTCAGCTGATGTGGCCTTGGCAGCCGGCTAAGCTGACGAGAGCTCACGTATTTGTATAACAAGCCACGCTAAGTATTTCCTGGGCTTAATGTTTTTTTTTTGTTTTTTTTAAGCAGGCTGAGGGAGGGATGGCGGAGAAATTAATAAATATGGAAATGAAATGTAAAAACTCTTCGCGCTGGCAACGGGTTTCCCTGGAGGGAATTCTTCTCCCTCCGTTTCTCCCTTCTTCCTTCCACTCAGCAAAATGACTGCCAGTCATTAAGCGGAGCCGCAAGGAGCTTACTGTACAGTAATTGAACACCAATGGGCTCCCCTTCATTTGCATTTCCCGTTTTTTTGATTGGCAGCTGTACATGAGATGCCATATCAGTTGAAAGTATGTTGTGAGCTGGCACTAATGATCCAGCAGCTCCAGGGAAACCTGCCATATTGTAATTTGGCTATCAGGCATGAAAGAAATAATTCTAAGTGCCAGCAACGTGAAGCCGAATAAATGTTTCAGTGCTGTGGGTTGCCAGGGGTGACACTTCTGATTTACTATAAACGAATGCCCTGTTGCCTTGGGGCTTTAGGGAGGGGGGGGTTGCATTGTATCTGAGATGTGTATATAAAACATTAGTATTAGAAAATGGCTTCTGTTCAGAATGGGGAAACAGAGGCCTAATCCCAGAAGGCAGCACAGTGTTTATGGCAAATGGCTGGATGAAAGGATTTTGACGCTCCCTGAACTTTCTCCTGTTGCAAAGACGGGGAGGAAAATAGGATTTGCGTTCCTCTTTTCCTTCTCTCGCAGGTGAAAAATAAGAGTATTAATCCACCTTTCCTTGCTCTTCCCCCAGACAAAATGTCATTAATTTTGCAAAGAGAAAAAAAAAAAACAACAACCCAGAAACCTTTGTTTTAGGTATTCTACGCAACCCATTAGGGAACAAAATCTATTTTTTTTTTAAAGGAGTTTAGTTTTCCTCTCCCCAAATAATTTAACTTTAAAATAGGAGAGCGTCATTTTAGTTTGGCTGGTTACCCCCCGCCCCCCCCCCTCTCTCTTTCCCCTACCTAATTATCCCTTCAGCGAGCGATCGGCTTAAAGTCAGGATTGTTTTCCTTTTGGGTAGATGTTTATCATTTACCCTGTATTAATAGGGTGGAACACGAGGGAAGAAAATTAAAACAAAATAGCAAAACAAATCCAGGCGAAGCACCATTGAGAACAAAAGGTAGTCTCTGTCGCGGGGTTCTGTTTTTAAACTTTACTCAATTAGATTGACCCAGACTCAAAAGAGCTACAAAAAGCACTGGAGCTTGAATAGGTAGTGTTTTGTTTTTTTTAATAACTCCCTCTAAGAATTGTGGAGATGTTTTATTTTGGAGGGATGAAAAAACAAAACCAAGATATAAAAGTGAAATGTGAGAGCTTTCTATTGTCTGTATCCTCTATTCTATTCCTATTATTCCTATGCTGCTACTCAATTACTGTTATAATATTTATACTATATAGTACAACTATCCTATTTTTTATTACATTCCTTCTTTACTGTTATTGTGATTTGTAGTATTATTACCAATGTTGTCTTCTTACAAATATTCTTCTCCCTTCGGCATAATTCTTCTTTCCGTGGCATTTATTCTGATGTTTTCCCCCTGTTGTTAATGGCCCGGTTTATAGAGTTTTTACACCTTTCCATATAGGGCTTTGTGTGCCCCCATATTTGTTTTTCTTCTGGCCCTTTCACTTCACTTTAAGGAAAATGTCTTTTTTTAATCAGCTGCTGTTCTGTTTGCGGATGCTGCAAAGCTTCAAAATACATGTCTCTTTTAGTCTCCATCCATATCTATAGGTAGTCCTCAACTTACGACCACAATTGAGCCCAAAATTTAAATGAGAGATTTGCCCCATTTTACGACATTTCTTGTCACAGTTGTTAAATGAATCACTGCCTATGTTTAAGTTACTTCCATTGTTGTTAAGTGAATGTGGCTTCCCCCCACCATGACTTCCCTCTTTCAGGTATGGCTAGCTGATGAGAGCTAAATAGCTTGAAATAGATCTATACTAGCCTCGCTTGTTTATTTATCAGCACAAACGCAATACAAATGTAAACAAAAGGCAACAAAACAAATAGCTTTATGTCTGCATGGTCTCTTGTGATGAGCCGAAAGACAGAAAAGGAAAGCAGCTTTGCTTCCTCCCTTATTTGGGGCTTACCAGGGTGTTGTGACACAGCACATATACCTGTTCCCCTGGCTCAGCTGATTAGGATGAGAGCCTGTGGCCTAGTGGCAATTACAACTGCCTTACATGTAAAGCAACCCAGGTTCAAATCCCAGTAAGTGTATGGCTAGCTGATGAGAGCTAAATAGCTTGAAATAGATCTATTGTTTATTTATTTATCAGCAGAAATGCAACACACACACACACACACACACACATATATATATAGAGAGAGAGAGAAAGAGAAAGAGAGAGACAGACAGAGACAGAGACATATATATTTCTGTTGCCTTCTCTCAGCAGAGTCTTTCCGAAGAACAACAAGCCACCACCAGAAAGGTCCTGCTTGCATATAGGGATGCGGTGGCTCAGTAGCTAAGATGCTGAGCTTGTCAATCAGAAAGGTCAGCAGTTCAGCAGTTTGAATCCCTAGCACTGAGTAACGGAGTGAGCTCCCATTACTTGTCCCAGCTTCTGCCAACCTAGCAGTTCAAAAGCTTGTAAAAATGCAAGTAGAAAAATAGGAACCACTTTTGGTGGGAAGGTAAAAGGGTTCCGTGCACCTTCAGCATTTAGTCATGCTGGCCACATGATCACGGAGATGTTTTTGGACAGCACTGGCTCTTTGGCTTTGAAGCAGAGATGAGCACCGTCCCCTAGAGTCAGGAACGGCTAGCACCTATGTGTGAGGGGAACCTTTACCTTTAGTGTGTGTGTGTTTGTGTGTGTGTGTGTGTGTGAATTTATTCCACCAGGTGTTTCAACTATGTGAGAGTGCAAAGCTTACAATTGTCCCTGCCTCTTTTGGGAATGAGGGGTGGTATGCATTTGTTTTTCAAAAGTAAAATTAGATGCAAAATAAAGAAAGGAAGCAGTTGAAAGGAAACCTTATATACAAATGCCTTAAAATGTACAGCAGAGGAATTTGTTTTTAATTTCATTTTTGGCAGCTTAATCTTCCTCAAGAGGTGAAAATGAAAAGTCACTCATCTCCAGACATGTGAAAATTGGAAGGCAAAGTAGAAGAAACATCTTACTGACATTCCTACCATCTTCTTTTCTTATCCTTTAAAAAAAAAAAATTACACCTGTCCAGTTACAGCACAAGCCTTCACTTGGAATGCAGTGGATATATAATTATGCCATAGCAAATGTTTCTATTGTTTCAGTCCTTATGGACTTCTTTGTGCCCACCTTATGATTGTCATCCACCTGCAAGTAACATCCTGAAGTCTGAGAAATTACACAAACAGGTTTGAGGCTCATTGGTAGAAAGTAAGTCTTGCATGACTCAAAATGCTAAGTCCAATATATTGTTTTGTCCATAGAGAGGGACAACTGCATAAAACTCTATAGCTATTTATTTATTTATTTATTTATTTCGATTCGTAAATCGCGCCTATCTCCATCGAAATGGACTCAGGGCGGTGTACAGATAAATCTACCATAATAAATAATAACATATACAATAAAAGAATTAAAATTAATTAAATTAACTTGTACTAAAATTCCCATTAACCTATTAACCATTTACTAGTTTGGTTGGAGTTTTGGTGTATATGAGGTCTAAAATTCTAGGTATTACGTTACTAATCAACAATACTGATATTCTGCAAGATGGCCCAGTTGTACTTCTCACTGTGTAGTACTGTGATGGCAAACCTATGACATGCGTGCACATGTCTTTGTGTGCATGGGAAACTGGAAGAGCAGCTCCTCTACACGTACTGAAAAGCTGAGCTTCCTGTTTTTGGTGCATGTCAGAACCAGGTGACCAGCACACATGCACATGGTGGAAACTGGAAGCTCAGCTTCCCAGGGCATGCATGCATGCCAGAGAAGTGCTTTTCCAGTTTCTGGCGCTACTGCACATGTGCACCAAGGAGCTACTCTTCTGGTTTAAGGTGCTTCCCCTTGCGTGCCCGCGTCCCCATTTCAGCACGGTGCCAAAAAGGTTTGCCAACATTGGTGTAGCAGCTTCCTGTATTCCTAGAAACTCAAGAAGATTGTGTCTTTCCTGAATTGCAAAAAGTTTGAATATGTGATGAGGTGGAAATGGCTTGAATAAGACAGTAGATATTGCTTTCGACCCATGTAGAGCTAGTACATGGATCGGTCTTCTTAATTGCTTCATTATAAGCAGGCTTGAGTTCTTGGAAGATAAGGCAGAATATAAATGCTTCAATCTAAATGTTAATTAAATGATCAATTAATTAATAGACTGAGCTGCTGTATTTGGGAGGACGACTTGTTTGGGTTATGACATTTGTGAGAAGGGGATTTAAAATGCTTTTCCTTTTGCTGGAGGAAAACATACTGTATATCCCTCGGTAGGGATGGATAGATCAATCAGATAATAATTATGTGGCCAACTCATGTCTAGGTTGATTGGTGATTTAAAAAAAATCATTTGGAACAGTGTACTTAAAAATGCATCCTTAAATGTATTTTCTCTGAAAATATGCATTCAAGGATGTCTTTGCCACAATGTGAAATTTTAAATTATGTTTTAAACATATTGTCTCAAATCATTTCTACTGATTAAAAAAAAAATACAAGAATCAGGAGTGCATTTGTCTACTGTTTTCTTTATTGAAATAGTTAAACTCCAGGGACAGGCAACAATTACAAAATATAAAAAGCTAAAGGTTCCCATCGCACATATGTGCTAGTCGTTCCCGACTCTAGGGGGCGGTGCTCATCTCCATTTCAAAGCCGAAGAACCAGTGCTGTCCAAAGACATCTCCATGGTGATGTGGCCGGCATGATTAAATGCCTAAGGCACACGGAACCCTGTTACCGTCTCACCAAAGTTGGTTCCTATTTTACTACTTGCATTTTTACATGCTTTTGAACTGCTAGGTTGGCAGAAGCTGGGACAAGCAATGAGAGCTCACTCTGTTATGCAGCGCTAGGGATTCAAACTGCTGAACTGCCAACCTTTCTGATCGACCAGTTCAGCATCTTAGGCACTGAGCCACTGTATAAAATATAGATGCAAACAAATGTAATCCTTAATCTGTAATAACAGTAGCCCAATACACTACAGAGTATTGTTGTCTGTCCTTGGCAATTTTAAGACATATGGATCTCAATTCTCAGAATTCCCCAGTCCTACTGGGAGTTGAAGTCTACACATCTTAAAGTTGCCAAGGTTGGACACCCTTGTATTAAATGTAGGTGGAGCAATAAGAGGAGAAGATATTCCATTGGAAATGAAGTGGGAGATGACATGCCAGAATCTATTTGGATCAGGATTTGAAATCTACATTCTTGAAGTATTTCTACCTAGGGGCTACCTGAATTATATGTCCTCCTAAACAAGTAATTGCATTGAAAAGGTTGCTTATTTTTCATTGGGAAAATAAATAGTGCTGGCAATTGATGTCTACCACAAACAAGTTCATTGGAATAATCCAATGTGGACAATGCCGGCTGGCGACACCCAGGGGAAGAGCCTTCTCTGTGGCAGGCCCTGCCCTCTGGAATGACCTTCCCCCTGACCTTCGCACTATCACCGACCTTCGCCTCTTCTGCCGGACACTGAAAACATATTTCTTCCATATGGCCGGCCTGGCATAGCTGCTACAGCTATGATATTTTTAGAATTGGGTTTTAAATTAATATTGGTCTTTTAGCATGGGCTAAATTATTTAATTGTAGTTTTTAACTTTTGTAGAATTTTGTATTGTTTGTATTTCCTGTGCGCCGCCCTGAGTCCCATTTTGGGAGATAGGGCGGGATAGAAATCTAATAAAGTAATAAAAGTAATAATCAAGCACCCAGTTAAACCAGAATTTTGAATCATAATAAATAGCAAGGGCCATCCATTCATTGCTTTAAAGTATTATTCATCAAATTTCATGCATTCCTCTAATGTTGAGATATAGAAATAGGTGAACTCATGGAAGGCCAAGTGATCAAGGTGTCCAACTCATGGCAGCTGCTAACCATTTGATACCGCCTTCAATATAATATCATAGTTCTGGATATTAATTGTGAGAAATTTGAGGTTGCTAATCATGCTCATAGTCAGCTTTTGGTTCCAAGAGGTCCTGAGAGGTCCTGGTGGGGACAGAGTAGACAAGCTTTTCGTCTGATCTAGTTGAACATGTTTCGAGTTTTCATGAGTCTCAGAATCACAATGCTTCAGAGCCTATTTTCTTCCAGATTAACCTGTCTGGGTCTTGAGATGTCCCAGAGGCAATTCTTGAAATTTCCACATTTAATCTGATTTAAAGATTAAAAAAAACCCTAAGAAGAGATCAAGGCCATTCACTTTGCTGATCACTGAGAAGTGGCAAATTGATCAAATTCAGTTTAGCTGTATTTCTCATGTTTTTATCTTTTCTTCATTAGATTATCCTTTGGGGGAAAGGAAATGCTCCCTTTTTGTACACGACATGCACATACACACACATCCTTGTGTCTATCTGTCTGTCTGTCTGTCTGTCTGTCTGTCTGCCTGCCTGCCTACCTACCTACCTACCTACCTACCTACCTACCTACCTACCTACCTATCTATCTATCTATCTATCTATCTATCTATCTATCTATCTATCTATCTATTTATCCTGCATCAGAGTATCCAGAAATGTTAGATTTTGGAACCAGCCTGAAGGTCTCATTCTGGAAAATATCAGCTACAACTGCATAGATTACGACAATCATTTTCTTACAGCAGCCTATGCAATAAAATAACATTTTTAAAGGAGAAGAATGAATATGATCTCGGCCCACAGCTCCTACAATGGGAGGTTTGAGTGCTTACATTTGTATTGTGCATCATGAATATGAAAAGAACACACATTTTAACCTAGTGACATAAGCATTTGCAAAACCCTTAGTGAAACACTGGAAATAACCAATAAAGACTGATGCAGATTTTCAAACCCTTACAAAGAATAAGGAGTCATGCATAATGGAACATTGCAACTACAAACAGCAGATCCACGCAAGGTAATTTAAACTTGCTTGCTTGGAAAGAGAGCTGATCTTTTAAGGGGTCACTGAATAAGATGCTGCTTGATCTTTCCAGTATGTAGAGATACAGTCCTTCCCCACCCCCCACCCCTTTTTTCCCCTCCCATACTGCTTTCTTTCCCTCTCCTTGTATCTGCCTGTATATGCATAACACTGGCAGAAATCGCATTTAAAATATGGGAGGCAATTTTAATCCACTCCTGAATATGGGTGAAGTAGTTGTGACAAATACCTGATGAACATTTTTATCATTCAGGTAAACATTATTAAATGACATAATTCTTAACCATGTCATTTTTCCAGACTCCTCCATTCGATAAAGACAAGAGTCAAAAGAAATCCAGCTGATTAGATAGGTGGAAGCATCAGGATAGTCTCCAGGAGTTCTTTTCTGCTTTCAAACACATTTTAAAGCAAAGTTTTAAAGAAATTATCTTCTTCCTTCTGACAAATTTTACTATTACTGTTGTAAATAGCTGATCTTTCAGCTGTTTCTTTTTACTGGGAACAGTCCTTGCTGTCCAGAGTATATCTGAGAAAATATCTATCTTAAGAACATTAGAAAAACATTAAAAGCTTTGTCCAATATTCAATAAATTCATAAATATAAAAGTCATTGTTTGGTTCTAGAGAAAAGGGAGTTAGTTGTATTCACGTTTTTTCCCACCTAGACTTAACATACTGGCATTTGCAAGGAAACATCAAGGATGGTCAGTTTCTTTAGCAGACAGGTAAAATAAGAGCGGAAATAGTTGAAATATGTCCAGAACAAGGTTGAACTGACTTCAAAAATCTACATTTTTTTAAATTCACCAGTCACAAACTTGGCAAAAAAAAACGATCTGCAATTTCACCTCTTTTGATATTATGTTGGAGATGCTTTGCAGTTCCATTAAAATTCTAGTAATTCTTTTCAATTTTTTGCAATTGAATTTTTGCAACTGATGTACAAATTTATGCCATCAGAGAAGTGATGATTCTGTCTCCTTTTAATGGCTTCGAAGTGGGCCCTCCAAAAATAGTCAGGTGATTAGCCCCGGTATTTCGCAGCTAAATTATATTTTCTAAAAGCTTTTGCCATTTAGCATCACTCATTCAAAGAATTGACAATGCCAGCCTGCCTGCTTGCTTTTTCTGTTGCAGTAGTATTCTCGTAAGAATGGAGAGAAAATTTTGCTTCTTCCTTGAATTATAATCATTCCTATAGTTTTATTAAAGTGTAATAATTCTTTAATAAACCTGCATGTCCCATAGAAATGTGAATTTCATATCCATCCATGAAACAGAAAGAAAATTTAGGTTTCTTGGCAATTAATCATTGAACTAGCCCAGCAACTTCTTGAACAATTACCTAGGAATATTTTTTTTAAAAAAAATAGAGGGACACAGTGGCTAAGAAACTGAGCTTGTCAATCAGAAAGGTCAGCAGTTCGGTGGTTCAAATCCCTAGTGCTGCGTAACAGAGTGAGCTCCCGCTCCTTGTTCCAGCTTCTGCCAATCCAGCAGTTCAAAAGCATGTAAAAATGCAAGTAGAAAAATGCCTTCCCACTTTTGGTGGAAAGGTAACAGCGTTCCATGTGCTTTAGGTGTTTAGTCATGCTGGCCACATGACCACAGAGATGTCTTCGGACAGCGCTGGCTCTTCGACTTTGAAACAGTGATGAGCACTGCCCCTTAGTGTCGGGAACGACTAGCACATTTGTGCAAGGGGAACCTTTACCTATTTTTTTTTAAAAAAATAGTCATTGGGCTCATAATCTTTCTGCTGTAGCTGAGATTTACATAGGTCGTATTCTCTAAGGCAGGGTCTCCAACCTTAGCAATTTGTAGACTTGTAGACTTCAACTTCAAGAATTCCTTAGACAGCTGGCTGAAGAACTCTCAAAGTTGAAATCCACAAGTCTTAAAGTTGCTAAAGTTGGAGATCCCTGCTCTAAGGCTAACAGCTTCTATGTTTGTAATTTCTGGAATGAATGTTGGAGAAGGACAGGAGTGTCCTCAGCTTTATTGTTACATTTCTCTGGCATCAGCCATCTAATTATTAAATACTGATAAATTGTGTATATAGTCTTTAAGTCTCAGGAAAAGTATCCAAAGGGCTTACAAAGATATTCTCATAGTCTAAAAGTGTTGGTCTCATTTCTACAGAGATTAGCCTGTACAATCTACAACTACAATAGTTTTTAATTATGATTCATTGCCTCAAAAGATAGGTCAGATATACTCCTTTCTCCAAAATGATCTTTCTGCTGATGGAAAGAGATTTTGCATTAGAGTGAAGGGTAGGACTCTTTAATAGCTTACGTAAGTTATTGCTTAGCATACCGTCCCCAATGCTTACAAAGTAAGATGTGGATTGAAAGCATGCAATTAATCATGTGGGAGACTGGGTTGGAACTGAACATCCTGTTATAAATCTGAGAACTTTCCACATTAGCCTTTTTTTTATATGGAATTTCTCTTCTCGATTCATGAACTATTTACAGAACATTCATGTATTTTCCTAGCTAGTTAAATTTTGGAGTTACCTTATCGTCCTGGTTTTTGATGTTGCATTGTTTAGATAATTATTTTTGCAGACCATTTTGCAATGGTAATGTAGGACAAAATGCCATCATTGTTCCAGTTTCCATGTATAAGCAAGAAAGATGTTACTCTTGCTTCTTAGGATTCTGATGGCCTTTAAACAGAATGTTTTCTCTTTTGCAAATCTGCCCTATTTCCCCCACCTCCTTGCATTTGACCTTGATTTCAGGATTGGTGACGAAACATCCTTTTTGTTGGACCAATTTCTCACTGAAAAGAGGATAATTTAGTGAAGTTATTCATTAGGGAACTCACAAAAACTTCCTTTTATAAATTCATATTTGGATGGAAAATAACAGCTAAGCTTCTTCATGTATTCATTTAGGTATTTAATCCTGGAATCGCCCCAATTTTTAAGCCTGTGGTCCCTTGGCATTTGGTCAACTCTGTTGGATGCTGGTGCTGGGTCTGAAGTTCATTCAAACAATAAGAGCTCCTGTGAGCTCAAAGCAACTCTGCATACATGAGAGTCTTGGATTAAGAAAATTGAAATTTGGCACCTGTCTGAAGGGCACAAATCTGGGAAAGCTAAAATACACTAAATCCATCACTGAAACAGGGAGTCCAACTGAGAAGAATGTAATTTAGAATTTCCCTGTTGTAACCTATTCGTCCATGAATGTCAATATATACTTCTTGACCAAAGATCATGGGATGCTGTCTTGCACAAAGGTAGATGATTTGTCCATTTAGCAACAACTCACCAACTTTTGCCGTAATTTCCTGTGGCCATGTTGGCTAAGACTATGAGGAGTCAAACAATTAGTTAAGAAAAACTGTTCAACACATTTCCAGTTACCCAGAAGAGATCTTTCTTCTCAGAATCAGCTACTGCAGAGGTGAACAACCTTCAGGGCTCATAATACAGTTTTAGCATATTTCCCATGGCAAACTCTGCTGTCAGTTTTCAAATGTGTTTTTTCAAGAGGCAATTGGACTTTCTTTGAAGACGTTTCTCTTCTCATCCATGAAGTTTCCTGGAGGAGAAGCAAAACGTCTTCAACAAAAAACAAGAAGGTCCAGTTGCCTCTTGAAAAATCACCTTTGGGACAACTATGACCTGGATGACTGAGAATCTCTATAGGCTGTCAGTTTTCAGCAAAATCGCACGGCACTATAAGGAAACTCAGGTCACAGGTTGTCCACCTTAATGTTCCTTCGTTCTTCCAAGTCACGAGATGCCAAGACAGGATCAGGAACTTTCTGTTGGCCTTCAAAGGGCAGCTTTTGAGAGTTTTTCTTACCAATAGATTTTGAGCTGCAATACCGAATGAGTGCCAAGTAATGAATAAGAATGAATCTTCATACAAACTTTCTGCTGTTGATTCCAGCTTATATCTGTTTTATCTCAAATGTCAGAATGTACTTGACAAGAAGCTGTGGAGAACTGATGTTGCATGAACTTTGGACTTTGTTTCCTACCGACAGCTTTGCTATAAAATCCTCAGCCAGAACGTGAGTAAATGCATATGGAAGGAAAGGGCTTACCTCACAAAAATGGTCGCTGTTTTTGCCTCCGTTCCAATAAGCTTGTGAAATGGCTGCAATCATTTGCAATGGAACTGCTGCAATTGTTGGGACAACTACACTCTGTGAAAGATACTTGTAGGCTTAACATTTCATAGTGTGAAGAGTTGACTCTGTGCCAAATGCTCTAATACAGGGATGTCCAAACTTGGGAACTTTAAGACTTGTGGACTTCAACTCCCAGAATTCCCCAGCCAGCATAGCTGGCTGGGGAATTCTGGGAGTTGAAGTCCACAAGTCTTAAAGTTCCCAAGTTTGGACATCTCTGCTCTAATAGAACAGTGCATATGAACTCCAGAGTTGTGACATTAAGAAAGAAATTACAAAAGATCCAACAAATGGCATTTATGTTAAATCAATAATGCTTGGCTTGTTTGTTTGTTTGCTTAATTCTAATCTTTCTTTGGGGGAAAAATTATCTTTCCAAACAGTTGGCAATCCCTATTCTTATTCTTCTTTCCGAACATAATTAGAAACACGTTATGGTGTCTACTTAAGACGTCAACTTTCTCAAGCCTGTCTTGTCCACTGTGTTTTAAACAAAGACACTTGTTTTGGCACCGTGCCCTTAATTAATCAGCAGAGGCTTTATTGCTCTGTATGTGTGCGTGCGTGCGCACACACACACACACACAAACGGACATATTTTGTTCATGGGAAAAAGAACACCAGTTTCTCGAGAACTTGATCGATTTATGGAACTAAGATTCTAATCAGTGTAAGAGACAAAAATCTAGATTTTTTTTTTCAATGGCTTCCAATGGACCCTTCTGATGAAGGCATATGTCATGAATCACAATCATTCCTGATTACAGCCCAGGGAGTTGAATTGGCCACCTATCCCATGCACAATTAAAGCTTAAGTGTTGTAGCAACTATTCATCTGATGATAAGAGGCAACTGGTCTCTGGAGAAATACAGGATAAAACTCCATGCTCCATTTCCTAGCATAGGAATTAGATCTAAAGTCATACCCTGTCATACGATTACTGGAAGCTAGATTTTTCTATTGAATGTGTATATCTCTGCAGTCTAGGTCGTTTTCACTCAATGTTGTATCTACATTCTCTTGTGGGAAATGAGGCCCACTCTTGGAATAAAACATATATAGAATGACATTAGGCAGGCATTGTGGAAGAACAACTAACTTCTTTGCCAATACATTTGCAGCCATCAGAAGGGAAAGTGCAATAATGAAACATGTTCCCTGTACAATTATTTCCTACTGCCGGCTTTTCTTCTCTCGGTTTTCCATTTCAGAGGTAGGCTTCTATCTCTGCTTGTGTTTGTAATCCAACATAAACAATTACGTGTAGCAAGTAAATGTACAATGGGAGTAGCTGTTATCTTTTTAAATGTTTTGTTCTTAATGGCAAGCAACTCAGCTTTCAAGTGAAATAGAGATTTTAAGGAGCCATGAGCTGAAAACAAATTTGCATGAAAAGAATCCCTTGTTTTTGCTGGTATTTTCTTTAAACATTGAAATATACATACATACATACGTACGTACGTACGTACATACATACATAACATATTCTCACGACCGATTCGCTCCCACAGAGAGGGACTTCTCCGGGTGCCGTCCACTAGACTCTGTCAGCGGGCGACGCCCAGGGGAAGGGCTCTCTCTGTGGCGGGCCCGGCCCTCTGGAACGACCTTCCCCCCGATATTAGGACGACCACGGACCTCCGCTCCTTCCGTCTCAAATTAAAAACTCATTTCTTCTGTCTGGCCGGCCTAGGATAGTCTCTCTGTCTTTGGGGTTTTATTGGGGGTTTGTAATATTGCTTAGTTTTTAATGGGAATTTTAGCGCAGGTTTGGATTTAATTTATTTTTAATGAAATGTTTATATGTATTTATTGTTTTACTGTGCCTGTGCACCGCCCCGAGTCCCTGTGGGGAGAGGGCGCGGTTTAGAAATATTAAAATTATTATTATTATTATTATATTGCAATAACTTATTGGTATCCAAATTGTGCTCAAATGCACTAGATATCTCCTACACATACGTTGACATCCCAATTTGGAGTGGAAAATTTATTGTTAACCAATACATCTGCTAAGTGAGACATCATGCAACCCAATTTTACAACCATGTTTTGTTCTGTTTGTTAAGCAAATCACCCTGCTGATTAATAGCAACAGCACTTAGACTTATATACAGCTTTACAGTGCTTTATAGACATCTCTAAATGGTTTACAGAGTCAGCCTATTGCCCCCAACAATCTGGGTTCTCATTTTACCCACCTTGGATGGATGGAAGGCTGACTGAACCTTGAGCCTAGTGAGATTCGATCTGCCAAACTGCTGGCAGCTGGTAATCAGCAGAAGTAACCTGCAGTGCTGCCCTCTAACAACTGTGCCATCGTAGCTCAAGTGGATGGGAAGTAACGGACTCAGACTCAACCCGACCAAGACCGAGTGGCTGTGGTTTCCGGCTGCCCGATTCAACCAGCTGACTCCATCACTGGCCATAGGGGGCGAACATCTTGCCCCTGTGGATGGGGCGCGCAACTTGGGTGTCCTCCTAGATGCCCGGCTGTCCATGGAAGATCAAGTGACAGCTGTGGCTAGGAGGGCGTTTTACCAGGTTCGCCTGGTTCGCCAGTTGCGCCCCCTATTGGATCGGGACGCCCTTCGCACAGTCACTCATGCTCTCGTGACATCCCGACTGGACTATTGTAACTCTCTCTACATGGGGCTCCCCTTGAAGTGCACCCGGAGACTTCAGATGGTCCAGAACGCAGCCGCGCGGGCAATTCTGGGAACCTCCAGGTTTACCCACATAACACCGCTCTTGCGTGAGCTGCACTGGCTGCCTGTCGTCTTCCGGGTGCGCTTCAAGGTATTAGTCATCATTTTTAAAGCGCTCCATGGCTCAGGACCTAGCTATCTG
This sequence comes from Rhabdophis nuchalis, assembly GCA_039707465.1. Taxonomy (NCBI): domain Eukaryota; kingdom Metazoa; phylum Chordata; class Lepidosauria; order Squamata; family Natricidae; genus Rhabdophis; species Rhabdophis nuchalis. The sequence continues at coordinate 22,714,642 of CM077644.1, read as the reverse complement.
CGGGATCGGATCCTGCCTCATACATCCTCACGGCCGATTCGCTCCCACAGAGAGGGACTTCTCCGGGTGCCGTCCACTAGACTTTGTCAGCGGGCGACGCCCAGGGGAAGGGCTCTCTCTGTGGCGGGCCCAGCCCTCTGGAATGACCTTCCCCCCGACATTAGAACGACCACGGACTTCCGCTCCTTCCGTCTAAAACTAAAAACACATCTTTTCTGCTTGGCCGGCCTAGAGTAGTCTCTCTCTATGGGGTTTTAGTTGTTTTAACTGGGAATTTTAGTATGTTAATGGGGTATTTTAGCACAGGTATATGTTTAATTTGTTTTTAATGTGTTTGTATATTTATTGTTTTAGTTTTCCCTGTGCACCGCTCCGAGTCCCTATGGGGAGAGGGAGCGGTCAACAAATTAAAATTATTATTAATTATTATTATTATTATTAAGTGAATTTAGTGAGACATCATGTGACTATGACTGGTGAACTTCCCTGCCAGCTTCCCCATTGACTTTGTTTGTCAGAAATCAGCTGAGAAAATCACAAACAACAGTAATGTGAGCCCAGGTCTCTGCAACAAAAAACGAAGAAGTCACTTACAGGTAGTCCTTGATTTATAACCATTTGTTTAGTGACAGTTCAAAGTTATGGTGCTTTAAAAAAGTGGCTTATGACTGGTTTTCACACAGTCATGTGATCAAAATTTAGGTACTTAGCTAGTGGCGTATATTTACGACAGCTGCTTGTCTTGGGGGTGATGTGATGACATTTTATAGCCTTCCCAGCCTGGCTTTCAATAAATCAAGTCAATAGTGAAGTGAGGACAGATTCACTTAATGACCGCATGATTCACTTAACAACTGCAGCAATTATCTTAACAAATGTGGCACAACAGATTGCAAAATGAGGCAAAACACACATAACCGCCTTGCTTAGCAACAGAAAGTTTGGGCTCCATTTTGGTCACAAGTCTAGGGCTGCCTATAGGGAAAATACTTGGCAGGAGATCCCAAGAAATTACAGAGTTGTAGGCCAGATCATGATGTTCAAAAAACATCCCAGAAAAAGGCAGGGTCAATCCACATCTATATTATTGCCAAGAAAAAGGCACAAAGTTTTCCCCCCAGCTCATTTGATTAGCTGCTTTGGTTTCAATAAGGAAAGTGGTGTATACCTGTTTTGAACTGAGTATAGGTAATGGCTAAATTTCAGTTAATGTGATTTTCTTATTATGTTAACAGTAGCCTGAGGGAAATTTAAATAGCTTCTGGATCTTAGGAGAAGGTGTACCGTATTTTTCGGAGTATAAGGCGCACCAAGGTTTTGAAGAGGCAAATTTTAAAATAAGTTTTTATACTCTGCAAACCTCCCAAAAATGACCTGCTTTTTGCAAAAAAACAGGACCTTAAAAAAAAGGCTTGCAGAGTGCTCCTAGGGGGTGCCCTCCCCCCCAAAATGAGCAAAAAACAGCCTGTTTTCCACAAAAATGGGCCCATTTTTTGACAAAAAAATTTGCATGCATAGCCTTTAGGAGGCTTATAGAGTCCTCCTGGGGGATGGGGATGGGGCAAAATTGAGCAAAAAACAGCCCGTTTCACTCATTTCTGCCTTCCCCAGGACTTCTCTGAAAGCCTGCTACAGGCTCTGCACGACCATTTTGGTGAAGGGGGCAGGGTTTCAGGAGGCAAAAAAATGCTGCATTCAGTGTTTAAGAGGCACCCAGATTTTCAGTCTCTATTTTGAGGGGTCTTAGTCTTATACTCAGAAAAATATGGTACTTAATACATTTCCCCCCTACAATGGTGCCAAGATATAATACCTCTCTAAAGCTCCCATTTGCATTTTAACAAAATGAGAGCCACGGTGGCGTAGCGGTTGGAGTGCAGTACTGCAGGCTACTTCTGCAGGCTGTTGGCTGCCTACAATTTGGCAATTAAATCTCACCAGGCTCAAGGTTGCCCCGCCCTTCCATCCTTCCGAGGTGGGTAAAAGGAGAGCCCAAATTGTTGTGGGCAATATGCTAACTCTGTAAACCACTTAGAGATGGCTGTAAAGCAATGTAAAGTGGTGTATAAATCTACATGCTAAGTGCTATTCTATTGCTATGCTATTGTTATTAACAGAACCTTCCCTCTGTTACCAGACAAAACCAATGTTTTCAATCATAGGAAAAATCTCAGCTAACCACAAATAAGTTAAAACAGTTTTAACTGTTTAATAGGGGGTCAATCTATTTCCCAAAGCACCAGATGGCAAGAGAAAAACAATGGATGGAAACTAATCAAGGAAAGAAACAACAAAGGAGAAATTTCCTAACAGCGAATATATTTAACTAGTGCAGGGGTCTGCAAAGTCGGCTCTTTTAAGACTGGTGGACTTCAACTCCCAGAATTCCCCAGCCAGCTGGCTGGGGAACTCTGGGAGTTGAAGTCCACCAGTCTTAAAAGAGCCGACTTTGCAGACCCCTGAACTAGTGGAATGGCTTGCCTTCAAAATTGTGGGTGCTCTAACATTGGAGAAGGAATTGGACATCCCTTTGTCTGAAATAGTTTCCTGCTTGAGCAGGGGGTTGGACCAGGTGACCTCCAAGGTCTCCTTCAATTCTGTTATTCTGCAATAAGAATCATTTCTGACTTTCCATGGACTTAAACATCTGAAATCAGAAAATCTGGGCACTTTAAAACTACTTTTAAACAAGAGCTATTTTATTGGAGCCAAGGTGTTTCACAGTGATACAGGAGCACTTGATGTCATGTGGCTCCTTTCCCCATCAAACACAAACATCCTTTTCTTGCATGCCAGAAATGAAGCCATAAGGATGTTTGCTCCACCTCTATGTAGTTTCCTATTCAACGTATTTTGGCCTCTGACATCACAGTGGACTCGGCCAAAGTTTTCGTGAGGGCAGTTCTGATGCGAATCCTCCAGGATGCCTGAGCTAGTTCCCAATGGTGCAGGGTGAGGATGTTGAGAGAAGGTCATTTGGGCAGCTACACATGTTGTCAGTCCCTCTAGGGACACCATGTGAAAGCTATACGATGTGTCCTCTGTCTGGATCGCTCGGGTTGATTTTCTTTGGCTGCTTGGCAGCTATAAAAGGGGAAGCTTCTGTCAGAGAAGCTAGTCAAGGGGCATTTGAATATTTACTGTCACCATTGCCTTAGGCAATTCAAATATGCCATCAAATTTCAACAATCCAAATGTTTTGTTTGGATTTGGGGGAGTATCAGAAGATTGGGTGAGATTTTTAAAGAGATTCCTCCCCTCCTATCGTAGAACTGATTTACAATGATAAAATAGCCTTTTATATTTCAAATTGCCACTAGTGAAGAAATTGATGTTGTGTCCTAATTCTCTTAGAGCTGGATTTTTGTTAGAAACAAAATAATAATAATAATAGGTGAACAGAAATGGATTAACTAATTTGTCCAAACAATTGTCCATAATCTAAAGTTAAACTTGTTTTCTTTTTTTTTAAACAAACCACTACGACACAAGAAAAAAAATGAAAGTACTTACTGCAGTGAATGGCACTTTTGTTAAATGGAGTTTAACAAATTTATTTTTGTACTAGAAAAATAATAGGCAATATATGGTATATTGCACAGAATGTATGCTTGTTGAAAGAAGCAAAAGTGACTGTGTGGCCTTCTGATCATTTTGTTACGTGGTGGTTGACATGAAAAATGTAAAACAAGAATTGGGTGTATGACGAGAAATATAAACGTAAGCTGTATCCATTTCTCTGTACAATGCATGTGATGAAACAAGAAGAAATATGAAAGAATGATTGAGTGCTCAGTGAATGTTGGGCACCTTGAAATAAGTGCATCATGTTAGTTTGGCCATAGGAAAACAATGAAGGAAGATCAAATTATAAAATAAATGTATGACAAGAGACTGAGTTGATTAAGAAGAAAAGAACCAGAAAGTTAAAGAGAATTGATGAGATCCTCAAAAGAAAACATATAAGAAGTTTAAACAATAAAAAGTAAATGCATGAGATGGTGTGTGAACGTGGTAGAAACTAGGATGGTTTCTAAGGATAGAAAAATATGACAAAATGTTGGTATAAACCAAATTTAACTAAATTTATTTTCCTCTTTTTATCTGATGCCTTCAACTTTTTTTCACTTATTAATTCTCACTCTCCTTCTCTGCTTTGTGTTTTGAAAGAAAATAGTAGGGTGGGTACCTGCGTAGCAGTGGTGGGTTTCAAATTTTTTTAGAACCTACTCTGTAGGTGTGGCCTATTTTGTGGGCGTGGCTTGGCAGTCATGTGACAGGGTGGAAGTGGCCACCTTTTAAAATGTGGCGAAACTCATTTAACAACGCTCTTGCTTAGCAACCAAAATTTTGGACTCAATTGTGATGATAAATTCTTTCTTTCTTTCTTTCTTTCTTTCTTTCTTTCTTTCTTTCTTTCTTTCTTTCTTTCTTTCTTCCTTCCTTTCCTTTCCTTTCCTTCCCGTTGGGTCACTGGCAGCGGCAGGCCAGATTTACTTCCAGGTACGCTGGTGGAACCCCCTCTCACCGATTCTCTAAATTTCACCAACCGGCTCTCGCGAGTAAGTGCGAGCCTGCAGAAACCCACCCCTGCTGCATAGGTATATTAACCTGGTTTCAGGATTTGCAGTAGACTTTCATGTTACCAAGCTTTACAATGGCAGAAAAACACGATGTCTTTTCTTAGCAGTTATAATTAGAATTACATCCAGTAATCAAAAAAGTGCTTGAGAGCCACATGTGCGGAATGGGATAACTTGCCATGACCAACTTTCCGCAGCCAACTTTCTGTGGCCAACTCACCCTGGGCAATTTGCCATGACCAATCCACCACAACCAACTTGCTACAGAATGACTCACCATGGCATTCATTTAGTTCCTTTTAATTTTTGTTGACCATTTTTTCATCAAAATTATTTCATCTCATATATCAAAGAAAAGCATTCCTATGGTTATGCACAGCTATGCACAGCTGTTGCAATGCTTTGATGAATCATAGAAGGAACTAACCCAACTTTTAATTGTCTCACTATGAGTTGTCCCGCAGTGAGTTGGCCAGGGCAAGTAGACTGTGGTGAATTGGTTCTGGCAAGTTGGCTACAGCGAGGTGGCTGCGGTGAGTTGGCCACAACGACTTATCCTAGACCCACTTATGGGCATTCATCTCATTTCATACTTTGAGCCAAAGACAATTTGAATACCTCTGCCTTTTGTATTCCCATTTTCACTACTATTAACAGTTACTAGACACAGATGGAATGGGACAATTTGCTACTGTGGCCAACTTGCTGTGGAACACCTCACCGTGGCCAACTCACCATGGCCAACTTGCTGTGGAGCAACTCACCGTGGCCAACTCACCATGGCCAACTTGCTGTGGAACACCTCACCGTGGCCAACTCACCATGGCCAACTTGCTGTGGAACACCTCACCGTGGCCAACTCACCATGGCCAACTTGCTGTGGGACAACTTGCCATTGCCAATTTCTTGCAGGACAACTTGCTGTGGGACAATTTAACAATTCAATGTAATTATTTAAAATAAATTTTAAAATATTTTAATTTTTGTCATTCACATTTCATTCTGTTCCTCCTTTTGCCTCCTTTTTGAAATTATTCTATTACACCATTTCTTTGATGTCAGTGTAACTCTTGTACCTCAGTGGATTGGCCACAGCAAGTTGACTGTGGCGAATTGGCTCGCATGAGTTGACTGTGGTGAGTTGGCCATGTTGAATTGCCATAGACCCAACCCAGAGACCTTTTTCTTACTATTGATATAGCAGTACACACAGGTGGAGAGCAAATTCTCCTGCAGACTTCAGGCATAGAAGCTGCGTTTTCCTCAGATATTTAAGCCCGTAACTATGGATTTAGACCTTTTTAGTGATATACTTTTTCTCCTTCATTTGCTTGATGCTTCTATATATGTGGGCTGCTAATTTTTTTTTTAAGTGATTTCTTGCTTTCAAGTTGTTGGAAAATGTCTCATCATCCCACATATGAGGTCACTGGGGGCTTTTCAGATTTAAGACAATTCTGAAGACAGATTAACAGCAGAGACAAATGATGGTTTCTCTTCCAACAGAAGTTTCTGTCTGTTTCATTTGCAGAGGAAGGATTAAGTAAGCTACATTTGACATAAAATGTCACATTCCTAAAAACCAGCTTTGCCTTCCCCTCTTCGAGGGAGGAGCAGAAGCAGTAGGAAAAATAACAGCAACAACACATAACTAACAATTTGTTCACAGAAAAGACCCAAAAAAAAGTCTATGTGATGGACATGGCAATATCAGAAGAGAAGATAAAGAGCTGGAGAAAACCACAAATACAAACACGTGCAAATAGAAGTTGAACGACTGGGGCAAAAGAAAGCAAAGATAGCACCAATGGGTGCAATCCCCAAACACCCAGAGCACTGCTTGAACACCATTGGCGTCGACATAATCACTACCAATCAATTACGAAAGGCAGCTTTACCTGGAACAGGCTACATTCTGTGATCATACCTTTTACACCTTCCAACAACAACAATGATCTATCCAGGTCCTCGGGAAAGACTCGATAGGTGGGCAAAAATGCCAATTCCAGTCTAAATATCGGGCTGACTGTGCCACGAACCCTGATACCAATTTGGAAAAAGAAAAGTTTTCCCTCCCTCTCTCGTTCAGCCAACTGTATCTTTTGCCTTTTGTCTTTCTTTTTCCTTGCATTGACTGACTCCTTCAGAAAAGAGATCAGTGAAATTGTCACTTGATTACTTCTCCTTGATTAGCATTTATAAGAGCTCCGTGATACATTATTTGCATTCCTATTTAGCCGTGATTTTGTGGGGCAGCAATGATTAAACTTGTCATGGGGTCTGATTGACAGGGTCAGATCTTCACTTTCTACTCTTTTGAAATTAAAAACAAATGTGTCAGTTCCCTTCATGGGCCATAGCGCTGTGAAGCTTGCTCGCCTTGTCATCAGAGATAGGTCAGGAATGTTTTAATTTTAGGGATAGGATTCGGCTTGTCACTGTAAGATGTGATGGCGTGTAGTTCTGGAGATGAGATGTGAAGGGTGTAAAACAAAGAATGGGAAGAACAAAGAGAGAGACGCTCACATTATTAGACAGATTTAATTAGTCTGAATGGATATTATGCTAGATGAAGCAGCGAGCTGTGAAATTAACCCTTGATTACGGATTGGCGGATCTTGCTCATAAAGAGACTCAAACCCTTTGTGAATAAAAGAGAAGGTGTGATTCCCTCACAACCCTCCTCCTCATTGCTTCTATTAGATCCAAGGGGAGGGGAACACTGATAAAACAACCCCTTGATGTTAGCATTTTGAAAGCCAGTAAATTTCTCATTCAGCCCACTTTATGCTAGAGGACTGAACTGCTTCACTTCACAGCATTGGAATCAATGTGGTATTGTATGAGAATTGGCCATAGCAAAGTCTACCTATATTTCAGCTCACTACATTTCTACCTATGCCTATAGAAAAACATGTCTTTTTTCCCTTTCAAATAAAGAGGGAGGGGGGAGGGAGGGAGGGGGAGAGAGAGAAAGAGCACGCAACCAAATAGCTGGTATTGTGTACAGGAATGTTTGCAGAGATTACGGGCCAGACTTTCCCAAATCCAGATGAGATATCCCACAGAATGTCACAGAATGCAAGGGTTGGATCCTATGAGATTTCCAGATCCAGATGGATAGTCAATTAACCAGACATCATAATAGTAGACAAAAACCAGAAAACAGCAGTGGTGATAGATATAGCAGTGCTAAGTAACAGAAACATCAGGAAGAAAGAGTATGGGATGCTGGAGAAGTACCAGGGCCTGAAGGAGGAAATAGAGAGCATGTGGAAAGTAAAAGCCAAAATGGTGATAGAAGCACTTTGGGCTGTAAGTACTAAGATAGGAGAGTGGCACCAACAGATCCCAGAAACTACATCAGCTCTCTGTCCAGAAAGGTACAGCGCTAGGAACAGCTAAGATTCCTGCGCAGAACCTTCACACTCCCAGGCTACTGTTAGAAGGCCCAAGTTTGAGAAAGACACATACCATCCACAGATCTGAGAAGGAAATTCATATAAATACAGCTTTAATTATAATATACAGTGGACAAATGGAGTAATTTATATATACAGTGTTAGTTATAGAGGCAGTGGACTAATAGAGTACCGGTAACTATAATTTCTAGTAATGATTTTAAGCTTATTGTTGGAATGGCAGAGGTGCTATACTAAGAAGCGAAAATTCAAAGAATTATCTTTATTAAATGTGGAAGCAGTGAGGAACAGCACTCTTTTTAAGGGAAAAAAACCAGATGGTGGATTGAAATATATGCTATATATAATATGCTATGAGCCACGAGGGCGCAGTGGTTAAAGTGCAGTATTGCAGGCTACTTCTGCTGCCTGCCAGCTGCCTGCAATTTGGCAGTTCAAATCTCACTAGGTTCAAGGTTGACTCCGCCTTCCATCCTTCTAAGATGTGTAAAATGAGGACCCAGATCGTTGGGGGCAATAGGCTGACTCTAAACTTCTTAGAGAGGTGTGTAAAGCACTGTAAAGCAGTACATAAGTCTAAATGCTATTGCTATAGCTTAATACTGTTTTAGCAAAATGCATTTATTGCGCCGCTTTATAAAATGCAATTAGTTCATATAGGATCTTTGGGACATATACAAATTGAAAATCAGACAGAAGTTAAAATGTGTTTTGCAGTAGGAATCAACATCTGGAGAAATTCAGTTCTTGAAAAAATGATAAGGAAGGTAGGACTGGCTAACATTCGGATGGACCATCAAAAATTTTTGGAAGTTGTAGGTAGGTTGGGAATCTAAATCAAAAACACTCAGAAGGCAATGGCAAAGTACTTCTGAATTCCTATAAAAAAATGTGGATGTCATCAGGCACTGAGCTCAGCTTTCTAGATTGATGCTTTGTTTCTGGGTCACAATGATAAGCATATTCTTCATCAGCTGTCAAAATGCTGTAAAGAAATTCCTCACTTTCAAATTTCAACTCCTGCTGTCAACATGTGATGAACCCATTTTCAACACACCTTCTGATACTGAAGAACATCAGTAGTGTGACCCACTCATTCCTGTGGAATGTCAAGCATGACAGCTGTTTCCCTTTGAATGATCTCTCAGTTGTCTTAAATCAGTTCCTCAACCTTTGTCTTGTGAAACTTATTGGCTGCTGTTATAGGCCATTTACTTAATTCTTGATCATCGAAATCAGTGCTTCCTGCTTTACCACCTTTGCACTTTTAGCCCAGAAATGCACAATACTCACGTGCGTAGCCATTATCCATCAACAACTGCATTCATTGGTAAATTTCAGTTGTAAGGACTCATTTGACCTTGGCTTTCATGTGTTGATTTGTTTGGATTAGTTCCAGAGGTGGGTTGCTGCCAGTTTGACCCAGTTCAACCGAACCGGTAGTGGAAGTCAGACCTGGGTCACAGAACCGGCAGCGACCCAGGCCTGCCATGCCCCGAACTGTTTCCCTCGGCACCGCTGGCCCACCGCCATTTTGGATTTCAGTGACTGCAGTTCAGTGCGCAGTTCACTTTAAATTGTTCTGCTTATGCGCACAGAACAATTTACATTGAACAGTGGACACGCATGCAGCCCACATCTGGTGCACAAAGCGTGTGGGTTGCGAAGTGGTAGTAAAACCGGCAACAACCCATTCCTGATCAGTTTACTTTTCTTGTAAATTAATGCTGGCCTCTATTTCAGTTGCCTAGCCAACAATAGAAGACTTCTCTCAGATTCAGCCTTGTCCTTGTCCTTAAAACCCTGAGTAATTGCAATGTCCCTTGTAAGAAAGTTGAATGGTTCACAGGTCTTGCACACCAGACTAAGTCCCCTTTCAAGGGTTATCGAAGAATGATTCTCTGTTTAAGAAGTGTCTGGATTTTTCAACAGCTGGATTTTGAAATCAATTTTGAAAATGAAATGCCATAGCAAAATGATTGAAGGTGTGCAATTAATGTTAGGTGAAAAGAATCTCCTCTTAATTCACATTGGATGAAAAAAAAATTGTTTTTATAAAAGCAAAACATTCTTTCCTATTCTAATGGGTGTAGTGTTCTTGTATTTATTAAATGTTTTAATTTTTGTTATGAGCTATTGGTTTAGTTGTAGTTATTTAAGCATTTATGTGTCCTTGTTTAAAGACTAAGATTATACAAGATTTTTCTTTTAATGTAAGGCATATCTCTGGTAGTCCGCAGCCTCTTTGGCTTCTTATTTACTTCCAGAGGTGGTTTCCTACTCATTCAGACCGGTTCAGCTGAACCAGTAATAACTTGGTGGTCTGATTGCTGGAACCAGCAGTGATCCAGGCCTGCCATGCCCCCGAACCGGCTCTCAGTGGCACCATAGGTGGCACCATCTTATTTTTGCCTTCTGCACATTCGCAGAGCAATTTTTGTTGTGCTGCGCGTGCAGCATTCATCAAGAGCACACAGCACATCCCTGAGCGAAACGGCAGTAGCGGCAGCCAAAACCCACCCCTGTATACTTCCCTTGAACCTTTTTTGGGGGGGACTCCCTCTGTAATCGTGTTAATTACTACTAAATAAACATGAGGGGTTCTTCTCTTATGAAACTATTAGCAAATTTCTCCTTTCCTCACAAAAAGATGGCCATTTACGCCTACATCTGGTTGAAAGTGACCACAGAATTTCGATATCTTCAGACAGGGATTCCCACAGACTTTATATTTTTTTTAAGTCAAGATATTAGTCATGATGATGCAATCAAAGCTCTACATATTTTTTATACAACGCACCTAGACACCTCTGCTAACAGAACTCCGTTTTTATCACCTGCTGTGAATTGGATTGTATTTTTATTTAAATGACAGGAATTCTTTCAGAATTTGAATAAATATTTCATTGCAAAACGTAATAGTAGTGGTTGCTTGCTGGTGTATTTACGCTTTGAAGTATATAAGTGACCTCTTAGCAGTATGCTTGTTCCTACATTCACCTATTTGTTAGCTCTTTTTTCACAGAGCTAAACATACAAGCCTTGTAGAAATGTAACTGTTGACGTAAAGGTAGATCCTGCATTTTGCATGTTTGTGTTCTTGGGAGGGAAAATCAATAAATATCCAAAATGCAAAATTGGTTTTCTGAGGTTTTCGCGGGTGTTTGTATGTAGGTCTTTGGTTGTTCGGGTTTTCTCCCGCGTAGAATTGGAAGTATCTTCACGACGTTTCGATGAAATCTCATTCATCATCTTCAGGCTGGTGCTTCGGGCTTGGTGCTTCCATTTGCTCCTGGAATGGCCAGCTGACGAGGGCTAAGGAGCCCGAAATGGATCCATCCTGGTCTCTTAATTAATTATTATTAATCATCCCTTAAAGAAATTTAACACATATCTAAAAAGACAGCAGCAATTTAATAGGTCTCTGTCTGGATGGTCTCTAGGTTGAGTCGAAGGACAGAGAAGGATGACAAGTTTGTCTCCTCCCTTAAATAGGCCTAACAGGAAGCTGTAACAATATATCCACTTCATCAATAAAGTCCTGTAGAAAGGATGATGTAATCAGGGAAACTGGTTAGCTCAAGGCATAGAGAAGCCTGCTTTGAATGCTGGAGAGCACCAGTTCAAATCCCTGTAGGGAAGTATGGCCAGCTGACGAGGGCTAAGGAGCCCGAAATGGATCCATCCTGGTCTCTTAATTAATTATTATTAATCATCCCTTAAAGAAATTTAATATATTGTTCCACAATTTATTTATTGATTTATTTATTAATCAGCTCATAAAACTAACACACATATACATATACATATGTTAACATTCATGTATTTTCATAAACCTGTAGCATCTAGAATTTAAAGCCAGGAAAGCTCAAGAGATAATACAGTAGAATTTTTTTAAAATAAATGACGGTATCACCATTATATTATTATCAAGTGCTTCCTGTTTAGGTAAAGGAAAGAAAATGACCAAATCTTTTTAAAATGTTGGTATTCTTAGGAGGAAAAAAAATTATTCCAGAATATAATTAGAATGTCACTGGCTAAAATCAGCTCTCAGGGTAGCTTAAGAAAAGAAGTGAACTGGAATTTTATGAGAACATGCAATTCATTTCATTGTTGTAGGCATAAAGCATACCATAAGCCCAGCAACTTAAACTTGCCACTGAGTGAAAGCATTGACCATCCATCAGTAATGTCACGACTAATCTCTAAGGTTTTAGGCAGGATTTTAGGCAGCTCTTCCTAGGGATGCTGGAGATTAAACCTGGGACCAAAAGCAGATTTTTTTTTCACTGAAATATGGTCCATTCCATTCTATATATGAAAATATAATAGTTTGTTGATGCTTTGCCACAATTATAATTGAAAGTGGCTTAACAACGCCATAAATATTAAATTAATTCCCTTATATCTGCAATGATGAATCACATAGCTAATTGATGTAGATCATATGAAAGGCATAAAATGTCTCCCCTGCCTAACTAGGTAATCCTTGAATATATTGGGCAGTCTTCTAGTAAGAAGAATAAATATCCAAATATCTGCAGACATATTTTCATTTAAAGGTAACAGTTCCCATTGCACATATGTGCTACTTGTTCCTGACTCTAGGGGGCGGTGCTTATCTATGTTTCAAAGCCAGAGCCAGTGCTGTCTGAAGACGTCTCCATGGTCATGTGGCCAGCATGACTAAATGCTGAAGTCTCACGGAACACTGTTACCTTCCCACCAAAGGTGGTTCCTATTTTTCTACTTGCATTTTTACATGCTTTTGAATTGCTAAGTGGGCAGAAGCTGGGACAAAACGGGAGCTCCCTCTGAGCCACCAAACTGTCAACCTTTCTGATCGACAAGCTCAGTGTCTTAGCCACTGAGCTACCGCATCCCTAAGTATAGCAAGTGATAAATTTCCAATGCTGACCGTCTAATTCTCCAAGGTTTCTGGCATGGATTATTCCAGTCAAATTTGATAAGGATTAGGACAGAACTTGAGACTATGAAGATCTTCTATATATGGACCTTCTATATCTGGAATACTCTGTATAGGTCTAGTCAGCACATTGGCTATGATAATACAAAAAAGGACAATCAAAAGATCAAAAGACTGAAATACTACTTTGAAAAGGCTATACCATATTTTGAATTCTTATTTTGGGGTGGGAAAAATTGAGATAATGTGATCAAAATATATAACATCAGGCATGGCATGGAGAAAAAGGACTGGATGAAGTTCTCCTACTCTTCAAAATCTTGGGACAGAAGTCATCCGATTGGCTGATGAGAAATATATTTAGAAAAGAAAAAGAAAGTACTTCTTCACAGAACACATAATTGACTATGGAATTAATATGGTCATAGCTGCTAAATGCAGCAATGTAATGTTGAAGACTATCACTTCCAACCATTTTTATATTTGGGGAGAAAAGTGGCTTTTAAAATCCTTGGTCAACTGACTTGTGACCATGGTGGATGGAGTTGGAAGAGTCTTACTCATATCTATATCTATGGAAATTCTCAGCCATCCAGGTCATGGTTGTCCCAAAGGTGCTTTTTCAAGAGGCAACTGGACTTTCTGGTTTTTCTTTGAAGACATTTTGCTTCTCATCCAAAACGTTTCTTCAGCTCTGACTGGATGGCTCCCCACCATCCAGCCAGAGCTGAAGAAGTTTCTTGGATGAGAAGCAAAATGTCTTCAAAGAAAAACAAGAAGGTCCAGTTGCCTTTTGAAAAAGCACCTTTGGGATACACCTAACTATGTTTTAACACACCATGTAGCAGAGGCAGAGAGGTAAAAAGTAAATCAAGAAGTAAAAGCATTTGTGTTCAAAAAACCATGAGTTTAGCCTATTTGATTTAGAGATAATTTCCAAGTGGGTAAAATTCAAAACTAAGCATGAACCCAAATTTCTTAAAAATATAAGCAATATATTTCTATTGTTCTTTTTGAAAAGAGATTGTGCAATCAAATGAAAGAAGACTACGAGGTATGGGCTCAGTTCCTCTGTAGTTTATTAAAAGATACATAAGACCCCAATTTTCATTAGAACTAGGATGCTATAAAACACTTAATCTTGCTACCCAGTCACTTGGATGAGATGGCCAGCCTATAAATTATATAAATAAATAAAATGACATTTTTTCTGCTGTATGTAGCTCTTGACACTTCTTCTGATGCCCATCAGCTTCTCAGGCTCACTTATTTGAAAAATATTCTGTTAATTAAAAACAAACAATGCAATGCTTTATATTTAGGAAGCAGTGGGTATAATGGGGAAGGGTCAGGCCACAGAGAACCTATCTAAAGTTCCTACTGAGTGACTTCAGTCCAGCCACCTATTGTCAAAGCCCAGCCTGCTTCACAGGAACTGTTATGTTGTTGGGGAAAAAAGCATTGTGAAAGGCTCTCATATGCACTGCCTTGAATTCTCAGAGAAAAGGAGGACAATAAATGAAATAAAAGCAAAACTGTTGCCTTCCCCTTTAATTGTTACAAGATTGGACTTGGAGGATCAATTGAGGCTTGGCTAATAACCTTAGTGGGAAGAAGCCAGCAGTTCAGATTAATTGCCCATTAATTTTCCTCTTCCTCCTCCATCTCTTGGGATTGTTGGAAGGATAAATCGTTGGAATACTAAAGCTAGTATTACCTGAGGAGAGTTACTTACTTGAAAATGAATGCATTGGTTTAATCTGTCTGAACAACTAAATGCTTTCTAGTCTGAGGTATAGTTTAACTATTGAAAATTTCAGTGACAAGTAATGTCAAGTTAATAAGACCACAGATCTCTGCAAAAAAAAAATAAGCTGAAGGGAGAGGCTGATTATTTAAGTAAGGGACTATGTGTGTTGTGATGTCATGATGCAGACCCCATGTCTAAGGTACTTGTGCCTGACACCAGGGTGCAAATGTTTGCATATTAATCTTGTAATGAATGTTTAGTCAATTTTTCTTCACTGCAGTTTGCAGCAGGTGCCTTCAACTATTTCCACCCACAACATTGACTTAATTTCTTCTTAAAACAAAAGCTAGTTAAAAATTGCACTTGGGAAGAACAGCATGCATAAATATACAGCAGGAGATAATGGATAAGTCAGCACTTTACAGTTTGTTTTTCCCTCAAATGCAACTAGTACTGGATTTTTTTCCCCTTACATTGGATAGCCATAAACCTTGGATTGCTACCTGATATATAAAGCAAAATTCAGGGATAGAACAACATTTGAAGTCTCCACAATCACCATATACCTTATGACTAAAATTGTCTTCCTCAGTCTAAGGAAGTTATCAGTCTGGAGCCATAATAATTCTAATGCCCCGTAAGTCTCACCAATTCTTAGACATCACAAAGGACTCAATTTAGACCTGTTCTTTCTATAAATCAAACTCAGTAAAAGGTAACATTAGCATAATATTGTGCTGTTTGAAAAATTAGGGCTGTTTAAATTTTCATAGTGATGTGTCACTTTGTCAACAGTTCAAGCAAAGTTCCTCTTTGAAGTTGATTCGCACACCAACATGATCCCTTCAGCTTTTGTTTTAAAGCAATACAACCATGCTGCTTTTCTGTCCCTTTTAAGCTCTTTCTACAGCAGGAGTGCTCAACCTGATAACTTTAAGACTTATGGAGTTCCCCAGCTAGCCATGTTTGTGTGTCTGAATTTCAAGAGAAAGCTGGAAGAGGCCTTCACCCCCCCAAATGTGGCCAAACTATTTCCAAAATGGGTGGTTGGGGCATATCAAGCAGTTTATTTTCTACATTGAGCCTTGAAGAATCTAGATTGGTAGTCTTACCGCACCCAAAGTTCTTCCAGACTTATCAACTTCACCACATGAGCCAACCAGGGGTGAAATTCAAAAGAAATTACTACTGGTTCTGTGGGTGTGGCTTGGTGGACTTGGTGTGGCTTGGTGGGAGTGGCTTGGTGGGTGTGGCAGGGGAAGGATACTGCAAAATCTCCACTCCAACCCCACTCCGGAGACAGCCAGAGACGGCATTTGCTGGTTTTCTGAACTACTCAAAATTTCCACTATAGATTCTCCAGAACCTGTCAGTACCTGCTGGATTTCACCTCTGGAGCTAACCTGTGCCATAGTACTTGCTGTAGCCATCACCCACCCTGGAAATTAAGTCACCTCAGGGGAAAAGGCTAAGAACAGGTTTATTGAGAAGACTGCTTAAAGTGATCCAAGGTGACACAAATTGCTTTGGTTCGGTGAAGAAAATCATCGCCTCTGAAGCAAATGTCTTCATCCAAGGAATTCTAAGCAACGTTGCACAGGCCTCCTGAAAAATTCTTACATGCTTTTTGTAACCCTTCCCATTCAATTTCACGAGAAAAGAAATAGTTTTTGAAGAAATTTTAAGCATTTAAATATTGGGAAAGTCCCTGTGGACAAGGAAGTTACTATTGTGCAGTGGCCTTTTCACAAAGAAAAGAGAAGTTCACAATAACAAAATGGTCCCCAAATAATTAAACCCTTTTAAGTGTGCATTACGTGCATCGCACATATGTCGAAAGGGTGGCGCTTCAACTGCCTGACTGAACCTGCCATTCTGATGTTCCCTGGGCCTGCAGATGCTAGTTGAAGGAAAAGTTGGTTGAATATGTGTTCATGTTTCTGCTATGTAATCCAGCAATGCACAATCTCTCTCTTCCTCTGCATATTTCAGTTTCATCCCAAGAGGTGGCATTAAGAAGAAACTTGTCCTATGGGGCTTGTTGAGATTAGAAAATGGAGACAGTCAGGGAACCCGCAGAGAAATTTTGAGAGGCATAATCTTAACTGTTGTTTTATAATCTAGAACAGAAATCACAGACGCCACAGATCAAACCCAACTAATGTTGCCAACTGAGAAGAATCCTGGTACAGTTTAATCAAATATGAGCTGAAGTTGCATCCAAAAATATTGCAGGTCATCCTCGGGTTATGATGGCGACTGGGACTGAAATTTCTGTCACTGAGCAAAGTACAACCTCATGTAACCACAGGGTTTAGCACTAGCAATCTCAGCCATCCCCAATGCTATTTTGAAGCAATGACCACAGGGGTCATGAGGACTGCAGGTGACCATCCCAAGCAAGCAGCTCATTAGTTAAGACTACAATCAGGTATGGGGATGTCATGGGAATGTGGTATGAAGTATGTAGGCATGCATCTACATCCGGCAGGTGCTACAGAGTATGGACAGGTGAATGTGACAGGTGGGTGCTATGGGGGGCAGGTGGGTACCATTGGCAGGCATTGCAGATGGATGCTATGGAGCACAAGATCTCTGGATTTCTCTGGAGAAAAAAAAAACCAGTGAGAGTGGGAGCAACCTGCAGGAGTGACTTAAGAGCAATGAAGATGAATAGGGAATTGGAGGCTAAAACATATGAAGAATAGTTACAGGACCATGGCTAGTTTAGTGAAGAGAAGGACCAGGGGAGACATGATAGCAGTGCTCCAATATTTGAGGGGCTGTCACAGAGAGGTGCCAAAGCACCTGAAGGCCAGACAAGGAACAATGGGTGATAACTGATCAAAGAGGGATTCAACCTAGAAATAAGGAGGAATTTTCTGACAGTGAGAACAATCAACCAATGGAACAGCTTGACTTTGGAAGTTGTGGGAGCTTCATCACTGGAGGCTTTCAAGAAAAGATTAGACTGACATCTGTCAGAAATGATGTAGGGTCTCCTGCTTGGGCAGGGGTTGGACTAGATGACCTACAAGGCCCCTTCCAACTTTGTTATTCTGTTAAGACCTTCTGTGAGCTTTCCCATTGACAGGGAAAGTTGCAAATGACAATCCTATGATTGCAGGATACTACAACTCTCATACTTGTGAGTTGATTGCCAAATGCCCAAATTGTGATCCCGTAACTGCAGGAACACTGCAACAGCTGCAACTCTGAGGACCACACCTAAGTTCCTCTTGTTTAGCACCGTCATAACTTTGAACTGTTTCTGAAGGAAACAGTTGTAGCCTGAGGACTGTTTGTATAGGCAGACAGCACCCCCTAGCATGCATGCCAAGGCCAGCATGCTCGACTATCTGGCTATGATAAAAGAAGCTCTAAACATCACCAAAAAGAAATTCTGCAACCGTTCTAAAGCTCCTTGTGAATGAGATATTAAAAAAAAATTAAAATCCTCTTTTGCAATGGAAAATAATGTTTGAGAAATTACAGGAAAGCCTTCAGCCCACAGTATTAATAAAAGCATGACAAGAGCCATTGTGGATCAGACCAAGTGTGTCTCCGTTTTAGTATTTAGTCTAGATAGAACAACAACTGAACAGGAGGGGGTTTGTATGATTTGTGCAAAATCTGCTTCAAATGGATATTCAATTTGGATGGTTTGGGGATGCGTTAATTCCGAGAATCACATTGTAGAATTAAATGGTCAACGTGGGTCTAAAATGTGTGTGCACGTATAATAATAAATAATAATAAATTTTATTTTTATACCGCCTCCTCTCCCCAAAGGGACTCGGAGCGGTGCACAGGGAATAAAAACCAATATAAAATACATAGAAAGATAAATAGTTAAAATACGAATTAAACCGAAATTGTCCCTGCGCTAAAATCCCCTAAATTTAAATTACACTAAAAAAACCCTAAAACCCTATCGAAAGACGGAAGACTAACCTAGGCCGGCCAAGCAGATAAAGTGTGTTTTCAATTTTTGAAAATGTATGTATTAGATTCCACTCAACTGGCAGATTCATTCAAAAATTTGGTTCAAAAGTTGAGACAAAAACAGTAATTTGATTAACCTGATACTGATTTGAGTGTTTAGCTCAAAGTTCTGCACAGATGCAGCAAACAGATGGTCTAATCCACAGGAAAGTCCATAAGCAGGACAGAACCCACAAATGCCGTTACAATAATCTTTTCCCAATTGGGATAGTCATTATATATTCTTTCTGAACCTCATGGCAACATTTAGATATTATCATTAAAAGCCCTTGTAAATTCTTTAACTTGTAAAGCATATTCATTAAACTTTATGTAAAAGAAGTGAAGGCAGTGGAGATTTTTTTTTTTAAAAAATTGACTGCTGAAGGGAACATGGCACAAGGTAAAGGGAAAGGTTCCCCTCGCATATATGTGCTAGTTGTTCCTGACTCTACGGGGTGGTGCTCAGTGGTGGGTTTCTGCAGGCTCGCACCTACTCGCGAGAGCCGGTTGGTGAAATTTAGAGAACCGGTGAGAGGGGGTTCCACCGGCGTACCTGGAAGTAAATCTGGCCCGCCACTGCCAGTGACCCAACGGGAAGGAACGGAAAGGAAAGGAAAGGAAAGGGAAGGGAAGGGAAGGGAAGGAAGGAAGGAAGGAAGGAAGGAAGGAAGGAAGGAAGGAAGGAAGGAAGGAAGGAAAGAAAGAAAGAAAGAAAGAAAGAAAGAAAGAAAGAAAGAAAGAAAGAAAGAAAGAAAGAAAGAATTTATCATCACAATTGAGTCCAAAATTTTGGTTGCTAAGCAAGAGCGTTGTTAAATGAGTTTCACCACATTTTAAAAGGTGGCCACTCCCACCCTGTCACATGACTGCCAAGCTGCGCCTACAAAATAGGCCACACCTACAGAGTAGGTTCTAAAAAATTTGAAACCCACCACTGGTGGTGCTCATCTCCGTTTCAAAGCTGAAGAGCCAGTGCTGTCTGAAGATGTCTCCATGGTCATGTGGCCAGCAAGACTAAAAACCGAAGGTGCACAGAACGCTATTACCTCCCCACTGAAGTGATCCCTATTTTTCGACTTGCATTTTTACGTGTTTTCGAACAGAAGCTGGGACAAGTAATAGGAACTCACTTCATTATGCAGCCCAAGGGATTCAAACCGTCGAACTGCCAACTTTTCTGATCAACAAGCTCAGAGTCTTAGCCACTATTTAAATTGTGTCAACAGGTAGACAGTGGGTGAAAAACAAACCAGTTTATTGTTTAGAATCTTTTATTTTTTAGTTCAGACTTGAGTTTGACACATGGGTAACACCCAGTGTACTCTGAGTTTAGAACATGTCCATCTTTCTCCCACCCCCCTCCCTCCTCCAAAAAGACCTGTCCTTACTTTTGCATGTCAGCTTGTAAGTCTATAAAACAGTTTTCTACCAGCTGGAGGTCTAACATGCTACATGAATACATAACAGTGCCTAACCAAGAAGGTTTGTAATTCAGCAATTAGCTGTAATTAATGAACACAAAGTGAAGACTCATTTACAGTTTAAATTATCACATTAGCTCCTGTCACCCTCTATGTACACAAAACAGCAGGAATTCAATTATTTTTATTCTTCGGAGCTAATTTAAAATTTAAGGAATGCCATTACATGAAATAATAGGTAGAAAATGTAATAGAAAGCACTGAGAACAGTTGGCTGCCCGTGGATCGGGTGTGTGTGGGGGGGGGGGGGAGAAGACTTTTGGTGATGCTCTGGAATTGTTGGCATGGTCTTTTGGGGGGTCGTGTTTTTGCTTCGGGAGAAGCAAACCGTTGATGGGTTTGCATGGAAGCTCTAGTCAGTGCCTTTAAAATGAAAGCTGAGCTTGGAGGCAGCGGAGTCGTTAAGCATAATTGTAAAAGCAGTTGAAACAGATAATGCTGTTGATAGTAACATGTTGACAGCAGGGAAATGCTCCCAATATTATCCCTAATGGAACCGAGAACTGTGGTATCTGCACCGACTTTCCTTTACACAATTCACCCTTCCGGACTAGCAAAACTAACAGCCCTTAAGTAACTGTCACTTTACAATCTGCCTCTACTTTAATGCTCTCACCTGAAGGAGGGAGGAGAAAAAGCTTTTTCCTTTGGTTTATTTTATTTTTTTCCCCTCTCTTCCCCCTTTTGCTTTTAAGAATGTCAAGTTCCATATCTCCCCAGTGGCTGCTGGTGCTATCTTCTTCCAAAGAGATCAATTTAAAAATGTTCCAAACACCCTCTCGGTATCAGTTCAAAAGCTTCCATATTTCTGCATTAGCACCATTGCTATGCCAATTTCCTTCCCTCTTTATTTCAGCTGTCTCGGTTTCTGGATTCTTTCTTTTGCTCATTTAAGCCAGAACAGGCCAAAGGCTGGCCCAGTTATTCACTGGTGATCAGCTGCTGAAGTGAGCATTTCAGGTAGACAGAGGGAAGGTTGAGATAAGAGAAGGAGGAGGGGGAGTCTATTAGGGTAATGTTGCTGTAATTAATGAAACCTGCCAGTAATTGCAAAGGTGGAAGGCTGTATAATATTATAATGATAGCCATCCGTTCCATGCAGCCTTTTCTCTCTCTCTCTCTCTCTCTCTTTCTCCCGCCCTGGAATTCCCTTTCGCACAATACCTTATCATCCCTGCGATATCAGACACTTAGCCGTGCAAATCTTCCTGACAGTCTTCTATGTCTTTGTCTTCCTAATTGGACAGTATAGAATTGTTTATGGATATTGAAGACATTTAGACCTCAGTTGGAGGTTGTTCAAAAAATCGTTAGCAAAGTTGCCTTCGCAGCGTTGTCACAAATTCTTATGTCCCCTTTCCATTGCTTCCCTAAGATGTTTTAAATAAAATTAGCAGTAGAAAGTCTAGTCCTAGATGGAGCGTGTGACGCTCTCTTTGCACGCAAACTGATTAGGCCCTTTCTTGTTATCAATAACATCTTTGGAAATAAATTGGCTCAGGCTGAGGACGGTAGGCAGACAGGAACTCAATGCCTATCGAAGAATCAAATATTAATATTTTGCCTAATATGATAATCGCTCATTTGGTTCCCCTGTCTTTTTCAGGGGAGAGAGATACATGCAAGGGAGATAGTGTGGACTGAAATCCTTGCAGCCACAGGATGGTGCATACCTCTCAAAGTGCCACTTTTTGCACGAAAACCACCAGCGCACATTTTCTGCAACGTTGAAGGGAGAAGGACAGCAACATGTTTCATTCCGTCTTCATCGCAATTAGGATCCTATGTGTACAGATAAATCCACCAAGCGATATAATTAAAATGGAGTTAACTTCCACCTCCAGAAATTTTTGGGGAAAGTGTAATGGGAAGGGGACAAAGAAATCAAGAAGTCTAATTAAAGTCTTGCCCCTTTTTAATGTGTCACACATATGACACATAATAAAAGGAATGGATGTCCATCATACATTTGCAACCACCATCCTGATATGTTTGAGCCAATCCCCATAATAGACACCCCTATATTTGAGGGTGGACAACTATGTGGTTTAGAGATGAATATCTGGTACAGCCCTTGCAAAACAATTGTCCTTATTTTCTTTTTCACACACGCACATACCAACACACACCCACACCCAAACACAGAACAGAGGATGAAACTTTGTCACGAATGAAAGCAAATATACGTATCCCAGGATAATGTTGCAGGATCCAGTCATTACCCCAACCAACAATTAAAAAGCACCACACAACCAGCCAGTGGTGAGATTCAAAAATTTTTACTACTTGTTATGTGGGCGTGGCTTGGTGGGCGTGGTATGGTTTAGTGGGCGTGGCTTGGTGGGCATGACAGGGGAAGGATACAAATGTAAAATCTCCATTCCCTCCCCACTCCAGGGGAAGGTTACTGCAAAATCCTTCTTTTCTCTCAACTAGCTGGGACTCGGGAGGCAGAGAATAGATGGGGAGGGGCCAGTCAGAGGTATTTACCAGTTCTCCGAACTACTCAAAATTTCCACTACCGGTTCTCCAGAACTGGTCAGAACCTGCTGAATACCACCTCTGAACCAGGCACCACGTAAATATTACACATAGAATAGCCCAAAGCACACATTCTAGTGAGAGGGAACTTCCCTGAAGGTGGGCTCCAGCACGAGTCTAAAAGCCTGGAAGATTAAACCTCTGGTCCTGGTGACTGACCCAGATTGGATCCTGAAACTATTTGCATTAATTATCCTCCAAATGGTTCCCTTTATGAAGGAACATAGAGGACAGATCACCTGGTGTCCTGCTTTCCATCCTCATTCTGCGGCTCTTCTGTACATAAATTAAATCAAGACAGAATGGCCAAAGGCCACTCCTGTTGGGATCATCTACGTTAACTATTCACACCCTTTTTTTCCAAGAACTCTGGAAAGTTCTGAGTCTTTTGATCTATAAGCTCAAAAAATATACATAATATGAATATAAAATATCAGCCTGTGGTTGATATTTCTCTCTCTTCCTGCTTTTGCCTGTCTTTGTACCATTTTGCCAATTAACTGCTTTTGATCTTTCCTGATGTTTAATAAATAAACATCAAGGTATATTTTTTTTTGCTAGCTGAACTGAGTGACGGGTGTGTTTGCGATGACCTAGATGTAGGGATTGACAGGGAATGTGGTGGTGGGGGGGAGGTTGGAAATTAAATTGGAAATTAATAGAGTAATTTCTCAAGGAAAAGATTCTGGGTCCAGCAAGGAACCAGACCTACATTGTGAACTCCCCAAAGCACTCCAGTCAACCAAACGTACCAATTTATTTCAGATGCCTGGTCAAGCATGCAGCTGAATTCATAGGGCTCACAGTCCACGCACTTCATGGATACTCTCATAACATCCTAATTAAGGAGCTTTTCCCCATACTGCACCTACAAAGCTAACATAAAGTTTTTGAAAAGGACAGGAACCCTGGGACCAGAAAAGCTCATGCTAGAAAATGATAAAGAATGTAGCATCTGGAACATAAAGTTGCCGATTCTCCTTGAAAATCCTCTCCGAGGTTTTGGAGGTGCCACATTCAGAAAAGGATCAATTTAGGATAATTTTGATGAAAGAAAGGGTAGATGTAGTTAATGTTTTAAATAATTCTGAGGCTGAATTCTACAAACTGTAAGTCAATTCAATATTCTGCTTTGGGAAAGGAGACCATTGAAAATTGTCTTTAGAACTAAGAATCAGAGTTTTGTTTATATCAAAGATATAGAGCTACACTTGCAGGAGAGGTGGATTAAAATATCTATCTATATCTACCTATCTCTATCTATCTATTCATCTATCTATTCATCTATCTATTCATCTATCTATCTGTCAATCAATCATCTATAACATTTCTTTCCTTATCCAGAGTTGTTTAAATGTTATTCTATATTGATGGATGAAAAGCACCTGAAGGCAGGACAAACAGCAACGGGTGGAAACTAATCAAGGACAGAAGCAATCTGGAACTAAGGAGAAATTTCCTGACAGTTGAAACAATGAATCATTGGAACAACTTGCCTCTAGAACTTGTGGGTGCTGCAACACTGGAGGTTTTTAAGACAAGATTGGACAACAATTTGTCTGAAATGGTATAGGATCTCCTGCCTGAGCAGGGGATTAGACTAGAAGGCCTCCAAGGTCCCTTCCAACTCTGTTATTCTGACCAGTCAGCTTGAAATTTAACTTACTGGCAATATAAAGCATTTGCAGTATCCAGAAAAATATATTCCCTTTGATCAGAAAACAGTTTGTATGTGGAAAGTATCAGAAAGACCTGAATATTTTACTAGACAAAGGGAGATAAAATAGATTCTAATATCTGTATAAATAGCAGTAGAATAAAATGTAGGCAATAGATTCTATGGAGCCCTTATTTCTTGGACATATTGAAGCAACATATGGATTTTTTTGTTCTATTTGCCTTCCGAACTACCTGAAGAGAGACCATTAAACTGAGCCAGTGTTAAGTCCCTTCTCAGCTTGGATACTATATAAACAGAGAAGTGTATTGTCTCGTTACTGTAATAGAAAAGGGCACGTTAAAGGGAAAGACATACATTCAAGTCTAAAACCCATCTAAAATAGTGATAAGAAGATCTCACGTCCCCCCAAAAAAAAGTCAGGCCTGGATTGGAATTGCAAAACAAAATGAAACAAAACAATGTTGTGCAGACAAAAACAAATCAATCCGCATTATTAGCCCTTTCAGGTAGACCAGACTGAGAAATTAAAGTTATGAATCATAATACCAGTTTTATTATATTACAGCATGGGTATCAAACTCGCTGCATCACATTGTCATCACGTGACATTTTGCGACATTTTTCCATTCACGGGGCCTGGGTGGGTGTGGCCTGCATGTGACGCATCTGGCCCAGTTTGACACCCCTGGGCTACAGTGTCAGAATCTTGCAAGTCTGCATGTACTTCCACCTTGCCTTCTTTTATCTTCAAGAGAAGGAGGGAGGGTCAAATCTGAGATATTTTCTCTAATTACATTTCATTTCATTTATTCGGATTTATATACCGCCCTTTCTCCCTTACGGGACTCAGGGCGGTGAACAGGTGATAATAAAAACAACAATAAAACATCTGATATAGTAACTATACTAAAAAATATACTAAAAATAAATTAAACACAGGTCTGTTCTAAAATACCCTCTAAAACCCCTAGTAAAAGCAAATTAAAACTACGCCAGGCCGGCCGCACGAAATTGATGGGTTTTCAGGGCTTGGCGGAAAAGGCGCAGGTCCATGGCTGTGCGAAGGTCAGGGGGTAGGTCATTCAAGAGGGCCGGAGCTGCCACAGAGAAGGCCCTCCCCCTAGGGGTTGCCAGCCGACATTGACTGGCTGACAGCACCCTGAGGAGGCCCTCTCTGTGGGAGCGGACTGGTCAGAGGGAGGTGTTTGGTAGGAGGCGGTCTTGCAAGTACATACCTCCTGTGGACTCAGATTTCTCTTACCTGATTGTTGTGACAGTTGCAGCTCTTCCTCTTGTTCCTCAAGATATTCTTACTGCCCATTGCAAGCGTTTTAAGATTGCAAATAAATGCTTTCTTGAAATTGGACATGATTCTGAATTTGAAAAGCAAAACATTTTGCTGGGGGATCGGGTCTCTACATCTGCAGCCAAGATGTGTTAATAAACCTTGCTGAACTTTACCAAGGAAGAATTAAGTTAAGAAATGGAATGTCAGTAGATGCACGAGGAAAAGGCAGCATTAAATCATCATGATTATAATGATTTTCATTAAGATAATGAAAGCAGAAATGTAATATAGCAAGAATCGTGTTATGCATGTGAACTCAAGGCAAATTACATAAATCTGTGTTATTTTATGCAACGTAGCTGTAAAATTGTTCTTAAAAATGGACTTTGCCCTGTTACAAAGGACCATGAAGTGATGCTGATGGAAAAGCACAATGAAGCTTAATTTGGTGGAATTTATACAACCTAAAGCAGAGTAACAGGGTGCAGGCATAATAATAATCCTGCAATGTGGCACAGAAATTTTGGTTACAGAGATGGGTTTTTGTGATGGAATGTACACCTGGAGAATCAGTGGATAGGAGTTTTGGCAACCCACAGTTTTCCCAGAGAGAGACCCACATTAAGAGACTGTAAAATCTCAAACTATATGAGGTATGGAGGGAAGACGTTCCGGGTAGCCACACTTTAGAATCTCTCAAGATATATCTAGTACCGTATTTTTCAGAGTATAAGATGCACCAGAGTATAAGACGCACCAAGGTTTTGAACAGGCAAATTAAAAAAAGGGTTTTGCACACTGCAAACCTCCAAAAATGGCCCATTTTTCACAAAAATGAGCCTGTTTTTTGTCAAAAAAAGGGGCATGGATAGCCTTTAGGAAGCTTATAGAGTACATGGGCCACCACATGTTTATTGGACCCGTGTCCCTCCTGGCTTATACTGCCATCCTGGGAGACGACACGAGGCTGGCTCCAGGGCATTGTCAACGCATCTCTGAGTGAGGGGTCCTTGCCTGCCGTCTTGAAAGAGGCGGTAGTAAGGCCCCTTCTCAAGAAGCCGCCCCTGGATCCAGCATTATTAGAGAACTATCGTCCCGTCTCCAACCTTCACTTTTTAGTGAAGGTTGTTGAGAGTGTGGTGGCTCAACAGTTTCCGCGACACTTGGAGGAAGTTGATTATCTAGACCCACGCCAGTCCGGCTTCCGACCCGGGCACAGCACCGAGACGGCATTGGTCGCGTTGGTTGATGATCTCTAGAGGGTGCAGGATAGAGGATTTTCCTCTATCCTAGTCCTATTAGACCTCTCAGCGGCTTTTGATACCATCGACCATGGTATCCTATTGCGCCGACTGGGGGGATTGGGGCTGGGAGGCACCGTTTTGCAGTGGTTCTCGTCCTACCTCTCTGGTCGGTCGCAATGTGTGTTGGCAGGGGGGCAGAGGTCGACTTCGAGGCCCCTCATATGTGGGGTACTTCAGGGATTGGTCCTCTCGCCCCTACTGTTCAACACATATATGAAGCCGCTGGGTGAGATCATCCGTGGTTTTGGGGTGGGATATCATCTGTTCGCTGATGATACTCAGTTGTACATATCCACCCCAACGATGCCATCGAGATTATGTCCCGGTGCTTGGAGGCCGTACGGATCTGGATGGGTAGTAACAAACTCAAGCTCAACCCGTCCAAGACTGAGTGGCTGTGGCTTCTGGCACCCCGTTTCAGCCAGATTATTCCAACTCTGGCCATTGGGGGCGAAACACCGGCCCCCTTGGAGAGGGCGCGCAATTTGGGTGTCCTCCTGGACTCCCGGCTTTCTATGGAGGACTATGTGGCAGCCGTGGCCAGGGGGGCATTCCATCAGGTACGCCTGATGCGCCAATTGCGCCCCTTACTGGACGGGGTGCCTTACGCACGGTCACTCAAGCACTCGTCACGTCTCGACTCGACTACTGTAATGCTCTCTACATGGGGCTTCCCTTGAGGTGCACCCAAAAGCTACAGCTAGTCCAGAACGCAGACGCGCGGGTGATTACGGGAGCACCTAGACACTCCCATATAACACCAATCCTGCGCGAGCTGCACTGGCTTCCTGTGGTCTTTCGGGTGCGCTTCAAGGTTCTAACGACCATCTTTAAAGCGCTCCATGGCTCGGGGCCTAGTTATATGCGAGACCGCCTCCTGCCCCATACATCCCTTAGACCGATACTCTCCCACAGAGAGGGCCTCCTCAGGGTGCCGTCGGCCGGACAATGCCGACTGGGACACCCAGGGGGAGAGCCTTCTCTGTGGTGGGACCAGCCCTTTGGAACGACTTGCCCCCTGAACTCCGTACCATTTCTGACCTCCGCCTCTTCCGCAAGTGTCTGAAGACACACCTATTCCAACTAGCGGGCCTTGCGTAGCCTCCAATACCGACTCGTAGATAGTTTTAAAATGGGGATTTTAATTCGGTTTTAGCACAAGCCCTTAGTTGAATAAGTTTTTTTTAAAAAGAAAAAGTTTTAATATGTTTTGTATGTTTTTAATGTTCCTGTGCGCCGCCCTGGGTCCGTTTGGAGAAGGGCGGGGTATAAATTCAATAAAAAAAATAATAAATAATATACTCCTGGGAGCTGGGGGGCAAAACTGAGGAAAAAAACAGCCCATTTTTGGCTCATTTCTGCCCTCTCCAGCCACCAGAGCTCTCTCAAAGCCTCCTACAAGCTATGCATGGCTATTTTGGTAAAGGGGGCGGGGTTTCAGGAGGCAAAAAATGCTGTATTCAGTGTATAAGACGCATCCAGATTTTCAGCCTCTTTTTTGAGGAAAAAGGGTGTGTTTTGTACTCTGAAAAATGTGGTAGTTTAGAAAGTTATGGCTTTCATTTGACAAAATTCTGTCCGTTAGGTGGAAGCAAAGAAAGGACTGAACTTGAATAGCTTTCACTATGTCATCCTTGGGTTTGGACCTGAAAGAAAGGATGAGGACCTAGACTGAATGTTTGATCTTAGTAACAGAATCTTGAAGATGGAATGTATTTCATTCTCCCTCAATTTATCTTCCTGTGCACTAAGAAGGAACTTGTCTGAAATGTTTTCTCAAATTATTTTCTTGGCCTGGGCTCAAGCCCCGTTTATCTGACTTGATAGTGGCTCTGAAAGGTGATCTGAAAGGGGAGAATTGCATATGCTAAGCACCCGATTTTGAACAGCCAGAGAACGAAACACTGGTGTGCAATATATGTAAAAATCCATATATGGGCCAAAGCACAGTCTGATAAATTAAATCAAGTATTACAAAAGCAGGGAAATGCTCATCCCTGTTTGTAGCTTGTACAAGGGTTAAAAATGGAAGACGGATTACTATGTTGATAATGCTTTGGTAGAGTACACAATTCAGTGCATGGAGATGATGGGAAGGGGAGAGTGGTATAGCTCATCCCCTCCCCCCGCCCCCTATTAGCTCTCTTAAGGGGTAGAATAGAGGAGGGATCACCTGGTGTTCTGTTTTCCATATCTATTCTATTGTTCTTATGCATGTAAATGGGTTTTCCTTTTGGGACTGTCCATGCTAACTACCCACAGCATTGTTTCCAGGGACTCTGGGAAGTTCTGTGCTTTTTGATGTATCTCTTTTTTTCCATCCAACTGTGTGCAATTCTCAGAGACTGGCTGAACAAGTCCCTTCAGTTTTCTGGGCAAGGTTTCTCAGAAGTGGTTTGCCATTGTCTCCTTTTTGAGAGAAAGTGGCCCATGGTCACATAGCCTTAGCTGTGCCTAAAACAGGACTAGAACTCACGTCTCCTTGTTTCTACCTGATGCCTTCACCACTACGCTAGATTGCCTCTTTTGATCTACAGATGAAGAGATATACATCATATGAATAAAATGAATATAAAATATCAGCCAGTGGTTGATATTTCTCTCTCTTCCTGCTTTTGCCTGTCTTTGTCCCATTTTGCCAATTAACTGCTTTTGATCTTTCTTGATGTTTAATAAATAAACATCAAGGTGTATTTTTTTACTAGTTGAGCTGAGTGGCGGGTGTGCTTGCTATGACCTAGATGTGCGGATTGACTGGGAATGATGGGTGCAAATTAAGTTGGAATTTAGCAGAATAATTTCCTAAGGAAAGAATTATTCTGGATCCAACACAATGGTGGGATTCAGAAAAGTTTACTACCAGTTCTGGGGTGTGGCTTGTTGGGCATGGCGTGGCTTGGTGGGCATGGCAGGGGAAGGATACTGTAAAATCACCATTCCCTCCCCACTCAAGGGGAAGGTTACTGCAAAATCCCCATTTTCTTACAATCAACTGGGATTCAGGAGGCAAAGAATAGATGGGGGCAGGGGCAGTCATTGGTGGTATTTACCGGTTCTCTGAACTACTCAAAATTTCTGCTACCGGTTCTCCAGAACTGGTCAGAACCCACTGAACACCACCTCTGGTCCAGCAAGGAGAAAGGCCGACATTGGGAGCATGCTAAATCAGGCACCTAAACATACCAGTTTATTTCTAGATGTTCTGTCAAGGAAGCCTCTCACAGTCCTGTCCCAATGCCTGGAGGGTGTGCAGGCCTGACATGAGGGGAAACCAACTCTTTGCTATATGATACCCATTAACAAAAGATGGGACTTGGGATTTCATGGTTGCAACCAGCTTCCTGGGTTATTTTATCCCTCCCTTTGTCCCTACCTGTCTACCTGCTATTGTGCCATCACAATAATTGCCCAAGAATAGCTGTATATTATGTCCACTGACTGTTCCTGCCTTACATTGAATGTGCAAATAAACATGTAGTATTATTGTTATGGTTGGTTGTACAATCAGACAGATGTTTAGGATGGATTTGGCATTTTTATCCACCCAATGAATCTTTCCCAAGGACCTGGGATAGGCAGATGCAGTTGTTGTTATTTTATAAAGCAGTTCTGTCATTATTCAGATATTCTTGATACAAAACACAAAGTACAAGTCAGAGCCAAAGGAAACACAGGGCAAATATGCCACTTTCATCATACCACGTTGGCTCAAGAATTCTGGGATTTGAAATCTACATGTTCTTAAAAGGGCCATAGTTGTCCAACCCATTATATGTGTAGGTATAGACCAGGGGTCTGCAAAGTCGGCTCTTTTAAGACTGGTGGACTTCAACTCCCAGAATTCTGGGAGTTCAACTCCCAGAATTCTGGGACTCTGGGAGTTGAAGTCCACCAGTCTTAAAAGAGCCGACTTTGCAGGCCCCTGGTATAGACATTTGGGCATTTTTAATTCTGCCTCACTCTAAACAAGTACATAAAATCACTTTTTAGTAACGAACCTAAACAAACAGTATCATCAGGTATGAAACTCAGCCCACAGCCCTATTCCTTAGAAGCAAGTGTACCTTTCTCAGAATATTGTGGGTGGACAGTGTGCTAACTAGCACTCTGTGAGTCTTCTGCTGATCCCTCCCCCCCCCCCCCCAAATGTTGCCGTTCCAACTTGAAGGTGGATTGTGCTTTGTTTTGCCACACTGAATAAATAATATACAACTCTTGCAAAGCCACTTTCCACCCTGTAAAAGACAGTGGAGAAAACAGGCTCTTCATATAGTGAAGATCAAAGGGAAAAACCAAAACAGGCAGGGGACAGGAAGCACTGCTCAGTGACAAAATGCAGGACAGGAAAGAAATCCTTCTGTGATCTTCAGTTCAAAGCATGAGAGGTTCCATTTAGTCTCTCTTTACAGATCAGTGTTTTTCAAACTCAGCAACCTTAAGAAGTGTGAACTTCAATTCAGGGGTGAGCTTCAAAAATTTCAGCAATGGATTCTCTGCCCGGTTTCTGGGTGGGTGTGGCCATGGTGGGCATGGCCTAGTTGGCCTCCTGCACCATGGGGGGGGGCATTTTTCCCTTACCCAGGTTCTGAAGGCCCTCTGGGCCCCATTTCCAGCCTTCCAGAACTTCTGGGACGCCTGTTTCCCGCCTTCCCCGAGCCTCCATGCAGGCACTGCACTTACCTCGCATCCCAAAGGGGCCGTGCGAAGATTCCTAGAAGAAGAGGGGTGGGCAGGGCCAGCCAGGGGTGGGATTTGGAGGTTCTCCGAACTGGCCATAATGTTAGCTATGGGTTCTCCTGAGCCTGGGCAAACCAGTAACAGCCCACCCCTGCTTCAATTCCCAGAATTCCCCAGTCAGCTTGGGAGTTTGGGGAGTTGAAGTCCACACATCTTAAAATTGCTGAGGTTGAGAAACACTGATATGTATTTATGTATATATGTGTGTTTGTGTGTGTGTGTGTTAGTTTTATGAGCTGATCAATAAATAAATCAGAGAGACTAGTACAGATCTATTTCGAGTTTTTTAGCTCTCATCAGCTAGCCATACCTTTACTGGGATTCGAACAGGGGCTGTATTGCATATCAGGCAAGAGCTTTTGGCCATTCATTCAGCCAGCCAGGGTCTCCCATTGCCTGATATGCAATACAGCCCCGGTTGGAATCCCAGTAAGGGTATGGCAAGCTGATGAGAGCTAAAAAGCTCGAAATAGATCTATACTAGTCTCTCTGATTTATTTATTGATCAGCTCATAAAACTAACACGCATATTAAAAAAAATAATCACACAACAGAACTCATGGCTTTCTGTCTAGATGGTCTCTGGTGATGAGCCGAAAGGCAGAAAAGGAAACAGTATGTCTCCTCCCTTAATTGGGGCCCTAACAGGGTGGTGTGTGTGTGTGTGTGTGTGTGTGTGTGTGTGTGTGTGTATTTGATCAGGAGGAGAACCTGGTGGCTTAGTGGCTAAAACATCTGCCTAAACATGTAATACAGCCCCGGTTCAAATCCTAGTAAGGGTATGACTAGCTGATGACAGCTAAATAGCTTGAAATAGATCTATACTAGTCTCCCTTATTTATTTATTTATCAGCACAAAAACGTATCACATGTGTGTGTGTGTGTGTGTGTGTGTGTGTGTATGCCTGCCTATAAACCTTCTCCCCATGTAGGAATTTTTTTTTTCTGTTTTAGCAGAGTTCTGAAAAGTTTATTGCACCTTTTTTCCAGCAATTCTCATGCAATCTACTGTAATGGAAGGCAGGTTGCAGGTTGATGAAGAGATGGGCAGACAGCAAGCATCCTCTTTCATTAGCTCACAATAATAGACATAAGCCTAAAAACAAAAGAACATTTCCAACCTTCTGAAAATGAGTTTGAAAAATAGAAATGTCTTTTGCAGAAGAAGAAAACTTTCAGGAAATGGAATACTGTTTCGGCATTTAATTCAAACTATGATAGAAGCATGCGTAAAAGGTATTTCTGCTGTGAAGTTACCATGATTTTTTTAAAACAGAAAATGTCTGCAGTGCTTCCCATTCACCATTTCCCCCCCTCTGTTAATTTCTGCTAGAAAAACTTCTCTTTCTTTCCCTGGTGATTTTGCAAGCAAATAGAAACACATAACTGAGGAGAACCACTTAACATGCTTCAATCTCAGGCTTGATTGCACGATCAAGGGGTTAATCAAAGGCCTGAAACAAATTAAACAGAAGGGGGGGAGGAAACCCCTCTTGGATAATTATATATTCTTTGCAATTCTCTGTTGCCTTCCTTCAATCCATGGCAAATAACCAGGGAGGGGGTGTGGCAAGATGCATTGTTCACATGGGCTTCCTTATTTATTTATTTATTTATTTATTTATTTATTTATTTATTTATTTATTTATTTATTTATTTATTTATTTATTTATTTATTTATTTATTTATTTAATTTTTATACCGCCCTTCTCCCTTCCGGTCCAAAAATGAGGTGCGCAGAGGCCAAAACCCTTTTTCCCCCCTTTCTAAATTAAAGTGCGTCTTATAATCAGGTGCATCTTATAATATCAAGGAACCTATGAAGATGCTCAGTGTTCTCTAGGTCCACTGTCCTACATGTAAAGGAGGTTCTGGAGATTTTTTTAAAAAAAGAAAAAAAATCTCATCTCTATAACATGTTAAATTTACATTTTACAAAAATAATTTGTTGTGGAAGCGACTGCCTGTGAAGGCTCCTGGATTGGGGCTGAAAGGCAGAAGCAGAAGCAGAAGCAGAATGCTCCGTCCCATATTTGGGTAGACCAGGTTGCCCTGATAGACCAGTCCCACCAGAAATATCTCTCTCTCTCTCTCTCTCTCTCTCCTTCCCTCCCTCCTGTCTCTCACTCAATCCACCCAATTTTTCTCTCTTATGTCTCTCACAAACTTCTGTAATTGCCAAATACTTACATCAAAGCATAAATAAACCAAATAAATTCATTTACATTATTCATATTTTCTCTTTCCTCCTCTTTTATTTATGCCTTAAACAACAGTAAATATCACAATAATAATATTTTTTTTTAAAAAAAAGAATGCCTGCAGGAGGCCGGATGATGATCAAAAGGCACTGATATAGAGCAATTCATGTTTCTTCTCTGCAATCGCTAACGAATCTTAACTTGAGCCATGTTATGTTCCCATGTGAGTGATAAGCAATGATTTATTATAAAGTGTCATGAAATCGGAATGCCGTACAGTGAGAAATGAGTGAATGGGAAATGCTTTCCCAGTTTCCCAGTCTCATTACTCAAAGATGCAGAATCCCTTTTCAAAGCCTAATTCCACTGGAGGTTTTTACTGAGAATCTTGCTTTGCAATGGAAAACAAACTTTGACGGTAATCTCCTCTCCCCCTCCACTACCCCAAAGTAGCCTTGCAATCTGTTGGTTGAACAAAACATTCAGCCGTTATATTGGAGATTGTTACGGGAATAAGCATGCAGCTCACACGAACAATGCAGCACATAAGCCAAGGAATTACGGCTTTCAAATTAAGGGACTTTGATATTTGTTTTTATTTAGTGCATTTTATATGCCACTGTTCTTCCATCAGAGAACCCAAGGGTACATGTACATGAGATTCCCAAGACAGACAGCATTCAGATGTATCTCTTTCCTGCATCAGGCGGCTTTAATCTATGATTTTAAAACTTTTAAGAACGTGTAAAAGAACTCATAAGTTGTTCTGACCCAGGCTTCCTTAGAAAGCAAGAAGCAAAGTCTTGGTCCCTGCAAAACCTCTTTTATTTACACCACTTTGAATTCCTTTCACTCACAGTCAGCAAGGCTTGACAAACAGTCTTTCAGAGGAATGCTTATCCACATGCACCTTATCTCTTTTGTCTCTTGAAGTAACACCCAGAACTTTCCACACTTGAACTGACCGAATGAACGAATTGTTTCCTGCAAAAGCCCCCTCCCTGTTCGTTCCTCTTTTGTTCCCTAAGGGAGGGGTAAAGCCAAGGTGTGGCTTTACTCTTAAATTAACCCTGCTTTCTTAGTTGTTCTTGTCTTCTGGAAGCTCTGTGCATGTTCACACTGGGAACAGGCTCCAGCTGTTCTTCTGCCTCACTGCTGTCTAACTCCTTCTCTGCTTCTGAGGCAGAGCCCTCGTCTGAGCTTTCCTCAACCCCCAGGGCTCCTCCCCAACCCTCCTCACTGCCAGTGGCCCACAACACAAGTTACTTTGTGTCAGACCAGGTTATTCATCTCTCTCATCCAGATTGGTATACTCTAGCTAGCATCCTTTCTGCATAATTATCAGTAGGCCTTCCTTCCTATGCTTTTAAAAAAAAAGTTCAGATAAGGAAGATTAGACTTACTTACTTGGTTCTGTCTTCTGCATGCAAAACACGCTAAACTATCAGCCATGGTTTGGCCCCAATTCCAATAATACATAAGACATAAGACTATTTAAAAAAGGTATTTGTTTGAAAGCTAAATGTAATCCCCATTTTAAAGGAAATATACCAGGAATTGCCGTTTTTTTTACCCTCAAAGGATGCATACAGTATTTTCTCCTTCTTCAATTTCATACAAAAGAAATTAGCAGCTCTAAAAGCAGAAGACAATCTTAGGTAAGCTCTCCAAAATTGGTACAAAGTTATTGCATTTCATTCAGTTAAGAAGTAATAAATGGATAGGTGTGGGCTTCTAATCTTTCACTGCGGCTTCCAAGTTGCAATTAAACTCCAAGGAGAAACATCACAAAGGACCCTCTTTCCTCAGGACTTTTTGAGATCATGGAAGACAAGACTGAGTGTGTGAGACAAAAGTCACAGGGGGAGGGAGTAATTTATTGTGTTATCTCTCAATATTAAGCTCAGGGGAAAAAAATCAAAAGCGCATCATGAAGGAGACAGGATGCCTCTTTCATGGGGAATGAGACTTTTTGGGCATTGGAAAACCAACCCTGAGGTGTTAAGCCAGTTTCATGCACAGATGCTTTTCTTAATTTGGACCAGCATTGCCAAACTCAGCACAGTCTAGAGCAGGGGTTCCCAAACTTGGCAACTTGAAGACTTGTGGACTTCAACTCCCAGAATTCTCCAGCCAGCAGAGCTGGCTGGAGAATTCTGGGAGTTGAAGTCCACAAGTCTTCAAGTTGCCAAGTTTGGGAACCCCTGCTCTAGAGCAATGTTTCTAGACATTAGGTAAGACTCTAGACTCTAGGTAAAGTTAATATATGTAGACTTCTTCCTCCTCCTCCTCCTCCTTCCTCTTCCTCTTCCACCTCCTCCTCCTCCTCCTCTTCTTTTACTACTTTGGATATTGAGGGAAATACAAAGTTCAGGTTCTTGCATTTCTTATGGCTTCAACCATTTTTATTTGATGCTGTTGCAGTCTGTCTTGGATGTTGCCTCTCCATCTTCTTCTGGATTTGCCTTGTGTTCTTTGGCCTTCTCCTCTTTTCGTAAATGCTTTGCATGGTATAGAATCTCAAGACATTTTCTCCAGATGAGCAAAACACTTCATGTGTGTGGAATGGACATGTATGTGGAAGTGTGAACTTCAGTTCTCAGCCTTCCCCAGATAGCTTGGGGAAACATCTAAAACTCCGATCTAGAGTTCCTGCACCTTGGCTGGGTTATAGGATTGGAAAGAATCCGCTTGGTCCCATGCAGATCATAGAAACTAGTCAAGTGCAGGTGTAGCCAAGCATAATTCTGCTTCATGCAGAACCTGGAAAATCTGAAGGAGTCATTGTACAGTTTGCTACCTTGTTAAAAAGAAGAAAAAGCTCTGGAGAGCATGAAATCAACCCAAGTGTAGCCTTTCTCTTCTGCTTCATTTCCATCCGTATGTAGAGAGGCTGAGATTCCCAACACAATTGTTGCTGTTTCTTCTCAAAGAAAGGTTGACATAATGTTTCATTTAGGAAATGCATCAGTGATGAACGAAGAAATATTCATGGCAGCATGAGGGAAAAGTGAAAGGAAATAATTTTTAAAAAGCTCATTAGTTTGATACTCTCTTGACCCATTTCTGACTTCTCATTTTACTGGGGAAGGAAAGGTTTTTGACAGAGAAAACTAAGCCTACATAAATTAATGCATTTCAATATAATGTGCCTCTACTTTAGTAAAAAGTACTTCTGGACATCAACAGCGGTGACAGTGAAGGCTTTGCCACTATTTCGCAAGTGGGTTTGGGTGTCTTCAAATGTTCATTTTTTTTTCCAAAGGGAGCAAAAGGGCTAAAAGACAGACAAACCAGATTTTTGCAAGGGAAAGAAAAGGCAAAACTTTTGGATTAACCTTTCACTGAGGAATCTAGTCAAGAGATGGAAGTCTGATTAATCTTAAACCCAAGAAGGAAAGGAAGCAAATATGTAGGGTATCCAGTGGTGGGATTCAGCCGGTTTGCACCTATTGAGGAGAACCAGATGTTAACTTTCTAAGCAGTTCGGAGAACCGGTTGTTGGAAGAAATCTCATTTGGATTTTTCCCACTTTACAGGGCTAATCCTGTAAGGAAGGCAGGAAGGAAAAAGTCTGATATTGTCTCTAGCGTAATCTTTATTGCCCTGCTTACAGAAATTGCCTCTACAGTTATTTATTTATTATTTATTTATTTTATTAAATTTATAGACCGCCCCCTCTCCCCCATGGGGACTCGGGGCGGTGCACAGGAAATTAAAAATCCAATAAATACAACAATATACAAAATACAAAATATTAAAACCGAATTAAATTACCCCTGTGCTGAAAACAATATTAAAACCCCTAAAACCCTAACAATTACCCCTTAAAATTCTGATTAAGCAATTTCTTTCTGCGGCTAGGTATATAAAAAATTAGGCCAGGCTGGCCTGATGGAAGAAGTGAGTCTTTAACTTCTGGCGGAAGGAGCGGAGGTCCATCGTTGTTCTGATTTCGGGGGGTAGGTCGTTCCAGAGTTAACCCTTATTACATTGCAATAGCTAAGGTGAAGCATCCATCAAAATGAATGACATTGATTCGGCCATGCCCATCCAGTCATATGACCACTGAGCTCCACCTACCCCACTGGACATGCTATCATGTCTCCCTTAGTCCTTCTTTTCATCAAACTAGACATACCCAATTCCAGCAACTGTTCTTTGTATGTTTTGGCCTCTAGCCCCCTCATCATCTTTGTTGCCCTTCTCTACTCTTTTCAGGATCTCAACATCCTTTTTATATTGCGGTGATGTTTTGGAAGTTAAAGAAATGAGATAAAGAAAGGTGGAGTTAAGGAACAGGAAAACAAATGAGAAGAGGCAGCTCTGAAAAAGAATCTCAGCAAAAGATTGTGCACCATTGGGAGGAAAATGGAAGAGAAAATGCTTGGCAGGAAGGGAGTCATGCAAGCAAAAGCTAATTAGAGGTGATATGTTTAAAGACGTGGCAAACCAAGCTTGTAGCTTAGCTAGAAAATCTTGGCTTATACCTTCTGGTTATCACACTGACACACTATAACAGTGGCTTATTGTGGCGTCCGAAATGTCTGATGGCTTCTTGCCAGAACAGGCTGGAAAATCAATGAAAACAAGCCATAGTTTCTTTTTCTGGTCACTTCCAGAATAATCTATTGTAGGCCTGTGGGCAACAGAAGAAGACAGGTTTACAATGGAAATATGGTTGCAATGGTTCAGTAGTTAAAGACTGCTGAGCTTGTCAGCTAGAGAGCTGACAGGCCGAGTTCGACACCCAAGTGCTGTGCAATGGAGTGAACTCTCATTACTTGCCTCAGTCCTGCCCACCTAGCAGTTCAAAAGAATGCAAATGTGAGTAGATAAAGAGGTACCACTTTGGGGAAGACGGTAACAGTGTTTGTGTGCCTCAACCAATGGTGCTTTAATCATTAAGCAGACTAAGCACCAGAGGTGGGTTCCTACCTATTTGGTCTGGTTCGTCCGAATATGTAGTAACTCCAGTGGAGACACGACTGTACTGGTTCTATAATCAGCGGCACCATCTTGATTTTCTGTTCTGCCCTTGAGCGGAACAATCTTCATTTTAAAAATGTATCTTTAATTCATTTTTTAATGTTGTGCGCATGCGCAGATAGTTTTAAACCAAAATGTGCACATGCACGGAGCATGCGTAATTTTTTTTTACTACTGAACAGGTAGTAATGGCAGCTCAAACCCACCCCTTACTAAGCACATGCTTAGGGCACCAAGCCCAAAGGGGGCACCACAAAATTGAGAAAGTAAAAAAAAACAACCAATGAAGATTTGTACAGTATGTACAAAGGAGGGGGAAACCAAGATTTGTCCGTGTTTAGGGCACCAGTGTATTATGTATTAATTATGTATTATGCACCTCTGATTTACAGCTTAAATGAGGTAGTAGCAAACTCAAGGTAAATGGGTAGTAACAAACTCAAGCTCAACCCGTCCAAGACTGAGTGGCTGTGGTTTCCAGCACCCCAGTTCAGCCAGGTAAGTCCAACACTGGCCATTGGGGGCGAAATACTGGCCCCCGTGGAGAGGGCGTGCAATTTGGGTGTCCTCCTAGACTCCCGGCTGTCCATGGAGGATCATGTGACAGCCGTGGCCAGGGGGGCGTTTTATCAGGTACGCTTGATACGCCAATTGCACCCCTTACTGGACCGGGCTGCCCTCCACACAGTCACTCAAGCACTCGTGACGTCCCGGCTTGACTACTGTAATGCTCTCTACATGGGGCTCCCCTTGAGGTGCACTAGAAGGTTACAGTTAGTCCAGAATGCAGCTGCGCGGGTGATCATGGGAGCCTCTAGGCATTCCCATATAACACCTCTCCTGCGCGAGCTGCACTGGCTCCCTGTCGTCTTTCGGGTGCGCTTCAAGGTTTTAACGACCATCTTTAAAGCGCTCCATGGCTCGGGGCCTAGTTATATGCGAGACCGCCTCCTGCCCCATACATCCCTCAGACCGATACGCTCCCACAGAGAGGGCCTTCTCAGGGTGCCGTCGGCCGGGCAATGCCGGTTGGCGACACCCAGGGGAAGGGCCTTCTCTGTGGCGGGCCCTACCCTCTGGAACGACCTGCCCCCCGAACTACGCACCATCTCAGATCTCTGCCTTTTCCGCCAGCGTCTTAAAACGCACCTATTCCAACAAGCCGGCCTAGCATAACCTCCTTGTTCCTGACTGTTATTAGCTAGATTTTAATTAGGGGGATTTTACACTATTTTAGCACAGGGTACCAGTTTAATTGTTTTTTTTTTTAAATGGTATTTTTGTATATTTGTATTGTTTTTAAATTTTCCTGTGCGCCGCCCTGGGTCCTTTTTTAGGAGAAGGTGCGGGGTATAAATTCGAATAAATTAAATTAAATTAATTAAATTAACTCGCTATTACGCATCAACATTCAGACACACTGGATTTAAATCCTAGATTTAGTAAAATTTTATCCCAAAATTCTTGGTGTTTTCTTTGAAAATGTTTCATTTCTCATCCAAGAAGCTTCTGGGGCCCCATCCATCAGTAACTTCTGCTCTCAGCACCAGCAGTGTAGGCTTCAAGAGGTTCAAACTACTGTCCTTCAAGTCAAATTCAAGTCTCAGTGACCTCACAAATTTGAACTTCATGGGCCAGCCCACCATCTCAAATCCATCTCCCCCCCAACCCACAACTTGACTACCAAAAAAGAAAAAAAATTGTATAAATGGATATCATCACAAAACAGGCTTCTGATCCCAAAGAAGGATCTCACCAGCAGATTAAACATAGTAGGATGCACCCTTGAGGACATATTTGATGAACCATGGTAGTGCAGTGGTTAGACTGCAGTATTGTAGGCTGACTCTGCCTACCGCCAGGAGTTCGATCCTGACCAATTCATGGTTGACTCAGCCATCCATCCTTTCAAGGTTGGTAAAATGAGGACCCATATTGTTGGGGGCAATAGGCTAACTCTGTAAACCGCTTAGAGAGGGCTGAAAAAGCAGCGTGAAATGGTATATAAGTCTGAGTGCTGTTGCTATTGCTAAGCAACTTAGCGTTCAAGAGATGACCTATTGATTTTGTTACCCAATTGCATCCCCTCCAAAACGGACATGTCTCTGATGGTGCATGACTCAAAATATGTCTTAAAGGGGGTCGAAAAGACTGGATTGTTATTTGCATTGTTGTTTTTATCGTTTCTAATTGCAGGACTGATGCCTTAATACCCAAGCCCGCTCTGAACTCACCTCTGCATGATGCACCACTTCTGACATTGAACTTCCAACCGCCTGGACAGAGAAGACTGCCAAAAGAATAATAGTAATAGTAATAATAATAAAAATCTCCAGCTATTCTTCTTCATCCTCACTAACAATTTTGGTAATGAAGTATTGATTTCCACTCCCCTGCTTATGGACGATATTAGATTTTCATTGATAAACTGCGCCAAGGCTGTCTGAGCTCCACTGTCCCTTTTTGCTGTCAGTAAAACAAAGTACCACTGAAGTAGGATAATGACTGAAAACATTGATGTACTTATTTTGTCAATTTGTAACACTCAACGGGGGGAAGGGGAAAAAAAGGAGTACAATTCTTCATAGTTTAATGTCGAGGCATGTTCCAGAAGATGCAGTCACACTAGAAGCTTTGCTTTTCATGGTAATGTCCATTTCCTATTTATAACCCCTTTGGGATAGTTTGTTTAAAGGAAATGTTTCAAGTCAGTGCAGCTATTACCCACACCTGGCCTGCCCAATCCAGTCATTGCACCAGGGATCAATACATCACCGTAAGTAGAAGAATTATTAAGTTAAAACAGATTCTGAGCCAAAAAAAACTCGGAACAGCGTTAATCTTCCCAGCAAGTTGTTCAGATAGTTATATGGTTAACCATGTTGCTGCCAAAGATTTGTTGAAAAACGGATTTCTGGTTTTGTTTTTGTTCTGTTTTGCATCTATAATTCATGTTGTCTTCTCTCTGTCTCTCTCTTGTTAACGATTATTATTTAAAATCTCCACTGTTCTGTTTCTCAAGATGTACGCAATGGAGTGGATTTTTTTTTCCAACAAGCCACAAAGATTGTGTGTATTCAGTGCTAAAAACAGTGAACTATGGTACAGTCATCTCTTGCTTGTATTATTGAGAACGTTTTTGTAGACTACCTTCTCTGGCCCGGTGACTTTCTGATGGGTTTGGAATAGAAATTCCAGATACAAAAAATCAAAAGAGGGGCCAGGTTGGAGATATTTTTTTCCCCAGATTTTCTGTAATATGACAAAACCTCCATTTACCCAGGGTGGGTGGGGGTGGAGAACAATGTTGTGCACTTCCTGATATCGTTGTGCAACCGACATTATGATGTGCATGGCATTATCATTGCTTCTTTAGATAGCTATGATCAGAAACATTGCCTTTTGGTATCTTTTCAAAATTCCTGCTTAAGTTCAAAAGACTCTCCATTGCCTAGAAAAGGGGAGAAATGTTTTGTTTTTAAAATGGTCCCTCTCAACTTTTCTTTTCCATTAAAACTTTGGAGGTCCTGATTTTAATTTGTGGAATATTCACGTTAATAATGAGATCTAATTAAGACATCCATTAAAAGCCCGTTAAAGTTAATTTAACGTAAAAATTCCAATAGAACCATATTAGATTTTCTCCATTAAATTAACGTTATGGATTTTTAACGGATGTCTTAATTATGTGTTATTATTAACAGGAATACTGTATTACACAGATTAAAATCAGGTTCTAAGTCAACTCAGAAAACCTTCCGAGACATTTGCAGGGAGCAAATTCTACACCACCAAGACATTTTTTGGATAGAGGTTAAATAGAGGCATAACCATCTTTTTCCCAGATTGTCATTTCCCATATAATAATGCCATCCCCTATGAGAAAACATGCTTGTGCATAAGGATAAAGCAGAAATAAGATCCAATAAGGGCAATTTTTGCTCTTCAAAAGACAAGTGAATTCTGTCCTGTAATCAAAGCCTACATGTGAAAATACATCAGAGGGAGGGGAAGACAAAATCATTAGAAGAATAAATACTGTAAAAGGCAACATCTGAAATGAAAGGTAAAGCTAGTCATACGTAAACAAAATAGGTCACATCACATTTTGTGTCGCCTTCAGTTTTCAAGAACAGGGTGTTTTTTTAAAAAAAGAAAGCTTCTCCATCAGAACTGAGAAATTCTGACAAGATCCCTAAATTCAACGTTCGGCAGGGGAGGGGGGATGAAGAGGGGAAAATTCCCTCCTTATTTACCTCCTAGGGAAAGAGCTGCCCTTACGCCGCATATAATAGCAAATTGCTTTTTTTTATGGCATGCATAACCGAGATGGGGGAAAAAAATATGGCGCTTGAGGGAAGGAGGGAAAAAGGTAAATGAAGTTCCAGGAATGTCATTCTGAAGTAATGAGGCATGGACAGAAAATATACCCCTCACATCATCGGATTGAGATGGCAGTCGAAATAGCTTCATTGAAGTGTCAGCACTCATCCATCAATCAATCATCCACAAGGAAAAAAATAGCGACAATACAACCGAGTAGCTTTTATGGGATTTACTCATGAGCATAGGGAATAAGCGGCTCGAATGTGGTCCTGACATGAAAGCAAGGTGCTGATATTATTTTTTTATGATAGGAGGATCATAAAGTGAATTGAGAACAGTGAGTTCTGTCTTTGCTTAACCTACTCAACTGGAAATGAACGGAGCTCAACTGGAAACAAACGGAGCCTTCAGATGGTTTAAGATGGAAGCAATTCACATGCCGCAGCGGGCCACTGTCTGTGGATGGCAAGAGATGCTATTTCAGACAAACTGATGCATTTAGCGTGGATTTCCTCTGAAGCTATTCAGTTGCACCAGGCCA
Organism: Rhabdophis nuchalis; assembly: GCA_039707465.1. Classification (NCBI taxonomy): domain Eukaryota; kingdom Metazoa; phylum Chordata; class Lepidosauria; order Squamata; family Natricidae; genus Rhabdophis; species Rhabdophis nuchalis. Next base: position 22,670,881 of record CM077644.1, on the reverse strand, counting down.
AGTTGGAGATAATTCAATGAAGTCCTGAAGAAACATGTGGCTGGTTTGCTGTGTGTATTAGGATGACGTGGGAAGCTATATAAGTTATTTTGGGGGGTTAGGGGAGATAAAATGTCGATACTCCCAAAAGATCTCATTGCCTTTCTAACAATTTCCGTAACTTGATGCAAGGCAGAATGAAGGCTCGGCTAAGTGGGAAGCACTTAGGTGTGGGTAGTGTTGTAATTGATGGGAGCTGAAAATGACATTGACACAAGGTAGTTTTGTGCATAGATGGGATAATCTTCCAAGTAAAATATTGCCTCTGCTTTAAGATTGCAAGGTGATCCCAGGTAAATCCCAGGTTACAGCCAAATAATGAACCTTAAGACTTTCAAAACCTTGATATACAGGTAATTCTCAACTTATGGCCACAATTGGGCCCAAAGGTTCTGTTGCTAAGTGAGATAGTTGTTAATACCACTTTATAATGCCTTGGTAAGGTCACACTTGGAATATTTGCATTCAGTTTTGGTCGCCACGATGTAAAGAAGATATGGAGACTCTAGAAAGAGTGCAGAGAAGAGCAACAAAGATGATTAGGACACTCGAGGCTAAAACATATGACAGAACACTTGCTGGAACTGGGTATGTGTAATTTAATGAAAAGAAGGACTAAGGGAGACATGATAGCAGTGTTCCAATATCTCAGGGACCACCACAAACAAGAGGGAGTCAAGCTACTCTCCAAAGCACCTGAGGATAGAACAAGAATCAATGGGTAGAAATTAATCAAGGAGAGAAGCAACCTAGAACTAAGGAGAAATTTCCTGACAGATAGAACAATTAATCAGTGGAACAATTTGCCTCCAGAAATTGTGAATGCTCCAACACTGGGACATTTTTAAGAAGATGTTGGATAACCATTTGTCTGAAGTGGCATAGGGTTTCCTGCCTAAGCAGGGGGTTGGACTAGAAGACCTCCAAGGTCCCTTCCCACTCTGTTATTCTATTATATTAAATCTGCTTTTTTTTTCGGCCTTAGTCTCCACAGGTAAAAAATGGGAGGAATAATTGCAATCATTATCATTCACTTTGCAGTTTGGTTTTTTGAGTTACAGTCAAATGAGGAGCATTAAGACTTTAAAAACCTTGATATACAAGTAATCCTCAACTTACAACCACAATTGAGCCCGAAATTTCTGTTGCTAAGTGAGACAGCTGTTACGTGAATTTTTCCCTGTTTTACATCCTTTCTTGCCACAGTTGTTAAGTGAATCATTTGCAGTTGTAAAGTCAGTTACACAGTTGTTACGTGAATCTGGCTTCCCGATTGACTTTGCTTGTCAGAAGATCGCAAAAGGTGATCACATGACCCTGGGACACTGCGACCGTCATAAATATGAGTTAGTTATCAAGTGTTTGAATTTTAATCGCATAACCACAGAGGTGCTACAAAGGTCGTAAGTGTGAAAAATGGCCAGAAGTCAGTTTTTTCAGTGCCATTGTAACTTCAAATGTTGTAAGTGGAGCATTACCTGTACTATCTCACTGTTAAGCATGACTTATTATTAACATGCGGTTTTGCAGATCCTGCCCTATCCAGTGTCTACACACGTGACATTGACTAGTGGTCTCACGTCCCAGTTCAGACATGCTTACCTTGCTAGGCTTCAGAGCAAGACAAGGCTGGCCAATTGCTGCCCCAGTTGAGCCTATGTCAATGAGCTGCATGCCAAGATAACTCTCTGCACTTATTTCCTAAGACAGAGAAAGGAGTGAGATAAGTCTATTCCCCTTCCTTATGCAACGTTATGCCAAAATGATCACGAGGAAGCTGGATCTCGAAGAACCAGAAATGGAGGTAAAGATTGCAGAAAGAAACATCAACAATCAGCAGAATTACGGGTGCATTTTATAAATTGAATTGAGAACATTTGAACAGGTAGGAGGCTGCCTCTTAAAACAGATTGTTCAGGTCCCTTCCAACTCTGTTAATCTGTTAAAAAAACCAACAAGTGCACCTATTTTTCTGTCTGACTAATGGTGAATGCTGCTGACCTTCAAGAGGCCTCCTTTGTTGCTGTCATTGGGTCGGCATCTGTCTTGGCTAAAAAGTGGAAATAAATCAATGCAATCCAATGCAAAATTACCCCAAACCAGCGGGGATCTTTAAAACGTTTGCAGACTTGGTGAGATACAATAGGTATATATTGCAAAATCTTTCAGGAAGTTAGAGCTGCGGGATCGGATCCTGCCTCATACATCCTCCCGGCCGATTCGCTCCCACAGAGAGGGACTTCTCTGGGTGCCATCCACTAGGCTATGCCAGCGGGCGACGCCCAGGGGAAGGGCCTTCTCTGTGGCGGGCCCAGCCCTCTGGAACGACCTTCCCCCCGAGATCAGAACAACTACGGACCTCCGCTCCTTCCGTCAAAAATTAAAAACACACTTTTTCTGCTTGGCCGGCCTAGGTTAGTCTTCCGTCTTTTAATAGGGTTTTAGGGGATTTTAGTTTATTTTAAGATATGGTTATTTTAGCGCAGGGATAATTTGGTTTAATTCGTATTTTATCTATTTATGTATTTTATATTGGTATTTTTAATTTTCCCTGTGCACCGCTCCGAGTCCCTTTGGGGAGAGGAGGCGGTATATAAATAAAAATATTATTTATTATTATTATTAGACAGGAAAGTCGGAGAAGATGCTTTAGAGCCCGTCTGTCAAACTCCCGGTCCATGGGCCAGGGGCGTCACACGCTGGTTACGCCCATGCCAGGTTCAGCAAATGGGAAAAAGTCCCGATACGTCATGTGATGCTGCTGTGATGACATGAGTTTGCTTTAGAGCAGGGGTTCCCAAACTTGGCAACTTGAAGACTTGTGGACTTCAACTCAGAATTCTGGGAGTTGAAGTCCACAAGTCTTCAAGTTGCCAAGTTTGGGAACCCCTGCTTTAGAGCCTCCATGTGAAATTCAGGATCTCCATTCCACTAGGGCTGGTGAGCTATGACCTTGTTCCTTCCATATACTACGTCCATCCTTGATATTGTACACTGAGATTTTAATTAGACATACCTTCTTGCCTAGTGCAGTCCAACACTAGCAGAGCTGAGGACATCAGTTTTTATTCTAAATAAACATTAAGCTTCTAGTTCTGCTGGTTGTAGAAGGTATTAGAGCAGTGCCAACTACTGGTTTAGGCATAATTAAAACCCATCTTATTTCTCTGAATGGGATAAAGGTAATGTACCATTGACTAAAAAAACCTCTTTTCTACCCTTTGGGAATAAGGAATGGTAGTAATGGAGTGGATTATATTTGGAGTGAACCTTTTGTGAGGAGCAAACAGGTCCAGATACAATTAACTGTAAGACTACACCTTTCCACTGAGTCAGAAAACAGGCCATAGATGTTGGGTATTTTGGGTAGAAGAGAACAGATGCACCAAAATAATGTAGCAGACTTTTCACCTCAAAAGGACACAATGCCAATCGCAAGGTTAATTCTTGATAGGCTTATCCAAAGATACAGTATTCTTCAGGAAGAGGATGAAAAAAAGGCCCCTGCCCTCTCAATCCCACAGCCTGGGCTCCACCTCTCAAAATGAATTTTTTAAAGACGGCCCACAAATCACAAATCTTTATGCAAGACTTATACAGAATTTCCAACTTTGATCATTTTCCTTACATTGTTCTCGTTGGGGAAGGTTTTTTGGATTATACAATATGCTTCAACTCAAATATTTACTCCCTCTCACAGATTTCTATTCTTTCTTGTTACAAACCTGGTTGAACCGATAGTTTATCTGTCATATAAATCAGGTAATACGAGGGGAAAATCACTGCATCATTCTCAGCCGCCTCTGCTCAAGATTATCATCCTGACTTTTATTCTTATCAGAGATCCTCAAAACATTAATTAAAAAAAAACAGTGATCAAACAGCTGAATATTTATGATTTGCATCCCTACTTATTAGCAAGTGGCATATTGATACACTATATATCCAAGCTGTTTACTCTTTCATGCAGCAATAAAATAGAAAGCCTTGTCACCAGCATCTACAGTTTGAGAAGATTTACTCAGAAACATGAGATTTTTTCCCCCCATCATTATCCTGATCAGCGTGTAAAATAAAAAAGGTGGGAAAGTGAAGATTTAGATTACGCCTTGTCCTTTCATCACACATCTTTTGCATGCCCACATTTGGGGGGGGGGAGGAAATGTGCTGCAAATAACTTGCATCTCAGAGTATTTCCTAACTACTAGTAGTTCATAACATCATGACCAGCTGCTCTACATAGCCAGTGTTGGCTCATCTACATGACTTTGTAGCTTCATTTCCATCACTTGGGGGGGCGGGGGAGTGTGAAATAAATTGGAGCCTAGACAGATGTAACATCTTTAAAGCAGTTTAGTCAATTTGTAAATATTCTCACTGCAGTTTTGTTCTGAAAAGCAAATAAATAAATAAAAATAAAGAAAGGGGAAATGCTGGGGTTTCAAATATGCAAGAAATGCTGACTCTGGATGGTGCTTTTTTCTTTCTTTCTTTTTTCTTTCTTTCTTTCTTTTTTTCTTTCTTTCTTTTTTTGACAAGGACTAGTTAGGGGAAAACAAATCCATTATCCCTCCTGGAGCCTGCCAGTTTGGGGTTTTTTTTTTTTTGCAGGAGTGAGTTTTAAATAAATGGAAGCCCTAAATATGTATACTATCAGTGATTATACAGAGGACACTTTTTATAAAACTTCAGATACAAAGCCTTCTAAAACAGAGATCATTTAGTAAAGCTGGTGAATGGATATGACTTCATTCTTGCTGAACTTCTGGAGAACATTTTTAATGGGAAGAAATAGAATTCATCCAACACAGGGATAGAGCTCAGGGTATTGTCTCTTTGGCCATTGTTATGGCTGGTTGCACAGTCAGTCAGATATTTGGACTGGGTGTGGCATTTTTGCCCAGCGATTGAGTCCTTTTCAATGACCAATGACAGTTCTAGGCTGCATCAACAGAGGGATAGAATCTAGATCGCGTGAAGTGTTAATGCCACTGTATAGTGCCTTGGTAAGGCCACACTTGGAATACTGCATACAGTTTTGGTCGCCACGATGTAGAAAAGACCTGGAGACTCTGGAAAGAGTGCAAAGAAGAGCAACCAAGATGATTAGAGGACTGGAGACTAAGACATATGAAGAACGGCTGCAGGAGCTGGGTATGTCTAGTTTGATGAAGAGAAGGACCAGGGGAGACACGATAGCAGTGTTCCGATATCTCAGAGGGTGCCACAAAGAAGAGGGAGTCAAACTTTTCTCCAAGGCACCTGGGGGCAGGACAAGGAGCAATGGGTGGAAACTAACCAAGGAGAGAAGCAACTTAGAACTAAGGAGAAATTTCCTAACAGTAAGAACAATTAACCTCTGGAACAGCTTGCCTCCAGCAGTTGTGAATGCCCCAACCCTGGAAGTCTTTAAAAAGATGTTAGACAGCCATTTGTCTGAAATGGTATAAGGTTCCTGCCCATGCAGGGGGTTGGACTAGAAGACCTACAAGGTCCCTTCCAACTCTGCTATTGTATTGTATTGTATTGTATTCATTGACCTGGGGACAGGCAGTGTAGTTTGGTGATATTAGAGGTATGGACACCGCAGGATGTAAGCTGTTCCAAGTAATGCTGCCTTTTGCAATTGACTGGTAGTGCTTTTGTCAATGTTGAGGGTCTTCATTTATTTTTTATTTATTTTTATTTATTTTATTCAAATTTATACCCCGCACCTTCTCCAAAAAGGACCCAGGGAGGCGCACAGGAAATTTTAAACAATACAAATATAACAAAAATACAAATTTTAAAAAGCTATTAAATCCATGCCCTGTGCTAAAATAGTATAAAATCCCCCGAATTAAAATCTATCTAAAAATCTTTCTATCTTCAAGTGATGTTTTGGAGTTGCACCAAGGCACAAATCTCTATCGGTACTATCTTTGCTTTGCTTTGCCACAGACATTTTATTCCTATTTGCAGGAATTGGTATTTTTTGATCTTCTCCAATTCTTTCTCTTTTTTTCTGCTGTCTCCAGATACTGCCATGTCCACTATCCAGGTTTTTCATTCCTATTTTTCCTTTCCTGCTTGTAAAGCTACAAACAGTCCAGAGCATTCCACAAACAATTAATACCATCATCAGCAATTAAATCACCTCTCCTAAGACAATGTAGATTGAAGAATTAAAATGAAGCTAAATTTTAAATGATCATCTGAAAGGCAGTTTGACTCTGCAGTTGCCTGGGCATATAACCTCAGAATGCTTAATTTCCTGTATTGTATAGTGTTAAACATGCACATTGTTATTACAAAATATACAAAATCCTGGATTATATGACAGTACCTTCGTTATTTGAAAAGTATGTTCAACATTAACTCATTTTCTTTTCTATGAAATGTAAAGAGATTAAAAGTCATTCTGAAAATCAATGTTACATATTAATCTCTCCCTATAACCATTTACAGGAGAACACTGTTAGTCAAAGATGCTTCCAGCAATATAAATGAAAGAAGGTTATCTTTTTTTTTATTATGTAGCAATAAATAAAGCACCATATGTACTAGGATATAAATACACTTAGCAGAATTAGATTTTTACAGCAAATGTAAATTTCACCTTCCCACACAAATGGGTAAACAAATTCCATCAACAAGAAAACAAGAAAAACGTACATATAAGTAATAATGGTAATAACAGTAATTACTTTACATATTGGGTGCAATCCCAAAACATCTGAAAAACCACTTGAACATCACTAGCATTGACAAAATCACCACCAGTCAATTGTAAAAGGCAGCTTTACTTGGAACAGTTTACATCCTGCGACAATATCTTGAACACTATCAAACAATGTCTGCCTATCCCAGGTCTTCAGAAGCATAAAAATGCCAAATCCAGTCAAAACATCTGACTGACTGTGTGATGAACCATAATAAATATAAATACATATTGAACACTTATCTCTTTAGAACAGAAGTATAAAAAATACATATGATTCATTGGCATACGGATATTGTAATATTCTGATACAAGCTATAGAAAATTTCCATTTCAGTGTATAAATACAGTAAACATTTTTCAAATTCCAACCTCTCCTGCCATTAATTCTTTTTCTTTGACCTCTTACTATTTCAGATATTGAAAAGCTATTCAGATATTCAGAAAAATCTGAAATAGTAAGTAAATAACAGACAGGAGAAGAACAGTATTGTTTTTCTCTGATATCAGAACTAACTGTAATAAAAAGCATGGAGAAATGTTTAAATGTTTCTCAATTCTACTTTTTCTTTTAGATTTAGTGAAGTCTTGCAAGGCTATGATAAACGTCTGAATATTTGGAAAAACTCAGTGTGGAATTGCAGATTTTGGCTTTAAATCAGAAGTTGGCAAATTCTGTTGGATTACTCAAGAGAAACCTCATCTGATGGCTGGTAAACATGCCAAAACCCTATTAAGAGGTCATATAAGAATTCTGACATCATGCAACATCCCATTAAATGCTTAAGAAATTTTGTGAGCATCTCCCAAGATATCACAAATGATTTGACTATCTTGCATGAGATCTCACAGAATCCAACTGAAACCTTTTTGAGGTTGTGTTTTTATTGCTGCTTTGGCCTCATCCATTGCAGAATATCAGCTGGAACCGACAGCGACCCAGGGTGCCAAACCACTAACAGTTTGGCCGAACAAATCTGAACCAATAGGAACCCACCGCTGTTACTAAGACTGAAAAACGCTGTTGTATAGGCTCACTGAGAGAGAGAGTCCATATTTCCAGTTGTGGAAATAAGATGAACGCCAGTCTTTGGTTTCTTCCAACTTGACTTCTTAATTGTACAAAAGAGAGATGATAGAGCAAAACAAAGATTTTTAGTACATTGCAATAGAAGCCATTGTCTAATTAAAAGACAAATGTTATCCAAGAGGGGTTCCATCACTGGAGGCTTTTAAAAAGAGATTTGTCTAAAATGATACAGGGCAGTGATGACTAACCTTTTTGTTGTTGCGTGCCAACAGCGCCCACACACCTGCACCCATAATGCAATGTGCATGTGACTCCCCCAGGCTCCCCTGCCCCCACACGCATGCATGCCACACCCCTCCCCTGCGCCTGGTTACCGGCCTCCCTGCAGCCTCCTGAAAGCAAAAACAGGCCATGGGGGGGTCACCCCACTGCCCCCACACTTTCCCCATGCATGCACGCATGACCCCCCACACATGTGTGGCAGACACCCAAAAATTAGCTGGCCAGCAGGAGGCGTGCACATGCATAGTAGAGCTGTGCTGGGGCGATGGCTCGTGTGTCCACAAAGAAGGCTCTGTGTGCCACCTATGGCACACGTACCATAGATTCACCACCATGGGTATAGGGTCTCCTGATTGAGGAGAGGATTGGACTAGAAGACCTCCAACGTCTGTTCCAACTCTGCTATTCAGTTCTGTTTTGTTAAACCCACAAAACCCTTCTCCCTCAGTGACTCAGTCTTCACATAATAGTAATTGTCTTGCTAGGACAATTTACTGGACCGGGATGCCTTACGCACAGTCACTCAAGCACTCGTCACCTCTCGACTTGACTACTGTAATGCTCTCTACATAGGGCTTCCCTTGAGGTGCACCCGAAAGCTGCAGTTAGTCCAGAATGCAGCCGTGCCGGTGATTACGGGAGCGCCTAGACACTCCCACATAACACCAATCCTGCGTGAGCTGCACTGGCTTCCTGTGGTCTTTCGGGTGCGCTTCAAGGTTCTGACGACCATCTTTAAAGCGCTCCATGGCTCGGGGCCTAGTTATATGCGAGACCGCCTCCTGCCCCATACATCCCTCAGACCGATACGCTCCCACAGAGAGGGCCTTCTCAGGGTGCCGTCGGCTGGACAATGCCGACTGGCGACACCCAGGGGAAGAGCCTTCTCTATGGCGGGCCCAGCCCTTTGGAACGACTTACCCCCAGAACTTCGCACCATCTCTGACCTCCGCCTCTTCCGCAAGTGTCTAAAGACACATCTGTTCCATCTAGCCGGCCTAGCGTAACCTCCATTACTGACTTTTAGATAGTTTTAAATTTGGGGATTTTAAAATGGTTTTTAGCACAGGATTTTATTGGAATAAGTTTTTTAAAAACTTTATATGTTTTTGTATGTATTTTAATATTCCTGTGCGCCGCCCTGGGTCCGTTTGGAGAAGGGCGGGGTATAAATATAATAAATAAATAAATAAATAGGACAAAGATATATGCAAATCTTTCCCCTTGTAGGTGATCTACATTACAACCTGTGAGTGAGTTACAAATTGATAGAGTCTCCATATTGTTATAAATGCATTTATACAAAGTGTATATCGGAAGTCTAACTTGGGCTTGAGCCAAATCCAAATTTTGAAAGTCGTTTCAATGTTATAGCAGAATCCCTGCAAATTTTGGGATTTTTTTTCCTTTGGAACAAAAAACTTCTTCATAAGAATGGATTGCTCTCTCTTTTTCTTCTGAAAAAGAAACAAGAGACAAACCCTGAAAGGGTTTTTGTACACTTCTATTTTTCTTGCATCCAATACAGTATTGTGGGGCAGTCTATCTCAAGCGAGTGCCCACTTCACATTGGAACTTCTAGGAATTCACAAGCAACAAATTTGCAAGGCACTAAATTGGGAAAAGCTGTCACAGATGCTAAAACACTTGAGGTCTAAAAATCTCTGTAGAGAAGAGATGCAAACTTCAACACTATTTATGACTGACTCCAAAGGTTCTGGGTGTGGATCCCAGAGTTCTTGAAGGGTTGTTGCCAAATTATAATTTTAATTGTGATAGATTAATTACTACATAGGAATGGAGAGGAGAGGAATCATATCAATAGGGCTCATTTGAAGATTCAGTTCAAAGAGACTCAATTCAATTTCCCATTTAAATTGGGTTTACAAATCAAAGCAACAATTGAACTATTGAATCAAATACTAATGCTTCCAGATCAATGCTATTCTACCTGAACTATTCTGGACTTGTTTTGCAGATATTAGCATTTGGATTGATTTGAATTAAAGGAGCTCAAATTGATGCGGTTCAGACATCCAAATGGGACTGGTTTTCCTAATAAAACTGAGTTGGGTTGCATAATCCTAACATTTAAATGTAATTAAATGTGGATTCATGAAATGAACTCTGAATTAATCTTTGTCGTGGCCTCATCCAATATTCTTCGGGAGCGTGGTAAGGATGATTGCTTGAAAAAATAGTTATGCATCCCTGTTTCAGAGTGTAGGATTTTATTTTATATGCCAAATTATATATGTCAATCTACGCAGAGTTCTTAATTTCTGGGAAGTGTAGGCAGGACAATAGTATCATTCATGAAATTTTCTTTTTAGTTCGCCCCTTTTCTATTTGTCTGGAACAATTTGTAAAGCGTACTCCTTGTTTAAAACAAACCAGGTTTTTCTGGCAAGGCTAGTAAAAATCAACTAAGGTTTTACATTTGGGTAATAAAAACGAAATGCACAGGCACAATATAGGTGGTACCTTGCTCAATAGTAGTAACTGTGAAAGGGATCTTGGAGTCCTAGTGGACAACCATTTAGATATGAGCCAGCAGTGTGCAGCAGCTGCCAAAAAAGCCAACACAGTTCTAGGCTGCATAAATAGAGGGATAGAATCAAGATCACGTGACATGTTAATACCAATTTATAATGCCTTGGTAAGGCCACACTTAGAATACTGCATCCAGTTTTGGTTGCCACGATGTAAAAAAGATATGGAGACTCTAGAAAGAGTGCAGAAAAGAGCAACTGGAGACTAAAACATATAAAGAACAGTTGCAGGAACAGGGTATGTCTAGTTTAAAGAAAAGGAGGAACTAGGGGAGACATGATAGCAGTGTTCCAATATCCCAGGAGTTGTCACAAAGAAGAGGGAGTCAAACTATTCTTCAAAGCACCTGAGGGCAGAACAAGAAGTAATGGGAGGAAACTAATCAAGGAGAGAAGCAACTTAGAACTGAGGAGAAATTTCCTGACAGTTAGAACAATTAATCAGTGGAACAATTTGCCTCCAGAAGTTATGCATGCCCCAACATTGCAAGTCTTTAAGAAGATGTTGGATAGCCATTTGTCTGAAACGGTATAGGGCTTCCTGCCTAGGCAGGGGGTTGGACTAGATGACCTCCAAGGTGCCTTCCAACTCTGCTATTGTATTGTATAACAAGCTCTTTTCAGCTCAGCAAGGTATACTGTAGGGTTGTTGTTTTTTAAAGAATGTTCTTCATTGGATCGTTAGTACATTCTCTATGACATTTCAGTGGTGCTTAAAGCTAGACTTCAATGAGCAAGTTCTCTCAAAGTTCCACTCCCTCTTTGATCGGGTTTAGGAGCCCTGGACCACTCTTTCGTCCACCCTCTCTCTTGCACACCCACAGATACCTATCTACACCCACCCACACAGACACACATGTCAAATGTCCATTCAGATCAGATCTCCCTAAAGGAAAGAGAGAAAAAAAGCGATACAAAGGAAACCTCCAAGAATCATTTCTCTCCCCCACCCTCCCCAACTCAAAATCATTGCCAATCCATCTGTAAGAATGCTTTGGTGTGTCCGCACTATTTTTGTTATGAGTAGCATGCTGTATATAGATTATATTGCCTGTATATTTGGGGTGGAGTAGGGGGGGGTGAAAGGGTTGGAAGGGGTCTGGAAAAGGGGAAGGGTGCAGGAAGATGGAAAAGCAAGCTGTTTCTGTATGCCCAGCAGCTTCAACCGGCTGGAGAGGGAAGCCATGGGTGCATTTTTTTTGTACTGTACATATCTGTAAATGATGAATTCTATTGCCATGTTAATGAACACTGATCTTTTGTTCTGCTGGCTGGTTTCTGTTTCCTAAGCAAAAAAAAAACCCTGATAACAAGAGAAAGGAATCTCACCCTTCCCCAGCGCCTCTAGCCCGCTATGCCTGCTGAGTCACACGGGTGGCTTTCCTTGCCTCACCAGCTCTTATATTCTACAATGAAAAAATTAAAATGGATTTTAAGAGGGAAAAATAGCTTTGCAGGGAACTGCCCAGTTCTGGTGATGATGAAAATGGAGGAAGAGGAGGGGGAAAAAAACAAGCCCTAAATTTTGGTTTGAAGGCATGCTTAAGCCCTCCTGAGCAATTGGAACATGTGCAAATTACTCTCTCCGTGTTTTATCTAATAGCGCCTGGGCTTTTATTTTATTTTATTTTTCTCTTTAAAGAAAACCGAGAGCAGGGGGAGGGAGAAAGTCCCCTCCGAAGAACCATTTGTAATTGTCAAAATTTGAAACATTAGCTTAATTTTGTTTTCATGACCTCACATTTCTCCCTCTTATTTATTTTGTTGCTATTCTAATGGGCCCTGAGGCCACAGCTGACATTGTAGTACTGTTCTTTCGCATTAAGGATGTTTTTAAAATTACTAAGATTATTGAGCCAACAGGCTGTTTTAATCAAAACCATGTTTCACTTGGTTTGATGATTATGAATGGTCCTTATAGTTAAAAATAAAAGGGAAGAAAATTAAACCATGAGGATGTAATATTTAGGAATATAGCACCACCTACTGATTTATTTATTTTTAAAGGAAAAAATCGCCACACATCCCTAGCTTTTTCAGAGAAAAAAATTTTTTTTTTTATTTTCAGTACAAAAGGAATCTAAAATGATGCAATCTATAAGCTAGCCTTATGGAAGCTGGCAGCCTCTAGATTTGTTGAATTTGTTCCTAACATGAATGGGTAACATGGATGAGAATGATGGGATTTGCAGTCCAAAAGAGCCATTATAATTGGGACGCTTCCTTACACCTGCCTCCAGAATAAAGCTTAAATTGATCCCCAAATCTAAGCATCTAAAATTTCAGGAACCATCATTCTGCTGTGTTGGCATAAATGGGTCTAAGTTATGCTAAGTAAATAGCATAAATAAATGGGAATTTATTAAAAAGAAAAGAAACAATGTTAGATATTTTCTTTCAGCAGTTATTGAATACATTCCTTCCCCCCCCCCCAAAAAAAAAGTGGGGGTATCATTTTATTCTATAAAACCAATTGTTAATAAAGGGAATTGTTCTGGTGCCTTATTCTGGAGGATAATGTTTTCCTGATAAAAAGAAAACAATGGCTCCTGTTAAACAAGGCCATCATATGTAAAAGCTTTACAATTTTAGTAAAGCTGGAGGGAAAGATATTTAGCTGTCTTGTATAATCTGCAAGGACCTGTGTGTCAAAAAATATCAAGATGGTGTCTGGAAGGAGGTTGAAGCCCCGCCCCTTTTATACAGCACATGTAAAACTGGGTGGAGCTTCTTGAGGTGTTGAGGTATTGAGCGTCATACTGACTTTTTTGCCTCCCACGGATGCAGCTGCCACTGATACATCAAACCTTGTTCCACCTCCTACATGCACATGAAAATAAAATTGCCTCGAGTGTCATAGATGTAATTAAAAATGGAATCGCTGAACAAATCAGATGTCTTTAATTGTGGTGTCCTAAAGGCAGAGATAATTCTCATATAGTCCTGAATGTTCCTTTCCAACAATAAAACAAAAATGTACAGACATATATTATATATTTGTTTTTAAATAAAAACATGTCCATTCATCGCTCCATGGCAGAGAGACGGGAGGTTGGGAGATAGACCTGTCTGTTTTTCACGGCAGTTATTGGAAAGCAACTGTTCCCATCTAAAATGTTATCATAATTTGCATCAGGCAACCCAACTGCAGACATTAAGGGCTTGGGTGTGCGTTCAATTATCATTTTGCTGGAGGCTGTCCCTCATTTTAATGCATTTCTCATTGAACTACCTTTCTGAAATCTCACTGATACGGCTTGCCGTAGACATGCTGCACAACATCATTAGCTTTGCAAATAGCTTCATTTCAGCCGAGACAGACTTCAGTTTGGGCCAATTGTATAATGGAAATTTGAAGAAGGAATAATAATTAAAAAAAAAACAGATGCACTTAAAAACATGAAAAGAATTATTTATATGATAAAAAATATATTTAGATTTTCAAAGCACAAGACTGAACAGAAGTGCTCTTTTTATGCTTTCTGAAAATGTTAAAAGTCTTTCTACATCAGGCTTAATAAATCTGTAATGACATTTGATGGATTGATTTCTTCCTGTGCTTAGCTGTGTGTGTGTGTGTATTTCTGCACCCACATTTGTTTCCATTAGAGACAGGGGAAGAAAAAGAAAAGAAAAAGAGAATCATCTGACCTAAGGAAGAAAGTCTGGAGTTTATAACTGCTTCTCCAAGAGACCTAAAATTATTCTCTGGCTTGTTTTATTTTTTTCCCCCCCTTCCATTTCCTAAATGCATGAAGTGACATCAAGCATCAGACAGGTCACGCACAGAGACTGACCTGCACCCTGTCAGAAACACCCAGGTGCCATTTTTCTTGGTGTAAAGATGGCAGTTTAAGTGCCTTTGTAATAAGCATGCCCATTTAATGTCCCATCTTATGGACAGATGACTGTGGATGAATACACAGTGATTGCCCATCAGCTAGAGATCCTTTCCCCAACCTAGTGCCCTCCTAGATTGGAAACTAGAGTATTTTCAGCTCACTGGCCTTGATGGAAACCTGACCAGCTTGACTGTTGTATGAAGCTTAATCTAACATATTCAAATGAAGTCAAGTTGGAGAAGATTCATTAAACTAGCGTTTCATAACCTTGGCAATTCTAAGGTGGACTTCAACTCCCAGAAGTCCCCAGCCAGCCATGCTTCTGAGAGTTGATGTCCACACATCTTAAAGTTGCAAGTTTGAAAAACACCTGCATTAGAAGAACCATTATAATAGAAGGACCTCTTCCAAGCAATGATATAGGGTGTAGCTCTTTGCCAAAATGTGTGACATAAACTTTTATGCCAGCCTTTCTCACGTATGAATTTCAATTCATTGATCTCTTAAACCAATACAACCAGTGCTGAGAATTCTAGGAGTTGAAGTCCAAGTATTTGGAAAGTGTCCAGATTGGTGAAGGTTCACATTGCGGTATCAAGGTTGGGAATGAAGATTCTAACTTGGATCAAAAGATTCCTTGAGGAATACAACCAAGATGCATTGCCCTAAATGTTCCCTTCAACATTTAAAAGATGGATAGGACATTCCCATTCTTCTACTCCATGTTTCTTGGACTGAAGCTACTCCAATTAACACATGACCTTGATGGTTCCACTCTCTTTCCTATATGATGTGCTTCTACGATTCATATTCCCTTACATACATTTTAAACCCCACGTGGTTTAAAAATTATCCTTGGAGGTTTTGTATGAAGAAAGGTTACCATAAAAGAAAGAACCATTTGCAATAATGACTGTAGAGCATGCACAGCTGCAGAATGTGATGGCAAATGGTGTGTGGTTCATGTGCAAGTAGTCTCGCTCTCCAGGTTTTCATAAAGAAGTATTTTTCAGCCCTGGAAGGATGTGTTGGATGCACTTGGAATCTCCCAACAGCGCCTCAAGGAAAGAGAATTCTTGTAATGTTGGCAACACTTTTAGCAAGATATTCAGCCAACCCAATAGCCCTATCACTTAGACTTATATACCGCTTCATGGTGCTTTACAGCCCTCTCTTACCAGTTTACAGAGTCAGCCTATTGCCCCCAACAATCGAGGTCCTCATTTTACCAACCTCGGAAGGATGGGAGGCTGAGTCAACCTTGAGCCTGGTGAGATCTGATCTGCCAAACTGCTGGCAACCGGTGATCAGCAGAAGTAGCCTGCAGTACTGCGCTCTAACCACTGTGCCGCCGCAGCTCTTCCAATGTTGAAAAGATCTTTAGAGGAAGTTGCTCATCCAAATTTGGTGTCACTGAGGACTGTTTTCCAGGCCAAGGGTCATATTCTATCCTTGAGTACCACGATAGGGTTGTACTCCGAGAAGGATGAGGGACCAAAGCAAGATTTTAGATAATTTATTGATTGATTAGTCTTATGACCAAATAGCCAAGACAAGAAAACAGCACAAACATATGAAGAAATTGATTAGGATCAAAAACTTACTGAATTAATTTAAACAAAATGTTATGCAATTACTTTTTGTGAAAATCATTGTTTCTCTCTTCTACCATATTAAGAATGATGATAGAACAACTGGAAGAGTATTTGATAGAGCATACCCAAAGCTTAGAATACCCACACGGCACACAGGCCTCTAGCTATAAACCATTGTTTGGGAACCTTAGATTACATTACTCATTCAGAACATAGCTGTTGGAGAAAGCAACTCATCCCTGATTTCACAAACTCTTTCACATATTTCATAGCAGTTCAGAAAGCATCCAGTGGCTATGTAGTCAATTATGCCCTAATAAAAATAGAATCTAATAGTTTTGTGATAAATAAGCCAGTTAGAGTACTGGGCATCATCCTAGTTAACCCCCTTCTATTCATGCAAGCCCTCAATCTGTGCTAAATGTGCTAAAATAAACCCTCCCCCGAAAATAAGCCCTCCCTGAAAATATTGCAACACAGCAGCAGCCATGAGGTGACCATGCTCACCACCTCCTTCACCTCAAAAATAATAAGACCTCCAAGAAAATAAGGCCAAGTGCTTATTTTTTGGGGGGGGGGGTTCAAAAGAAAATAAGACCCTGTCTTATTTTCAGGAAAACATGATAGAAGTTGTGATTTATTTGGGGAAAACACCAGAAAAGTACTTTTTATTATTTGTTGTATTATCTAATGGGCAACAATTCTCAACAACATAAAGGACACATTAGATCTAATTAGAACCTGTTAAGACATTATGAGTGATAATTTCCAAAAGTGAGCTGTGTTTAAGTAATTCTTTTGTACGTTTTAAGAAGTTTTATCCAGTCTGGGTTGTTGATATGTAATAAAGAATTTGCTTTGCTAGCCTTTTCCTATTTTATTTTGTGGTAATTTAAATTTCAAAGCATCGGCCCGGCCTTCTTTGTTTCCTCATTTCTTTCCTCTCTTTCATTTAAATTCTCTCTGACCATTGTGAACTCGGGTTATTTATGATGCAATCTGTGTCAGGCCCTGGATTGCTGTCACACAAATTCAAGGCTTGCTGGCCATAAACCAGGTGTGATTGAGATACCAAGTCTTCTCCCCTCTCTGACTCTATTTCAGATGAATGGTTCTGTTTAATACTTCGTTTCCCTAATCATTTCCTTGTTCCTCTTAATGTTCTCAGTGAATTGGGCAATGCTTCACATTATAGAATTCAGAAGCAAAAACCAATAGTCAGAACGGGATAATGCAGTGCTTTGTTCTTTCTTTCCTTCCCTTGTTGTTCACTGCAGATAAATGGGAGAAATGGAAAAGATACAGCTTTCCTAAGATCCATCCTTGTCTTTTCTTTTAGGGTAAATGCCTCTGTTGACATTTGGCCCTCAACTTATAACCATAATTGGCATTGAAATTTCCATTCTAAGTCACTGTGGTCATAAGTCAAGTTAGATCCAATTTTATAACATTTTAAAAGCAAAATCTATCTACCTAACAGGGGCACGGTGGCTTAGTGGTTAAGATGCTGAACTTGTCGATCAGAAAGGTCAGCAGTCTGGTGGTTCGAATCCCTAGAACTACGTAATGGAGTGAGATCCCGTTACCTTGTCTCAGCTTCTGCCAACTTAACAATTTGAAAGCATGTAAAAAATTCAAGTAGAAAAATAGGAATCACCTTTGGTGTGGAGGTAACAGCATTCATTGCTCTTTCGGCATTTACTCATGCCAGTCACATGACCACAGAGATGTGTTTTTGGACAGTGCTGGCTGTTTGGCTTTGAAATGGAGATAAGCACCACCCCCTAGAGCAGTGATGGCTAACCTTTTTTGGCTCGCGTGCCAAAAGCGGGAGGAGCGCAGAGGAGTCGTGCGTGGGCGTGCCACACCCATAATGCTATGTGCGTGACCCCCTGCTTTTGGCGCTCTTTTTTCACCCTCCCCAGGCTCCAGAGGCTTTCTAGGAGCCTGGGGAGGGTGAAGACAGCCTCCCCCACCACCTGCAGAGGCTTCAGGAGCTTCCCTGAAGCCTCCAGAGGGCGAAAAACAGCCTCAAAAGAAGGCCTAAATCAGCTGGCCAGCCCACATATGCACACTATTGCTGACAGGGCAATGCCTCGCGTGCCCTAAGAAATGGTTCCACGTGCCACCTGTGGTACCCATGCCATAGGTTCGCCATCACTGCCCTAGAGTTTGGAACGACTAGCACATATGTGCGAGGGGAACCTTTACCTTTACATCTATCTATCGATCGATCGATTGACCTTACACTATCTATCTAATCTTACACATTCCTAAAAGATGTCGATAGGTAACCCGACTATCCAAGTCTTCAGTACACAGTGAAATACATCAAAGCTTTCTCCAACCAAAAAGACATGATAGCAGTGTTCCAATATTTGAGGGGCTGCCACAGATAAGAAGTGGTCAAACTATTTTCCAAAGCACCTGAAGGCCAGACAAGGAATCATGGATGGAAACTGACCAAGGAGAGGTTCAACCTGGAAATAAGAAGGAATTTTCTGACAGTGAGAAGAATCAACCTATGGAGCAACTTGTCTTCAGATGTTGCAGGAGCTTCATCACTGGAAGCTTTCAAGGAGAGGCTGGACTGCCATCTGTCAGAAATGGTGTAGGGTTTACTGCTTGGGAGGAGGGGAGAAAGGTTGGAATAGATGACTTACAAGGTCACTTCCAACTCTGTTATTCTGTTAAGGAGAAATTTCCTGACAGTGAGAACAATCAATCTGTTGAAGGACTTAATAATAATAATAATAATAATAATAATAATAATAATAATAATAATAATAATAATAGTTTAATTTCTTGACCGCTCCTCTCCCCATAGGGACTCGGAGCGGTGCACAGGGAAACTAAAAACCATAAATATACAATCAAGAACATCTTAAAAACAAATTAAATAGTACCTGTGCTAAAATACCCAATCTAAACTAAAATTCCCACTATACACTAAAACCCCATAGAGAGAGACTATCCCAGACCGGCCAAGCAGAAAAAATATGTTTTTAATTTCAGACGGAAGGAGCGGAGGTCCGTGGTCGTTCTAATGTCGGGGGGAAGGTCATTCCAGAGGGCAGGGCCCGCCACAGAGAGAGCCCTTCCCCTGGGCGTCGCCCGCTGACAAAGTCTAGTGGACGGCACCCGGAGAAGTCCCTCTCTGTGGGAGCGAATCGGCCGTGAGGAAGTATGGGGCAGGATCCGATCCCGCAAATAGCTAGGTCCCGAGCCATGGAGCGCTTTAAAGATGATAATTAGTACCTTGAAGCGCACCCGGAAGACGACAGGCAGCCAGTGCAGCTCGCGCAGGAGAGGTGTTACATGGGTAAACCTAGAGGTACCCAGGATTGCCCGCGCGGCTGCGTTCTGGACCATCTGCAGTCTCCGGGTGCACCTCAAGGGAAGCCCCATGTAGAGAGAGTTACAATAGTCCAGTCGAGATGTCACGAGAGCATGAGTGACTGTGCGAAGGGCGTCCCGATCCAATAGGGGGCGCAACTGGCGAACCAGGCGAACCTGGTAAAACGCCCTCCTAGCCACGGCTGTCACTTGATCTTCCATGGACAGCCGGGCATCTAGGAGGACACCCAAGTTGCGCGCCCCATCCACAGGGGCAAGATGTTCGCCCCCTATGGCCAGCGATGGAGTTAGCTGGTTGAATCGGGCAGCCGGAAACCACAGCCACTCGGTCTTGGTCGGGTTGAGTCTGAGTCCGTTACTTCCCATCCAGATCCGTACGGCTTCCAGGCACTGGCACATCACCGCTACGGCATCGTTGGGGTGGTTTGGGGTAGATATATACAGCTGCGTATCATCAGCGTAGAGATGATACTCTACCCCAGAACCACGGATGATCTCGCCCAGCGGCTTCATGTATGTGTTGAACAGGAGAGGCGAGAGGACCGACCCCTGAGGGACCCCACATGTGAGGGGTCTCGAGGTCGACCTCTGCTCTCCTGCCAACACAAATTGCGATCGGCCAGAGAGGTAGGAGGAGAACCACCGTAAAACGGTGCCTCCCACCCCCAACCCCCCCAACCGATGCAATAGGATACCATGGTCGATGGTATCGAAAGCCGCTGAGAGGTCTAATAGGACCAGGATGGAGGAACAACCCCCATCCTTGGCCCTCCAGAGATCATCGACCAACGCGACCAATGCCGTCTCGGTGCTATGCCCGGGCCGAAAGCCGGACTGGCGCGGATCTAGATACTCAACTTCCTCCAGGTGACGGGGAAACTGTTGTGCCACCACACTCTCAACAACCTTCGCCAAAAAGGGAAGGTTGGAGACTGGACGATAGTTGTTCAAAAGAGCTGGATCCAAAGAGGGCTTCTTGAGGAGGGGCCTCACCATAGCCTCTTTTAGGGAGGCAGGCAAGGAACCCTCACTCAAGGATGCGTTGATAACCTCTTGGAGCCAGCCTCGTGTCACCTCCCAGGATGCCAGTACAAGCCAGGAGGGACACGGGTCCAATAAACATGTGGTGGCTCGCAGTCGCCCACGTAACCTGTCCATATCCTCGGAAGTAACGGAGTCAAACTCCTCCCAAACAAGATCTGTCTCGTGGCATCTCACTGGGCCATCAATGGAGGGTAGACTTGTCTTCAAATCTTCCATCACTGAGGTTTTTAAGAAGAGATTGGACAACCATTTGTCTGACGTGGTATAGGGCCAGGATGGCACACATTCCGGAAGTGGCAGGCAGAGCCATATCTCCGGGCACACCAGCTGCATTGCTCTTCCAGTTTCTGGGGCTCCTGTGTGTACACACCAGGGAGCTGCTGTTGTGGTTTCCGGCACTCCCCCGCGCGCTCCTGGTTTGGCACTCGGTGCTGAAAAGGTTTGCCAACACTGGTATAGGGTTTCCTGCATGAGCAGGAGGTTGGATTAGAAGATCTCCAAGGTCCCTTCCAGCTCTGTTATTTTATTATTCAATCTGATTCCACTAGATCAAGGGTGTCAAACTCATGTCGTCACGACGGCATCACATGATGTTTCACAACTTTTTCCTTCTTCACTAAACCGGACATGGATGTAGCCAGTGCATGACGCATCCAGCCCACGGACCACGAGTTTGACAACCCTGCACTAGATACATCATATTTTATCTCCCACCACCTATCATAGAACCCAGGGCCTGATCTACTGGGCCGCCACCAGAAAAGGCTGTTGTAAAATATAAGGAATTATGACCAAAAAGATCAGCCTGTGCTGCACCATTAGAGATCAAATAGGTCTAGTGATTATTTTTTTTTCTATCTTTTTCTTCTATCTTCATTAGGTTGCTAATCCGCTGAGCTGGTTTTGTGAAAAAGCATCCTTAACAGTCCCAGAATAAATGTATCATTTACATCAAGACTAACTGCAATGGACAAACAAGTGAAAAATATATCTTTAGGAGTGTTGTTTTTCCACACATGATAATCTTCCTTGGGACCTGTCTGTAGAAAGACCACACACACACACATACACACACACACACACACACATCATAACTCTGGAATGCCTCGAGCAATTCCAACCAAATTTGGTACACAGATGACTTACTCTCTGGAGAAAAATACTGTAGGGGTAAGACACCCCTAACACCCCTCAGTATGTGTGTTCTGTTAATATACAGCCTGTTGTGCTGTATATTAAAATGGCTCTTACTGTACTGCCGTAAAATGGCTTCTACTGTACAACACAGTGCTACATGCAGCACATGGTAACAGCTTCACAATAATCCACAAGGGGGTTCCCTCTGGTAAGGAGGAAAATCCAACATTAGAAATTATGTTTGGTCTGAAATTTCCGCCTATAAATAAATACCTGGGCAACGCCAGGTTATCAACTAGTAGTGGATAAAGTGCAACAAAATGTAAAGTCCTGAGAAGCTGCCTTCCTCATCAAAACATGGTTTAACTTACATACTACAACCAGGTGGATGACATGTTACTGTAGCAGTGACACCTGTGGCTGAATATTCAGGATATTTGACATTTGCTCTAAATAATAACATGTATCAGTCCTGTTTATTGTTTTATTACAACTATATACCTCACTGTTTGGGGTCTTAAGCAACTAGCAGTACAGTAGACTACAAAATCAGTAATAAAGTCAAAATCAAGTAATCCAGAATACTTTAACACCAAGGCGATCATCAACTTTCCCCGTAAACACCTGAAGTTTGTATCATTTTAGTATGGGATAAACTTTATCCTGTGGAAAAGAAACATTCTCGTGGCCTTCTGGAACATTAGTGAGAAGTGGGACATTCTGATTTTATGAAGCAAGCTGTGCTTTATGGGGCTCTACTCACCCACATCATCTCCCTCAGGATGAGAATCTGCAGACATGCGTCTTTCCCTGTGCCTTTTGGGGTAACTTTCTGTTGAGTTGTTAAGTTGAGAGAGAAGGGTTCTACTCAAAAGACCAAGATCAGTTTGGTTGTTGATAAAACCTGAGAATAAGCCCAGAAATAAAGAATGGGGAGCCATGGGAGGGGGGACGACATTCCAGCATCCATTCTTTATGCCTGTGCAGACCTATGGCATTATGGAAATGGGTATGTCTAATCTGATGAACAGAAGGACCAGGGTAGACATGATAGCAGCGTTCCAATATCTCAGGGGTTGCCACAAAGAAGAGGGAGTCAAGCTATTCTCCAAAGCACCTGAGGGTAGGACAAGAAGCAATGGGTGGAAACTAATCAAGGAGAGAAGCAACTTAGAACTGAGGAGAAATTTCCTGACAGTTAGAACAATTAATCAGTGGAACAGAAGTTGCCTCCAGAAGTTGTGAATGCTCCAACACTGGACGTTTTTAAGAAGAGGTTGGATTACCATTTGTCGGAAATGATATAGGGTTATCTGCCTAAGCAGTGGGTTGGACTAGAAGACCTCCAAGGTGCCTTCCAACTGTTGTTCCATTCTATTCTATCTATTCTTTTTTCAACCCTTTGCACTAGACGATTGATATGTTTCTTCAGCATCTTGTCTTCACTTTGTTTAATCTCCATACTGTTCTGTCTGCCTGATTTGTAATTACAGCTAGACACTGGAGTATGGCATGTATTATATTAATTACACACAAATGACAAATGGTTTTCATACATCACTTCCAGGCCCTGGGATCTAAACCCAGTTTTTTTTTCCTGTGCAGATGAGAGACCAGAGGCTTAATTCATTTCCTCATACCTTTCTGGGGTTGGCCTGTATGTTAATGGGAGGCCTGAAAAGTCCATTTTGTTTCTTACTAGGAAAGTTGAGATCCAGCAAATAGAGCCAGGGGCAAAAAGCAAACTGTAAAGTTAAAGAATGCCAAGAATGCTGAATTTGTTTTAACTGTGAAAATAGTGTGGTTCCCAATTCTTCTACACAAAAGCTATACTAGTCAAGGCTGGATAAGCATTCTTCTGTTCACAGCAGTTTTCCAGATGGGAAGGCATCATATCTGTGTGGTTGTATTTGAAGTAGGTACTGAAAGCCTTACCAGTAGATCGAAATTTGCTTTTGACCTCTGCTTCTGCCAAAGGTTATATACAGTATCATTCAGGGTGTCCAACTCAGTTTCATTGAGGACTGTGAATCAGGGCTGTGGTTGACCTCGGGGCACTGGGTGGGCATGGCTGACTGGGTGGGCATGACTGGCTTGACACGACTTCCCAAACTGCTGGCATGCTTCCTCTTCGCCCTCGGTAGACCGGGCCAAAGCCAAGCTGGCCAGGTGTTTCCTCTTTGCACTGGGAAGACCGTCCCGAAGCAATGCAGGCTGGCACCTTCCATTTTCCAGGATAGCCTTGCAGGCTGGAGTTTGACACACTTCCACTACAGTAGCCCTCCAATCAGAGGTGGTATTCAGCAGGTTCTGACCAGTTCTGGAGAACCGGTAGCAGAAATTTTGAGCAGTTCGGAGAACCGGCAAATACCACCTCTGACTGGCCCCGCCCCTATCTATTCTCTGCCTCCTGAGTCTCAGCTGATTGGAAGGAAATGGGGATTTTGCAGTATCCTTCCCCTGCTACACCCACCAAGGCACGCCCACCAGGCAACACCACACCCATCAAGCCAGGCCCACAGAACCGGTAGTAAAAAAAATTGAATCCCACCACTGCCTCCAATCATCTAACTTTTTCCTATTGTGATGGGGCTCTTGGCCTGTCCTTTGCTGTCAAAGCCATTCAACTCTCACCCTTGCACATAGACAATATCACCAGCAAGCGAGTCTGGGTTTTGCAGCTCTTTAAGAGGGCCGATCTTACAATGTAGGACACAACTCTAGCCTTCTTCAGAAGAACTGGTCATGCACCGAATTAACATGGAGAGGGGATGCGGTGACGATCTGTCACGTTGAATGCAAGCTTGCTCCATCCGCCTCATCCATCTCCAACACTGAAGCCATTGTCATGTACACAGGCTTCCCTGTTGGAGACGTTTCGGCTATAAACATGGATGATTGAGGTGGGAGATGTTGGTGTGCACTTCAACCATTCATGTATCGATTCCTGCATTGTCAGGGGTGGCCCCCAGACCCCTGCAATAATTCTTCCTCTGGAATTCAGTGCTCTCACGGGAAATCAAGGGCTTGGCTTGAGTAGATAGGATACTTTATTGCACATACAAGCAACCTTTGTTATGACGAAGGGCAGCTTCTACTGAGGCTAAGCATCTGCTTGAATGCACAATGACACAAGTTCACATCCTGGTCTTTTCTTCTGCCCATTTCTATACACCACTTGCAGTCCGGTTCTCATGCAGGCCAGTCGGCTGTATCAGGCCTGGGCTTTATAAGGTGGTTGCATCTGGTTCTAGGTCCTCCTGTCTCACCTTGACTGGAGGAGGGTTTGTTTTAAATATTCTGAAGCACCATCTACACTAATTAAACCTCAATGTTTCCTTCAAGGCTTGCAGTTCAAGCCAGTATATTTCAGCCCTTGGATCTCCACATCTGGGAAAGTGGCCTGTTTTCCCTCCCCTACAAATCCTTGGCCTTGGAAGAGGTGGAGCTTTTATACATCTCCTTCTAGTGCAGGAAGGAACATGTTACATGCTTGAAGGCAGCCAAGGAAGAATAAAATTCAGATATTAAACAAAAGGGTGGGGGGAACCCCATCCTCGCCATATATTTCATTAGAGGACTTTACTAGCTGATCAATGCATCTCCAAGGTATGTTCTTTTAAAAAGCCATCTTTTCTCTACTATACATCATGCTTCTCTCTCTCTGTCTCTGTCTCTGTTTCTCTCTGTCTCGCTCTCTGTCTCTGTCTCTCTGTCTCTGTTTCTGTCTCTCTCTCTTTCTCTCTGTCTCTCTGTCTCTCTGTGTCTCTCTGTCTGCCTCTGTTTCTCTCTCTGTTTCTGTGTGTGTGTGTGTCTCTCTCTTTCTCTCTGTCTTTCTCTCTGTCTGTCTCTCTGTCTCTCTGTCTCTGTTTCTCTCTGTGTGTTTCTCTGTGTGTCTCTCTGTCTCTCTTTCTCTCTGTCTTTCTGTCTCTGTCTCTCTGTCTGTTTCTCTGTCTCTCTCTCTGTTTTACTAAGACTGCTCTGCTGTTGCCATCAACAATGACTCAGAGAAGCTTACATTTCTCACATAATCCACATTATCAAAACTAACAAAATAATGACACTCTTTATAATCCAATTAGATGGTGCTATTTCTATTCAAATATATTCACAGCTTATCCATCTACAAAGGCCCTTTGGAAAAGCTGATCTTAATTGATTTCCAAACTGCAACATGGAATCAGCCAACTTTATCTACAGCAGGGATGTGCAACTTGTGGCATCACATTGTCATCATGTGACGTATTGCGACTTCCCCCCCCCCCTTTGGTAAAACCGGGATGGGCGTGGCCAGCACATGACATCCAACCTGTGGGCCACGAGTTTGACACCCTTGATCTTCAGGGCCACTGCATGCCCTGCCAGCAAAATGATCGACTACTCAAAAGTCCTTGATGATGAAATTCCCTGGGATCAAGCACTTCTACATGGATCTCTACTGAGTCTACTGCAAGAAGGCAGTCTCACAGATATTCAGATGCTGAGCCCTAATCTGGTTTAAAGCTGGTAACCAACAGCCTGAAATTGCCTTAAGTCAGTGGTGTCCAAACTTTTTTCAAAGAGGGCCAGATTGGATGAAGTGAACATGATGGAGGGCCGAACATTTTTCCGAACATTCTTTGAACCATTACAATTAAATGCAAATAAATTATTTTATGCCAAGTTAATTGCAAATGACATACTTTTCATTTCATAACATTAAGATCAACTGACAGTTGAGTTTTCACAATGTATTGAAAATAAATTTTTTAAAAACTTACCTACCTCTTTCTCTCTTTCTCTCTTTCTTCCTCTCTCTCTCTCCATTTCTCTCGCTCTTTCTCTCTTTCTTTCTCTCTCTCTCTTTTTCTCTTTCTTTCTGTCTCTCTCTTTCTTTCTCTCTCTCTTTTTCTCTTTCTTTCTGTCTCCCTTTCTCTCTCCCTCTCTCTCTCCCTCCCTCTCTTTCTCTCTGTCTCTGTCTGTCTCTCTGTCTTTCCCTCCCTCCCCTTCTGTCTCTCTCTGTGTCTGTCAGTCACTCCCTCTCTCCCCTCTCCTCCCCTCCCCCACCCCGGGAAGCAGCAGAAGGGCCGGTATGCCGGAGGTTACGGACGCCTCCTCCTTAAGCACCACCGAGGCTGTTGCCCGGCAGGGGCGTCAGGCAGGGAAGCCGGTCGCATCTCCATCGCGGCTCCCTCCGGCAGGCACCACGGCTTACGTTCTGAGGCCGCGCGTCCGGCTTCCCTGCCTGACGCCCCTGCCGGGCGACCTTGTGCGGCGGGAGCTGCACGTTCTGGGGCTACGTGGCTGGGAGGGAGGTGAATGCACGGCCCCAGAACGTAAGCCGTGGTGCCCGCCGGAGGGAGCCGCGATGGAGACGCGACCGGCTTCCCTGCCTGACGCCCCTGCCGGGCGACCTACCGGGCGACCTGCCGGGCGACCTTGTGCGAGCACCCAAGGCTACCGTCATCTTAAGCACCACCGAGGCTGTCGCCCAGCAGGGGCGTCAGGCAGGGAAGCCGGCCGCGTCTCCATCGCGGCTCCCTCCCGCAGGCACCAAGCGCACATTCTGGGGCCGCGCGTCCACCTCCCTCCCAGCCACACAGCCCCAGAGACAGAGGGAGGAAGGAAGGGCCACATTTACACAGAGCAGGGAGGGCTGTTGGAGGGCCGTATTAAACCGACCCCCGGGCCGCAGATGGCCCCCGGGTCGGACTTTGGACATGCCTGCCTTAAGTCATCTGGAAACCAACTAGCAAAAGTCATAGCCCCAGAAGTAGTGCAGTTACCTGGGTATATAGATAGTCCTAGACTAACCACAATTAAGATTGGAGCTTCTGTCACCAAGTGAGGAGGTTATTATGTATTATTCACCTGACTTTACCAACTTTTTTACCATGGTCATTAAATGAATCATCATGGTCATTAACTGAATTGCCACAGTCTTTAAATAACTTAAAGGCTAATGCATCAGACTTCTCCCATTGACTTTGTTGCAAGCTGGCTGGGAAGGTTGCAAATGGCAGTCACGTGACCCCAGGATATCACAACCATCAAAAATACAGTTGCCAAAATGTCCAAATTTTGATCATATGACTGAAGGAATGTTGCAACAGTCATAAGTGTGAGAACTAGTTGTAAGTTATTTTTTTCAGCAACACTGTAATTTCAAATGGTTACTAAACAAATGATTGTGAGTTAATGTTCTGACCAAGGCTTCCCGACAACATGAAGCAAACTCCTTGTCCTGACAAAAAACCCTTTTGTTAATTTACTATGAATTCTGTTCATTCATATCCAGCAAAGTCTTTCAAGGGAGGATTTACAGTCATAGACCTCATCTGGCTTGGAGAGCTGCCAGGCCAATACCTGCAAAACCTGGCAAGGAATCTTGGAGAGTCACGAACCAATTAAGTGAACGAATTGTCTCCTGCAAACTCCACTCCCCTTACACTCCTCTTTTATTTCCTGGGGGGGGGGCATTCATCATCCACCTATGGCCTTACTCCCAAGTCAACCCCCGTTCCTCATTTGTTCCCTTTGTCTGGCAACTCTGCGCATGCACACACTGGGAACAGGCTCCAGCTGTTTGTCTGCCTCACTGATATCTCACTCTGAAGGCAGCTGATAACTGTCAGACAGCCCTGGCCCCATCTCTGCCTCTGACACAGAGCCCTCATCAGAGCCTTCCCCAGACATCAGGATTGGCTCATGTTCCTTCCCAACCTTCTCACTGTCCAAATCTAATGCCAGCTCCACTGGCCGCTGGCAGGCCACAACATTTAAGGACTACCTGTAAACCCATCTTTCAAAAGTAAGCTTGTTTTCACTCAGTTCCTCACTTGTAATGCATATCTCCCAAGTTTCTATTACTTATTCGGATTCCATGAAAGTTCTTGTAAAGGATTTTTTCCCCCAATACAGGTTTTATTTATGCAGGACTGGGTTGAGCATAGAATGTAGAGCACTTTTAAGTCATCGGTGCTGTCTCCCATCTGCTACAATCCAACCATTTTTATACCCATAAAAAAAAAAACACTAATGAAACATTTTGTACCATCTCAATACTAGATAATGTTCAAAGATGCCTGAACTAATGGGAATTAAAAATCCAATGCATTTGCAGATTGAGGTGGGCTAATTAATATTCCTAATTTATGTTACGGAAAGAGTGCAGAGAAGAGCAACAAGGATAATTAGGGGCCTGGAGGCTAAAACATACGAAGAATGGCTACAGGAATTGAGCATGTCTAGTCTAGTGAAAATAGACAAGAAATAACAAATGGAAACTAATCAAGGAGAGAAGCAAACTAGATCTAAAGAAATATTTCCTAACTGTGAGAACAATCAATTTGCCTTCAGAAGTTGTGGGTCCTCCATCACTGGAAGTTTTTAAAAAGAAACTGGATAGCCACTTGTCTGAAATAGTATAGGGCAGGGGTCTGCAAAGTCGGCACTTTTAAGACTGGTGGACTTCAACTCCCAGAATTCCCCAGACAGCTATGCTGGCTGGGGAACTCTGGGAGTTGAAGTCCACCAGTCTTAAAAGAGCCGACTTTGCAGACCCCTGGTATAGGGCAGTGGTTCCCAACCCCTTTTTTGGCCATGCCCCACCTAAGCAACTCTAAAATCCTGATGCCCCCCCATGACATATAATTCTTCCTTTATTCAAAAAGTGAACTCTACTCATGCAGAGGAAGCCTTAAAGGCCATTAACTTGGTTTAAACAAAGTTCAAATTGCCCCCATTAAAAATCATATTGCCCCCCCCCTGTGGGGCCTGGGCCCCACATTGAGAACCACTGATATAGGTTCTCCTGCTCAAGCAGGGGGGTTGGACTAGAAGACCTCCAAGGTCCATTCCAACTCAGCTATTCTATGTTCTACATACAAAGCATAGGTTCCACCCCTGGAAAACCAACTCTCATCCAAAACAAATACCCACCCCCTTTAAAAAAAAAAAAAAAATCAAGATGCTGTCTTCAACATTAACATGAATAAAACAAATCTGGCTAGAAAGATATCTACAATATTCTATTAGGCATTGGTAAATCAGTATCCTGACAGTTGAAAAGTCCTTGTATTTATATGACACTTGAGTTTTGAAGTGATCATTTTTAGAGGACTTTGACAATGTGTATTTCACAAGGTCCCTCCTGGGCAAAATAAAACATTTGGATACGGAGAGATGGCTAAGAACAGCCAATGAATCATGGGAAGCTTGAGAGAAAAGAAATTGAACACACAGTTCAATTCTGGAGCAGGATGGTTCCTTAAAAAATGTAAAAATGTATTAAGGATGGTTCCTTAAAAAATGTTAGCATTGCTAAGTTCACTCGAATTAACTCTAGAAATCAGTATCTGTTGATTGTCCAGAGGAAATAATCAAAGCTGGAGAACCATACAAATAAATGCACAACCAACATAGAAAACCGAATAGGGCTTCTCTGGAAACCTGGAGAAATGGAAAAAGTTTAGGCACATTTAATTTCTCTTCATGCATTATTCACAAATAGGGCATTTCAGCACTAAAGAAAAAGCAGGGTTGCACTTAGAGACTTCTTGTGGACATCTTTCCATCATTCTGAATTTAGTTATAAGACTCCTCAGGGCTGTTTTGGAATAAATTCAAATTGATTTGGACATCACGACCCTCCAGATAAGGGCATGTTCACCTGTTCTGAGCTTGCAGGGAATGCCACATTGAAATTTTTTTTCCTGGCCAATATTTATTATTATTTTATTTATTTATTTAAATTTATACCCCGCCCTTCTCCTAAAAATAAGCTAAACACAGAGAACTCTCAGTAACTGGGATTCACTTGCTAGCCAGAAATGGAGAAATTTATTCCTAAGCACCAAAACAGAATAACAGAATTGGAAGAGACCTTGGAGGTCATCTAGTCCCGATGTCTGCAACCTGCAGCTCCAGAGCCACATGCAGCTCTTTGGGACCTCTGCTGTGGCTCTCTGTAGGGTGATCCCACCACTGGTCGGCTCCACCCCTCTCAGTCACTCCTTGTCTGGTCTGAGAAGATAAGTGCAACAGTGGGGGATGGAGAAGTAGCCAGGGCTGATTCACTGGCACTCACTCTTGCTGGAGCTTCTTCCAGCCCTTGTTGGTGCTGGGCGTGTGAGAGATACAGAGATAGATAGAGGGAGGGAGGGAGGGAGGGAGGGAGGGAGGGAGGGAGGGAGGAGAGAGAGAGAGAGAGAGAGAGAGAGAGAGAGAGAGAGAGAGAGAGAGAGAGAGGTCAAAGGGATTATGGCTGGCTGGGTAGGTGTGCCTAGGGTGGTCATGCGACTGGGTGGAAGTGAGTGATGTCAAGCTGGCCACATCCACTCAGGTTTTGTGGCTCCCGGTGTTTTCTTTTCTGTGGGAAATGGGTCCAAATGGCTCTTTGAGTGCTAAAGGTTGCAGACCCCTGGTCTACTCCAACCCCCTGCTGCAGCAGGAGACCTTGTATCATGACAGACAAATGGCTGTCTAACTTCTTCTTAAAAGTCTCCATTGATGGAGCCTTTCCTCCTCCGTTCCTTCTTCATGAAAACAAATGAACATGTTTCTGGGTATTAAAATCGCAAGTCCTTTAACAATTCTAAAGCTCTTGGCTTAGCAGCTCTGCATTTTGGCTCCTGTACCTAACCCTGCAAGTTAGAAAGTGAGAGCTAGGGGGAGCCAAGTGTATCTTTCCAGAGTACACAGATCACTTTTTGAAGCAGAAGCCAGAAATATATTGCTTCTTTCACACTGCCTGTGAATAA
Organism: Rhabdophis nuchalis; assembly: GCA_039707465.1. Classification (NCBI taxonomy): domain Eukaryota; kingdom Metazoa; phylum Chordata; class Lepidosauria; order Squamata; family Natricidae; genus Rhabdophis; species Rhabdophis nuchalis. The sequence continues at coordinate 22,639,563 of CM077644.1, read as the reverse complement.
ACAGCCTCTGGCACAAGACATATACAGAAATTGCTCGCAGTTGCAAGACCCTGGTTATGATCAACAGAGAGCTGGCTCTGCACTTACTTCTGGAAGATCCTTAAATTACTAAGGTGTGAAACAAAACAAAAAACAACCTCCACCTAACTTCATGCTGCCAGTTGCTGCTTTTAATTGTTGTTTTTTAAAACATTCCTTTTCCAAATGTCTATGCCCTCTCCAAAAAGCTGGATGCAAATTACATGTGGCAGACCATGAGCAAACAGAGTTTCCAGCCAATAGGCTGGGATTATATATTATGAAACCATATTGTAATTTTGTTATATGGAAGTTGGATCCAGTCCTGTGTTTTGTATACTTTCTATAATATAGATCCACTTGGCTGATCCACAATAAATTTTTTGTATTCTGCAGGAACAGACGTGGTATTCAACCGGTTCAGACCAGTTCACCCAAACTGGTAGTAGAAATCATGGGTGGGCCTGGCTGCCCACCCGGCTCTATGCCGTCCTATTTTTAAGCCATATGCATGCATGCAAGCTGCATGTGCGATCAAAACGTATGGAGCAATGAGTGAAGAATTGTCTTGAATCATTTATAGAATATATAGCATACCATATTTTTTGGAGAATAAGACACACCAAGATTTTGAAGAGGCAAATTTTAAAAAAAAAGTTTTTGCACTGCAGACCTCCCAAAAATGGCTCATTGGGAGGTTTATAGAGTGCTCTGGGGGGGGGGGTTGGGAGGGGGCAAAAATGAACAAAAAATGACCTGTTTTTTGGGAAAATGGGCCCATTTTTTGTTTTAAAAAAGGGCATACATAGTCTTTAGGAGGCTTATAGAGTGCTCCTGGGGGCTGGGTGGGGCAAAAACAAGCAAGAAGTGGCCCATTGTTCACTCATTTTTGCCCTCCCCAGCCCTTAGGAGGACTCTGGAAGCTTCCTAAAGGCTATGCACGGCCATTTTGCAAAGGGGGCGGGGTTTCTGGAGGCCACAAATGCTGTATTCAGTGCATAAGACACACCCAGATTTTCACCCTCTTTTTTGAGGGAAAAAGGTCCGTATTATACTCCGAAAAATATGGTAGTTAATGTATATAAACAATATAATAATGAATAACTCAGGAACTGCCACAAAGAAGAGGAGGGTTGATCTATTCTACAAAGCACCTGAACGCAGAAGCAATGGATGGAAACTAATCAACGAGAGAAGAAACCCAGAACTAAGGAGAAATTTCCTGAGAGAACAAATAATGTGTGGAACAACTTGCCTCCAGAAGTTGGGATGGTCCAACACTGAAAGTTTGTAAGAAGAGAGTTGAAGCCACTTATCTGGAATGATAGAGGGATTCCTGCTTGAGTAGGGGTTGGATTAGAGACATCCAAGGTCCCTTCCAACTCTATTATTCTGTTATTCTGTTAAATAGCAAACTTCTTTTATTAAGAGCCATGGTGGTGCAGTGGTTCAGTGCAGTACTGCAGGCTACGTCTGCTGACTGCCAGCTTCCTGCAATTTGACAGTTTGAATCTCATCAGGCTGTAGGTTGACTCAGCCTTCTATCCTTCCAAGATTGGTAAAATGAGGTCTCAGATTGTTGGGGACAAATATGCTGACTCTGTAAACCACTTAGAGAAGAAGCAGTATATAAGTCTAAGTGCTATTATTATTGCTATTTTAAAATATAATTACAATCTTGTGGGACTGCCTTGCAAGTGTTTAATGGTTGCAGAGTTCACTTTGTGACCATTGTGTTCATTTAATGATTGCAGCAAATACTGCAAACTTGGGTTTATTTATTTATGGTTATATTTCATGTATCTTGACTGGACATCTGCCTGGGTTGGTTATGTGGGTGCCTTAACTTATGACAATCATGCTTTATGATGAAAATATGGGGTTCATTGCAGTCAAGTATTACCGTAACATATTTCTCCTTATGAACATCCTTAGGGAAGAGTTGCTGCTGTGTTTAAAATGGACTAGTGCAGGGGTCTGCAAAGTTGGCTCTTTTAAGACTGGTGGACTTCAACTCCCAGACTTTGCAGACCCCTGGACTAGTGCTTTTCACAAGAGAGGAGAAAAACAAAGTTTCACAAACCAGTGTCTTAATGCCTTTTGACCCAAAGGGGCTTTTTTCAAGAGGCAACTGGTCTCCTTTTGTTTTTACTTTTGCCTCTTGGACCAAAGCACTTTCGGAACAACCGTGACCTGCATGACTGAGACTCTCCTTAGACATAGAGCCTTTTGAGTTTGCCATTCTATAATTAAACACATTTGAAAGCAGTTGCCCATAAGCATCTCATCATCAGAAGACGCCATTATTGCTGAGATCACTCTCATTCTCCTTTTTAAAAAAAACAAAACACACAAATGAGCAACTTTTACCGCCTAGCACCATTATGTTATCGGGCAGATGAAATGCTTTTCGGAAGAGCTGGATGATTAAGAGGAACAAAAGAGGAAATACGCTATAAAGTCACTTTAGAGCACTGAAACTCACTTCACTTACATTAAAATATTCAATTTATGGGCCATTTTGAATCCATTGGTAATTTACTGCCCTAAGTGCAGAGGAGATTTTAATATAAGCCTATTCCCCCCCCCTTTCTCGCCACCCCCACCCCGCCGCCCTTTGTTCTTCATTCTGCAAGAAAGGTGAGCAAATATTTCATATATGAAACCAAGCCTACATTTTTTTAACAGTTGCAACAGTTTTTTGGACAGCTGCAATAAAGTGGGAGGTAAAGAGTGGGGTCCCCCAAGGTTCAGTACTGGGACCCCTGCTCTTCAACCTTTTCATAAATGATCTAGAAGTAGGAGTAAACAGCAAGGTAGCCAAATTCGCCGACGACACTAAATTATTCAGGGTAGTAAAAACTGAGAGAGAGTGTGAGGAGCTCCAGAGGGATCTCTTGACACTGGGGGAGTGGACAAACCAGTGGCAAATGAGCTTCAACATTAGTAAGTGCAGAGTGATGCACGTTGGGGCAAAAAAACCCAACTACATCTATAAACTGATGGGGTCTGAACTCCTTGCAACTAACCAGGAAAGGGACCTTGGTGTCCTGGTGGACAGCTCAATGAAGGTGTCAACCCAGTGTGCCGCAGCAGTGAAAAAAGCAAACTCATTGCTAGGGATCATTAGGAAGGGTATAGAAAATAAGTCAGTAAGTGTCATTTTGCCTCTTTATAAATCTATGGTGAAGCCCCATCTGGAGTATTGTGTACAGTTCTGGTTACCATACCTTCAGAAGGATATTATGGAAATGGAAAAGGTGCAGAGGAGGGCAACCAGAATGATTAGGGGGCTGGAACACCTTCCTTACCATCTGAGGCTGCAACGGCTGGGCCTCTTCACTCTAGAACGACGGCGCCTGAGAGTTGACCTGATTGAAGTCTATAAAATCATGCACGGTGTGGACAAAGTCGAAAAGGAAAAACTGTTTTCCCTATCGCACAACACTAAAACTAGGGGGCACTCCATGAAACTTTTGATAGCTAGACCTCAAACAAATAAGAGGAAGTACTTTTTCACCCAGAGGATCACTGGTCTATGGAACTCCCTGCCAGAAGAAGTGGTGACAGCTGTCAGCCTTGACACCTTTAAGACAGGATTAGACAAGTTCATGATATCAATGGCTATCATTATGGATACCTAAGGATACCCTCTGGGATGGAGAGATAGGCAGGATATATTTCAATGCCATTTGCAGGGAATCATAAGCAGGTGAAAAATCTGCTTGGGAACACCCTGAAGCAAATGGGGAGCCACTGTGTGAGACAGAATGCTGGACTGGATGGGCTGTGGCCTGTTCCAGCAAGGCTGTTCTTATGTTCTTATGGGAAGCTCCCTGTATTCCTCTTTGGCAGAAACCCCATTTAAGTGAGTTAAACAAGTTCATAATATTTAAAATTAGAGCTTGTGAACGTGGGAACTCCTCTGATCCATCCAACATCATAATAAAGTTTGCAGATGACACAATGGTGGTGGGTCTCATAACTGGAGGGGACGAATCAGCATACAGGGAAGAAGTCCAGAAGGTATCCGCATGGTGCTCAAGAAACAACTTAGGTCTAAATACTAGCAAGACAAAGGAGATGGTGCTAGATTTCCGGAGGCACAGAGAGGAACCTGCTCCACTGTATATTGAGGGGGGTTGTGTGGAGAGGGTTTCCTCTTTTAAATTCTTAGGAGTGCTTATTAGCCAAGATCTCACCTGGAAAAAGAACACGTCTCTGGTGATTGGAAAAGCTCAACAGAGACTTCATTTCCTTAGAGTCCTGCGGAAAAATCAGGTGGAACAACGGCTGATGACCTCTTTCTATCGGTCCATCATAGAAAGTGTCCTCACATATTGTATCACAGTGTGGTATGCTGGTTTAACAGTTGCGGAGAGAAAGGCACTACAGAGAGTGATCAATTCGGCACAAGAAACCATCGGTTGCCCTCTGACATCACTGGATAACATCGCCAGATCTCGCTGCTTTAGCAGAGCAAGGAAGATTCTCAAAGATTCTCAAAGATTCTGCGGGATCGGATCCTGCCCCATACATCCTCACGGCCGATTCGCTCCCACAGAGAGGGACTACTCCGGTTGCCGTCCACTAGACTCTGTCAGCGGGCGACGCCCAGGGGAAGGGCTCTCTCTGTGGCGGGCCCTGCCCTCTGGAACGACCTCCCCCCCGATATTAGAACAACCACGGACCTCCGTTCCTTCCGTCTGAAATTGAAAACGCACTTTTTCTGCTTGGCCGGCCTAGGGTAGCCTCACTACTATAGTATTATAGGGTTATAGGGTTTTAGTGAATTGGCATTGGGAATTTTAGCACAGGGTTTTACTGTTTAATTTGCTTTTAATTGTTTTGTATATTTATGTATATTTATTGTTTTAACTTCCCTGTGCACCGCTCCGAGTCCCCTTGGGGAGAGGGAGTGGTCTAGAAATTAAAATTATTATTATTATTATTATTATTATTATTATTATTATTATTATTATTATTATTATTATTATTATTATTATTATTATTATTATTAAAGATGATTCACACCCTGGTTGGTATCTCTTTGCCCTTCTACCATCAGGCAGAAGATATCAAAGTATAGCCAGCCGAACAAACAGGTTTAAAGATAACTTCTATCCTTGGGCTGTGAGACTTTTAAATTCAACCGTAATCACTCCATGCACATGCTAGTTTTTTCTTATTTCTTTTCTCTCTTTTTTGTTTCTGTTATAATTTTGCACCAGTGAAGTTAAAACCAATTTCATTGTAATTTTTACGACAATAAAGATTATTATTATTATTATTATTATTATTATTATTATTATTATTATTATTGTTGTTGTTGTTGTTGTTGTTGTTGTTGTTGTTGTTGTTATAACTTCCCATCTAGGAATTCTTGAACCAGGTTTCTTCTATCAAAAAAAACAACAACAACCCCACTACAATACCCCAGCAATGACCAGCACTTACTGTATGTTCCTGGTGTTGGTCCAGCAACATCTGGCAGGCCACAAAGTTTGCCAAGCCCTGCTCTGATGCTTACCCTAAGAGCAACTGTGCCCACGTGCTTTCCTCAAAAGTGATGGGCAACCATTTCCATGATCTTAAATTTAGACCAACACATTTGGAAGAATCCAGCTTGCATCCATTGCTCTAAAGAGGAGTTCTGCACAAATTGTAATGGGACATATGCAGTGGTGGGATTCAAATAAGTTAACAACTGGTTCTCTGCCCTAATGATTTCTTCCAACAACCAGTTGACCAAACTGCTCAGAAAGTTAACAACCGGTTCTCCCAAAGTGGTGCGAACTGGCTGAATCCCACCACTGGTCACATGTTACTCTGCATATTAAAGATGAACATTTATGGGAACTCATGTGAATACACCTTATGTCACATGTGGTTGTTAAACATTAGCAATTTGTAACTGCAAGAGTGTGCTTTCTGGGCCACTACACAAAAAATTGCCAGCCATTCTATATTTTTGTTCCCCCAGATTTCAATAAGCTAAGCAAAAGCAAAAACTCTGGAAAACTGTTTTCTATGTATCTCTTAAAATTAGGAGGGCTTAAATTATAATTGACAAAACAGCAATTTTATAAGACTCATTAAGAATAGAAATACTGTATTTTTTGGAGTATAAGATGCACCTGTTTTCCCCAAAAAGAGGGTGAAAATCTGGGTGCGTCATACACTAAATACAGCAATTTTGCCTCCTGAAACCCCGCCCCGTTCACAAAAATGGACATGCATAGCCTTTAGGAGGCCTGTAAAGTGCTCCTGAGGTCTAGGGAGGGCAAAAACAAATGGAAAATGGGCTGTTTTTTTCCACATTTTGTCCCCCTGCCCCCAGGAGCACTTTGCAGGCCTCTCAAACTCTTTGCATGCCCCGTTTTTCACAAAAAATGAGGTGTGCAAAGGGTTTGGGATGTCTGCAAAGTGCAAAAACTTTTTTTTAAAAAAAATTCCTCTTCAAAATCTTGGTGTGTGTTATACTCTGGTGCATCTTATATTCCCAAAAATATGGCATCTTTTTCAATTTGTCGTAACTGTTAGAACTGGAGGAATTCAAATTCCACAGAAAAAGCCAAAAAGCTTTGGATAGTATAGATATGGTCTACATACAGTATTTAGAAGCAGTAGAGATCAATCATTACTGATTGCAAAAACCATGGATATAATGAGTGATGATTAATACGCAAACATCCCTTATTTTCTTTACTAATGAACCTACACGAATATGAAATTCCTTTAGTTACATCAACTAAACCAAGCTACAACAACTAGTCCATTCCTGATCTTTCTTTCAATCGCTCCATGGCTCGGGGCCTAGTTACTTACAATAATACAATAGCAGAGTTGGAAGGGACCTTGTAGGTCTTCTAGTCCAACCCCCTGCGTGGACAGGAACCTTATACCATTTCAGATAAATGGCTATCTATTCACAACTTCTGGAGGCAAGCTGTTCCAGAGGTTAATTGTTCTAACTGTCAGGAAATTTCTCCTTAGTTCTAAGTTGCTTCTCTCCTTAATTAGTTTCCACCCATTGCTTCTTGTCCTGCCCCCGGGTGCCTTGGAGAATAGTTTGACTCCCTCTTCTTTGTGGCACCCTCTGAGATATCGGAACACTGCTATCATGTCTCCCCTGGTCCTTCTCTTCATCAAACTACACATACCCAGTTCCTGCAACCGTTCTTCATATGTTTTAGCCTCCTGTCCCCTAATCATCTTGGTTGCTCTTCTCTGCACTCTTTCCAGAGTCTCCACGTCTTTTCTACATCGTGGCGACCATGATGCGGGACTGCCTCCTGCCACATACCTCCCTCCGACCGATTCGCTCCCACAGGGATGGCCTCCTCAGGGTGCCGACCGCCGGTCAATGCTGGCTGGCGACGCCCGGGGTAGGGTCTTCTCTGTGGCAGGGCCCGCCCTCTGGAACGACCTGCCCCCCGAACTTCGCACCATCACGGACCTTCCCCTCTTCCGCCGCTCACTCAAGGCATACTTCTTCCAGCAAGCTGGACTAGCTTAGAATTCAGACCTAGGTACGATAGAGCTTCAGCTAAATTAGAAAATGGTTGACAGGTTTTTAATGGGAATTTTAGCACAGGTTAGCAATTTAATTTCTTTTTAACTTACTGTATTTGTTGTTATCTATTTATTGTGGTCTTAATTTCCTGTGCACCGCCCAGAGTCCGTCTCGACGGAGATTGGTGCGGTTTACAAATCGAATAAAATTCAAAATTCAAATTCAATGGTATCAGACTAAGATGATTTTTGAAAGTACCAGTCATTTAATTAGTTCATCTTTACCTTTTTTCAGAATAAAGATTTGTGGCCTGTAATAGATAGCCTGCCTATGAGTACATGTCAATGGTGAGCAGGACAAAACCAAAAATTATACGGGTATTATTTTCTCATGCCATTCATTATTATCTGTATATATTCATAATCTTTTCTAACCCTACTCCACCTTACCTCCCATCAATACAAAGTGTGCACTAACTGAGTCACCAATTTGGTTCCGCCCCAGGCGCCTGATGGACCCTGAGGGGTTCCAGACGGCGCTTGGGCCACTTCCTGTACCCCTGACCCGCGCCCTGATGGAGGACCTCGTGGCCGCATGGAATACTGCGACCACGGGAGTCTTGGATCGGGTCGCGCCCTTGCGGCCTCTCTTGTGGCGGCGAGCCACCCTGGCTCCTTGGTTCACCGAGGAGCTAGGGGTGATGAAACACCACAAGAGATGCCTAGAGAGAAGATGGAGGTCTACCCATTCTGAATCTGACCGGACACAGGTAAGAGCCCATTTACGGACTTACATTGTGGCGCTGAGAGTGGCCAAACGTCATCATTGTGCCACCCTCATAGCATCCGCAGAAAACCGCCCTGCCGCCCTGTTTAGGGTGACCCGCTCCCTCCTTCAACAGAGGGTGCGGGAAGCCCCGCTACAGGGTAGAGCAGAGGAATTTGTGACTTTTCTGCAGGAGAAAATCGCTCAGATACAGAACGAGTTAGCCCCCATTGATGGCCCAGTGGGATGCCACGAGACAGATCTTGTTTGGGAGGAGTTTTTGACTCCGTTACTTCGGAGGATATGGACAGGTTACGTGGGCGACTGCGAGCCACCACATGTTTATTGGACCCGTGTCCCTCCTGGCTTGTACTGGCATCCTGGGAGGTGACACGAGGCTGGCTCCAAGAGGTTGTCAACGCATCCTTAAGTGAGGGTTCCTTGCCTGCTTCCCTAAAAGAGGCTATGGTGAGGCCCCTCCTTAAGAAGCCCTCTTTGGATCCAGCTCTATTAACCAACTATCGTCCAGTCTCCAACCTTCCCTTTCTGGCGAAGGTTGTTGAGAGTGTGGTGGCACAACAGTTTCCCCGTCACCTGGAGGAAGTTGATTATCTAGACCCGCGCCAGTCCGGCTTTCGGCCCGGGCATAGCACTGAGACGGCATTGGTCGCGTTGGTCGATGATCTCTGGAGGGCCAGAGATGGGGGTTGTTCCTCCATCCTGGTCCTATTAGACCTCTCGGCGGCTTTTGATACCATCGACCATGGTATCTTATTGCATTGGCTGGGGGGGTTGGGGGTGGGAGGCACCGTTTTACGGTGGTTCTCCTCCTACCTCTCTGGCCGATCGCAATTTGTGTTGACAGGAGAGCAGAGGTCGACCCCGAGACCCCTCATATGTGGGGTGCCTCAGGGGTCGGTCCTCTCGCCTCTCCTGTTTAACACATATATGAAGCCGCTGGGTGAGATCATCCGTGGTTTTGGGGTAGAGTACCATCTCTACGCTGATGATACTCAGCTGTATATATCTACCCCAAACCACCCCAACGATGCCGTAGCGGTGATGTGCCAGTGCCTGGAAGCCGTACGGATCTGGATGGGAAGAAACGGACTCAGGCTCAACCCGACCAAGACCGAGTGGCTGTGGTTTCCGGCTGCCCGATTCAACCAGCTGATTCCATCGCTGGCCATTGGGGGCGAACATCTTGCCCCAGTGGATGGGGCGCGCAACTTGGGTGTCCTCCTGGATGCCCGGCTGTCCATGGAAGACCAAGTGACAGCCGTGGCCAGGAGGGCGTTTTACCAGGTCCGCCTGGTTCGCTAGTTGCGCCCCCTATTGGATCGGGACGCCCTTCGCACAGTCACTCATGCTCTCGTGACATCCCGACTGGACTATTGTAACTCTCTCTACATGGGGCTCCCCTTGAGGTGCACCCGAAGACTTCAGCTGGTCCAGAATGCAGCCGCGCGAGCAATAATGGGTACCGCAAGGTATACCCATGTAACACCGCTCTTGCGCGAGCTGCACTGGCTACCTGTCGTCTTTCGGGTGCGCTTCAAGGTGCTAGTTCTCATCTTTAAAGCGCTCCATGGCTCGGGACCTAGCTAGCTGCGGGATCGGATTCTGCCCCATACATCCTCCCGGCCGATTTGCTCCCACAGAGGGACTTCTCCGGGTGCCGTCCACTAGACTTTGTCAGCGGGCGACGCCCAGGGGAAGGGCCTTCTCTGTGGCGGGCCCAGCCCTCTGGAACAACCTTCCCCCCGACATTAGAACAACTACGGACCTCCGCTCCTTCCGTCAGAAATTAAAAACTCACTTTTTCTGCTTGGCCGGCCTAGGTTAGTCTCTACCTCAGGGGTTAGGAAATGTTAATTTTAAAATGGGAATTTTAGTGCAGGGATAGTTAGATTTAATTTGTTTTTATTGTATTTATGTATGTATATATTTTATGTTGTTTTAATTTCTCCCTGTGCACCGCTCCGAGTCCCCTCGGGGAGAGGACGCGGTTATAGAAATAAATATTCTATTCTATTCTATTCTATTCTAACTATGCCATAACAAGACATGCTGAAATATATTTCTATCCATCTCAGCATTCAAGAATTCACAACAGGATTGTTGTATTTTGATTCTATCATCTTTGTTTTTTATTTGGTCTATATTACTTGAATTTTAATGATAGTTTTTAAAATAAAGTCTATTGGCCAATAATGCATTTATTAAAACTTAAATTATATAAGATTTATTCATTTATTGTCATAAACTTAGAACGCAGCATTGCAGACTAATTCAGTTCACTGCCAGGAGTTCGACCCTCATGGGCTCAAGGTTGACTCAGCCTTCCATCCTTTCAAGGTCAGTAAAATGAAGACCCAGATTGTTGGGGGAAATAGACTGACTTTGTAGAGTGGGCTGTAAAGCACTATGAAGCGGTATATAAGTCTAAGTGCTTTTGCTATCAATGTTATGTATAATCTTGAGAGGCAGAAGTTATTATTTGTGCTTGCAGAGACCAACTACAAAGTGTCTTGTGTAAACAACTTTAACTTTCCTTTCCAGATTTGTGGATCACGTAGGAATATTCTAGGTCCCATCTATGAGTTCATACTGTCCCCCTGTGGTCACAAGACTTACCAATTATTCTAAAATAGGATTTCCTAAATGCTGCTGATTTTAGGAATATCTAATCAGCCTAACATGGCAATTAGCTGAAGCGGATGGGTTGGGAATTGCAATTCCATTACAGCTAGATGGCATGGGATACAGGAAAACTGAACCAATGCAATTAAAAGCCATTTAATTCCATTTAGCTATTTTGAAGACGCTGTAGTTTGATAAGGCATGTAAGCCCATCCTCTATTCAGCCAGGAATCCAAATAGAACATCCTGCTAACTCTTATTGTATTGCATTAGGAAAGACCCTGATGTTGGAATTTTTTTATTTTATTTATTTTATCCCATTTCTATACTGCACCTATCTCCCCAATGGGACTCAGGGTGGTGCACAGAAGAATTAAAAAACACAACAAACAATCAAAATATAAATAGATAGATTGAAGGCAAAAGGAGAAGGGGCAGCTTATAGTTAGTGCCACTAATGCAACAAACATGAGTTTGGTCAGACTTGGGGAGACAGTGTAGGACAGGGGTGGCTGGATGTTGTAGCCCATAGGGTTGCAAAGAATCGGACAGAACTTAGCAACCAATAACAATTGTGTTGCAAGACATCCCATGAAGGCCGTCCCAGGCTGCTTTTTCAGGAGGCAACTGGACTTAATTGTTTTTCTTTGAAGACATATCACTTCTCATGCAAAAAGCTTCTTCAGCTCTGACTGGATGATAGGGAATCAGAGGATCTTTATTTCTTGCAGACAGCTGGTCATTTGCGTTCTTTTAAGAGTCATTGAGGCCACTTGGAGGTTTATCTGTGTCCTCAGGGTCACCTGAATAGTGCCTGCATCTCAAACTGAAGGAATATAATAGGAATATAAATCTTTCCATTCCTCACCATCTAGACCTGAAGAAGCTTCTTGGATGAGAAGCAAAGTGTCTTCAAAGAATAACCAGAACATACGGTTGACTCTTGAAAAAAGCACCTTTGAGACAACCATGACCTGGATGACTTGAGAATCTCAGGCCATTTTTGGAAGGCTAGCAGAATGCAAAAACTTTTTTTTTTTAATTTGCCTCTTCAAAACCTTGGTGCCTCTTATACTCCAGTGCATCTTATACTCTGAAAAATATGGTAGATGGAGACTGACCAACAAAAAGGAAGAGAGCCTTTACTTCCTACAATTTAAAAAATAATTCAGAAAATATTCCTATTGATACAGCCTCACTTTATCTCTGTGCTTTTTTATCACGTCACACTGCAGATCTATATTCAGTTTGGGATCAAGTGCAATTTGCAAAGTCATTTCATAAGTATGATTTATAGAAAGAGAATTAAGTATTTGTTGAATAGTATTATTTTCCATACGTCAAGACACCTTAAGAGACACTTCCGTGCTACTGTCTTCCTGTTCAGACATAGCAAAACCCTTCTGTCAACTCGTGAAGCTTCCCTAACCTGCTCCCGAGTTGCCATAGGCAGGGAGATGGGAAATCGTGCCTCGCAGCTGCACCAAGGAATTTACTCCTCAGTCATAACAAGATATATTCTAGCTGACCCAAGTCAACGCAATCTCCGTGGATACCAGCAATGCCTGGAAGGGAGCGACTTCTGCAACCCGCAAAATTACCTCGTTGGGGAATGTGACCAGGTGACATACTTTGGGGAGGAGGGGGAAACAGGGTCAGAGGCAAGGTGTGAAGAGGGTGAAGTCAGAGTTGATTTCACCTAGGTAATGCTGGCATGGGGCTCCTAATAAAAGATTGAATTTTTATTGCCAGGTGGTTGGAGCCTCTTAATTGTGTTAGGGCAGGGGTCTGCAAAGTCGGCTCTTTTAAGACTGGTGGACTTCAACTCCCAGAATTCCCCAGCCAGCTATGCTGGCTGGGGAATTCTGGGAGTTGAAGTCCACCAGTCTTAAAAGAGCCGACTTTGCAGACCCCTGTGTTAGGGCACTGGTCGAATCAGAAAGCTTGTCAATCAGAAAGGTCGGCAGTTTGGCGGTTTGAATCTCTAGCACCGCGTAACAGAGTGAGCTCCCATTACTTGTCCTAGCAGTTCGAAAGCATGTAAAAATGCAAGTAGAAAAATAGGAACCACCTTTGGTGGGAAGGTTAACACTTTCTGTGCGCCTTCAGCATTTAGTCATGCTGGCCACATGACCAGAGATGTCTTCAGCTGGCTCTTTGGCTTTGAAATGGAGATGAGCACTGCTCCCTGGAGTTGGGAATGAGTAGCACATATGTGCAAGGGGAACTTTTACCTTTACTGGTCGGAATCATGACACCTTCTTTTTCTGCTGATCTAATTATCTAAATTAGAATATTTATTTCATTTCAAACACACATACCTTTATTATATAGAATCAACACTGATGTAACAGCCCTATTCAGTTGATGGGTTGGTGCAGCAGCATGAAATGCTTCTGATAGAAGATAAAGATTATGAAGTAGAGTGTGTTGCACAGATTTGAATGGGACACGGGATGGACAACTTTTAAATGTCCAGACATTGTTGGGCCACACATTCCAACTGCTTATACATTTCCAAATGGAAGAATGATTTAAAATGGAATTCAGTTGCAAACATTTTTGAGCTGGCATTTTTAAGAATAAAATAAATTTGTTCATTTTCAGTGTTCACTAGCAAGCATTTGTACAAAAAGGATTTAAAGCTATTGGGAAAATAATGTCAACTAGCCTTGGGGTGCCCCCTTGTGGGCTGTATGAGACAGACAGAAATGTCTAACATGAAATGATTCTGAAAAGCGAAGTAGAACCTCAAACGAACAAAATCTTTACTCAAAAATAACTTTTTCCAAAGCAGAAATAACTTTTCCCCTCTCTTAACACTCTCAGTTTTAGGCTATCTGGCCTTATCTAAAATAGATAAGATTATATTAAATGGATTAGAAAGTAATTTTTATGAACATGCCTATAAAATTTAGAAAGTGTGTTACTGTCATTTTTTTTCTTTTATTCAGAAAAATTATTTGTTGCCCTTCTTGTATCACACAACTCTGGGGGCCTTAAAAAAAATAATGGAGACCTTATAGCTTAACTATTCAGAGAATTGGATATAAATCACAGAAACTGAAAGTCTCTACCCTGAAATCCACCTGAAGGAATACAACCTCTTCAATTATTTTTATTCATTTATCTTTATTCCGATTTTATTATTTTTATAAAAATCTCTATGTAGTAAACATATCAAATACTCCTTCGTTCTATGTTCCCCACAACCACCCTGTGTGGTGGGTTGGGCTGAGACAGTGACTGGCCCAAAGTCACCCACCTGGCTTTCACGCCTAAGGCAAGGCTAGAATTCACAATCTCCTGGTTTCTAAGCCAGCCGCACCAAACTGGGTCTATTGCAGCTGGCTGGAGAATTCTGGAAGTTGGAAGTCCACAAGTCTTCAAGTTGCCAAGTTTGGAAACCACTGGTCTACTGTATCAAATAATATTTCAAGGTAGCCTTCCACTGCTTTCATTTAAATCTGAATCTAGCAAAACTGGATCACTGCAGAATGCAATGGAAAGTTATGCTTCATACATCTTGAACATCATTGAAAACAAGATTTTTAGCTAGAAATACAAAAAGTTCTATAATCAGTGGTGAAATTCAATTCTTTTTTTATTATCGGTTCTGTGGGTGTGACTTGATGGGCATGGCAGGGGAAGGATACCACAAAATCTCCATTCCCACCTCAATGTGGGGCCAGCCAGAGGTGGTATTTGCCAGTTCTCTGAACTATTCAAAATTTCTGCTACCGGTTCTCCAGAACCTGTCAGAACTTACTCCCTCCAAGCCAGCATCAAATCTAATTTACAAAACCACATAAATGTTATTTAATGTGTTTTTCAAACTTGCGTAGTTTTCAAACTCGGTTAGCACGGTTGGGAATTTGGGGAGTTGAAGTCCACTCAATTTAAAAGTGGACAAGTTTGAAAAACAGTTTTTAAACCACAGGATAGCTGAAATATACCACAAGGGAGAACTAACATGCAAGCCGAAATGCAGCATGCTGTTTCTTTTAGTGACCTGGCTGAACTAAGGCAAAATCTACAAGTTCTTCTTACACGATTGCTCCTTGGCAAAGCACACATTGTTCCTAGTAGACCAGAGGGAAACGTCCATTTCCCGTGGTGTCCATAGAATCTTGTTTCTTTTATTAAATGAATGTAGCATCACAGCATAAACCAGACCTGGGCATTTTATGGCCTTGGGGTCACATCTAGCCCTGTCTGGCTCGTGTGAGGTCAATTGGAAGTTAGAAATAAAATGTAAATATGTGCACCATGGGGGCGGGAGAAGAGTGAACGCCTTTAGAGCCATGGTGGCCTAGTGGTTAGAATGCAGCATTACAGGTTAATTCTGCTGATTGCCAGAAGTTCGATTCCTACTGGCACAAGACTGATTCAGCCTTCCATCCTTCTGAGGTGGGTAAAATGAGGACCCAGTTTGTTGGGGGTAATAGGCAGACTCTGTAAACCGCTTAGAGAGGGCTGTAAAGCGCTAAGTGCCATTGCTATTTAGTCAGCTAGCAAGATAATGTTTTGGCATCCGTGACAGAAAAGTGGTGGTTGGGCTGAAGTGAGACTGTGCACCCCTCTTCCCTCAACATGTGGATGCTAAGTTCAGTGAATTGTTTCAGCCCTCCACAACTATCCCAATTTCGCATGTGGTCCCTTGGAAAAATTAATTGGCCATCCTTGGTGTAAAGTCTGCCTCTTCTGGACATAACTGGCATCTTGCAATGCTTTAAACCTGCCTTCATCAATGTGACTCCCCTTGCCTTCCACCACATGGGCCACTGTTGATTTTTTTCCCCCACTCCCAATTCATACACACAAACACATACAACCACGAAGTAAATATTCCTTGTAACCATGTGAAATACCGTATTTTTTGGAGTATAAGATGCATCTTTTTCCCTCAAAAAAAAAAAAGGTGAAAATCTGGGTGTGTCTTATACACTGAATACAGCATTTTTGACTTCCTGAAACCCAGCCCCTTTCACCAAAATGGCCGTGCATAGCCTTTAGGAGACTTTCAGAGTGCTTCTGGGGGCTGGGGAGGCAGAAATGAGTGAAAAACGGCCAATTTTTTGCTCGTTACCCCCCCCCCCCCAATAGCAGCTCTCTATAAGCCTTCTAAAGCAGAGGTCTCCAACCTTTGCAACTTTAAGTCTGAAGGACTTCAGCTTCCAGAATTCTCCAGCCAGCAAAGCTGGCTGGCTGAAGTCTGGGAGCTGAAGTCCTTCAGACTTAAAGTTGCAAAGATTGGAGACCTCTGTTCTAAAGGCTATGCATGCCCCCTTTTTTTTTTTTTTTTTGACATGGGTCCGTTTTCGTGAAAAATGGGCCATTTTTGAGAGGTCTGCAGAGTGCAAAACCCTTTTTTTAAATTGCCTCTTATACTCCGGTGCGTCTTATTCTCTGAAAAATGTGGTAATGGATACATCTAAGAAACCATCTCTCTTCATAACTATGAATCAACATTCTCCCTATATGGTTCTTTTCAAATATATACAGAAGACCAAAAAAATAAAGGACCACAAAAGTATTTTCAAAACAAAAACCCAACCCTTCACATTTGTATTTATATAACAAATTGCACTAAATTGAAAACACAGCATAAATTAAATGATTTTTATGGTGTCTACAGTTCAACAATGTAAGAATTTAACAATTATAAATCATGGTAGAAAGAAATAAATATAATAATTGTACCAGCATTCTCATCACTATTACCAAAAAAGAAGAAAAGAAACACACAGTAGTATCCCATAGTTAATACTGATGGGCAAACCTATTTTGGAGACCAATGTTGTAATTTACAAATAACTACAAATTAGCAGCATCTTTTCCTTTTGACCTGGTTGGTACCACATCTCTGCCCAGAAAGGTTTAGCGGACTATGCTTAAGGACTCTTTTGCAATATCCCATCAGCAGCTGTCCTCTATCTGGACATCCATCACATGTATAGATCAGCTCAAAGAATGACCAGACCATTGTGAGACCCTGCTGTGTATCTGAAGAGTTGAAGTCCACATAATATGCAGAAGTTGCTGCAAATATAACATCAGAAGTGTGAAGGAAAGTACTATTACTTCCTCCTGCAACCCGATCTAACTCTGATATAGACTGTGTTGGCACTGAGAGCCAAAACAAGCGCGCATGCACCACAAACCGGAAGATCAGCAACCTGGTGCACATGGGTATACTGGGAAGATGATCTTCCAATTTCCGACACTCACATGCTCACCATCCATCTGGTCTTCCGATTTGCAGCACACATATGCTCCTCGTCCATCTGGTCTTCCGATTTCTGGCCCGCATGTGTGCACGAAGACCAGCTGGCTGGTGCAGGAAACTGGAAGAGCAGCCACTTGGCACACATGCACGTGCCAGGAAGATGATCTTCTGGTTTCTGGAACGTGCATGCACACTGGACACCTGGTCTTCCGGTTTCCGGCGCTCCCGCACACATGAAGACCAGCTGGTCAGTACGCCGGAACCCGAAAGAGCAACACGCAACGGCTCACATGCCCAGAGAGATGGCTCTGTGTGCCACTTCCGGTACACGTGCCATAGGTTCGCCATCACTGGACTAGAAAAAGAGTCAGCCAGGGCCTTTCATAGAGACTTACAGTAGGACAGGAAAAAAGCTTGTGCTGCAGTAATTCCCATGCTTAAAAGGGAAATGGGACTGGGAACCCTGACTGGGAACTAAGGCCTCTGTTTTTAATTTTATCTCCAATTTTGAAGGGTGCCTATAAGCTTCCAAATGACTGCACCAACAAAAAAGCAAGAGATGCTTTTAAAGCCTGTAATTAAATACAGACCTGGTCTTTTTTTTAAATAATTATTTCATTAAGCTCCGTTACTTAAAAACAGGAAAAAAAGAGACAAGACTCATTGAAGGTTCAGGCAAAAATAGATCAGCCATCTTCCAAATGTATTCATCTTCAAAAATAGGCTATAAAAGTGCAAAACTAGGAAAACAAATCTAGATTTTATGTACATATGGCTCAGCTTATGAACAGGAAAAGGGTAAATTTTGTACAATTTCCTGATACACAGCACTTCATTCCATTGCCAGTTTTACAGAGATCCATTTTTTTTCACAGACAGGAAGTCAGAAAATTAAAACGCTTCCAAAGTTGCTTGCTGGGTGTGAAAAAAATTTCCAAGAATGTCTACCTAGCTTCTGCATATTTACATCTGATAGGAAACACATTCTCAACAGTGCAAAAAGTATTTTTGAAACCATTTTTGTTCTGGAAACATGGGTACATCAAACAGAAAATAACATTTAAGCTGTTGTTATAAAGGCTTTTACAAAATGCTTGGAACATCCAGCTTCAACATGTACAATTCATTTTTTTTCAGCCAGCAAACCATTCTCCTATTCAATTTTCAGTTGTGTGCAGTTGGAAACAAACAAACAAAAGACTTCTAGGGTTTGAAAACAAAACAAAAATAGCAAACTACCTTTCCCCGTTAAATTTATCACTCAATTTTGGGCTGAACTACTTACGAAGTGGGGACAGATAAAAATGACCTCACAAGACCCCTTTATACAAACAATTTTGATTTTGGCAAACAGTGCTGGGACCCCAATTGTACACGTAGCTTATATGGGAGAAGTGTGGCTACAGAATCTCTTTAAGGGACCACAATCCTCCAATTCAAGGCAACTCCTGTGTGCATCACAATGTAACTAAAATTTTATCCTGACCCAAAAACCAACAATCTTTTGAGATGGAGACAAGGAGAGAAGAAAAGCAGAGCAACCTGTGAGAACCTTCCATCTATGAAGCCATGTGAGGGAGGCAGATTGAACCTTCAGTTTGTCAAGTAAATACGCAAGAGTTGCTATAGCCATAAATATAAATGAGTTGGTATAATTGGCATTGGTATTTTGAGAGGAATCTTACTTCTCTCTTAGGCATATGTACACAATCTATTTACAGCTATACATTTTTGCAAAATGATGCACATGTAGAGGTGAAAATAGCATTTAAGAAAAGAAAAAGGGATGAACTGAAATACCTTGAAGGCATACAGTTAGAAACATTTTGTGTTCATTGTAAGAGAGGAATTGTGTCTTTATGTCAAAGGTCTGAGTAACTTTAATCCCTAAACCAGAGGTCTCCAACCTTGTGAACTTCAACTCTTTGAGAATTCTGGGTCTTAAAAGTTACAAAGTTGGAGAGCCCTAGCCTACACCACCCAAGAGTGCAATCAATTAATCCCATTCCCTTATGGAAGTGATGTTAAGAAAATAAAATAAAACAAGACTCAATTTCAGAAAAAAACATGATGTCTCCAAAGACAGTATGGTCTTGTTTGGTGATAAATGTTCCTGATACAATCTGACGGGCGATGATTGTGCTTAAAATGAACCTAAGTAGTACATGGAGGGGTTTTGTTTTGAATATTATTTTTAAAGGGAAAAAAACAAAACCTGAAAATATTTAGAGAAAAAAAAATCTCTGTATTTCAATGAGGGAAACAGAATGTACAGTTTTACCTGAGATGCAAGGACTGCACACAACACCAGCAGCACTTACATATGCAAAATATATATATTTAAGTCGAATATTTGGTCTACAGTAATTCTAAGAAAAAAATATTATTCAAGGTTGGGAAAAGATACACACACTTAGACAACACTGTCTTGGACAACAACGTTTACATTGCGCTTCATCCAAACAGGATCAAATCTTTCATTACACAATTGTAGTGTTTTTTCCTCTGTGCACAGTAAAATCACAGCTTAGTTTGGTAGCTTCCGTCATTCTATCAATTCTCAAGAGACGAACTGTAAGGGAATTCAAAGTCTGTGTCTTCATACCTAGAATACAGGGGGGAAAAAACATTTTCAAAAGATTCACAACAGATGCAAAAACACTATTTTTAGCATCGTTTCTAGACATTGTAAAGGGATTGATCTCCCTAAAGCAGGGATGCCCAAACTTGGGAACTTTAAGACTTGTGGACTTCAACTCCCAAAATTCCGCAGCCAGCTATGCTGGCTGGGGAATTCTGGGAGTGGAAGTCCACAAGTCTTAAAGTTCCCAAGTTTGGACATCCCTGCCCTAAAGATTTGCTACAAAAAGCAGGAAATATGGTATCAAGGTTTAGGTAAAAACATGACTCTTTGGGGTCAGATTTCATTTTACAAAATTTAAGGTTGCAATGGAAACTGGCCTATGGAAGCTATGATGTGTCGGTTGTAAAGTAACAGTATTTTCCAACAGTTACCTGCTGGGGCCCTGAAATCAAATCTAATAAGTTCTAGTTACAAACCTTAACCTCAAAGCCATCTTAGGAAGAAATATCATTACTTTATGACAGGGATGTCCAAACTTGGGAACTTTAAGACTTGTGGACTTCAACTCCCAGAATTCCCCAGCCAGCATAGCTGGCTGGGGAATTCTGGGAGTTGAAGTCCACAAGTCTTAAAGTTCCCAAGTTTGGACATCCCTGCTTTATGGTGAAACAAAAAACACAAACCATAGATACTCTGGAAACCTAAATACATAACATTTCTGGGAAGCAAAAAAACACACAAAACCCCACCACACCATACATTTGTGTATGAAATGTGCCTTACCATCTGTTGCAGCCAAATCATGTTTTCTTATCATTCAGACGGCTATGGGTATTGCCCATGAAGCTCTCATAACTTCGCTTTTGCAGCAAGGCGTTAGATAGGTGTTGATACGACACTGGTCTTTTTCCTAGTAAGAAACATTACAAGACATGAACAAAGGAATAAAAATTAAGACAGGACCTATTCAGTGCATGAAACCTATATCCTAGGGGTTGGCAACCTTAAGCACTCAAAAGACCACAAAGATCCTAATTGGAAGCCCCCCGTTCAATTCTGGAGCCGACCGGAAATCCGGTTCCCCCACCACAGAGACTCCACCTAGTATGGCGTCCTTTTCCCCCTAACAGTCCTAACCGAAAGCCCTATCGATTGTGGAGCCGATGGGCACAGGGAGCCGCAGCAGAGGGATGAAAGAGCCACATGTGGCTCCAGAGCCATGGGTTGCTGACCCCTGCTGTATATCCCATGGCTAATGCAATGGTTGCAAAAGAATACAATTCCATTTGGCAAGTACTCTTTGTTTTAAAGAATGTCTTAATCTTCCCATCATTCATTTGCTGAAAAGCTAAGAAAGTAGTTACCTTCTTTCGAAGAGCTGGGCACGTGGCTGCTACTTGATCCACAGGAACTGGCAAACGGTCCTGGGTTGTACGTTTCATACGGTTTTACAACAGTCATTGGATTCACAGCATCTCTGTCAGAGCTCACGAGCCCTTGTTTGAAAAGCAGGAGAGAGGCATGCTTGGCGTGTGAATATTCCTGAGGGAGCAGACCTGAATATTTGCCTGAAAGAGGTAATCTAGCAGTTTCACTCTCTGTCCGATGTCGAGCACAGTCCATCTGTTCCAGAACAAAGTGATTAGGCCGAAGTCTTTTTGCAGACAGTCCGTCAAATCCCGCATATCTATTCCCGGTGGATCTGTTACTAAAAAACTCTACTTCTCGGCTAGCTTTGTTCAAAGGGTTCTCCGAAGAGCTGTTGATGTTGCTATTGCCCGTCCCTAACTGAGAAGCCAAAAGTCTTGATTTCCCTTTATCTTGCCCTGAGGATCGACCAGGGCTCTGTTGCATTTCCTGCCTACAGTTGTTAATCGGAACGCCGATCATTTGAGGTTTGCATGATTTCAAGTTGTTTGGGGACCAGCTGCTGGAGTTTTGTCCTGAGAGAATGGGCCCTTTGTTCTGTGGGGCGGGGCACTGCCTCGCCTTCTCCACAGGCAAAGATTTTGACTGAGGATGCGAGGAAGATTTGATTTTCCCAGAATTAAGAGGCAAGGGTAGCACGTCCTTGCCCAAAAGGCAAGGTGGGCAGCCTGTACGTCTGGCTTTATGAGCGGCCCTGTTTCTAATGCTATTTTTAGCCATTGCATTGAGGTTATTAGCAGACTTATGCATCAACCGTTGGTGCATGATGAGAACTTCTGGATACAATGTCCGGAAAGTACAAAAGGGACAGGTGCTGGTTGCTAAGGAACAACGAGAATGAAGAATTACTGGAGCATCCTGAGAAGAGGCGGTAGATAAATTTAAGGGCTTTTCTTGAACTGTTAATCTGCATTTCGAGTTTTCGGTAATGTCACTTAAATCCGCCTTCGTCCTGCCAGCATAAAACACATTTTTTGTTAACTCAGAGTTCTTTTTTGCACTTCTATTAACAAGACTGTTTGCCTGATGTTCCACTGTGTTTTTTGCACCACGTTTTAAGAAACCTGAAACAGTTGCACCGCTCTCTTTCAAGCCATCACAGTCTAATAAGCCCTTGCTTGTGTCCTGAGTTATATTTTTGGGCGCACCGTGAAAAGGGTAAACCTCTTCTCTCTGCTGTTTTACAGGTGGGACTCCTCCTTTGGCATCTTTGGCGTCTTCAAGGAGCCTTTTCAGATTTTTGGTTTCTGGAGCATGACCGACGCTTACTGACAAGAAGCCTGTCTCCTGGGAAGGAAATAACCCTTTACTGTCACTTTTCAGATCTGCTGAAGCTTCTGTGTGTTTGTCCTTGTGATGTCTCTCTAAATGGTAGCGCAGAGAGGTTTTCTGCGCTGCTGCATACTCACAAAATTCACATTTGTATGGTTTTTCACCTGCAAAAATAATGAGCCCAAAGTCAGAAAACTTCCTTCTTTTGATTCACCAGAAAACAGAAATGAATTCTGTGCATTTTTCTTTACTGCTACTAAACATCTTAGAACAAATATTTGGCCAGAATAATGGTTTCATTAATTGCACTAATTGGTATTTGGCCTTGATTTCATTTTTAGAAATTAAAAGGGATGGTTTGCTTAGCGCAGACAGGGAAAATGGAAGGACAAAGTAATATTGCATGTGGTGCCTAAAGCCTTTAATTCTTCTTCTGTCTTTATACTCATGAAGGACTCATTTGTTAACCTGCCTGAGGCTTTTTCCAACATTGAACTGCAAATCCTTAATATTTACCTTCCTCAGTCTCCTGGAGATACAAGGCATGTTTCAAGACCTTCAGGCCTCCCAAGTGCTAATCACAGCAATTTGCCGAGTAATTCATTTATTTGTCGAATTCATAGCCTCATTTTACTCCAGAAGCTAAAGTTGGCCTAAACGGTACTTACTCTTTTTCCTCCACTCCCCCCCTCCCCCACATCATCCAACCAGTAAGACAGGTTTGGTTGAAACAAACAAAAAGATTGACTGGTGTGTGTGTGTGTGTATGAGAGAGGGGAGGGAGATGGGGGGAGTTGAGAAATATGCCAACATTCTTGGTATCAGAAGTAATGGAAGTCCTTCCTCCCAACACCAGATTAAAATCTTAACAATTGCAGATCAACTGTGGGCTATAAAGTGAAGTTAGCAAACAGCAGGAACCTTAATATTGCTGTTTTAAAATCTCTGCTAAAAAGCTAACTCTTGTATTAATGTATGCATGTATATGTTAAAGGTTTCCCTCGCACATGTGTGCTAGTCATTCCTGATTCTAGGGGGCAATAGTCATCTCCGTTTCAAAGTTGAAGAGCCAGCACTGTCTCAAGACATCTCTGTGGTCATGTAGCTGGCCTGACTAAATGCCAAAGGTGCATGGTGAAACGCTGTTACCTTCACACCAAAGGTGGTTCCTATTTTTGTACTTGCATTTTTTACATGCTTTTGAACTGCTAGGTTGGCAGAAGCTGGGACAAGTAATGGGAGCTCACTCCATTACGCGACGCTAGAGATTCGAACCGCCAACCTTTTTGATCTGTCAAGGGAAACTTACCCTATTTTCTCAGCATGCAGCAAACTATTTTTCCAATGAGTGTCAAATTTGAATCACATTTGTTTTTTACTTATTGAAAATGTTCCCCTTTTGATTCTTCACCAAAGGCATAATCCAAGTCTCCTTTACCTGTATGAGTTCTGAGATGAATATTGAGGTAATAGTTTGAACGAAAAAACTTTCCACAGTAGCTGCATTCTCTAGTAGCTCCAAGATTTTTTACTTTTGATCTTTCCAATCCGTCTTCATTTTTATCTTTAGATTGGGGGGAAAAATAAAAATAAAGAAAAGTAAGAAACACAATTCTGGACATTGTAAAAAAAAAAAAAAAAGACATATCGTGCAATAATTGGACAACCTCTGTAATTATTAGTTCATTCGTAGATATATATTTTTTGAAAATATACTTTTGTTTTAAATAAAGGATTATAATAATAAGACAAAAATAGTAAGTGAACAGGTTACTGTCAATATACTTCCTAAAGGGGGGAAATGAACATGTACCTCTATTTATATCTGTATATCTGTTTGCTGCAAAATTGTTAAATAAAATTGGAAAAAATAAAACATGATTACAGGATGTTGATGTTTTGTTTTGCAAAGATATCTGCCAAGAATACAGTGCTCCTATCTAATCTTTTTGGGGCCTACTGAATTGATATTACTGGGAGGGAGGGAAGGAAGAAGGGAGGGAAGAAGGAAGGTTCTTTCTACCTCTCAACACACACGTTTTTATCAATATCTTATTCCCTTCACTCACACTTGCTCAGTATATCTTGTATATCTAACCCCCCATCCAACTCTTTAGAACAGGGGTCTCCAACCTTTGCAACTTTAAGTCTGAAGGACTTCAGCTCCCAGACTTCTCCAGCCAGCAAAGCTGGCTGGAGAATTCTGGGAGCTGTAGTCCTTCAGACTTAAAGTTGCAAAGGTTGGGGACCCCTGCTTTAGAACGTCTCAATTCAATGCTATCACACAAAGATTCCACCATGGAGCAGATTTGAACTATGACAGTGGGATACAGGTGTGCAAAAGTTTAGTCAAACTGGTCAAACTGTTTCAAAGGATTGCAGAAAGACCATTAAGACGCCACAGCCTCTACAAGGCACATTATTAAAGATAACATCTTCGTTGAAACACATGTGCCAATTATACACAGTTGTTTACAGATTTTTTTTAAAGAATTATGAATACGCCAAATCCAAATGTTTGGAGACTCCGTCAGTTCTAAGAATCTTTTGCTAGAAAGAGCAGCTTCCAAATCTTTTCTCTGGCTAACTAAGAATCTTTCTATCCCACTTTTTGGATGTTTCCCCCGCTCTTCCTTGCAAGGTTCAAAAATATTCTTAGGTCTCTTTTGCATACACTGCATCTTAAAGATCATCATACAAAAGTCCACAGTACAGGTAATCCTCGACTTACACCAGTTCATTTAGTGACCGTTCAAAGTTAGAATGGCACTGAAAAAGTGACATATGACCATTGATGCATCCCCATGGTCATGTGAGCGAAATTCAGACGTTTGGCAATTGACTCATATTTATGACGGTTGCAGTGTCCCAAGATCCTGTGATACCCTTTTGTGACCTTCTGACAAGCCAAGTCAATGGAGGAGACAGATTCACTTAACAACCGTGTCACTTATTTAACAACTGCATTGATTCACTTAACAACGGTGGCAAGAAAGGTTGTAAAATGAGGCAAAATACATTTAACAAGTGTTTCGTTTAGCAACAGAAATTTTGGGCTCATTTACGGCCGTAAGTCGAGGACTACCTGTTACATCCAACTCTGGGTGAAGTAGTTGAGTTTACAGACTACAACAGCAAGCAGAAAAACTATTTCCATGCCTTCCATTAGTTCTTTTGCTTTGATGCTTATTAAACATGTATTAATTTTCCCCAATACATCAAATGCTTTTCCTATGTGAAAATCAGAAAGCTAAGATTGCAAAGTAAATTTTAATTTTACTATGGAATGGTATTTTTTTTCTTTTTAAAAATTTATTTCCATCTGAAATATTTTTTAAAGAACTAGATATCCTGATAGTACAGCTACCATTTTAGATTATAAATGCCCTCTAGGCAGCAAAAAAAGACATCTGTGGGCTGAGAGATTTTCACTCCTACACAGTAGCATTGCATCTAAAACAGTTGGGGCATAAAAACAATTGACATCTGGACACAAGAGACAGAAATATATATATATATATGGATATATATATATCAGAAATATGAGAGAATATTATCACAGCTCCTGTTCAGAGGTCCCTTTAAGGGGAGGAGACTTAACGTCATCCCTCTCTGCCCTTCAACTCAACCTAGAGATCATCCAGACAGAGAACCAAATAGATTACTGCTGTGTGACATTTTTTAGATATGTGTTAGATTTTTAAGGGCTGAAAATAAAGAGACCAGGATGGATCCATTTCAGGCTTATTAGCCTCTTCAGCTGGCCATACTTATTAGCCTTCTTCAGCTGGTGATAATATTCTCTCATTTAAGAGTTCTGTAAATTGGCTGATGTATCAGGGATACCAGATAGCTCAAGGCATAGAGAGGCCTGCCTCAAATGCTGCAAAGCACCGGTTCAAATCCCAGTAGAAGGAGTATGGCCAGCTGAAGAAGGCTAATAAGCCTGAAATGGATCCTTCCTGGTCTCTTTATTTTCAGCCCTTAAAAATATATATATATATTTCAGAAATATATATATATATATATATATATTCGAATCCCAGTAAAGGGTATGGCCAACTGATGAGAGCTAATAAGCTCGAAATAGATTTATCTTGGTCTCTCAAATCTAAATTTATTGATCAGCTCATAAAAATTAACATATATATGTGTGTGTGTGTGTGTGTGTGTGTGTGTGTGTGTGTTACATTTTTGAGCTGACTAGTCTCCCTGACTTATTTATTGATCAGCTCAAAAACGTAACACACATATAAAAAAAAAATTACACAACAGAATTCTTGGCTTTCTGTCTAGATGGTCTCTGGTGATGAGCTGAAAAGCAGAAAAGGAAAAGCAGTGTGCTTCCTCCCTATGCACATTCTTTTTCTCACATGGACATAATAACACCTTAAGAAAACATGCAGTGGCATTTGGCAGGCAGACTTCAGAAACAACTCGGAAAAGTACAGCCCTTCAACACAACTGTTAAGTAGTGATTGGATTACTTTTTCAGGTTGCACAGGAAGCACAGTCTGCGAGTTTACACTCTGCGGGATTTAATCTGAAATGCAGATATCAGGACAACAAACAGATAACATGTAGACTAGAAAGAGTTTTAAGCAGGATGGGATAGATGGATAGAGTAGGCTTGTACAGCTTAGTTGTAATTACAAGGTGGGAAAATGGAGCTTCCTAGAGCCATTGTTCAAGCTGAAGCAAGCACAATGATAAAGTCATTGTGAAAACCATTCCGCAGCCACCTGTTTTGGTTCATTACAAACCATCATGGAATTACAAATCATCATTGTTTAATTTTTATAATTGGCAACCTCACATCTCACTGCCTTATGTAACTCCTGCATTATTTAAAAGAGAATTAATTCTACTTAATTTTAGGGAAGAATCCTTCTAAACTAGAATCCTATCAGATGCATGATTTCCAAAACTGAACCCTGGAGACAGGTATTTGTTTCTTCAAATGCCCTTACCACATTTTTTATTTCTTATAGTATCTGTGCTTTGTTTTTTATACTGTGAGCTGCCCAAATCTTAATACAGAACCAAGAAATCATGAAATATTGGCGAATTAATTAGCATGCACCGCTCAAGGTTTATCACTAGAGGGCAGCAGACACCATATTAAGCTCATTTCTGCTTGTTTGAAGCTGTAACTGCATTGAAGGTTTGATTAACAGAACGGATTATAGAGGCGAGGCAAGAAATATAATGGTTGTTTTATAAAAAAGGACCTATGCGGTTATCTCAAAATTTCTGCCAATCTCTCCAAAGTACAAAGCAGGGTATACGTAGTTCTCGACTTACAAATATTCACTTAGTGACCATTTGAAATTAAAATGGCACTCAAAAAAGTAACGTATGACTATTTTTCACACTTATAACCACTGCAACATTCCATAATCATTCGACAGAAAATTCTGGCTCAACTGTGGTCATAAGTTGAGGTTTACCTGTATTGCATTACAAAGGGATTTACCTGTATCTTTAGGTGAGGACTTGTGATGGATGGGAAAAGAACCTAAAATGTCTAGCATTAAAGGAATGAAAATATCCATCTGTCTAATCCTCCATTACACTATATTTTTATACAATTCTACACACCTGTGTCATACGTATATGAAATGTGCTTATGCGTTTTCAGATTATGCAAGCATCTTTCCATTTGGTGTAGGTGAAAATTATGCCATGACTTAAAACTAGTGTTAAGAGGATGGTGTGATAATATTCCTTGGAAAGCAGTTAACAAAACGTCCCTCCCTCCAGATTATCTTTAATACAGTTACCTTCTTATGCAGGGGTGAAATCTACTTACCTTCACTACCAGTTCGCATATGTGAGTGTATGTGCATGCGTGCTCTCTCTCATTCTAGTCGCACGCACCACCTCCACGCATGCACAGGACCTTTCGTGCATGTGCAGAGCATTAAAAATGTACATAATATCTGGGTAGGTGGGCGGAGCCTGCTACCGAGTGCGCCTACAAAGGCAATTAGAACAGCGGGGGGGGGGGGGGAGAGGAATCCGCTGTGCCACGTGATTTAGATTAGCTAGAAAGCAGGAAAGCTTGCTTTCTAGCCAATATAAATCGCGCAACACAGTTGATCGTCAGAACATTTTTTTTACTACTGGTTCGGATGAACCGGTAGCTTTTTTTACTACCGGTTCAGGCGAACCAGTCCAAACCGGTAGCATTTCACCCCTGCTCTAAATGAACAGAATACATTTTTATTGTGAACAGTTCTTAAATTGTCTTACCTGGAGTCTCTATTATCCCATCCTCGGAGCCATCTTCAGACCCTCCCTCCAGTCGTTCGGCTCCGTTCTCATCCAGGGTCCCAGGGTCAGGAAGGCATGTTCTTGGCTGCTTCCCTTCCCCACAACTGCTTTCTAGATCATTCTTCCGCTCTTTCTTATTATGGACTCGCGAGTGAAGGACAAGCTGGTGGTAAGTTCGAAAGGCTTTGCCACAGTCTGAACAATGAGTAGGCTTGTCTTTGTTCTGGGACAGTTTAGAATCCATATGCAATGAAGGCACTTCGCGGCAACGATATTTATTAAATTTGTCCTGTGGTATGTTACCAATCCCTGCGTAACTTCCACCTCTGCTTCCCTTTGTCTTTCCTGTGTTTTCAGTCTGGTTTGCTTTGCTCCCTTTCCAAATCTCCCCAAGTTCTTCTTTGTCCGAAGATGAGTCATCGTTGTCCGTGCTTCCCTCTTGACCTACCTCTTTTGTTTGCCCGTGGCCAATAGCCACTTTACCTTTAGTAGCCAGCTGCCACGCCTGATAGGTACTGAACGGATCCAACTCGGCAATCCATTTCACGGGCTTTTTCTGTTTGCTCTTATTAGAAGTTGAAAGTGGCTTTAGGTTTAAAAACTGCAGAAATTCTTCTCTGGGTGTCGTACTTTCTTTACCGTCCCCTTCTGATGGAGAGCCGTTGCTGTTGGTTAGAGAATCTTTGGTATGTACTTTGCTGTGCTCAATTAGACTTTCCTTATTCTGAAATAGAAAGCCACACACCATGCAGATTTTATAAGGGGATGTTATGCTTTCTGCCACTTGGTCCTGAACAACCTCATTTATTGTTATGGGGCTCTCGGATCCTTGCAGCGCCTTGCTGCGAGACCCAGGTTTGCCGTTGTGAGTCCTCATGTGATTTTTCAGGAACCAGGGCTCCTTAAATCTCCTTCCACACACACTGCACCAATAGGTGAAAGAATCCTTGTGCTTCCTCATGTGGGCCTCAACATCAAAAGCCTCATCAAATGTTTGCCCGCAAACCACACAGCTGAAGTCTTGGCTATCCTTTTCATTTACGTCAAGGGATGGCAAATCAATTCTCCCTTGTCCTTTATCAAGATGGCTAACATACTCCGCTTCCACGCACAAAACCGCCGGTTCACAAAGTGTCGGCCTATGCTGGGTTAAGACATGCTTACCGAGATCTTCTGGGTGCTTGAAAGTCTGTTCACAAAACATGCAATCTAAAGACACACATCCTTCGCCTTGCATCAAGAATTTGTCTTGCAAGTTCTTATAGGAGATTGTGTTGGCTCCTTTCACTGGCATGGTGGCATCATTATTGTCCATTCGTGAACCAACAGTACTGGCTATACTTTCTGGGCCATCCATGTACGCCAAAAGAGGCTGAGTTGGCATGTTTCCTTTGGCAGTTTTAACAAGAAGTGTCAAGTTGTTTTTATGCAAGAAATAGAGCCACTTAGGAAACTTCCCAGTTGTTTGGTGGCAGATGTTTGAGCCCTGATGACTCCTTCAAGAGGGGGTTGTTGGGTATTCTGCTCATCTGTAGATGTAGCTAACCTTTGCCAGGAAGAAATAATTTCATAAAAATTGTTGCTGGAATTGCTTATGTTGATCTGCAGTTTATGTAACTTGCATTCAGCAAAACCGGTCTGTTCACATCTCCGAGTTTAATACTTAAGAGCTTTTTAAGCTTGAGGAAAATTGCTGTAGTTCAGAATCACCAAAAATGTCACCACCTATGTGAAGAGAATTTGAAAACAAATGGATGTTTACTTAGGAATCGAAAAGAATCAATAAAATAGTTTGAAACAAAAGGACTAATACACTTTTATGATACCATGTATTCTTTCTTCCATACAATGCTTCATACAGTGCAATTTAGTCAGAAGGCAATTCCTGTGTTCTTTTGACATTAATGTACAATGTTATGATTAACAGTTTCCCAACACACTTTTAACAAACGCTCCAATGTAAGTTTAAAGATGTGCAATCCAGCTACACATTCAGATTTTACCAAATATTTATCTTTAAAATGATGCAATTATCAAAGGAAGTTACTAATCTCTGCAAGGAAACTGCCTTAGGGAGTTACTGCAGAACATTATCTTCAGCACTCAGTCATAAAGAAGAAACTGCCTCAGTGAAAGAAACAGCACAATTATTCAGCCATTACACTCGCAGAATCCTAGAAGTCCACATTATTATCCTACAAAAAAATCAAGGAAATCCCATTTTTTTAGGAATAATATTCTCTTATTACAAAACCATTTAAGAAGTTTTATGCGAGCTCTTCTGTTCCAGAGCATACTGAATGATTTGTAAGGGCTTAAATGTTCCTTTGTAAAATAAAATGTGTTAGTTTTTAACAAGTTTAAAAGAAATCTACTAGCATTATCTTAAAAAGAAAAGAAAGAATTATTTCCTCATGACAGGTATCTTCTGTCAGTTAACATCTACTGGGCAGCCATTTTGAAATCATGGGGCCACTTCAAATGCCAGCCATTTGGAAAGCTTGTTTATGCTCCTTTGAATACTTCAAAACGAATCCTTAGGTTTAAAACAATTGGTTTTATATAACAATTAAATATGAATTTGGATGCCCATTAAAAATAGTAACTTGAATATGAAACCTATGTGGGAGATAAACAAGCACAGGGAAAATATTTGATATTTACTGTCTCTCAATAAATAGATCAACTACTGAAACACACATTTACGGCAGGAAGGATGGATAAGAGCTAAACAATATGCAATGTGTAAATATTCTACATTAGTGTAATAGCATTTAGCATATTCCTAAATAATGATTTAATATAAATAAAAGTCACCAACATATGACTTCAAATTTTCAAAAGTTACTTTTCCCCCTTTTTCAGTGCCTACTGTCCAGACGCCTTATGTAGAAAGAGATTTTTTGGGGGGGAAATAATGTTTTTCTGAAGGCTAATAAATCTGATCCAATTACAAGTATTATATGTATCTTTCCTTTGATTTTAATCTACATATCATTTGGCATAGGCAAGATAGGAGTACAAAGACAGATTAAGATATTCACATAAAAATATTCATTAGCACACACATATTTCACAATCGCAACCAAGTGAAAAGTATTACTGAATCTGAACCATATTAAATACTCTACTTTGATTTCATGTTACCCATTTATTTGGCACAATCAATACATAGAGAGATGTAGATAAGATATTGACCTATAGACACCCATTCAATCAATACACATGCCACTTAAATCTATTGGTCTCAGTATATCTCCCTACTTTTACAAGTTATGGAAGACCCGTTCCCACATTTAAAAACAATAAAGAATTTTTGCTTGTATGGGATTTGTTTTTTACCATATTAAAATTAAAATGGATGCATTCATAGAATACTTATTGAATCCTGTAAAAATAACAATATTAAATTCATAATTTTCATGAAAAAAACCCTATGTTTTGACAGATTTTCTTTTAAGTGACACTCTTTTAACTTTTTGCAAATATCTTCAATGTCTGGCAAATAATTTTGATTTCAAGGATCGCTGAAAGGGGGTCTAGGGTTCCAGGGATCCTAGAACCACACTTTAAGAAACACTGTCTTAAACAATTTAAAGTGGCTTTTGTAGAAAAATTGGGGGCCAGAATGCCGTGTGTCATCTTATATCCCTGAAAGAAATAAAAGATTACACTACGTATTACTTGCTTCTGATCATAATCCTCTTTTGCAACATTGCAAATTATAAGGTACTATTGTAAAAGAAGATGGTTTAACAAGTGAATTGCAATATTTGGGCAATTTTCCAAATAGGAACTACTATTTAGTTCCCAAAGTCCATGTTAAGAAGATAGATAGATAGATAGATTGATAATAATAATAATAATAATAATAATTTTTAATTTATAACCCGCTCTCTCCCCCCGAAGGGACTCGATTTGCTGAAGTAAATTACCAATACCAGTAAATTAATGTGGCAGTTGAACAAAAACATCTGCTATCAATATCTTGACCCAATATCTTGGCATCTTTCCAATAGGTGAACCTCAACTCCAAGTCTCAGTACCCCGATATTGGCTGGAAATTCTGGGAGCTGAAATCCAAGATCTACAAAATTCTCAAATACATGTTTCCCCCTCCTTTTCTATAGCACAAGTACCTTCTATGTCATTTCCTTCTCACCAAAGGTGCTTTTTCAAAGGACATCTGGACTTTCTGGTTTTTCTTTGAAGACATTTCACATTCCACTTCTCATACAAGAAGGTTCTTCAGCTCTGGCTGGATGGTGGGGAATGGAAGGATTTATACTCCTACTAGACAGCTGGTCATTTGCATTCTTTTAGAGAGTCTTTGAGGCTTATCTGTGTTATCAGAATCACCTGAGTAGTGCAAATGGATGTAACTGTTGAAAGAACTGTATTGTAGACTGGAGGTAGATGATGCCATATCCCTCCCCCTCTGTTGAGAGGGGGCTGTTCAATTTTGACATAGATGGCCTCTTTGACCCCTCTTTCAAAGTAGCGGTCCTTTCTGTCCAAAATGTAGACTTTGTTGTCTTCAAAAGAGTGGCCTTTATCTTTTAAATGCAGATGCACTGCTGGATCTTGTCCTGATTCAGGTTTGTTCTCATATTCTACTTCCCATCATCCAGCCAGAGCTGAAGAAGCTTCTTGGATTAGAAGAGAAACGCCTTCAAAGAAAACCAGAAAGTCCAGTTGCCCTTGATAAAGCATCTCTGGAACAACCATGACCGGAATGACTAAGAATTTCCATAAACCCTTCTCATCAGCAATAACCAGACTTATTTTACCCTTAAATAACTTTCAAACCATGAGACCTTTCTTCCAAGAGCCTCAAAGTAGAATAGATTTATTTAGTATTCCCACTATGCCATTTTACCTTTAAAGTAGTACATTGTACAAGTACAAGTATACTAACAAACTGATACAAAATTGTTTAGTAAACCTTAAAGCTGATGTAAGATAGTTTGGTTTCTCTATACCTAATCCTTAGAGATGCACAGTAGTTTGAGTCATTTAAATTTATATTCAATTAGAGCAGTGCATGAACACAGCTATTCATCATTTGTAAACCAGTTTATTGTGTACTGCTTGCTGTACAATCTATTAACCAACTATGGTTTATTCAATAACATCATGGTAAAAGCAGTTATGTAAATACAGTACATAAAGAGACTTGATCCTTTGATCACTAGACTAGACTAATACTTGAACAATCTGCATTATCAACAGTATTGCCTGTTAAATATTTGAAATCTATTATCTTTTGAGGCCTACAATTTTCTTAGTTCTGTGTGTGTGTGTGTGTGTTACACAATTAGAAATTTTTGTGACAGACAATGGGTACTATGATGGTTTAAAGTTATTCCTCTGTAATCCAAGATAATCCTACCAAATGTATAAACACACCACAAATTTTGAGTGGATTGAAATTCAAAGCTTCTAATTACTACTGAACTAGCAGCCAAAGTACTCAATGTGCATTTCATTCTAATATACAATTTCACTACAGCCCTTTACAAATAAATTGCTCAGATATTTCAAATGCAGTACAAGTGAACTTCAGAAGTTTAGGAAGTCTATATTTATATTTATTATATTTATATCCCGCCCTTCTCCAAACGGACCGAGTCTGTGTTATGTGGTGTTTTTTTTAAAAATCAATATAAAGTTAAACCCCTTAAAATCAAATCACGGCTTTCAAAATAATATCTCAATCTTAAGACTGAAACATTTTAACAAGGACAGATGATAATTATATTTAAAAAAGCATTATTTGTAAAGTCCAAAAAATAAGTAGCCTTAGTGCCTTTCTCACACACTTCTCACAAATCCTTTAGGAGCAGAAGCTAAGCTTTTTATGTAGCGGTAAAACCAGTATATCAAATCAGAATAGAGCTGAAAGGGACCTTGGAGGTCTTCCAATCCAACCCCCTGCTCAAGCAGGAGATCCTATACCAGTGATGGGGAACCTTTTTGGCATCGAATGCCCAAACCGGAATGCATGTGCATGTGTGCACCGAGCCACATGGTCTTTGGGTTTCTGGCATGCATGCTGGTCTTTGCACAAGCCAGAGGACTGGAAACCCGAAGACTGTGTTTCCGGCGCGCACAAAGACCAGCTAGCTGGTGCACATGCATGCACCAGAAACCAGAAGAGCAGTGGTGATGACAGAGAGAGCTCTGTGCGCCACCTCTGACACGTGTGCCATAGGTTTGCCATCACGGCTCTATACCATTTCAGACATATGACTGCTCAGTCTCTTTTTAAAAATCTCAAATGATGAAGCACCCACAACTTCTGAAGGCAAGCTTTATCACAGACTATATTGACAATTGAGACTATGCTGTAATTCAACGTATTTTTGCACTTTCAGGAGTCAACTTTGTAACATTTATGTTCTATGATTTGCATGAATTCAGCAGATTTTCAAAATATGTGTAATATGTTTTAGAGCTCAAATAAAGGTACCAGTGTCTCTCTCAGCCATAGCAGCCAACAATCTCTCTTCTGAAAGGGCAAGTAAATTATACTTCTTTTTAAAAATACAACCACCATAATAATTTTGGGAGGCTTTGTTTTTAAAGAGAAGCCTCTTTAAAATCTCTGAGAAAAGCCTCGGAAATTTTCAAGAAGCTGAATTATATGTTCAATGCTTTTCAGAACGATGAGACATATTCATGTACATCACCCTAAAGTGACAAACTTGCTGGGGTCAATTTAACTCCAACATCAAACTTGTAATGGACAGTGGAAACAGGGTGGAAAGTAGCTGGGAAAAGAATGGGGAAAACCCAAGTTTTTTCTGAGCTACTTTTAGATTATGTGAAATTGTGCAGCTATATGATTTTTTTTTAATGGCATGACTTTAAAACTACCACATTATTTGCTCCCTTTTAAAAAGAAAATCGTGTAACTATTCTGATCAGGGTGGATAAAAATTGATGGTTTTTTTTAAATAATTTGTTTTATTTAAATCGGATTTTTTTATTTTTATTAAATTTATTTTCATAAAATGCTTTTGGAATAAAAATCTATCTAAAGATAGTTTTCTATTTAAGATGCATTAATAATTTAGTTTATTCAGCATGAAATGGAGCTTTGTTATGTAGCATGTGGCTGTATATTCTGCAATATTAGTACTGTTGCTGAGTCAACGGCGCATCAGAGGAGGAGCTGCTGCGGGACAGAGATGACAGTTGGTCTTTAAAAATTACGATTTAAATCAAGTTGATTTAAAACAAGACTTGTTACTAGTGATTTAAATCATGATTTAAATCAACTTAATTTAAATCAAATCCACCCTGTCTAATAACTAAGAAAATACATTCATTCTATGTTAAATAACATTTCAAATAGTTATGTTTTACTAAAGAATTTCTTTTGGTTTTTCAAAACAGTGCTTATATCTGCAAGCACCATTATTCTTCTATATTCAGTTCCAGCTGTGTTCATGCATTTTGGTAAGTATCAGTCCTAATTGCAGAGATAGGTAATCTGATTCTCTGCAGAAGCTTTGGACTTCAACCCCTATCAGCCTCCACCAACAGAGATAATGACAGGCAATTGTGGAAGTGATACTGGGGAAAATATATGCAGGGGAATATATATTTATTACAGGTAAAGGTTCCCCTCGCACATATGCGCTAGTCATTCTTGACTCTATGGGGCAGTGCTCATCTCATTTTCAAAGCTGAAGAGCCAGTGCTGTCCGAAGATGTCTCTGTGGTTATGTGGCCGGCATGAAAATACGCCGAAGGTGTTACCTTCCCACCAGAGGTGGTTCCTATATTTCTACTTGAATTTTTACATGCTTTCAAACTGCTAGATTGGCAGAAGCTGGGACAAGTAACGGAAGTTCACCCCGTTACGCGGCACTACGGATTTCAACCTCCAAACTACTGACCTTTCAATCTACAAGCTCAGCGTTTTAGCCCGAGCTACCGTGTCCCTAGGGATAAACTACTCAAGGTTAAATTTGTATATGGCCGTCTACCTTCTTCCCTTTTTAATATTTTAAAGTTCATTCTCTGTTGCTGAGTTTTGGAAAGCTGGGGATCACAACTTTAAATGCTTAAATCTTTAAAAAAAAATCATATACTATGCAAACCTATCAGTTTAGGTTTTAGATATACATTCTATTTTTAGGAAAAATGCTTACTAAGCATTGGAGATCACGGAGCAATTTATCCAAATAATAAGAAGCCAGGCTGAGAAAGCCAGTGTTTCACAAACCCAAAATTACACTGATCCTTTTAAATTGTGGGGCTGCATTTCAACAGACAAGTGAGACATCACATAAATATGGAGCTGGGATGAGAACCTAAGTTTAATTCTTTTTGTTTTACTTTATTAGTGAACAACCCAAAACAAATTTGTGAGCAATAATTCTATTTTTACATTCTTTACAAATTTATGTATGCTAAAGATTCTCCTTTATAGTTTTCTTTAAATAACTGTTCCCTCTGCTTCATATATTACCAATTTGGTTTGTCTTTGGACTTTTATGTTTATCCTGCATAACTTCAAATAAAACAATCACCAACTATGATAAAAGGCATTTTATAAGATACTACTGAAAAATATCAGCCTAACAAGGAAGGCAATAGTAATTTCTGTTTTTTGCATTTCAAAGCTCAGGTAAACAGCAGGCCAAAGTACAGCAAGATTTTACCATTTCTTTTCAGTTTCCTAATCTAGCCTAAAGTCAAGTTCCTTTCAAGTTAATCTCAATTACTGATATTTGCAAATAAAACATTGAATCTTTTGAAGTAGAGATTTACTACTCTCACTTCCTTACCTAGAATATTTTATGCTACAATATAGTTTCATCCTAGAAACTATTCACATCAGGCCGTTAAAACTGGTTTTTTTTTATTTCTTTGACATATTTTCATCTGCTATCTATTTGGTAAAATTTTGGAAAGAGGAAGTGTGTGTGTGTGTGTCTAAACAGAATGCCTTATAAATTTCAGTTTTGTCAAATTGAATCCCGTTGGATATTGAAGATTGAAAATAATTAGATTTATTCTTCACAGTTCTACAAATAAGAACTGTTTTGATACAAAAAGCTACTTTATACATTTTGAAAATATGAAGAGCCTGGCAATTTCAACTACAAAAACACTGGAAAACCACTTAGTGTACAATTTCATTTAATATAATCTCATTTCAGAGTTGCTGGATATACAATATTTTAAAAGGAACAGAATTCATTTCTGAATGTTCCAGCCTTCTGTACAGAACAAACTGTATTTCCATTGCTTAATTTTGACCTTACATCCCTTTCTAAGAGTTGACCTGGCACTGCAATATCTCAAACTTCCCAACTGAAACTTGAGACACGGAAATATTTGCTTTAGGCTGCAAACAATATGAAATGGAGGGTGGTGAACCTGTGGCACTCTAGTTATTGCTGAACTACAATTCCCAGCATTCCTTAGCCATGACCATGCTAGTTGGGACTGATGTGCATATTCAGCAATATCTATGGAGCGACAGGCAACTGACATAATGCAAAGGCCTGCTTTGCTCTTCATAATATCTTTTAAAGCAATGCTCAAGAATCTCCAGAACTCATTCTAAATGTTAATTCAGAAAGTCATTCTAAGGGGCTTTGACTAGATATTCAACCTTCTTCTAAAGATGTAGATACCGACATTTTCATAGAAACTAACTTCTTTGTTTAAAGACAAACAAGAAATTTCTTTTTTCTTCCTTTTGCCCTAGCATTTATTAGCAGTTTTCCCTTGCTTTTCATCATACCAACAACTAACAATGCAACTAATGAGAATTCTTCCTCAAAAATAACACCCTTGTGTCTTACAGAAAGAAAAGGAGGCTTAGAAGTAGAGTGGGGGTTTACACATGAGCCACACACCAATTCTGCACTCACAGTGGCCTTTTGAAGAGCCAAAAGTGTGAACAGCATTCTACACCTCATTAATGGCTAATCTTCAGCCCACAATTGACGAAGTATCTTTACACTTATATTTTGATCCCAGAATGTACCATGGAACATTTGCAAATGTGCCAATTCTCCCTAACATCATTTGTTCATCTTATAAAAAACCCTATTTTACATTTAACTCTTATCTTCCCTCAGAAAAACAGCCACCGATATCACAGGGATGTGAATCTTTTAAGCTTCCATTAAAATAGAAAGAAAACAGAAGTAAATACAACATTGATATTGATGTCGATATATTTAATTTCTACTGTATAGATACTATAGATTAATACGCTATACTGCGGAGTTTAGTTACTAAAGCACAGTGCTAACAGCAACTATGTATTCCTTCCAAAAATCTAACCTAAATGTATTATTATAATGTGGTTCCTTGTTTATGTCCTAGTGTGGTTTGCAAACCCACCCATTATGGTTTATGGTATGTGACTAAGCCACTATGACCTGTTTAGCAAACCATGTTTAAAACACTCAGCTTATCATTTATACATAAAACAGGCCAATCTTTTCCTTCAGTTCATTACAAAAACTTGTACCATGCCACTAAGAAGGCACACCAGATTTTTTGTCCATAGCATTCTATTCAAATTTGAGATTCTATCAAATTAGACGCCTCCTCCTAAAAAGGTATACTTGGAATTTTAGTTCCATTAGATTTCTGTATGTGAGTAACAATACCTAAAAATATTTGCAAAAAAATCTTTAAAGAACACCACTGACATGCTAACTTTCAAATGGTAAGTTTTAGTTGCATTTTTATTTTTTCAAATAATTATTTTTGTAACATATGTAGAACAAATTTTTCTATGTAGCTATTATTAAAAAAAAGATTTCTCTTTATGATATAAATATAAGTATATTGTTTTCATAATCTAATGTCAGATGGCATGTATGTCTATTCCTATATAATTAAAATATTAAAAATAAAAGTTCCCCTCATACATATGTGCTAGTTGTTCCTGACTCTAGAAGGTGGTGCTCATCTCCATTTCAAAGCTGAAGAGCCAGCACTGTCTGAAGACATCTCCGTGGTCATGTGGTTGGCATGACTAAACACCTAAGGCGCACGGAATGCTTGTTACTTTCCCACTAAAAGTAGTCCCTATTTTTCTACTTGAATTTTTTATATGCTTTCGAACTGCTAGTTTGGCAGAAGCTGGGACAAGTAACGGGAGCTCACTCCATCACGCGGCTCTAGGGATTCGAACTGCTAAACTTTCTGATCGACAAGCTCAGCGTCTTAGCCAGTGAGCCACCATTTAAAATCATAAAATGATTTCCTTTTATAATATATAGTATATTGCTTACATAATCTAATGTCAGATATCATGTATGTCCATGTCTATATAATTAAAATATTAATTATATATTAATACAAAATACAGTTAAAATAATTGTAATAAGACTATATATTTTCTCCCACTTTATTTGATTTTTGTTCCATCTTTATTACTTTATAAGTAACTGAAGGCAGTGTACATAACAGCCTTCCTCATCATATTTTCCTCACAACAACCCTGAGAGGTGGGTTGAGCTGAGAGAACACTTTATATTTAGTCTGTACCCACATATCCCACCTGTCTCTAAGAAAAAGATAAAAGCCATGCCCTATAAAATAGAAAAATCTAGACCTAAACCTAGAGATTGCATGGACATTTCCACTCATAAGTTTCAGAATAATAGTCATATTATTAAACAGATTTATATAAGCCTAAATTTCAATCACAGTATCAATATTAACTCAATTTACTCCTCTATTGGCAATTTTTAAATATCAAGAGAAGGAAATATCTAAATGCTCAAGAATTCAGCTGGATGCTACCAAACTTTTACTTTCTTTCCCCTTATTCTAGAAGCCATGCCTAGGAGTCAATATCAAAAATGAGTATACATGTCTATAATATTTGTACCAAGTTCTCAAACAGATATGAAACAATTGTCATTCTTGATTAACTCTGTCCTTGTACTTTTACTAATTTGATTCTTCTAATAAGGAACCATTCCTCTTGGTTTCAATCAAGTTTAAATTACAGTTGATGATACGTTTTTGCAAAAACTATTTTTAAACAGGAGCTTTCTTTGAATATTCAGA
The DNA here is from genome assembly GCA_039707465.1 of Rhabdophis nuchalis. Classification (NCBI taxonomy): domain Eukaryota; kingdom Metazoa; phylum Chordata; class Lepidosauria; order Squamata; family Natricidae; genus Rhabdophis; species Rhabdophis nuchalis. The sequence continues at coordinate 22,598,772 of CM077644.1, read as the reverse complement.
AAATTTTCCATTCAGACTTCATTATGAATTGGTCACCTTTTGTTCTCAAATTAGATATATTTAACTGTTGTAACTGTACTGTTGTTCTTGGAATCTATGAGATATACATATACACACACACACACACACACACACACACACACATATTTTTGGTTCCATGGTTTACAATATACTCCCTTTCCTACCCTCAAAGGATATAATCTTGTCTCTGCTAACAGATGCATCAGACAATATGTGCTCAAGTTCATGAAAGTTTACAACACAAATACACTAATTTTGTAGGTGTCACAAATGAGTCACATGCTGAATACTTGACTCATACAAATGAATACAATCACATGCATAATCTCATCCACCAATATCAAATTCTTATAGGGCAGCCTTCTCACTACATGGTGAGTGTTTTTGCAACGGTTGCAAAATTACCTGCAACTGGGAAGAGAATGCCCAAATCCCACTAAATCTGAGCTACTGATATCCCTGGATATTATTGCTTTTCCCTTCTACATCATTCATATACATCAGTCACTTACTAATACCTGCCACCAGGGGTAGTATTCAGACGGTTTGGACTGGTTCGTCCAAAATGGTAGTGGAAATCGTGGGTGGGCCCATTCACCCACCCCGGCTCTATGCCATCCTATTTAAGCACGTTTTCAAGCTGTGTACATGCATGCAAGAAGGCGTGCACAACCAAAGCGCATGCACAGATGCATGCACACTCACACTTGTGAACCGGTAGGGTAAGTAAGTGAATACCATCCCTGCCTGCCATAGAATAGTTGGTATATATTTATGGCCCCAACAAACATTTAAAAGAAATATAAAATTACAATAAAATGTATCCCTAAGTTAGGAGAACATAAGCATTGGAAGTTCTTCATGGTGGAAGGTTTACTAGCTCTGATCAAAATACTAAAATGGACTTTAAGTAGCAATGAAAGTTCCAGAATACACCCGGTGATCCTGTCCTAAGGCAGAAGCAACTTCCTTTTTGTCATTTTTTGATATTTGCCTTTCTGGGGATATATAGATTAGTTTTCCACATGTTTGCCACAGAACAGGATAACATAAAATGCACTGTCTGTAAAGACATGAAAGACACACTATTAATCTATTTCAGCTCAAAGATAAGAGATTTTAGTTGCCTGATTAGAAGAATGCCCATTTAAATTTGTTTCAAGTTTATCACTTGGTAATACTGATATACAAATGGAAGGAGGAAAAGAAGCAATAGGATGAAGACAGATTCAAATTTTAAATGCTGAGTCATATATGCCCAACTGTATTCTGACTTTAAAGAAATTTAAATTTTGAGGTAATTTTGAGTTCAAATTCTTTTGAAACTTCAATGGTAAAGCAACTTAATGTATAATCTAATTTAATGATCATCCATTTGGATTGCAACTAAAAAAAAGTTTAAATACTTACAAAGGATTTGTATTAAAATACTCAAGTCAATTTTCTTTTTTGTAAATTATACTATGCAGATCTTAGAATCCTAAAGATTTTAGGATATCCAGAAGCTGGCAATTTCAACCGCTTTCCAAAGTGTGCCTAATACTGCAGCAGGATATCCTATATTAATTCTGTAACTATTTAGCCAATAATGAGTTATGTGCTAGGATCTTATCTTAGGTAAAAGAGGAGAGGTAGATGATAGACAGACATGTCCATGTCCAAATTAAAAATAAATGCAGCTGGGAAATCTAGGATAAGCAAGACTGCAGTATTGAATGTAATAGCCAATGTACATATCCAGATGGATTAAATTAATGATTTTCAAATAGCATATCCTAAGTGTGAATGTTAGGCCAAATCAAAGCCTGTGAAAAACAAGCTTATCAGGTAAAAGGTTTTGGATTTTTTGTAGATTAGCATTTTCCTAAGAAGTGTATTTCTTTGCACGATAATCCCCCAAATTGAATTATCAATTAATTCATTCAAATATATCATGCAGCTCTCTCTCTGAGTTAAAGTAGGCCTGGCAGACAACAGAATAGTTTTACTAAAAGTCAAAAAGGGAATTTGTTGCTGGAATTAGGATATCAAATTCAGGAAATGCATCACCTGTTTTATATGTTTTCAAAGTTGCCTGAATATATTAGCTGATATTTTTAAAGTTAGTAAATTTTTATTTAAAAAAAATATTCTCGGAGGTTTACTTAAAAACTAGTCAAGCCAAAAACCACAGCTAATCACATGGAGCAAAGCTCATCCAGGATCCTCCACTCAAAAGTGAAACATTTCATACATTATATGAAAAGCTGGTAAGAATTTCTACAATAAGGGAATTCAAATTCCATGCATAGTGATATGCCTATGTAGTCCAATTTTTAAAGTGAAGAAACCTAACATTGTAGATTCACAAATAAAAAATTCTTCCCAACAGAATTTTCCTCTGAATTAAAATATAGCTTGCATTGATATCTCCAGGTACAGTTTGAGTTAAGAGTTTCAGGAAATTTTCAACCATTATCTAAGTAAATACTAAAGCTAAAATTTCATGTAGATTAAATGAAATTTCAAGTGACTCCAGTTCACCCAAGCATACAACAGAGCAATAGTACAATTTTGTTTTATCAAATAATCTATTTTAATAAAGTTCTCTCTCTCTCTACCTTGCAGAATATTTATATGCCCTATTTGAATGCCAAATATTTTCTTTTAAACCGCGTAATTACAGTCATCTGGGTTTAAATAGTATATAAAGTGTACTTCATTAAACAATCAAGAATAAAATATTTTCAATTATCCTTGAAAACAAGGTTAAAAGGCAATTTCCCCTGTTTTCCTTCACTTTTATAGCTGCTGTAAATCCAAATATATTTAAACAGTTCTTTCCAAATAGTGTTCTCTAGAGGTATGGACTTCATCTCCCATAATCCTTAAGTGAGATTAAGGCTGCATTTGAGGATCACGTGAAAATATATTGCAATCACTCTGGTTGTGTTCCAAACCTTTTCTAGCTGCCTTCATGACACCTACACAACATATTCAATAAAAAAGCAAAGTCATAAAAGGACTCATTTGCATTTGAAAGTCGATAGTTCAGCATAACATAACAATTCATGAGTCCTACATATCTAGGGTTAGGGAGAAACAATAAAGCAGTTGCTGGCTGTTATCCAACTCCTCTCCTAGATTAGGTGTATGAGTAATAATCCCTGGAACAAAATTCCATTTTTAAAAAATGATGGCAATCCCATGCTGATTTTTTTAGTGCTAATTTTATGCCTACTCCTCATTATTCATTACTAGAACAGTTTATTTAAAATCAAATTATAAAAAGAATTCTATAATGGCACTATATAGTGCTTGAGATAAAGTTTCAATGTGGCATAGGAGACCCAAGTTATATTCCAACCTCAACCATATAAGATCATTGACTGATTTTGGGCTAACCACTTTTTCAGCTTTGAGTCCACTTCACAGCATTGTTGTTGTGAGGAATATTATGTACACCATTTTGTGCTCCTGAACAAAAAAATATATGTTATTCTTCTCATGAATAAATAAAAGACAATTATTGCAAACTCACAACATATTCAGCCGTATTAATTGCTATAGAAGAGTGTTGCATTAATAGGCCTTGATTTCAAATTATATTGTTTATAAATTTGGCTTCTTTCTTTGAATGTTGACAATTTATAGTCCAGTAGGCTATAAAATTATCTGGGTTAAAGTGAAGGAGGAGATGATTTATCTAATACACTGTAATTGCTTCTTAAGGAGTGGAACAACACTATGAGCATGTGTATTTAAGTCCATAGTAGAAAATAATTAATTCCACTTACAATTTACCTCAACCCAAACAAGAATATTTTTCTGGCTTCATATGATGATGATAACTTAAAACTATTAATATGGTTGGTGTGAACCCTTCACCAGCTGAACAACTAAAAGTTTATGTTCTTGCAACTCTTAATTTTTGGACAAAATGAGATCCTTTAACTTTACTGAAAACAAAGCATAAAGCAAGAATTCTGCCAACTGCTTATCAACTGTAATACTAACTTGGAGGACAACCACATGTGGCCTTATATTAGAAAGAAGATAAAAATAGAAGTGTTGCTAGCTCACTAACTTTGAACAAGAAAACCTCAATTTACAATAGTTAAGCTACTTTTACACACAGTTGTACAGACTGCGCATCCTATTTTTTAAATACAAAACTTATATAAGCACATAGTAACAAACATAAAGCAACAGCATGTTTTACTTTCCCAATTCAAAGCAGCATTCATAAATCTCTGAAACATCATCACCATCCCCACCCCCCAAATATTATTTTATTCCCGGTTCTCAATTGCTGGAGGCTTGCACAAGATTCAAGTGTCATTAAAAATGCTAAAAAGTATTCATTATGAATAATTATCTTTGGTGCCAAAGGCATAGCAAATGTAATTATGTGAAGCAGAAGACAGGAAGGACCAACTGTATTGGACTCCTGATGTTCTAATCAGGCAAAAAGAGAATAAAGGAAGGTCTGAAGCCCATAATGACAGCCCTGCTGTGGGAAAAACTGTGCTATTTTCTACATTTAAATAAAAGCTCAAACACCAAAGGATGACATGAGATAAATAACTGGTCATCCAACAGCTTCAGTTATTTAATCTTCCTGAATCTGTGTGGAAGCAACTAAATTCAAAGGTCAAGCTTCTTTTTCAAACTTGCCTAAAGATAGTAAAACTAGTCATTTTCAACCATAGATTGAAAAAGGAGGGAGAAGCCATTCCCTCCTACAAGAATTAGCAATATGGGTTTTGATTTTGTGGCATGCATTAAATTCTTCTTTAAGTTTACAAAAGCAGGTTCTTTTCTCCTTCCAGATTTTTTTAAAATGAAGTCATGTTACTACTTCCTCAACCTATAAAGTTTACTGATATTGACTCTGTTTTACATAGCTATCATAATATTGAAAGCCAAATATAAGGCCTGCAATCCTCTTTTCTATTCTTCCACCCCTCCCCTTGGGCGGGAAATTAATAACTTGAATTTTCACTGTTCCTGAACATATTATTTGAGAGTATGGCACACCAAAAGCCAAAGCACTTACTTTCAAGTAACAATATTAGGATAAAGAAATAAAGTACACCTCTCACTTTGATCTTATACTTGTCAGAAAGAGATTAATCCTGAAACAATGCCATTCTACAGATGGATGCAGGATCTAACAACAGCCTTGAAGTAATGTATAAAATGGTTTGCAGAAGTTTGATAAAGAACCCAACATGAAACAAACCAGTGTAAGAGAAGTAAAGAAGTATATCTCCTTTTTCAAGCTCATATATCCCCACCCCCATGCCTTTCCATTCGTCACCAAAACAAAGGAGATATTTCAACCCATCCATAGCTCTCCATCTGGAATCTAATGCAATTTCCATTAAAGAAGCTAGTAGCCATCTCCTTAAAATCCCCATGAATACTAGCCTTTCTTTGAAATTTCACCTTTTAGATCACAACTTTGCAAATAATATTTAATTAAAATAGACTATCCACTATAACGTGGATTAACCATAAAGAATTAATTGTTTAAAAACATGCATATATCTACAAAAAATACAATCTCCAGCATTTACAGGTTATTACAAAACTGTTTACATCAAACCTTTGAAGGAAGGAATTCTTACAGTATGTAAACTAGAAACTGAATTTAGGAGGTGGGTTAGGGATATATCTTTAATTCCTTTAAAATGGCATATGTTGTTTTTTAAAAGGAACTCAAATTAAGAATCTTTTTTCAAAGGGCCTATTCTATATCGCTATTTAGCTCCAAGAGAGTTTTCAAAGAAACATATACCCAAAATAAGATTTGTTTCTAAGCAAGAATCGTCAGCTGCCATTAAAGCCACACCTTAAAAAGTTCCTACCATACAGCAGGCAAGCAAGTACAAACTAGTGGTGGCTCTTTTCAGATAAAATAGCAGTAAACTTAAGACTTAGCAAGATTTGATATTTGAACACGAGGTGGGTTTTTTTAATAAAAGGATGAAATGCATGGCACCAAATTTTTAAAAGGCTCTAAATACAAGAGTGTTTTGTTTTGCCTTTTTAAAAAAAAAACATGTAAGTGGAGTCTAACAACCTTTCACGGGAATATAAATATTTAACATTTAAACCTGACAACATAACACTAAAAGATAAAATGCCTTCCTGCTAAGCGCAATAGTGCCTCAGAACTGGAAGGCAGCTGTTGTTCCCTCGGCCTTCTCTTTTGTTGCACCTAATCTCATGTCAAGTCATTCAACCAGTTCCAAAGAGATGAAGACATAATTGAATCAACCTCATACAAAAAAAAAAACTGTTCTTAAATAGCAATATGGAGACATTAATTATTCTATACAAGCCAACAACAGTATTTTCCTTCTTCTATCTTCCACCAAATCACACACACACACACAAACCCCTTATATAAATACATGCATGTACAGACAATGAAACTGAAAACAACTCTCGGATTTGGCAAAGACACTAAATAGTCAGCTCAATCAAAAGGCTATAGGAATAGATTCTTAACAGCAGTTTTTGTAATGCATTAACATAACTTGAAATAAAGCTTCAGGAGCCCAATTCAATTTCAAGAAAAACCAGGATAATTCTCACTTCCCATTCACAAGCAGATAAGTATTATTAGTAATTAATAAGAGTCATATTGAATTATCTGGAGTTGAATGAAGTTCACATTTAAGAAGAAGTTACTGATGACCCATTACAAGCTGGCATTCCAACTGCTGATCTTAAATACTGACTCATCAATTCACATAAAAATAGAAGAGGGAAATCAAACTCCACCCACTTTCCCTCCCCCACCTTCAAAGAAAGCAGTTTAACCTACTTATCTGAGCCATTTCTTCTTGCCCAAGAGAACATCTAATTATGAGCAATCCTCCCTTATTTGAAATGGGTTTTGAAACATCCAAGGGACAAGACGACCCCTGAAGTGTGTGTAACAGAATTCAGGCAAAAATATTTTCAAGCTCTTATTGTAATCAGGATGCTCACAGTACCTTTGCAGATACAAAAATCAAGCTCTCACCTGCCAACAGAATGTAAACAGTGGTCAGCAAGTTAATGCTTGAGATGTAGTTGGTTGGAAGGCCTTTTACTTTGTAGCCTCCCTGATTGTATCAAGTCAGCTTTTCAAGGCCTAATACTGTGAAGAATGATAGGAGTCCTCCCACCCACCCCCTTCACGTTTTCGAAAGTGTGTTATTTCCTTCTGCTCCTTCACATTATAGAAACTTCCCTTTTCACATTCTTCTGTAAAAAGAATCACTTTGTCTACAGGATTAAGTTCCTTTTTTGTTTTTTTGCTTTTCCCTCTGTACTGTATTCCTTCTGCTCAAATAACACCTTCCCTAATGGAAATGCTGTAAATTTTAAAGGTTCCAAGGTCAATTCAGAAAGGGCATTTTAAAAAAAAGGATAGAAAACTAATTCTCCCCTCCCCCCTCCTTTGGGCAACAGAGCTTCTACAGAAGAAAAACCCAAATTATCTCGATGCAAACAAACTAGACCGGCAATTTTCCTATAGCTCTTACTTCAAAAACTCTTAAACTTCAATACAGATACTATACTCACAAGGGGATTCACATTGAGGGGAGGGGGGGGGGGGTTAGGGAGCAGGGGCTTATGGGATTGCATATCGCAAGGCTGCTTTTGGCGACCAATTTCTGCAAGTCAAATAAACAAAAAAGCAAGCGCACCCCAAGTGAAGACGCAACCAGTTAAGAAATTAATGCAACCCTCCCTGTAGGGAAAGGTATCAACATATGGAAGTGAAATCAGGCTTTGTGAATTTGTTGTTTTCCTCCTCTCCCAACGGAGCTATTGTTATATGAGCCAACTAGTTTTATTTTATTTTTAAAAATGTAAGCAGGGAAGATATCCCCCCCCCCCAATGATCCCTATCATCGTCAATAAAACACACCTCGAGAGCAGATTCAATTCCGCCCAGGAAGCCCTGAAAACGAAACTGACAAAATGGATCAATAAACTTCTCATTAGCAAATCTGCCCCCCTACCGCCCCCCCCCCCACATTTGTGCCAAACACATTACAAATCTTGCTTCCAGGAACATCCCTGAGTCACAAAGAGGTCCTCCCTTTCCCTTCTTCCCTCCCCTCCCCCATTCGAGATTAAACATATTGAATATTGAAAACAAAATACCTATATAGAAATGTAATGGAAGTTTCACCAACATTGATTGGGAGAGGGCAGAGAAGGGGGAAGAGAGAATTGAGAGGCAGAAGTAAGGGAGGCAAAATCGTATTATTATTATTTTAAAATCACCAAACGCTAAGAAGTTTAGAGGAAGCAGAGGAGCTAAATGTTTGTCTTCCCCATCTATCTTCCTCCCTCGCTTTGCAGGAAGGTGGAAAGAAAAAAGGAGAAGAAATGCAGGGTCATACGGAGGTGTTTTTTTTTTTAAGAGTAATTATTTTAGAATATTAAGTCCCTTTACCTTTATGATTCTCCGCTGCCAAGTGGCTGTGGTAGTGGCTGGTAGTAGTGGAAGATAAAACTGACACAACAGGAGTTGCTGCGTTTGAATGAGAAAGAAGAGAGGAAGGAGGGATTCGGAAGGAGGGAGGGAAAGAGGGAGGAGGCTATTGGGAGTTTTTGAGGCTGGTTCGTGAGACACGCAAAGACACACGCACGCACACACAAACACAACCGGGATACACACCTGATCCTTTTGGTTTCATTCTCCAGATGCCAGAGGAAAAGAGCTTAGCAGGAAAGGAAAAAGGAAGACAATGCAGGGAATCTGAGTTGCTCTACCACACCATGATTACAATCCAGCTGGGCAACATCCTTGGCAAAATTTGGCTATGTTTGTACACATCCCTGCCCCCCTTATTTGGGGAGTGAGGGTGGAGACTTTTTTTTTGCATTTTGTTTTACATAAATGGACGGATCCTGTAGGTATAAACGGTCTGTGAAGCAGTTGTTCAAGGTGATTTATAAAAGTAATGTGAATACACAGGAACATGGAACGCATACTCTGTTAAACGCTTTGGGGCGGGGACCTATTTTTTTTAGACACACACTATACATATACTATTTATAGTTACATTAATTTATATAGTTATATATGAATTATAAACGTGTTTATCTTGGCACGGCATTCGCGGCCTTTTTTAATCCACGGCCTTGGAAAGAGATAAATAAAAAATAAGAGGCAGATAAAAATAAACAAATCAAATTCCCCCTCCTCAAGAGGAAGTCCCACTACAACGCACAGGACTTATTCCCCACCCGGGGTTGCATCCTTCGTGGAGCTGTTCCTCTTCGGCAGCTTCACCCACTCCTGCGCAGGGGGATTACCACTCGCCGTCCTGGAAGGAATCCCCCCACCCCCAATTGGTCAGGCTGCTGCGTCCCCGTCCTTTGTTTTATAAGGGGAAGCGCTGAATCTCCAGTTACCCTGCAACGGGGGAGGGGGGGGGGAAAGGGTATCCCCCCTCATCATCTTTCGGCATAGCCTTTTCAGGCTGGGGAAGGGTCTTCCATTTGCCCGGCCAGCCACCCCCTTTTGCTTTAGGACTTCAGACACCCAGGAAGCCCTGCGCCATTGGAGGGTAACCTGTCGTTAGGGCGAGGGGAGGCTCTCGGGGACTCTCCTGGGCGCGGGCTCCCCGCCAAGGAGAAGCTGCCCAGTCTGTCCTCCTTTACCCTCACGCCTTCCCTGCCCAGCCGGACTCCTCCCCGGTCGCCTCCCTGCTCCCCAGCCGTGGTCAGAAGGCGGGAAACTGAACGAGCCCCGCGGCGCTGAAAGATCTTGGCCCATCCTTCTTGGTCGCGCGTGGTGGCTCCGTCCATCCCCGCGCACCTCGGAGGGCCCGCGTGGAGTGGTGGGAGGGGGCTGGCACCAAGAGTGCCGAAGTTTGCAATGGGGATTACAACTCAAGAGACGCATCTTGCGGGAGGAGGAAGTTTAGAAGGGGGAAACCGTTCCTGGGTCAAGGCGCTTGCCAGGGCTGCTTCGCCCTCTTGTTTGCTGCACCACGTGGAGAAGGGAAAGAAGAGGTGGAGAGGGATAAGGAGGGCAGCGTTTCGGGGGGGGGGGGGAGTTGCCCGGGCTTTCAGCTTGAGGAAGGGGAGATATTGGGTGGGTGGGAGGTGTCTAGTCATGCAGTGCATACGGATGGGGCTTTCCCCACGTGCACATCTGATTTTTCGCCAGGATTGCTCCCCGTGGTGTCCGTGGGGTTGCCCTTTGAAAAGGCTGGGAGAGATAATGGTAAACTTATCTAAGGGCATCTTTAACAATAGATAGGGAATCTGTTAGAGACGGGGTTTAGGCATTCTCACGTATAAGAAGACGGAACGCCAAAGCTAAATTATGTTCAGATCAATTGCATCATGCAGATCGGCCTTGCAACAATCCTGTGAAACTGGCAGAATAAATACAGTTCTACTGGCAAAGCTTTAGTTTAGACTCTCAACTTAAGAGTATCTGAAAAGACTGAGGTGGAATTTAAATCCACAAGTGCCAAAAACTGGCACTTAGGACCACTAATTCTGTATAGAGATACTGAACTGTGAACAATTAGAATAATGCAAAATTTTCTGTAGGCTTAACTAGATCTTAAGAGTGGAATAAGATTAATCTGGAATTGATTTGATTTTTCCTATCTCAGAGTTACGTTAATGGCTGTTCTCTAGTCTATTTCATATGCTGAACCCTAAAATAGCATGCAAAAAATCTCATAACTTTTACAGATCTTTGAGGTATTAATCTTGTATACATTTACCAAGGATAAAATCAGTAGGCCCTGCTTTTGAATGAAAGTATAAGAATGTTTAATGAACATACTTTTATTTTGATTATGTACCATCAAGCTGTTTTTTACCCCTATCAACCACATAGACTTTATTGTTTTTACTTTAATATTTTCTTTTACTTTGCCTTTATTTAATTAAAAGTGAAAATAGAAAAAATGGATGAGCAAAAAAATTTCAATAAAAGATGGCCATGTAACACTGAAATCACTCATACTTAATGTACAAATAAGAGCAATTTGTTCATAAATGCAAATAGCATCAGGTCTTCAACCCAGAGGTCCTATTAGCAATTTTAGTTTGCTTTTTTTATCCTGCCTTTATTTTATTTTTTATAAATAAGAAAGTGAACATGCTTAATATTCTTTCTCCTGTTTTCCCCACAACAGTCCTGTGAGGTAGGTTGAGCTGAGAGAATGACTGGCCCGAAGTTACCCAGCTGGCTTTTATTCCTAAAGTGGAACTAGAACTCACTTTCCTGGCGCTGTAACGAGGAGATTAAACTGGTCTTTTCAATTTACTTGTTTATTTCAATACCTTAGTGTTTTACACTACACAACTTCCTCCTCCTGGTTTCCCTTCAACAATAACCCTGTGGAATGGATTGGGCTGAGAGAAACTATGAGTGGCCCAATCATGAATATATATATTTTTGAAGCAATGACATTTTAAACCAGGGTTTTCAGTTCTAATTTATCATGTTTACAGTTCGTCCTTGACTTGCAACCACACCTGGGACCTGAATTTTCATTGCTAAGCGGTGCAAGTTTTAAGTGACTGCGTCTGGTTTTATGACACTTTTTTTTTGCTAAGGTTTTAAGCAAGCGACTAGTTGCTAAGTGAGTCATGTAAATCTGTCTTTCCCCTTCGACATGGTTTGTCAGAAAATCCCAGGGACGGTTGGGAAAAGGCAATCATGTGACCCCAGGACACTGCAACCATTTTAAATACAGGTAGTCCTTCAGTTACAAAAGTTCATTTAATGACCGTTCAAAATTACAAAGACACTGAAAAAAGTGAATTAGAATCATTTTTCACACTTATGACTTTTGTAACATCCACATGGCTAGGTGATCAAAATTCAGGTGTTTGGCAACTGGTTCATACTTACGACCGTTCCTGTGTCCCAAGGTCATGGGATCACCTTTTATAACCTGAATAAGCAAAATCAATGGGGAAACCAGATTTACTTAACAACTGCGTTACTAACTTATCAAGTGCAGTGGTTCACTTAACTGTGGCAAGAAAGGTCGTAAAATGGAGCAAGACTCAACTGTGGTCATAAGTCGAGGACTACCTGTACATGCCAGTTGCCAGGCGCCTGAATTTTTATCATATGGCTACAGGGTTATAAATGTGAAGACCAGTTGTAAGTAACTTTTTCAGCACTGCCGAATGGTTAAGGAAATGGTTGTAAATTGAGGCCTGCCTGTATTAACACTAAAATGGGGAGTGTGCTAGATTTTGAGAATGAGCAATTCCACCTCTGTACATAGAATGTCTGTGTTTACACAATTTGATCGAGTCAACTATGCATCAGACATTGAACTATAAATGGCCTGCATCATAATCTAGACTAAAATGTGATTTCTACTTTAATATTAAATATATTAACACAAACTAAGCTACTCATTCCCTACCCCTAACAATAAAGGGCACTCTTATTTTACATACATAGCAGAATGTGGTTATAAAGGAAAGAATAGCAGACAGAAAATGAAGACTGGGTTGCCAGTCACATAGACTTGAGCAGAATGAGATGCTCCACTTAGAAGTATCTCTTGTTGGGTTATAACAGAATGAACACGGAAGCCTGTGCTGAAAACAGTATTGTCAGGAAGGGGAATGGAGTAACAGAGAACCTAGTCAGTAAAACCCATCATTTTGTACCCCATAATAGCAATGGATGACAAAAGAGAAACTGGGTAAGGGTGGAGATTTCCAATGTATTATGCACCTACTGTAGGTAATGATGATAAACCAAGATTCAGATAGCAACAAAGATAAATTCTTATGCCATCAAATAGCCAACCATATTTTTGCAACCCAGATCTACGTACTTTGTATATGAAAGGGGAGCCAATTTGCAATGCAAATGAAACATTTACTGATAATATCCAAATTATTCTCCCAAGGGTGCTTGAAATAGGGTCAATAAAGCAACGCTTGAACCACAAATATGTTCTTGGAGAAATCTTTTAATATGCTCCTATGCATGTATGGTGAAATCTTTTCTTTCAACACCGGTGGCAATAATGAAACCTGTTTCTTGAATTTGATTTTGGCATCTGGCAAGCAAATATTTGCACAAAATAACACCTTGGTTCTTTAAATCTGAAAAAAAAGGAATTGATTTGTTTTGAATGGTCATTTTAGCCTAGTAAGAATTAGGCAAAAGATTTCTGGGGAAAAAATAATAGGATGGTGGACCTAATACATAACTATCATTTCCTGCTTTTTTGTCATGCTTGTAAAAGTATAATAATATATGGAACAGATTAACACTTTCTCATATGTTGGAATGGGTCCGGGTTAAGCCAGAATTTTCTTGATAACTGCGCAACATGGGCGCCAAAATTACACAAGGGTTATTTTATACAGGTACTTGGGTAATACAATACAGAGATATGTTAGCGAGATAACCTGGTGAGCATTTATTCTAAACTGTCCCCTTTTCCTTCAGTAATGCCTCCTTGTGTACATTTTTAAAAATCTTTTCTTTTTATTGGAAGCCAACTGAGAAAAAATTAATTATAAATCGTACACAGGTAAGGGCTAACAGTGCACCAGTGGTGGGTTCCTAACGGTTCGGACCGGTTCAGCCGAACCAGTAGTGGTTTGGCAGCCTGGATTGCTGGAACCGGTAATGACCCAGGCCTTCATGCCCCTGAACTGGTTCTCCTGTAGGCACTGGCATCTTGTTTTTTGGTTCTGTACATGCGCAGAACATTTTTTATTGTACTGCGCATGCGCACACAGAACGCATCAAGAGCGTGTGTGTGTGCCGTGATCACAAGCGAACTGGCTGTAGTGGCTGCCGGAACCCACCCCTACAGCGCACCTTTTGTACATACATATTGTTTCATATCATCAGCTATAATTTGATCCTTAAATTTGTAATAAGAGAAGCTATCAATTCATGGCTTATACGTAATTTCTGAGGAATTTTAAGAGTTTATCTTAAATAGGTCTTAAACAATAGTTCAGTAACCTTTAGAGCTCAACTTGGTGAACTCTGCAGATTAATGTATCTAAGGTAGATCTCCAAAAACAATATATTTGACTTTCTCAAAATGCAATGCAAATGAAACATTTACTGATACGGTTTCTAGGAATTTTCAGAGAGGCAAAATGGGGGGGTGAAATTTTCATCAAACCTCTGTGGAAAAACTGATTCACCAAGGACAGGCTAAATACATCATCTCTAAGTTGGGTTCCCTTTTGGTTTTCATCTTTTCAGTAGCTGTAGGAAACCTATTTTATTATTTCACATGTTCTGTTCTGAAAAATGGCGGAAACGATAGTGATCTTGCAAGAATTTTTAAAAAATCCACAAAGACTTAAGATGACAGGTGTCTTCCACTCAAATATATGTTACTGTCATTGGTTGTCCTCACTGTTCTTGGTTCATGCATTCTTTAGTTCCTTTGCTTGAATAGTCAAGAGTTGTGCTCAACTTTAGAACTTAATGATTTCCCCATAAAAAATTAATTCCAGCCATTAATTTCTGTGGGACCAAAGAAAAAGTTCTCTTTAGGGAAGATAAAAGTTTTACTCATTTAATATGGCCCACAGGATTCCACAAGAAGCACAGAAATGTGAATAAGTCCTAAATTGTAAATTCACTCATTTTCCTATTTTTGTTCTGGATTTTGCTGCTCAGCAGGGTTTCTAGGTATATGTCCTTTTTTGTTCATATTAAAAACCTGGATAAGGTAGAAAAAAATGTCATATTTTCATAGGGCAAATGAAGAATTTGTCCTTTTTAGTAGTACAGTGACAGAGCAACTCCAATTGTGCTCAGTAAAACTAGAACAGTGTGCCCAGTAAAATGGTTGCAATCAGTGAAACAATTTGTTGTGTTTAGATTATTTTCAGCTGATGAAATGATAGACAATCTTCTAAACGTAGACAGTTTTCCAAAACTACTACATTAAAAAATAATTTGCTCTAAATCAAATCACAAGCTTAATACTATAATCTGTATTTTCCAAAGATCTTTGGTATGTATTTTTTTTAAGTATTCTAAAATGTCCTTCAAAAACAGTACACATATATTTGTCATTTCTAGAAAGGTGTGTTGGATGTAATTGCAAAGTTACTGTTCAACACGTATATATTCCAGGAGGACTATGGGCAGTACTGGAAGGAATGGGATAGAGAATAAACATGGAATGGAATGGATGAAAAGCTGAACTTTTTTTTTTCTTTGCAAACTGTAAAAACAACACAATGGTTGCAAAGAGGAAGTTCCTACATTTATAAATCAAGTTTTATGCCAAAGGCATCTTACTATTCTGCATATAAAAGTGAGAAGTTATAATAAGAAACTAAGGTTGAACAGCATCTTCCCTATACTGTGTTCTAAATTGGGATTTCTGAATCTTGGTGACTTTTAAGATGTGTGGACTTCAACTCACAGAAACCTGTGGCAATGCTGTATAGGGAATTTTGAGTTTTGAAGTCCAAACATCTTAAAAGTTGTTGAGGCTGAGAAAAACTCTCTTAAATGAAAGAGAAAGAGCGAATATATGGGCTTTGGGATGAAGAACTAATCTGAATTCCATTCTGCAGTTCATTCAAACAAATTAGAAGCATAACTACAGATAGTCCTCGATTTATGACCACAATTGATTCCACAATTTATGTTGCTAAGTGAGAAATTTGTTAAGTGAGTTTTGGCCCATTTTATGACTTTTCTCATTTGTTAATTGAATCACTTGTTAAATTAGTAACACAGTTGTTAAGTGAATCTGGCTTCACTTTCACTGCTTGTCATAAAAGAGGATGACATGACCCTGGAACACTGCAATCGCCATAAGTATGAGCCACTTGTCAAGCATCTGAATACTTTGAACGGTCATTAAACAAACTTTTGTAAGTCAAGGATTACCTGTATTGGGTGTTTTCTTTCCTGTCAGTTTTGGGATGCTGGGATTATGAAGCGTGCTCTGCTCTCTTTCCTGTTGACCAATAAAAAAAGAATCAAATAGGGCCCAATCCAAGTTATTGTTGGTCCAGGAACAACAAAGCAAAATATTCCCTCTCCTCCATTCCAAAGAAAAAGGTAGGAACAAAAATTCTACTGCCATGCCACGTTTTAAGAACATATAAAGTTTGGTGATTTGCACACTCAAATCCTGACCATTAATCATTAGTGGAGTTGCCTCATTACTGTCCCATCAGTCTTCCTGCAATCTCCATGTCACACTATGAGGTAAGCGTGACAGCAGAGCTTCGAATTTGCAACCCAGTGCTTTTTCTCAACCCATCCACCCTGGTTTATAACTTCAAGCTGTACAGTGCTTATACCGTTAGCTTCTTCTCCCTCTGAAGTAGAAGAAAGGGGAAATTATCCTAAGCAAAAATTTCTTAGCATCACTTCCACATCACCAGTTTCTGTTTCACTGGTGTCATAAAAATCACTTTATCCTCCTGCTCTACACAAAGGACAAAACAACCACTACCACATCCTTATGCTTTACATGTTTACTCCTCCTATTCCAAAGAAAAGGGAGAAATAGAACTGTGAAGACTTTTACCCTAAGTCAAGTCAGCATTTTTCTGAAAAGACCTAGGTTAACTTCAAGGAAAAGCAATATAGTTTCTCGAATAGAGATCCAGGCTGTTCACAAGCTGCAGGGTTCTGTCATTGCAGAAAGAAAGTTCTGAGGGAAAGGTTCCATTTTCATTACTTTGGTGCAGGGCTGTCAAACTCAAAGGCCTAGGGGCCACATTGGCCCATGGGGTGCTTAGAGCTAGTCCGCAGGGCAGCCATGGAAACGGTGAGTGAGTGGCCTGCGGTGCCTCTGCCAGCTTGGGAGGGTTGTGCTCAGGGGGGCCTCCGTTTTCACTGGCAGAGGGCCAGCAAAACAAACTAAAAGCAAAGCAAAAGGATAAATGTTTTGCATCTGAGCATCCAAGAAGGAGAAAGCAAAGGAAAAAGGGAAAGAGGAAAGACAAATTAAAAGAAGGAAAGATGGGAAGAGTGCAAAGAAGGAAAACAAAGGAAAGAGGGGAAGGAAGAAGAAAGGAGAATGAAGAGGGAAGGGAAAAGAAGAAAAGGGAGGGAGGGAAGTCCTGTCTTAGCACTTGGCCACCGGCAGACGGCAAGGCTCCTCTGGAGGACAAGAGTTTGGCACTCCCTGGCTAGCCTTCCTCCACTAGAGACAGTGTATCCCCCCCCTCCAGCCCTGCCCCGGTCACCACAGATGCCCCTGACATGAATGATGTCAGGCTGGCCACGCCCACCCCAGCCATGACCCCCCTCCCCCACCAGTCAAGCACAACCCTGATGCGGCCCTCAATGAAATCAAGTTTGATACCCCTCCTTTAGTGGAACCATAAATGCTTAGGTGTTAATTGCTTAGACCTCAAACTGAGTCAATGTGGAACCCTGCTTTTCACCTGGTATAAAATCTTGATATAGAACTGCCCTTTCTGTAATATTGAAACAGAATTTTGTACAGCAGTCTTTGACTTAAGGCCAAAATTAGGACTGGAATTTCCATTGCTAAACCGTTGAGTGAATTGTGTCTGGCTTTACGACCTTTTTGGCCATGGTCCTTAAGCGAACCATTGCACTTAAGTGAATCATACGGTCCTTAAGCAAATCCAGCTTCCCCCATTGACTTTGTTTTGTTGGAAACTGATTGGGAAGGTCACTACCAATATTGTAAATACAGTACATACTGTACAAGCAAACAAGCACCCAAATTTTGATCACGTAATTATGGGGATGCTGCAATGGTCATAAGTGCAAATACTGGTAGTAAGACAATTTTTCCAGTGCCATTGTAACTTCAAATGATGGTAAGTCAAGGTCTACCTATTATTTAAAAAAATGGTGGATACCAATAATGATAGATATGTAGAGCAAGCAGTATTTGGGCTGGTTTGCTTCTGAATATTGTACCATGAAGGCAGAAACAAGTAGCATCTGTGACTTGATACAAAGAGAACTACCATGTTTCCCTAAAAATAAGATAGGGTCTTATTTTCTTCTGACACCCCCCCCCCCCCAAATAAGCACTTGGCCTTATTTTCAGGGAGGTCTTATTATTTTTGAGTTACACGAGGCAGCGAGAGTGGTCACCTCATGGCTGCTGCTGTGTTGCAATATTTTCAGGGTAGGGCTTATTTTAGCACATGCGCTCAAAAGCCCGATTGGGCTTATTATTCAAGGAGGCTTTATTTTTGGGGAAACAGGGTATTTTATATTCCAAGTTTTGAGATCAGCACAGGAACACTTGTTTTGATCCCTCTGCAGTATTTTTATAGGATCCTTATCCTCTTCCTGCTTTAATAAAGCATCAGCAATATGTAGTAGTTACAACTAAACACAACACAGCCTTTCTTGCTTTCCTTTAGTGATTCAAGTTTGACAACAAACATGAGTTAAGACAAACTTTAGAAGTTACAGGGTGATTCTTTGTCAGTGTTATGGCTTGGGTTCTCTACAAATTGCACCATGGAAACCTTGTTTATACTTGTTATTTCTATATAGATTTTAAACTTACAGATGTGCATAATTTTGCTCACTTGAGCAGTCTAGTGTAAATGAATGTTGCTTTTACCAGTACTGTGCAGTATTTTGTTCCCTGCAGGTTAAACCTGACCTACCAGTTCTTGGAAAACCATATTTAGCTCTGAAACTGCACTTGCAAAAGGATCAGTGGGAAATATGGCTTTCAAACAACCCTCAAGAGTTTTATTAAAAAATAAATTAGTTATGTATTTTTTACTTCAAAACATTTTTTCCAAAATATCTTAAAATTATATAACAATAGTGATTAAATAACACAATACATCAGTAATATAAAGTACACTGTAGACAGTAAAAACCTATTAGATGTTCTGCACAAGGCTTTCATCCAAAAAGAATATTTAAGTTAACATTTAATGTGTTTTTATGGATTTTACTAATAAGGTTCTGTTAAATATTTGTTTTTATTCATAGAGTCTCCATTTGAAACTTTTGAAACTTTTTCCTCCCTCAAGAGTTCATGAGATCCTTCACTTTAACAAAAAGCATAGCTTGAAAAGAGAAACTAAACAAAAAATAAATGATAGTGTCAAACTGGATGCCTGGTTGAAATATATAATTTAAGTCTGAATAAAATCTCTTTTTTCCCCTGCATGGCTTTCTGTTTTGTTTTTCAAGTTCTGAGCAGAAAATATGTTGCTTTGTGGTTTGGTGGTGGTAGTTATTTGGGTACAAACTAAAAACTAACTTAATTAATATTTTACAATACTTGGAAAATAATTTTAAAATCCTTCCCCTAAAAGTTGTTGCAAAATATCCACAAAGGTTGAACGTTTTCCTGTACAGATCCCAATTGCATCAGGAGTGACGCCAGATAAAAGGATTTGGGAGCAAGTGATGAGGAAGATGCCTTTCTTGAGGCCAAAGTAAATTATATTTTGAGGAAAGAAATGGTCTCAACTGGCATAAAGCAATTTCTTTGTGCTGGAATTCAGTTATACCACTTTGACTTACGTAGGATTGAAATAAGAACTAAGGATGAAATAGGATGGTAGCAATTTGTGCTACATTATTCTGGCATTGGTTATAATAAGTCTCTTTATTAGCAAGACTTGGCATGGAGCCTTTACAGAATGTTATAGATCTGATAAGCCAACATTTTTCTGTTATTTAGAACACTGGAAATGGCCTTATATTGAGTCACTAGCCCAGGGATGTCAAACTTGATTTCATTGAGGGCCGCATCAAGGTTGTGTTTGATCTTGGAGGGGGGAGTGGCCAGATCGACATCACTCGAGTCTGAGGGGGCCCTGTGGTGGCCCAAGCACTCTGCCAGCCAAAACAGGCTCCCAAGTTGCATTTTTGGTTGTGATAGCCTCTTACAACCCTCTGCTAGTAAAATCAGAGCTCGGGAGGGACTTCCCAAGCTCTGTTTTAGCTGGCAGTGGATTGCAGGAGCCAAAAATGAAGCTTGGGAGCCTGTTTTCACTGGCAGAGGTACCGCGGGCCGGTCCTTTGCTGTTTCCAGGGCACCCTGCAGGCCAGATCTAAGCACCCTGCAGGCTGGATTCAGCCCCTGGCCTTGAGTTTCACACCCCTGCTCTAGCCCATTATTAGTCCATCTAACCCAGGGGTGTTAAACTGGCAGCCTGTGGACCAGATGTGTCACACACAGGCAACACCCGCCCCAGCTCCATAGAGAAAAAAAAGTAATACATCACATGAGTTTGACACCCGTGATCTAACCTAATTTGGGCTATTGTTAACTGAGCTGCAAGAATCTGGACAACCATTGGATGGTGGCAACAGGTTTCTAGATGTGTAGCACTAAGTGAAAAGTTGACAACAATGACCAGCATTAACCAAGGATAGAAATTTGAAGTTTTTATGTCTACAGAATTTGTTCTATCTGTTAGAATCCCTTCGCTTTGGCCAAATAACTTTTATTTGGCTTTCACAATGTACCATATAGAAAACATCTTAATACAGAAGCAAAATTAAGCCCTACACAAAACTTCCTATCTGTTATCAGATTAGACTCTATTCACAATTTAATCCACTCTTTCAAAAAGTGGTAACAAATTTAGGAATTTTTCTTATGCAGTCCTAAGCTGCATCAACAGAAGGATAGTATCAACATCATGTAAAAATGTAAGTAGGCTTTATACTACTTGGTAAGACCACAATACTGTGTCCAGCTTTGGTCACCATGATACAAAAAAGATGTTGAGACTCTAGAAATGCTACAGAGAAGAGAAACAAAGATGATTAGTGGCTGGAGGCTAAAATATATGAACAATTGCAAGAACTGGGTATGTCTAAGTCTAATCATAAAAAGAGAAGGACTGGAGGTGACAGGATAGTTTTCCAATATTTGAAGTGCTGTCACAGAGAAGATGGGCATCTTCCTAGTCTCCAAAACACCTGAAGGGAGGACGTGATAAGAAATAACAGATGGAAGCTTAACAAAGAACTAAGCAGAAATTTCCTGACAGTGAAAACAATTAATCAGTGGAATGGCTTGCCTCCAGAAGTTGTGGTACTTCATCACTGAAGGTTTTTAAGAAGAGATTGGACAGCCATTTGCGGTATGGGGTTTCCTGCTTGAGCAGGGGGTTTGACTAGAAAACCTACAAGATCCCTTCCAACTCTGTTACAAAGACACTTCCAACTGAAGGGCTAAAATACAAGTAGTCCTCAATTTATGGACACATTTGAGATCATAATTTCTGTTGCTAAACCAAAGTGGTTGTAAAGTGAATTGTGTCTAATTTTACCTTTTTTTGCAACCGCTTTTAAATGAAATCTGCATTTATTCAATGAATTCAGCTTCCCTCAATGATAAAGCCAGCTGGGAAAGTCACAAATGGTGTGATCACGTGACCCCAGGATGCTGCAATTGTCATAAATATATGCTGATTGCAAAATGCCCAAAGTTTGATCATGTGACCTTGGGGCTCCTGTGATGGTTACAGAAAGATCAGTCTCAAGTTACTTTTATTAATGCCAATGTATCTTCAAACATTTCTTAAACAAATGGTTGTTGAGTCAAAGACTACCTATAACAGTCATGGCTAACTTTTTTTTGCTTGGGTGCCGAAAGCAAGCGTGTGTGCCAATAGCATGCGTGTGCACCACACCAGCACGCATGTGTGTCCACACCCATCCCCCGTGCACCCCCATGAATGCATGATCCCTGTTGCCCTGCCCCCTGTGCATGCACACATGACCACCACCCCGCACTCCGAAGGCCCTTCAAAGGTCAGAAATCAGCTGGCCAGTGCACTTATGCATGCTGCAGCTGACCTAGGGCAAGGGCTTGCGTGTCCTCAGAGACAGCTCCACATGGGCCTATAGTTTTCTCTATCCATCATTGGATAATTAAAATATCAATTTAAAATTCTCTCTCTCTCTCTCTCTCTCTCTCTCTCTCTCTCTCTCTCTCTCTCTCTCTCTCTCTCTCTCTCTCTCTCTGTGTGTGTGTGTGTGTAAAGGTGAATTAAACTTTATTGTTTCTAGGAAAAACTTGTTTACAATTTTTAAAGTATTTAAAGAGCATTTCATGATGTACCCACATTAAGTGTATTAATTTCTATCCCAAAAGTTAATTTAGATACTGGTAGCGATATATGTATTTATAATTTTTTTAATGCATAATCCAGCTCTATATTTTAGTTGTTTACCCTTGGAGAATGACCAGAGAATGCCGAAATAAAATAAATTTATATATACTTAAATGAAGTAAGAGTTCCTCTGAGTGCAATGGGACTGGCTTCCAAGAAAAATATAATGTGTCCTATTGAAAATCACAGGATTTAATTTGATAGTTACATGGGATCCTATACATACGTCCTGCAAAATAGAGGCTTCAACACTTAAGTTTTACATGTTTGTGTGAAAAATAAATAAACTGGCAATAGTAAATATGAGCATATGTCTGAATTTTCCAGACCTATTTTATAAAGCAGAGGGGAATTTGAAGGCTAGTGGTGAACATGCCAATTGTCCTATGGATTTGAAGATCCATCACTATAAGGCATCACACTTATTCCACTTCTACCTTATTAAGCTACATTAATAAGGCCTTTCTAACATACTGCCATACTGTATAGCTAGCAGAATGTGGTAAACTTTATATAGTGGCATCCTGATATATAAAATGGGGAGGTAGCCCAAAGCAACACGCCTGTTTTGTTTTCACCTTTGAGTGGTGTACCAGGACAAAAGTTAAATTGCCTTTAATCAACTTTTAAATTAAATTCACACCGTTAACATTATTATTCCCATGTCTATAGACTTGTGTGCCCCCCACCCCCGCCAGTTCTTGCAGGAAGAATTACCGCCCAGTAGCAAACATTGGGTGGAGGGGGTGGGGAAGACATAGGAGAACTGCAGGCAAGTTGCGGACTTGCAAATTGCGAGTCCTTAGTAAGACTGCCCCTCTCCCCCAGTTTTAGGTGTGCAGCGTACTTTTCTGCTAAACTAACTACGGTTCTCAGGGGCAGCAGGGTATAAAAACTGCCTATAAACTCTGCATTTAGTTTGCGATTAAGAAAATACATCTGTTCCTCTGCAAGCTCTATCAAGCATATTCACTGTCTGGAATCCATTTTTTTTTAAACGAAGAAAATTATGTAAGTTCCCGAAGCAGAATCTGCAATGCCTCGAATTCAATTAATCTTGCATGCCTATCAGTAAGAGCAGATGACAAGAACAACTGGTGATCTTCTTTCAGATAGAGCCTGGCCTTACGTTTTAATTACTTCCAACCAAAAAGGCCCCTTTCTTTGCTCCTTTGCCGGAAAAAAAAAGTGAGCTGTTTTATTTAAGACAGCTTCTACGTAAGTTTGACCACAAATAGCATTAGGAAATTTAACAAGTCCTGTGTGTGTGTGTGTGTGTGTGTGTGTGTGTGTGTGTGTGTTTTCATTTGTCTGACTGCAGAACTTACTCAGTGCTGTGTTTACAGGAAGTGCTAGCTAGCCAGACAGTTTGCTATTCTGGATGGAGTAGCTGATTTGAGTAATAGGTTCACATGATTATATTTGCAAAATTGCAAGTGGGAAAGCTGTGAATTCTAGGGTCCTCTTTAACTGTCTTCTTTAACCACCAAATTATATAATTGCATGTTACTTTCTCCTCTACTTTCTCAGTTCAGTAACTAGCACATAATATATAACTGTGTATAAACTTTCCTTCGCTATAAAATTGATTGTATTTTTTTTTAAATTTCTCTATCCACTCTCCACCACTGGGAAAAAACTAGGAGCTAGCAGTTTTAAGTATGTTTGCCACTTTGATTTGAACAAGTATTTTGTAAAAGGCAACATATATATCAGCTTTAAACTCATTATTCAGAGAGTTTCACAGATCCTGGGTTTTACTGTTGTGAAGGAAATTGCAGGCAACAAAGGAAAATGTACTGATAAAAGAGATACTTATAATAATAAAAGATAGAATCCAAATAAATATTTTTTATAAGTAATTCAAAACGGCGAACATACCTAATACTCCTTTCTCCTCCTATTTTCCCACAACAACTCTGTGAGTTGGGTAGAGTTAAGAGAGAATGACTGGTCCAAGATTACCCAGCTGGCTTTCATGGCTAAGGCAGGATTTGAACTCACGCTCTCCCAATTTCCAGCCTGGTGCCTTAACCATTAGATGAAACTGGCTCTAATAACATTGCATTTATGAATTCAAATATTTAGCTACCGATTTGGAAATAGCTATAATTGACTTTAAAAAAACATATTACAAAATGTCAGCCTTGTTAAGGTTCATATTCTCTTGTAATTATATCCTGTCTGTCTGTCTACTTACCTTGTGCAGCCTTTTAAATAAGAAGACACTAGGAAGTAAAGGACTGTCTTCTTTAGCATTTCAGATGCAGATTAGATTGTTGGAGTATTGGGCCACTGTAAAATCATGATTCAACAACTTGGTAACTTCCAGATATTTGGACTAAAACTCCCATAATCCCTCATCACTGGTCACACTGGTTGGGATGAATAGGGAGTCAATCCTTCTGGAGCATTCCAAACTAAGTACTGTATCTCTACTTCAGGTAAAATCTCAGGCTGTATCTACCCAACAGAGTTGTTAGGAAAAATATGGAGCATTTATGCTATCTTAAAACTCCTAGAGAATCTAACATCTGCATAATGAACAAACACATTTAGTTTCTTCTTTGCCTCCTGTGGCAGTAGCAGCAGGACTAGTTAAGTTTTCTGCTCGTTGTTTATGATTTTTTATAAAATGTGTAAGACTGCTTTAATGTGGGCAAATAGTTTGTGTATGCCTGCAGCCGAATGCTTTACTCCAAACTGAATGATTGCCACGTGATGTGATTCCTTTTTTGTAGCCGACTAAAGGGCTGTGTGCTTATCACAAAAGGCTAAATGCAAAGGTGGTGATAAAGACGTTTTCCTGCCAGGGCAGTGGCTAAGAAAGGAAGGCTTTTGAAAATATCCTGCTCTTTCATTGCCCCCAAAGCTCAAAACTTTGGTGACTCTGCCAGCCTCAGCAAAAGTATTTTCGTATATTTCTCATTTGCAATGTTATTTAAAAAGACAACAGCATCAGGCAAGTTCATTTCAAGAATTAAGCTCTTTAAGAAGTACATTTTTTACACCTTGTCCAAAACGATTGCTATGAATTTATTGAAAATGTTGTTCCAAGTATTTATTTTGGTGAAATAACAATACACTTGCTTAGTAGATTCAAAAAAAGGAAATACTGTGATATGTATTTTGTCACTTTGACATATACTGATTTAAGACAGTCTTCTCCAGTTAATTTATGGGGAAGTTTGTTAGAAGATTGACTCTTTTAAAATAGCTACTGGGGAAGATGGTTTTGTTAGAAAATGCAGTATTTTCTACAGAAAGGATTATTATTTCATGATAGCCAACCAAGGTGAACAGTCACCCTTCCAATTTATCTACAATATGCCAAAAGAGGCCAGGCCTGAGATTATACACCAATATTCTTGGTACTGTACTGGCAGTGATTAGGATAAGATGAGGGCAAAACTGATTGCATTTATAGATTAGAGTAAGACAAAAAGGGAATTATTTGCTTGTTGAATCCACATAATTGAATCCAAACTTTGTGATCTGTAAACTATGTTTTATGGTTTGGTGTATTGAGAAAACCCAATCAGTTGTCTTTTATTTAATAAACCAACTAAAGGAACCATTGTTTAAGAAATGTTTAAACCTGGTCTAAATCTATATCAGTACTGAAGCAAAGCTTCTGGATGGGAAAATAATACATTGTTATAAATGGTTGATAGAGGCAAGTGAAAGTCTTTCAAAAAATTGATCACAATTACTCTAGTGATTTGAATTCAAGATTAGCCTTTAGAGTAAGTCTATTCAAATTATAGGGATTTACATGACTCACAAACTCTATAGTCATACTAATTTAAAATCATTTGCTTGAAGTGTGACTAAGTCTAAATTCAGTCCATAATTGTGAAATTTATGTGTGAACCACTAAAAATCCTTGGAGTGATTAAAAACTTCCACATGTTGCATTTTACAGAATAAAATGTGTGGTAACAATGATTTATTCCCCTTTTTTATTCCTCTATTGTGTTCTAATGAAGCAGGAAACAGCTTCATGTTTACCTAGAAATAGTCATGGAAGAACATTTTGCATTAGAAAGAGAGACAAACAAAAGAAAACTTTGGTAACTGATGGCTTCATGCAAAAACTTATTTTATTTATTATGGAAGAATATTTTTTATTTTATTTTATTTATTTTATTTAAATTTATATCCCGCCCTTCTCCACAGAGGACCCAGCATTTAGCATTTAATGCTGAAGCCTAGAATATAAAGTAAAAAAGAGCTGGCAGTATAGAAAAGATAGTGATTATATATTAGCAAATAAACAGTTAATAGAGAATTCCAAAGAATTTGTAAGCATAAAAGCTGGTATTTCAAATTTTGAGCAACTAATACTCTCCTTCAAAAAAACTATTTTTATTCGAAATGCATTTAATACAATAATACAAAATATTTGAATGTAATTAATTAATCCCCCCATAAAGAATGATTTATTTACTTTAAAAATTGTGCAATAAATGCAGAAGATCTTTAGTCAAAACAGAAGGCACTCAAAATGATTCTTTCTCGTGGGAACTTGCAATTAATGATTACAGTAAGAAATTTTTATGTTTAGAGTTTTAGTCAGCCCAGGATATTCTGTTCCAGGGTTTCTTGAAGATTTTGCTCTCAGGATCCCTCCCCATTTTTACAAATTATGGAGGACCCCCAAAGGTCTTTTGTTTGTATTCATTGATAATTATCATATCAAATATTAAAATGGACACATTCGCTGCCACTTCTCACAATTGTTTGATGTGATTTTAATATGGTTTTATTTTCAACATAGGCGGGCAAATAATTTGGATTTCGAGAAACTGAGGGGCTCTTTGGGGACCCTCCCAGGATTTTAGGCCCACTTTAAGAAATGCTGTTCTGTTCCAGTGCTTCTGAGCCCTGGTGACTTTAAGAAGAGCAGGCTTCAATTCCCATGCTGACTGGAGAATTCTGGGAGTATTAATTTTTTTATTTTTATTTATTTATTCCTCACCTTTATTATTTTTCTAAATAACTCAAGGTGGCAAATACATGCAATGCTCTTTCCTTCTCCTATTTCCCCCACAACAATCCTGTGAGACTAGACTAGTGATGGCTAACCTTTTTGCCCTTGCATGCCAAAAGTGTGGTTGTGCATGCGCGCGTGCGTGCCCGCATACATAATGCAATGCGTGTGTGACACTTCCCTGCGTGCCCCGCCTCCTTATGCATGCTCACATGCCCACCCCCCGTGCTCTCACCATGCATGCGTGCACTCCCCCACCTCCCTAAAGCCTCTTGGGACCAGAAATGGGCTGCAGGAGGGGATGGGTACCGCAACCCCTGCACATGTCTGTGTCCTCCCACTGCACATGGATCTCCTGCATGCATGGCAGAGACTCGAAAATCAGCTGGCTGTCGGGAGGCGTATGCACATGTGCGGTGGAGCAAAGCTTGGTGACAGCTCACGTGCCCACAGAGAGAACCATGTGCCACTTATGGCATGCATGCCATAGATTCACCATCACGGGACTAAGCCAAAGTCACCCAGCTGGTTTCAATGCCAAAGGAGGGATTAGAAGCCCAATCGATTGGCTTCTAGCCTGGTGTCTTGAAGTCCATACATCTTAAAAGTTGCCAAAGTTGAGAAACCCTGCTTTCTTTTATTCCCACTGGGTCTGGCCTTGTATTTTCTAGTCCTCAGTGGCAGTCCCTGAGCATTCTTAATGTTTTTTTTTTATTGCTTGGTTTATTTTCCCCCCATCTGTCTCCTTTTCCACAATATCCCAAATTCTGCATTTTCTGATCCTCTTGATATGACCTTGATGATTGACCCCGTGGTTTCAAAGAGTTCTGTATTACCAAATCTTACCAAATAGCTAGCAGCTCAGCAACCTGGGCTGGTCATGGAAAAAAGCTAAGCAGCATCAGCTGTGTTTAGGAAAGCTGTGCTGTGCTACAGAAATAATTGGAGTGTAGGAGTTAATGAGTCTGTATATGTAGCTCCTATCTGCAAATATTTAAAACACCCCTCTTTTCTTGGGATGGAAGGACTGCCCTTTTACAACTGCCATATAATCCTTGAAAAAATGCAACTGCTTTAAAGATCTGCAGGCAGTTGATATATTCACACCCTACACAATGCAAAGCACCTTTCTGGAATTAACTCCACTGGTTAACACTAATAGGCCATGGCCCAGTAGTTGGTCGCAGTCCAGGGGTTGGGAATCTCTGTGCTATGGGATCCATAAAGGAGAACATGCAGTTTTAGGGCTGCTTACTGTGTACTCTTGTTCTGTAATTAAGGAGTATATCCTCTTATCAGCCTGAAGGCCATATTGGATCTCATTGTACTGGTGTGTTGAAGGATATGCTCCAAAATGAATGGGGCCAGGTTCCATTTAATGAGGGTGGTTCAGGAGTTTTAAGAGGTAGAAAGTGCTTTCAGTATCTGCATGGTTAAAGGCATCCACATAGCCTCCATTAATGCAAAAAAAGGGGGGGTCTATAGAAAATGTATAGTGGGGATCACCTATCCTCTACACCAGATAAGTTGAAAGTAAATATTAAGCATTTCTTGCAAAGGTGATTGCTATGCTTTATTACCAAATGGTTTGTGAGTATGAAACTGTTTCAAAAATTTTTTAAAAACCAGGATGCGTATATGAAATATATGCATAGGTATACCTGGATGCACATGCAATACTATTCAAGAGCTGTTACAGGCACAAAGGAAATGGGCAAAAGTTACGTCTTGCAAGAAATGTTGTAATACATTGCAACCGCTGCTTCATTGATCAGAGCTGCATCTGCCAAGTTTTGGAGAGGAAAAAATAGCCGATGTATGTAGCCATGTTGAATTTTGCTTTTGTTTTAACCCAGATATATTTTGACTTAATTGAATGCAAGGAGATGAAATGTATATGCAAGGAGATGAAATGAAGTAACTCCTCATCCATTGATTTCCTCTTTCCCTTTTGTTACTGGCCCTTTAAGACAGAAGGAAATGCACGCCCAAAGATTGAAAGTGATATTATCAAGGCATCTCTGCTGCCAATTTTCCAATGACTAAGGAGAATGCTAGACTGGAATCTATTACTGTTTATTTCTCCTGCTGGAGTCATGCCTGAAGGAACCTGAACTACTATGGGATAGTAGTAATTACTATGGGGTAAGAGTCTGAGTGACGGGTATGGCACAAGAAGAAGAAGAACAGTTTGAGTGCAAGAGTGGGTAATCCTGGATCAAATCCCCTTTCTCCTATTTTGGCCAATTACTTTCTCTTAGCCCAACCTATTCCGTAGGGTTTTAGAAAAAAGAGGGCTAACCCATGCACCCCACCTTGAGCCTCACCTAGGAAAATAAGGAAGCAATGTATAAATCCGTGATGGTGAACCTATGGCACATGCGCTACAGGTGGCACATGGAGCCATATGGTGTTGCCCTATGTCAGCTCCAGTGTGCTCTCTCCAACTAATTTTCTGCCTTCTGGAAGGTGGGGGAGGGCATTTTTGCCCTTCCCATGCTTCAGGAAAGCCTCCGGAGCCTGTGGATGGCCAAAAACAGGCCCAATGGACCTACAGGAAGTTCAGAAGCCGAATTTCCAGTAGACCTATTGGGCCCATTTTTCACCAGCCACAGGTTCCAGAGGTTTTCCTAAAGCCTGGGGAGGGCAAAAAACGGCCCAACAGGCCTATTGGAAGTCCGGAGGCTTCAGTGAGGCCTGTGTTGCAAGTCCTCGACTTGCGACCGGTCAAAAAGTCCTCGACTTACGACCATCTGCAAGTCCTCGACTTGTGACTGACAGCTGCTAGCAACCCAGTCGCGCGCTGATTGGTTAAAGCGCGTCTGGCTTAGCGCGGGCTGTCTGCGGCATCCTATTGGCTGCCCTGCTTGACCGCTACAGTATAAATAGCTGTCAAGCAGGGAAAGCATTTTATCTCTCTGACTGCGTAGCTCAGGGGTCTGCAAAGTTGGCTCTTTTAAGACTGGGAGTTGAAGTCCGCCAGTCTTAAAAGAGCCAACTTTGCAGACCCTTGGCCTAGCTTGTTACTTGTTTTTGCTGTTAATAAATAGTTAGCTTACCTCAGCTTTTCTCACCCCTCATTCCTTCACAGTATCCAACACTGGCGCCGAAGGTGGGATGCAGATGGTGTTTGCCTAACTACTTGCTGATTCCATATCCGACTGCCTCGGCTCTTGCGTTAAATTTTTTTTTCCCTCTTCTTGCTCTACAACGACAAGAAGTACCACTGTTATTCTAGCCATGGCTTCGTTGCCACCTTTTGCCCCCTTCAATTTGTTGACTGAAACCTGGGGTGCGTTCCTGGAAAGGTTCGAGTGCTTCCTCAGAGCCAACAATAATCAGGAGCTGCCTAATGATAGGAAATGTAGTTTTTTCCATAGTTCCTGTGGACCTGAGATGTTCACGACCGCAAGGACCCTAGCCTCACCCTCAGCTGTATACAAACTGTCTTGGGAGACTCTGATAACGAGGCTGAAGAACCATTACTCCCCCACGTTTTCGAGGATCTGCTGCCGCTATGCTTTCCGGCAGTGTGTTCAAAAGGAAAGCGAATCTGTCAGCCAATTCCTTCAGTCATTGCGAGCGGCTGCTTTTCAATGTGAATTCGTCGACCTCGATGAATCACTGTTGGAGCAGTTCGTCTGCGGGGTTCGGGACCTTCACCTTAAACAAAGGTGGCCCGGCCGGACATCACGCTCCAGCAGGCCGTTGAGGAGGCCAGAGCTGCCAAATTGTCTGAAGTATCAACGGCCGAAATGCACTGTTATCAGCAGCTCGCACCCCCCTCAACGAGCTTGCCTGATTGATGAGCTGGTGCTATTGGACGATTGTTAAGTGGACCAGGTGAATCGCCTCAGGACCCAGCCTCGGTGACTTCCCCCTCTGGCTACCAGCTGGCCAGCCGTTCCTGCCTGCTTTGGCTGCGGTGGGAACCATGCTCGAGGTGCCTGCCCCTTCAAAGCGGCCATCTTCCGCCGCTGTGCGAAGAAGGGACACCTCGCCCAAGTCTGCCGCACCTCCCTACCAACAATGACGCCAGCCGACTACCAGCCGCTGCCTCCAGCTGCAGTTCTGCAGATGCCACCACGCCAGCAGCCTCACCGCCAAATCCCCAGGAGAGATGACTGCTATGCCGTCAGCCAGGACAGTCCAGACCTTCCTGAGGAATCGGTCAGCAAGGCGTTGGCTGACTCAGAGGATCCCTCTTCCTTGAAGGCACTCCCTGCTCCATGGAGGTGGATTTGAGATCTTCCCGGTCTCATCTCTTGAGCCGAACTCGTTAAGCTGTGCCCATCAATCTCCCAAGACCAGCTATCCCCCTCGGACTCCACCCTCAAAGACTACCAGGGGATTCAAATTCCCACCCTGGGTTGTTATTCCTTACAGGTGGACTATGGGTCGTTCCATGGGTCCCTTCCTGTTGTAGTTGTGGGGAAGTCCTTACCTGCCTTGCTGGGGCTTGATTGGTTCCCTGACCTGGGCCTGTCTCTCGGGGATTCATCGGATCTCTACCGGCCTGCCTATCGTTGAGGACACCTTGGCTGAATACGCTCACGTCTTCGATGGTAAGTTGGGGGAGTACAAGGGTTCCCCTATTTCCCTCAATTTAGACCCCCAGGTTGCCCCAATCAGGCTCAAGGCTCACAGGTTGCCATTTGCCTTGAGGCCAAAGGTTGATGCTGAGCTGGACAAGCTGTTGGCGCAGGGAGTCCTGGAGCCCGTCGACTACTCTAAATGGGAGACCCCAATAGTGGTCCCTGTTAAGGCCGACGGGTCTATCAGGATCTGCGCCAACTACAAGTCGACCACCAACCTCGGCCTCCAGGCAAACCCATATCTAGTGCCTGTGGTGCAGCACCTGCTCCATTCCTTGGGGCAGGGCTGCATATTTGCAAAACTGGATATGGCGCAGGCCTATCAGCAGCTTCCGGTGGATGACAAGGCCGCCGCAGCCCAAACCATCGTCACCCACTGAGAGGCTTTCTGCTGCCGCCGCTTACAGTTTGGCATATCCATTGCCCCGGGGATCTTCCAGAGCCTCATGGAGAGGTTGCTCCATGGGCTCCCTGGCGTGGTCCCCTACTTCGATGACGTTCTTATAGCTGCTACCAGCCTATCAGGGCTCATCAAAGTCCTATGGAAGGTCCTTGAGATTTTCAGGGGCGTGGACTTAAAACTAAAGTGCAGCAAGTGTTCATTTGCTGTGCCTAGGGTGGAATTCCTGGGCTTCTTAATAGATGCCCAGGGAATTCACCCCACCCCTAAAATTGCGGCCATCTGGAACGCCCCCACACCCGCCTCCAAGGCGGAGCTGCAGGCATTCCTCAGCCTTTTAAACTTTTACGCACCATTTCTACCTCACAAGGTGTCACTGGCAGAGCTGCTGCATCGGTTGCTCAACCGATCTGCGGCCTGGCGCTGGGGCAGCGGCGAAGCGCATGCTGTTAAAGCCATGCTGACGTCAGAGGCTGTCTTAGTGCAGTATAGCGACAAGCTGCCACTGACCTTAGTATGTGATGCCTCTCCCTATGGTCGGGGCAGTTCTGAGTTATGTACTCCCCAATGGCTCAGAAGCCACCATAGTTTTCTATTCCCAGACACTCTCCTCCAGAGAGGAATTACAGTCAGATTGACAAGGAGGCTTTGGCTGCAGTGTCTGGGTTTAGAAAGTTCCATGACTATCTGTATGGACGGCAATTTACGCTCTTCACTGACCACAAGCTTCTCCTTGGACTTCTGGCCGGTGACCATCCAACCCCTCCCATCCTCTCTCCCAGGATGACCCAGTGGACAGAGTTCCTGGCAGCGTATTCCTATACGCTGCAGTACCATCCTGGCAAGCGTATTCCTATACTCCACAGCGGGTGCTTGCTTTGGGGGGACTGGGTAATCATCCCTCCCTCCCTCTGCCAGTTGGTGCTAGAGCATCTCCATGGGGACCACCCAGGCATAGGCTGCATGAAGGCTCTTGCCCGCAGCTATGTCTGGTGGCCCCGCCTGAACGATGGAATGGCCTCCTGGGTGGACCACTGCTTGACCTGTCAGATTTCCCGCCCCGCCCTCTGTGCCTTCCCGGGATTGGGACATTCCTAGAGGACCATGGTTGCGGCTCCACCCCAACTTCGCAGTTCCTTCCATGGACAGACCTTCCTGATAGTGGTAGAAGTTTACTCTCGCTGGGTGGAACTAATTCTTATGTCCTCCACCACAGCTGAGAGTATAATTAGGGCATTATGCCGCCTTTTCGTGACCCATGAGTTGCCGGACACCTTGGTGACCGATAATGAGCCACCTTTCCTCTCTACTACTTTTCAGGAGTTCCTGTCCATGCAAGGAAGCCAACACATGCCCACCGCCCCCTTCCATCCAGCTTGCAATGGCCAGGCGGAACGTGCTGTCCACTCGTCCAAAGAGGCCCTTGGCCGGATGGATCGAGGCGATTGGCCCTCAAGGCTGGCTGCTTACCTTTTAGGTCAGCATTCCACTCTTTGCCCCCTCTCTAATAAAAGCCCCGCTGAGATATTGATGGGCCGCCGCCTGCGGACCACGCTAGATAGGATGCACCCCCTTTATGATGGGCAGCATCCTGGTAACCTGGGGGCCCCTCCTCCTCGCCTTTTCCAGGTAGGGAATCCTGTATATTCAAGGAACTTCGCGGGGGGGGGGGGCAAAGTGGGTGCCTGCCACCATCACTGCAATAACCAGACCCTGTTCTTATAGGGTCGGGTTCCCTGACGGCAATGAGGGGCGGAGCCACTTGGATCAATTAAGCCGCCGCCACCCAGCGGTGGCCTTCCCTCAGTCAGGCCTCGCCTACCCGGCCGCTTCCATCCAGCAACCAGTTCCAGTTCCAGCCGAGGTTCCGCAAATTCAGCTTCAACCACACGAGGCCTTCTCCCAATCAGGCCTCTCCTACCCTGTTGTGGCCTACCTGCAGTTTTCCCGGTTCCTAACTCCAGCCTTTGATTCAACGTTGCATAGCAATCGACAAGAGGCCTTCACCCAATCAGGCCTCTCCTACCCAGCTACTGCCTCCTGGCAGCCTCCATCCAACTCAAGGTGGACAGCCGCGCAACCCCGCTTAGATTCACCGTCTCTGATGGTTCTGCCTTTGGAGGTAGGCCCTGGTGACGTCACCTGGAGCTACATTCCCTGCAGGGAAGAGTTGCTACAGGCACATCCTACCTCCTCGCCATCTTCAATGCCTCTGGGGCGTTCTGGACAGGTCCAGTGCCGCCCCGCCTACTTGGATGACTACGCTTGCGCGATTTCCGCACATGCGTCCAAGCTGGGGGGGAAGGAGTGTTGCAAGTCCTCGACTTGCAACCGGTCAAAAAGTCCTCGACTTATGACCAGCCGCAAGACCTCGACTTGCGACTGACAGCCACTAGCAGCCCAGTCGCATGCTGATTGGTTAAAGCGTGCCTGGCTTAGCGCGGGCTGTCTGCGGCTTCCTATTGGCTGCCCTGCTTGACTGCTACATTATAAATAGCTGTCAAGCAGGGAAAGCATTTTATCTGACTGCCTAGCTTGTTACTTGTTTTTGCTGTTAATAAATAGTTAGCTTACCCCAGCTTGCCTCATACCTCATTCCTTCACAGTATCCAACAGCCTGCATACATGCTCGGGTGTGTGTGTGCGTGCATGCGCGGGGTAGGGCATCAAATTATGGTTGTGGGTGCACACAGGTGTGGTATCACATGTGCACACACCGTTTTGGCACCCAAGCAGAATAACATTCACCATCACTCGTGTATAGATAGTCCTCAGCTTGTGACCATAATTGAGCCCAAAATTTCTATTGCTCAGCGAGATAGTTGCTAAGTGAGTTTTGCCCCATGTTGTTCCTTTCTTGCCACAATTGTTAAGTGAATCACTGCAGCTGTTAAGTTAGTCACATGCAGTGGTGGGCTGCTGCCGGTTCAGCCCGGTTCAAATGAACCGGTAGTTGCGAGCTGCCAGTAGTCCTGGCAACCTGCCCTGGTACTATGCTGTCCTATTTAGCCTTGTTTTTCATGCCGCATGCATGCATGCTCACAAGGCGCATGAATGAAGTGCATGCACAGAAGGCTGAGTACATGTGCAGATGGTATGTACGCAAGCAATGCATGCGCGTGCACTTTGGTGCTGGGTGAACCGGTTGTTAATTCATGTGTTGCCTACCTCTGGTAACATGGTTAAATGAATCTGGCTTCCCAATTAACACTGCTTGTCAGAAAATGTGATCATGTGACCATGGAACACTGCAACTGTCAACAGCACAAGTCCAAAAGCTCAGAAGACAAACCTCTGATCCTGGTTGACCAACCCAGAAGGGATACCTGTACTCTATCAATTGCCCCATTAAAAAAATTAATTGTCCAATTTGTCCCTGAACATAATAAGGTGCTGGAAGGCATCTAGAGAGCAAAAAAGGTAGAGAAAAATAGGATAGGAGACATTTATACCTGGAACAGGCCAAATTAAAATATAGTTTTTATTAATCAAGAGAAATAGGGAGTAGTTTTATTACAACCTATAGGCAACAGGAATCATTGTATATGTCCAAAGGTGCAGTCAAAGAAAGAGAAAAATCCTGAATATTTTCAGATGTTGAACCATCAGCCTATGTGGCTATATTTTTATCTACTAACTGTATAAACAATGAGCATCTAAAAATACTTCCTGTTGCAGTCTTCCGGTGCTTTTGGAGTTGAAGTCTAGCACATTTCCCACAAATATTTACCACTGTCCGATTGTGCCATAACAGGGTCATTTGTGAAGATCGGAGCTAGGAGTTTAATTCATGGTGCAAATCAAAAGCTGGACTTTAGAACTGTGCTCCAGCTGTCTAATCTTATTTCTCTTCCTTACTCATTTTCCTTCGTTAACTTTTTTTAAATTTAAAAAAAAAAACGTATTTGGGAAGCCTCAGTCTAGAAATATTGACACGGGGAGAGAGAGGGAGAGACGCTTAATATGTTCTTCCTAAGTAAATAGTTGCTTTTCTGCCAGTTCTGATTATTTGGAAAAGAGAAGCTAAATTCAGATATCACCACGATAAAACAGCTGATTTACAGTGAAAGCAGAAACAACACTATGCCTGATTTGGCAGTCTTATGCGTATGCTTCTGTTATTTACCTAACACATTTCTGCCCTGATCTTCAGGTCTCGTAAGAGCCTTGGAAGCAGATTTCAAAGTGCAACAAAATATTGTGAACAGTTCCAATTCCAATCGAAGCCTTAAAATTAAAAAAAAAAAGACAGCTAGTCCTCATCTTACAACCATTTATTTAGTGAGCATTCGAAGTTACAACATCAGTGAAAAAAGTGATTTATGACTTGTTCACATTTATGATGGTTAAACCATTCTCATGGCCACATGATCAAAATTTAGATACCTGGCAACTGGCTCATATTTACTGTTTCCCTGAAAATAAGACCTCCCTGGACCGCATGCGCTAAAATAAGCCCTCCCCCAAAATATTGCAGCACGGTAGCAACCTTGAGGTAACATGCTCGCTGCCTCCTCCACCTCAAAGATAATAAGACTTCCCTGAAAATAAGGCCAAGTGCTTATTGGGGGTGGGGGGTGTCAAAATAAAATAAAACCCTGTCTTATTTTCGGGGAAACACAGTACAGTGGTACCTCGCTTCACGAACGCCTCTCTTCACGACCAATTCGGAGCACGACCAGAAATTTTCCAAAAAATGTGCTCCGCTGCACGAACTCCGCCTCGCTGCACGAACTCCGCATGGCGGCCGGTCCATTGAGGGCGCAGGCGAATTGTGAGTTCGCACTGCGCCTTTTCCGGGCTGCACCCTGCCGCGGTTGTTGTGAGTGACGGGGACGGGTGTGTGTGTGTAAGCGAAGGCGGGGGGGGGGGGGAGAGCTGCCTTCCCGGCCGGACTTTGCAGCTTTCGCCCGTCCCTTTCCTGACTCGGCGCTCCTGCTTCTCGGGACGGGAGAAAGCTGCAGAGCCCAGCTGGGAAGCGAAGGCGGGGAGGAGGAAAGAGCTGCCTTCCCGGCCGGACTTTGCAGCTTTCGCCCGTCCCTTTCCTGACTCGGCGCTCCTGCTTCTCGGGACGCTTCCCAAAGCCAGCAGCCGCGCGGCCAGCCATTCCGTTTCTCGTCTTACTCATCGGTCGCCTCTCGGGGTCCGGACCCGCCGCCCCCGCGCCGCCGCCGTTCCACCCTCACCAGCCCGGCGGCGGCGGCGCGGCGGCGGCGGGTCCGGACCCCGAGAGGCGACCGATGAGTAAGACGGAGAAACGGAGTGGCTGGCCGCGTGGCTGCTGGCTTTGGGAAGCGTCCCGACAAGCAGAAGCGCCGAGTCCGGAAAGAGACGGGTGAAAGAGACGGGCGAAAGTCATGCTGGCTTGCTCCATCGCCCCTCAGCTGCTTTACATTGAACCCTATGGGAAACTGTGCCTCTCTTCAGGACCAATTCGCAACGCGAACAGAGTCCGTTCAAAAATCACGACCCAAAAACAAGGTCAGAACGGATTAACCGGATTTACATTGAACCCTATGGGAAATTGTGCCTCGCTTCACGACCATTTCGGATCGCGACCAGAGTCATTTCACCAATTAAGTTCGTGAAGCGAGGTACCACTGTATTTATTTATTCAATTTATATCCCGCCCTTCTCCAACAGGACCCAGTATGATGGTAGCAGTGTGTCCAGGGTCATATGATCACCTTTTGCAGCCTTCTGATAAGTAAAGTCAATGGGGAAGCCAGATTCACTTAATAACTGTTACCAATTTAACAGTTGCAATGATTCAGTGAACAACTCTGGCAAGAAACATTGTAAAATAGGGCAAAACTCACTTAACAACTATCTCACCTAGCAACAGAAATTTGGGGCTCAATGTGGTTGCAAGTCAAGGACTACATGTATAATGAAAACTCTCTTAAGGGTTAAAAAGCAACCACAAAGAATAGTAATGTTTTATTGCTCACCTAGGTGGCACAAGGGTAAGGTTCACAGGAACTCTGCCATTGCAGAAAATTCCATTCTCTGTTTTTCCATCCACAGAATTTCTTCGGTGAATGTATCAATATGGGTTTGAATGATCTTGCATACAGATCCATCCTCAAGAGAGAGAAAAATTGTGGCGAGTGGGCTGTGTGAGCATCTTAGACAGTTGATTCCTGACCTTTTAGGATTTCATAAAAAGTTTCAAAAGGTATTTTTAAAAGAGCAATCTGTCTGCCATATTTAATTTACAACCTGCTTTTAGTTTGTACAAAAGGCAACATGCATAATGTTCTTTCCCTCTTTTTTCCAGCCTGTGAGGTGGGTTTGGGCCAGGAAAGAGATACAGATTGGCCCAAAGTCACTAAGCCAGCTTCCATCATAAGGGTGGACTAGAACTCACAGTTTCCCAGTTTCTAGTCTGACACTTTAACTTCTGTGTGTCAAATTAGCATTTACTCATGGTAGAATAACATTATCTGATGGAAGAATAATATCTTTATTACCTTACACTGGTGGATTTTTGAAGCAGTATTCAAAAGCATCCTCCCCCCCCCCCCCCAATCTTGGTTCATATGTCCATAATTAGTTTTATCATTGTTTATTAAACAAACCATAGCAGTTTGGTTTATATACGAGCTCATTATAGAGTTGTGAAGAATAACCTTGAGAGTGTAGTAATGAAGGAGCACCCACACACTTTTGATATACAAATTTAGCACAGTTCTGTACTTCCAGATCTGTAAGCCCTCATGTGACAGGAAAATACATTTTATTATGATTATCTAAATGGTTGCAGAGCAGTGTATAAACATACAGGTTTCCTAGTTGTCTTCTTAAAGTACGAGTTAAATGATTAGATGAACTAAACGAAGAGGCAGAAAGAAAGAAAACACAGGCTCTGTGGGTGGCTTGGGGTATGTTTTTTTCTGTCTGCATTCCAATTTTTAATGCATGTAATGCATTTTAAAAAAAAGTAATTTCATCAGAGGTAAGAGTCAGAGTAAGAGTCACTTCTTGTTTCCTGAATGTAAAATGTCTGTATTGGAAACGGGGATAGAGCAATTACAGGAGTGGTAATTAGATTAGATGACAATCAGAGCTAATTACTTCAGATTGCAGTAGGTGTAAATAAATTTCAGGTGGTTCCAAGGACCACAGAAACCTGTTTCCATATGCACATCATCCTGAGTGTTGCAGGAATATATATGTGTGTGTGTGTCTGTCTGTGTGTGCGCATGTATGTATAGCTAATTACTTCAGAAATTCAGAATTAGGTCTGTATGGGTAAATTTCTACTCTTGGCTACATATGAAGAAACCCAGGAACCAATCTCATTCCAGAAACATAATACATTCTGAATCTTCTACTTAATAGGACATTCCCTCTGCTTTGTTCCTGTATACCTGGATTTTATGCTTTTATAGAAAGTAAAGATTATGCAGTAGTATCCCCCCTCCCTTTTAAGAATTCCTTTCTAGATTGGAGATGTGTTTTGGCCTGCCCCAGTTCTGCAATAAACACACGTGAATCTAAGTGATAATACCAATTCTAAACATTTTTAACTCTTACAATAAGAACATGATTAGAGTTACAAGTTTATTCAGTCATTCAGTTCCTGCTCCAAATTGCTTGAAAGTTTATGGCAGAATGCACACTGTAAAATAGAGATTTTGTTTTTAAAATCAAGACTCCCCCCCCCCCCAAATATACACACAAACCCAAATCATGCATATTATGACATCATTGTGGTATTGATGCAGATTACGTATTGCATCAGTTTGATTGTATCATAAACTACAAGGGTGTCAAACTTGCATCATCACATGATATATCGCGACTTTTTCTCCTTTGCTGAAATGGGGGTGGGGTGGCCTTGTCCGCTGTGTGACACATCTGGCCTGCAGGCAGCATATTTGACACCCCTGATAAAGTAGGTGATATCATTCACCTCCTTTCATCTCTCTAGAATGAATAAATAATATTTTAAGATTTCACAGACATTTCTCTCAATCATACTGTTTTGAAGCAATACCCGTGTTTACAGAGTGTGCAAGGTTAGGCTTAAATAGCAACTCAGAGTACTGTCTTCCTCCATTTCTCTCTCAGGGCATTTCCATAGGTAACATTAGAATACTTGCAGTTGGTCAATGCACCCATGGGTGGACAATCAATGGTTTAATTATTGATTGATGTTTATTCTGCCTTTATTGATGGTTTACTCCAGGCAGCATCCATACCTAACACTCCTGACTCCTTATTTTCCCTATAATAAGAATCCTGTGACTCAGAGTCTGACCCAAAGTTACGCAGCTGACTTTCATGCACAACTGGAATTGAAAGTCCCATGGTTTCTAGTCTGGTGTCTTAACCACTAAATCAAGGTGGCACTTTCAATTCATAAGGATATTTATTGAACGGGTGAAATTTTGAATCTGGGTTTCCAGTTCTAATCCAACACTTAAACTTTCTGGGGGTCTTCAATTTACGACCTAATTAGAACTGCATCGTCCAACACTAAGAGATGGGATTGTTAAGGGCTTTATTTGTTGAAACAATCTACCTTCAGACTATCTTGGTTAGATCTTCAAGTCGCTTCTGATCTTATGCCCATCTGTTGAGTCCCTGTGGGTTTGGAGAAGATATGTAAGAAACAGACAATGGGCTACAATAGAAAAGATATGAGAAAAAGGAATTCCTTTTCCTGACTCCCCCCACCCCCACAAAAAAATAAAAATAAATCTTGAGCTGCAAGCTGGTGGACAGGCAACATGGAGAAAAAATAAATAAAACAGCCTGAGTAGTTTACTTAAGTCTTCTCCTATTATTTGCATAGGGGGAGGACCTGTAGTCCTTCCAATATTGCTTGTCTTAATTCTCCATCCCAACTACATGTCCTCAGCTTCCAAATGCCAAACTCAACACTTAATAATAATCAGAGTAGAGCTGGAAGAGACCTTGGAGGTCTTCTAGTCCAGGGGTCACCAACCTTTCCGGACCTCAGGGACCATTAAATTCATAATTTTAAATCCCGCAGACCACTAATATGAATTTTTTTTTTTTTTAAAAAGATAAATAGTATTTAGTGCAATATAAAAAATGCAAATAATTTTTCTGCAGACCACCAAAATTTTCTCATGGACCACCAGTTGGTGACCACTGTATCCAGCCCAACCCCTTGCTCAAACAGGAGACCCTATACCAGGCATGTCAAACTGGCAGCCCAGGAGCTGGATGTGTCTCACACAGGCCATGCCCACCCCAGCTCCACAAAGGCAAAAAACATCACGATACATCACAATATGTGACGCGATCGAGTTTGACCCCCATGCCCTAAACAATTTCAGACAGGTGGCTTAAAAACTAAAATTTGATAAGTCATAATATCTGACCCTGAATCCTATGGAGTCCCTGCTTGATTCTAAACCAGCGTTTCTCAATCTCAACAACTTTAAGATCGGTGGAACTTCAATATTTTCACTTATGCTCCACATTCTATAAAGCAGTGAATAGAAAAAGCAAATAAACAAACATTTGCAGTAATAAGGGCCTGCCTGTTAACATTCAACGGGAGACTCAGATTATTCCCTCTCTGGTGAACGTTGAATATGTGCTGAAACTGACCTGTTAACGCAAGCAATAATTAGTAACTGATTTAGTTAGGCTGGCTGTCTTTATTATATTTCTAATTCCCCATGTGTGATTGCTGTCTTCTCTTCTGTTTTATTCCTGTCTCCCCACTACATTCCTTTTTACATCTAGGATTTGGGTTCGGTTGGTTTAAGAAGAGATTTTCCCATTAAGGCCTTCCCAATATGCAAGACTGCATGATTGCACAGTTATTCTGCCCCACCCCCCATGCCATTTGCACAAGTCTTGTTACATTCCTAGCTTCCAGCAGGAAGATGCAAATCACCTTCCTCCTTTCTATTTTCCTAGAACTGGGCTGAAGCCAAAAGTCTTCGTAAAACACCTAAGAAAGCTAGAAAGGCAAAACTTGCACTTGATTGATGGAACTACAACTTAATAAATTTCTGGAAAACTTAGGAAAAAAAGAGACCTGCCAGTTATCCTTCCTCTCAGTTTGTCACACACTCTGTGTTAAGATTAGCTGGGGAGGGCCCCACTCGTGGTCCTCCACAGAAGCAAGGTCTTCTCCATGGCAGTGCCCCATACTGGGACATTCTCTTGGTACAGAATGGTGAACCTCACAGTGTCTTACTTCAAAGGTCAACTTGATTTCATTGTAAGGAATGAGGCATCTGTAGTGTAACCTCTGTCCAGCTCTGCCTTTTATATGAAATTCTTCACATTCTCTACTGGCTTGCATGTTTGATTACCTTCACTATTTTGTGGCTGACTACTTTAACCAAACTGTTGTTGTTGTTTTTTATATGGAAGAGGCCTGCAGCATTGTTTTATCTACCCTGCCCCAGGCTCTGTTTAGAGGAAGAGTGGCATTAAAAACAAATAAATACAGAACAATACAATTTGCTATAGTTCAGCAGGTTTCCATGAACTAAAAATATCAGATTGAGGATGGCATCTTCAGGTAGGTAAAACCTGAAGCAGCTACTACGCGGGTCTGAGGAGAGGGGGGTGCAGCCAGTATATTATTCCAGGGCCCATGGAGCTCAAAGGAGGGCCATGAAGGGGGAAAATTTTTGAAATTTTTACAAAACCAAATTTGTACCAACTAAATCCAACAATATTGGATCGTTTAAAGCATATGTCAAAACTTCACAGGCAGCAGCAGTGGTGGGCTACGACTGGTACGCCCCGGTACAGTCATACCGGTGCCTATCGGGAGCACTGGGTATCGTTCCTGTTCGGTGCTCCGGAGGGCCCACCTGCCTGCCCGCACTCCTTACCGGTATTTGAGGTTTTCAGGGCTTACGCGCACTGAGCGTTCGCTGCCTGTGTGACACTCCGCCAAGCAGCTGAAGTATTGCAGGCGGTAAGTATGCATGTGCATGCTGCATGTGTTCATGTGGTAGACGCCCGGCCCCGTTGCACCGTACCAGTTGCAACGGGATCCGGAACCCTCCACTGGGCAGCAGGTGTGGAATCTGGATCTTACCATCCCAAATAGACAGTAAACAAGGAAGAACAAAAGAGGGGAGGAAAATTCAGCATATTCGTTGAGTATAATTAAGGTTTGAAGGAAGAGTTAAAGTCAAAGGCAATGTCTTTAGGAAGGATGTCAAAAAAAATGGAGAAAAAAAAGTGCTATTGATGTTTAGGGCAGGGTTTCCCTTCACTGACAAAACAGGAGGAGATATTTAAAAATATATTTTAATATATTTGCAAGTATGTTTGAATGTAATTAGTGTATGTACAATTGTGACATTATTGATTTATGTGTCCATGTGTAGGTGAGGGGACCCATATTAGTCTTGTTCCAGCAGTTAATAATCCTCTCAGCCACCCTGCTGCTACGTGTCAATTATATGCAAATTAATGGACCAAAATTTTCTGAAATGGGAAGCAGCTTCCTGTGTTCTCAAACTTTTGCATTTCAAGGAAGTTTATCTTACAGATCTGTCTTGGGAGTTTCTGGCATTCTAAGAAACAGAACCAGGAAACAAGTCAATGCAGACTTCTGCAAATTTCAAACTTGTTGGGATGATCTCTGGCTTTTTACTGCCGCGATTTGATGCCAAGTATTATTGCTGGAGATAAAGGAAATGTCTGCATTTGCACTGGTGAAAATAAAAATCTAGGGAATTGTGTGACTTATGTTTTAGAAGCCAATGATTCATCTTGAAAGTATAACTGAAACTTCTCTTTAACAGTTGGATTCACATGCGACAGAAGGGAACGTAAGAGCTAAGAGCTTCCGCAAGACACATAACTCATAAATTAAAAAGTAGAAAAAACCTCTACATGAAGAAAGTTGACCTTTGCCACTGAAATCATTCTGCATCCTAATGTAATGCATGTATAATTACTTGAACTCTCTGTCTGTATGTTAAGGGTTCTTCTGCATCTCAATTTTATAAACCTTACCAGAAAAAAATGCAGAAACGTTTTCGGCTACCAGTGCTCTAGTCCTGCAGAATGCACTTTGTTGGGACTTTCCCCTTGGATCAAGTGCTCTTCCCACCCCCACCCACCCCAAAAAAGATTAAACTCCCATTGTTAAAGGAATGCAGTACTGCACTGTACTTCCTTCCAGAGATTTAGAGGAAACATAAAAAATGAGGAAACAGTTTTCTAAGCTAATAAGCATTACTAAACAAAGAATAATCATGGAGATAAAGAGAATGGGAAAGCCTTTGCTCAAAAGGTAGACGTGTTTGTGCAATGGTAAAATAAATAAATCCCTGCAGTTTACAAAAGGTGAGG
Source organism: Rhabdophis nuchalis (assembly GCA_039707465.1). Taxonomy (NCBI): domain Eukaryota; kingdom Metazoa; phylum Chordata; class Lepidosauria; order Squamata; family Natricidae; genus Rhabdophis; species Rhabdophis nuchalis. The sequence continues at coordinate 22,554,350 of CM077644.1, read as the reverse complement.
AGCAGAAAACAGCAAAGAAAGTGACCATGCAAGTAAAATTAGGAACCGATTAAGGAGAATATTTGTAACTCAGGGTTGAAACAGTATATACCGCTTCATAGTACTTTACAGCCCTCCCTAAGCATTTTACAGAATCAGCCTATTGCCCCAACAATCTGGCTCCTCATTTTGCCCATCTCGTAAGGATGGAAGGCTGAGTCAACCTTGAGCCGGTGAGATTTGAACTGCCGAACTGCAGCTATCAGTCAGCTGAAGTAGCCTACAGTACTGTACTCTAACTACTGTGCCACCTCGGCTCTGAATTTTTGAATTGCCTACTTATAGAAAGCCTCTTTTACATAAGAGCTGTCCTCCATTAACAATCAGGAAAGGGGTATTAAGAAGAGAATGGTCCTAGCACCACTCATTGGTTGCTTCAGTTTTGCCCATTATCGATAATCTTCCAATAGAATACCTTATCTAAAAATAGGGGACAACTTCAAACCAATCACATCTTGAGTATTATCATCATACAAGTTATGCTGACATCATTGAATGGATGGGTCCTGGTCATCCTTAAGGTAAAGGTAAAGGTTCCCCTTCTAGGAAAAGGGCGTTGGTACTTACCTGATACGCCTCTATTGAGAACGGTACTCATCTCCGTTTCAAAGCCAGTGCTGTCCAAAGCCAGTGCTGTCCAAAGATGTCTCCGTGGTCATGGCCAGCATGGCTAACGCCAAAGGCACATGGAACGCTGTTGCCTTCCCACCACAGATGGTTCCTATTTTTCTACTTGCATTTTTACATGCTTTTGAACTGCTTGGTTGCCAGAAGCTGGGACAAGTAACGGGAGCTCACTCCATTATGCGGCACCAGGGATTCAAACTGCCGATCTTTCTGATCGACAAGCTCAGCATCTTAGACACTGAGCCACCATATCCCTCTCCAATAGAATACTCATTCAAAAATAGGAGACAACTTCAAACCAATTAGTAGACACACATCTTGAGTATCGTCATAGTACAAGTTATGCTGACATTGACTGGATGGGTCCTGGTCATCCTTAGCTCTTTTAAAAGCTTTTTCAGAGTAGGCATTACTGCTTTGAATTGTAACTCAACTGCAGTGTTCTTGCTGTACTCTCACCTTGTTTGCTAGCAGGTATTTCGTTACCTACCTAGGTAAGATCAAGCAAATGCTAAGCTCAGAGACCACCAAGAACTTCAGCCGTGAGCTACAGGTCTTTTTATTTATTTAATTGATTTGCATTCTGCCTTTTCTAATTTTTGCAAGGCGGTGAATATATCCAACACACACATCCTCCTCTTCCTATTTTCCCCACAACAACAACCCTGTCAGGTGAATTGGTCTGAGAGTGACTGGCCTATGATCACCCAGCTAGCTTTAATGGTTAAGACAGGATGAGATAGTATCCTACTCTCTAGCCTCACTACCCCTGAGGCTCATATAGATATTGGAAGGTAAAATCCGGAGCCAATCCAATTTGTGCATTCAGCAAATGAATGAAATCTTAACAACAGGCCTATGTACCTTATTAAAGAAGACTTATTGTACCATATCTATTGTCACATCTAGTTTTAAATGACTGTTGAATTGCCAAGTGCATGTCGACTGGTTTGCCAGGTTTTTTAAAAACTGCGGTAACCAAGATCCTTCAAAAGAAAGGACTTTTATTTAAACCAGAGGCTTCATTTCAAAAGTGAAAGCCAATCCACTTATAATAACCTATTCTCTTGATCTTTGAAACATTTTTTTAAGAATTGTAGTTTATACATAGTGAGTTGCTCACAGCAAGTTGACAAGGTGAGAGTGTTATAGATCAGCTGATATAGAGTCCCCATCCTGCCACTGGCTATAGAAACCAAGGCTCTCTGGTAACTTAACTTAAGCAACTAATATCCAGTCGTGGTATTCAGCAGGTTCTGACCAGTTCTGGAGAACCGGTAGTGGAAATTTTGAGTAGTTTGGAGAACCGATAAAGATCACCTCTGACTGGGCTATTCTCTGCCTCCCAAGTCCCAGCTGATTGTGAGGAAATGGAATATTTTGCAATAACCTTTCCCTAGAGTGGGGCGGGAATGCAGATTTTACAGTATCCTTCCCCTGCCACGCCCACCAAGCCATACCAAGCAAATGGACCACCAAGAACTTCAACCCTGAGCTACAGTTCTTTTTATTTATTTCATTGATTTGCATCCTGCCTTTTCTTATTTTTGCAAGGTGGTGAATATACACAACACACACACACACTCCTCTTCCTATTTTCCCCACGACAACAACCCTGTCAGGTGAATATGGCTGAGAGAGAGTGACTGGCCCATGATCACCCAGCTGGCTTTCATGGCTAAGGTAGGATGAGATAGTATCCTGCTCTCTAGCCTGGTGCCTTAACCACTAGAGACATTTTGTATGGTAACTCAACTACAATGATTCCAGTGAACTACCCCTGAGGCCCCACCAAGCCACGGCCACAGAACTGGTAGTGGAAAAAAAATGGAATCCCACCTAATATCCCAGATGTTGGCACAACCAGATAATTTGGAAAAATATTTTCTTTGCACTGGAACCCTAAAAGCAAAACAAAAGCAACAGAAAAAACAAAACCCATGGGATGTGGAAATATCTTGTGTGGTTTCCGGCTGCCCGGTTCAACCAGCTGACTCCATCGCTGGCCATAGGGGGCGAACATCTTGCCCCTGTGGATGGGGCGCGCAACTTGGGTGTCCTCCTGGATACCCGGCTGTCCATGGAAGATCAGGTGACAGCCGTGGCCAAGAGGGCGTTTTACCAGGTTTGCCTGGTACGCCAGTTGCGCCCCCTATTGGACCGGGATGCCCTCCGCACAGTCACTCATGCTCTCGTGACATCCCGACTGGACTATTGTAACTCTCTCTACATGGGGCTCCCCCTGAGGTGCACCCGGAGACTGCAGTTGGTCCAGAATGCAGCCGCGCGAGCAATAATGGGAACCGCAAGGTTCACCCATGTAACACCGCTCTTGCGCGAACTGCACTGGCTGCCTGTCATCTTTCGGGTGCGCTTCAAGGTGCTAGTTATCATTTTTAAAGCGCTCCATGGCTCGGGACCTAGCTATCTGCGGGATCGGATCCTGCCCCATACATCCTCACGGCCGATTCGCTGCCACAGAGAGGGACTACTCTGGGTGCCGTCCACTAGACATTGTCAGCGGGCGACACCCAGGGGAAGGGCTCTCTCTGTGGCGGGCCCTGCCCTCTGGAACGACCTCCCCCCCGATATTAGAACAACCACGGACCTCCGTTCCTTCCGTCTGAAATTGAAAACGCACTTTTTCTGCTTGGCTGGCCTAGGGTAGCCTCTCTACTATAGTATTATAGGGTTATAGGGTTTTAGTGAATTGGCATTGGGAATTTTAGTGCAGGGTTTTACTGTTTAATTTGCTTTTAATTGTTTTGTATATTTATGTATATTTATTGTTTTAACTTCCCTGTGCAACTCTCCGAGTCCCCTTGGGGAGAGGGAGCGGTCTAGAAATTATTATTATTATTATTATTATTATTATTATTATTATTATTATTATTATTATTATTATTATTATTATTATTATTATTATTATTATAATATTGGTAGAAAAAGATGCCTCTTTGCTAGTTGTGTTTTAGTGAATTATGCTATGTGGATTACAGCTGTGCAACCCAAAGGTGCGTTTTCAGGAGGCAACGGGACTTTCTTGTTTTTTCTTTGAAGTTGTTTCGTTTCTCATTCAAAAGGCTTTTTCAGCTCTGACAGCATAGGGGGAATGGAAGGATTTATATTCCTTGCAGACAGCTGGTCATTTGCATCCTTTTAGAGCAGGGGTATCAATACAATAATACAATACAATACAATACAATAGCAGAGTTGGAAGGGACCTTGTAGGTCTTCTAGTCCAACCCCCTGCGTGGGCAGGAACCTTATACCATTTCAGACAAATGGCTATCTAACATCTTCTTAAAGACTTCCAGGGTTGGCAAGCTGTTCCAGAGGTTAATTGTTCTAACTGTCAGGAAATTTCTCCTTAGTTCTAAGTTGCTTCTCTCCTTGATTAGTTTCCACCCATTGCTTCTTGTCCTGCCCCCAGGTGCCTTGGAGAATAGTTTGACTCCCTCTTCTTTGTGGCACCCTCTGAGATATCGAAACACTGCTATCATGTCTCCCCTGGTCCTTCTCTTCATCAAACTAGACATACCCAGCTCCTGCAACCGTTCTTCATATGTTTTAGTCTCCAGTCCCCTAATCATCTTGGTTGCTCTTCTCTGCACTCTTTCCAGAGTCTCCACGTCTTTTCTACATCGTGGCGACCAAAACTGTATGCAGTATTCCAAGTGTGGCCTTACCAAGGCACTATACAGTGGCATTAACACTTCACGTGATCTAGATTCTATCCCTCTGTTTATGCAGCCTAGAACTGTGTTGGCTTTTTTGGCAGCTGCTGCACACTGCTGGCTCATATTTAAATGGTTGTCCACTAGGATTCCTAGATCCCTCTCACAGTTGCTACTAGTGAGCAAGGTACCACCTATACTGTACCTGTGCATTTTGTTTTTCTTGCCTAAATGTAGAACCTTACATTTTTCACAATTGAATTTCATTTTATTAGATAGTGCCCAATGTTCAAGTTTGTCAAGATCCTTCTGTATCTTAAGCCTATCTTCTGGAGTGTTGGCTATTCCTGCCAGCTTGGTGTCGTCTGCGAATTTGATGAGTTCCCCATTTATCCCCTCATCCAAATCATTGATCAAATTTTGCGTTGTCACGGCATTGTCATGTGACATATTGGGACTTCCCCCCCCCTTCACTAAAGCAGGCATGGGCGTGGCCAGCGCATCACGCATCTGGCCCACAGGCCGGGAGTTTGACAGCCCTGTTTTATAGGGTCTCTGAAGCACTTGGAGGTTTATCTGTGTCCTCGAGGTCACCTGAGTAGTTCTCCTGGTTCCTGTAGTCTGCAATTTTCATCTGGAAATCCATTCCTACTCCCACACCATTCCAAGGGAATTTATCTCAAATTGTGTAGCTAAAAGTCTGTAGAGTCATCCAGGTCACGGTTGCCCCAAATGTGCTTTTTCAGGAGGCATCTGGACTTCGTTTTTCTTTTTCTTTTGAAGACTACTATCCCTGCTATCCTGTCAGAACTGAAGAAGCTTCTTGAATGAGAAGTGAAACATCTTCAAAAGAAAAAAGGAAGTCCAGTTGCCTCCTGAAAAAGCGCCTTTGGGACAACTATGGCCTGGGTGTCTGAGAATCTCTACAGATCCACAGCTGCACAAGTCACTTCAAAGAAGTAATTTGAACAGCCCATTCATATGAACCAAGCGTTTCTCAACTTGGCAGTAAAGCAAAAGCGTCCTTCGCCGGCTTGGTATCTGGTTGTTTATCTGAATATGTGCCCAAATAGACAGCACTGCAGGAATTGCCAGTACAATAAAGTTATTGCCTTATTTAGGATTAGAGCAAAAGACTATTCCCAAACAAAGGCTCTTAAAGACATAAATAGGTTTGAAATATGCAGCTTCTTTGATTCACTGACCATCCCAGGGAAAGCATGGTTTGTGCATGCACACATAAGTGATGGCAATGAGCGAATGCTTCAAGCATCGGTACTTCACTTACATCAGTGAAGTGCTTTGGAAAGTGCTTTGCAGCAACTCTACGAGTAGTCCTTGATTTGCATGCTCATCGTGGTTGTAGGTCATGACTGTTGTAAAATGAGTTGGTTACACAATAGACCTGATTTTCCTACCTTTTTGTAGCAGTTGTTAAAGCAAATCTGCAATAGTTAAGCAAATTTGAAGTTGTTAAGCAAACACCACAATCATTAAGAGAACCAATGGTTTGATATGGACACAGATTTACTGACAACCATGAATGACGGTTTTCAGCAAAACTATTGTAAAGTGTGGTCACATGAATGCAGGCTGCTGCAAACAGTTGTAACTATGGCCTGCTCAGTGGTGGGTTATAAATATTTATACTACTGGTTCAGGCATGCTCGTGCATGCGCAGAAGCATCCAGGTGGGTGGGCGGGGCCTCCCACCGCCACTACTACCGGTTTGGCTGAACCGGTCCAAACTGGGATCAACCCATCACTGGCCATGTTGCCCTGCAATCAAAATTTGGTCACATGTATGTGGGTGAGCACTGGAAGTTCAAATCCAGTGTGTAAGTAGCCCAAGGTAGTCAATCATAACTGAGAACTGTTTCTAACCAATCAGTCATAAAGACTTCATGTATTACTTTATTAACCTTTTGGAAGGGCCAACTGTGTGTAGTAATTAATGGCACAAGCAGAAACAGAAGAGGAGTTATTTATAGGTGGGACCCACAGTAGATGAGCTCTATTTTCATCTATTTCTATTAAGCTTTGCAAAGTGTGAGACACAACAGGAGTTGCAATCCACAGCATCTAAAGGGCCACAAATTGCAATACTATGAACTGCACTTGTGTGATTCTGTATAACGATCTTATTTTCTTGGGGGGGGGAAATAACGGACAAACTTGAAAAGGGGGCACGTTCATGAGGATAAAATAAACTTAGCAACTTTGCTTTATAAAGCAAAAATCAAGAACAAAGCAACAAAATGAATAATTAAACCCACTTTCTGAAATAAAGAACTGGCCTTTATAATGAAGGATGTAGTGATTCTGAGACACAGTGAGTTTCCATGGCTGAGGTTGGATCACTGCTAATCCTATATCCTAACCACTATACCATGCTGCCTCTTTACTTAATGATTCTTAATCACTAGATTCCCAGTTCAGTTTTGAAAAAGCTAATCCTTCTTAAAGCCAGGGAGATATATGGAAGGCTCAAAACCATCCATCTGTCCATTTGTTTTTTAAGAAGTGATACTATCTTCATTGTTCGGTGCCTTTAGCCCATTGTCAACCACTATTGTCTGATGAAGCAACTTCCTGGTTCATTATGATTGCCATCATATGAAAAGTGTGTCACAATATGGAAAGTGAAATTGTGGTGAGAGATTACCTTAAACCGGGCCCCAAATCTCATTCTGTTATTCATTCTGTATTATGCTGGCAGAATAGAAGATAATTTTGCTAATGTAGCCAATGCTGCACTCGGAATTCAGAACTTTGTGGAAGAGAAATGAGATGGTCCCAGAGGTACTGGTGAAACAAATTTAGTTGTAAAACCACTTATTAAAGATGGGAGGAGAAATAATTTTATACCATACCATACCATACCATACCATACCATACCAGAGTTGGAAAGGACCTTGGAGGTCTTCTAGTCCAACCCCCCGCCTAGGCAGGACCCGTTTCAGACAAATGGCTATCCAACATCCTCTTAAAGACTTCCAGTGTTGGGGCATTCACAACTTCTGGAGGCAAGCTGTTCCACTGATTGTTCTGTCAGGAAATTTCTCCTCAGTTCTAAGTTGCTTCTCTCCTTCATTAGTTTCCACCCATTGCTTCTTGTTCTCAGGTGCCTTCGTGAATAGCTTGACTCCCTCTTCTTTGTGGCAACCCCTGAGATATTGGAACACTGCTATCATGTCTCTCCTAGTCCTTCTTTTCATTAAACTAGACATACCCAGTTCCTGCATGGGTGTGTATACTTTAGAGAGACTGAGGCTGCATCTGTTCATTCAAGGTTGACTCAGCCTTCTATCCTTCCGAGGTCGGTAAAATGAGGATCCAGATTGTAGGGGGCAATATGCTGTCTAAACCACTTAAAGAGGGCTGTAAAAGCACTTTGCAGCGGTATATAAGTCTAAGTGCTATTGCTATTGCTATTTTGTTTTCTCCCTCTTTCTTAATTTTAAGCAATTGCTACCCAGTGCCACCAATTTTACTGTTTTCTCTTTTGCAGTAATAAAGAACCCTGTTACGAAGATACCTAGGTATGTTACCTGGAAAACACAGTCTATGGGTTGCTTTTAAGAGCAATGGATAATCTTTTCCACTCCACTCAGCAATAGCCACATGCATACAGAAATGAAAGTAAACGAGGGGGAAACAAAGCCAGACAGAGGTGAAAAATATCTAGAGGCAAGGTTTATCTGCAGAAAAACAACACGGTGCATGCATGCTTTCTGGTGCCAGCTCTTCCTGTGTTTTCTTTGCTTAGTCACCACATCTTCCTGAAGGCCTTTTCTCTAACACAGGCAGGTGTGTGCTCTTGTACAGTAAAACGGTGCTGTAGTTAAAAAACAGTGGCTTGGTTTTCAGCAAAATAGGAAATGCAGCCTGGTTATCAAAAATATCCTGAATCTGCTTTGTTAATTCGCACAATCTAGATTTCTCCAGAATGCCCAGGGGAATCCATTTCCTAGCTTTTTTGGTGACTCACGAAAAGGTCTTTGTAAAGAGGTTTTTTCTCACTTGCTCCCAGACACAGCACAAATATGCCCCGGCAACTTTTTGTTCAACTGTGTCCTCATCATGACAACCCAGACCTGAGGTAGCCTAAGGTTGTGCCTAGTTGTTCCAGTTGGACAATAATGTTTGTCCTCTTCTGACAAAATCAAGAGGTTTTTTTAATTCTGTTTTTTTTTTTAATCTTCTGTTTTAATTTAGGTTGGATACCATTCTGAAAGAGCACTATTCATGTGCCGCACAGGCCAATTTAAAACAATAACGTGAGATCAGCCAGCAGTGTGTTGCCATGTATTCTAGATTTTTCATTGCTTTGGCCAACAAGGAATTTCATATGGCTATACATTTGACTGTTTTTATTTGTTTTATTATTTCTGATAGGTTATGCCAGTGATGGCTAACTTTTTTGTTGTTGGGTGCCAAAAATGCGAGTGTGTGCATGCAATAGTGCATATGTGTGCCAGCGCCCACATGCACATGCACCCACAACACACACACATACACACACACACATCCTGCACTGCTTGTCTCCAGGTTGAGCTTGGTATTTCCTCTGCAGGGCTGGGGGAGGCTGTTTTCACCCTCCCCAGGGTCCAAGAAAGCCTCTGGAGCCTTGAGAGGGCAAAAGAAATGGGCCCAACGGGCCTACCAGAAGTTTGGGGAGAGCAAAAACAGCCTCCCCCCGACCTCCGGAAGGAGTAGTTGTAATGGGCAGAAAAGAATAACCTTGAATTATAGGGCTGGGACATTGCAGGTAATCATGTCTTAAGGCAGGAGTCCTTATACCATCCCAAGTAAATGGATGTCTAGTCTTTTCTTGAAAACCTCCAGCAATGAAGCACCCAGAATTCTGGGAGACAAGCTACCATATTTTTCGGAGTATAAGACGCTACAAAGTATAAGACACACCTAGCTTTTGGGGAAGGGGAAAAAAATCTGCCTCCCAGCAATTTGCCTCCTTGCAGCAAACAGCCAGTTTCAGTTTCAGCTCAGTCTGATTAGCACAAGCAGCCCAACGATCAGCTGTTTCAGGCTGCAGGACTGCCATAGCCAATTAGGCAATGGCAATTCCTGTAGTCTGAAATGGAGGCTGATCCAACTGATCAGCTGCTTGTGCTAATCAGGCTGTGTCGAAACTGAAGCAGGATGTTTGCTGCAAGGAGGCAAATTGCTGGGAGGCAGAGGCCAAAGGGTGGGGGCTGGGCTACATTTGGTGTATAAGACACACTCAAATTTTCATCCTCTTTTAGGGAGGGGAAAAGTATGTCTTATACTTCGAAAGATATGGTATTTCACTGATTGTTTTGACTGTCAGGAAATTTCTCCTTAGTTCTAGGTTGGCTCTTTTTTCAACGAGCTTACATCCATTGTTTCTTGACCTGTCCTTAGGTGCTTTGGATAATAAGTCAATCGTCTTGTCTCTGTGACTGCCCCATAACTCGGATCCTGCCTCATACATCCACACGGCCTATTCGTTCACACAGAGAGGGACTTCTCCGGGTGCTGTCCACTAGACTTTGTCAGCGGGCGACGGCCAGGGGAAGGGCTCTCTCTGTGGCGGGCCCAGCCCTCTGGAACAACCTTCCCCCCGACATTAGAACAACCACGGACCTCCGCTCCTTCCGTCTAAAACTAAAAACATATCTGTTCTGCTTGGCCGGCCTAGGGTAGTCTCCCTTCTATGGGGTTGTTAATAATTTTAGATGGGGATTTTAGTAATTTTTAACTGGGAATTTTTAGTGCAGGGATATCATTTAATCTGTTTTTATTATGTGTGTATATTTATTGTTTTATTTGCCCTGTGCACCGCTCCGAGTCCCTTCGGGGAGAGGGAGCGGTCAACAAATTAAATTTATTTATTTTTATTTATTTTATTTATAGGAAAACAGCTATCATATCACCCCAATCTTTTTCTTCATTAGGCAAATCATACCAAGGTTCCCTGAGCTGTTCATCCTACAGTTTAACTTCCTGATCCTTTATCAACTTTGTTGCTCTTCTATGCACTCTCTTTCAATGCACTCTTTTTACAGCAGGGGTGTCAAACTTGTGTTGTCACAGTGTTGTCATGTGACACATCATGAATTTTTTTTCACCTTTGCCAAACAAGGCATGGGTGTGGCCAGCATGTGACGCATCTGGCCCGCAGGCCGCGAGTTTGACACCCCTGTTTTAGGGCATCAGCATCTTTTTTGAATAATTGGATGCAGTATTCCAAGTGTGGCCTCAACAGTAGCATAGAGCAGCATTATCATTTCTCATGATCTTGACGCTATTCCTCTGTTAATGCAGAACAGGAGGAAGAGCCACTACCAAGACAATGAGCAGAACCTGAGCAATTGTCTCAGGCAAGATCCTCCTGGTTCTCATGAAGATAAAGGGGAAGCATATTCAGATTAATAAGATTCTGTCACTCTAACCTTATTATACAACCATGTGTGACTTGTTTTCTAGTCTTGGTTTACCTTCAGCGGTTGACAATAAGTAACCTTGTCCTTTTCACAATAATTTATTCAAGGCTCTGTGATTATATAGATCTGGAATATGGAATGGAAGCTATTTTACACACTCCGTTCTGGCTTTGGTGCTATTGCGTTAATTCTTATTGAATACAGACTGATCACAAGCGCAGGAATTTCAGTGGTCTGTTCTACCATATGTATTCTGCATGGCCATTTCTCAGTTGCTCTTCAGGAACTGCTACACACAAGATCAGAAAGGGATTTCTTGGTCTCTCTCCATGACACTTTCTATTCCTTTGAAGCACCAGTCCAAACTGGAGTTCGTCCATTGTAGATTTTATTTATTTATTTATTTATTCATTCATTCATTCATTTTGTCAACAAGTATGATACAAGTATGAAAACACATGAAAAATGGCACAAATAAATGGATATAAATAAGCAAAACATAGCCATAAACACATAAAAAGAGTACATATAAATGGGACAGTAGGACAGTAGGGACCTCTTAAGAAATGCGTAAGGTCCACCTTATTCATGAGATTGCTCCCTCCTGTTTTACCCCATACCTCCCTGTAGAAGAATATGGAGATGTTCTTGAAGAAAAAAATTCAACAACCATTATGTAAACATCAGCTTTTTCTGAAGTGATGTAGGGTTTTGCTGCCTGAGCAGCGAGTTGGACTAGAAGACCTCCAAGGTCCCTTCCAACTCTGTTATTCTATAGTTGGCTAAACAGAAGAGGCATTAGGAAAAACATATCAAGATATCTTCATCTTGATTCTCTTCAGTATAAGAGGAGATAGAAAGGTTCCAGCCTACAACAATAAAGAGGAGGTCCAAGAATTCTTGTGGTTTATGTTTCTCAATCTTTTTTAGCTTCAAGGTTGACACATTATCTCTGGCTTTTGTTTGTTTGTTTGTTTGTTGTTTGTATGCTGGCTTTATTATTTGTACAAATAAATCCAGGCGGCAAATATATCCAACACTTCTTCCTCCTTTTTTCCCTGTGAGGTGAGTTGGGCTGAGAGAGTCACCCAGGTGCCTTTCATAGCTAAGGTAGGACTTGAACTCGCAGTCTCACAGTGAAACTGGTGCCTTAACTGGCTCTTTTCCTGTCAGTGTAGATTCAACACTTTTTGGAAAGGGTGTTTTGTTCATAAAGAGTCCAATTTATAAGCCATAGGTATGGAAGCAGAAGAAGGGCACTGCTACTACATTCTGACATTTTTATGGCTTGCCACCTGTTAGTCAGATAATGTGACAGGTGTCTAAATCTGTCTTTTTCCATCTAAATTCACCTCACTTGCTGGCAGGTGATCCAGTAACCAAGCCAAGAAAATTTACTGATTTTCTTAACTTGACCTGGATTTTTTTTAAAAAAAGGATAATCCCATGGATATCAGGAAAAGGCCTTAGCCCAGTGATGGCTAATCTTTTTGTCGTTGCGTGCTGAAAGCGCATGCACACACCCATAATTCAATGTGTGTGTGATCCCCCCGTGCGCCCCACGCTCCGTGCATGCACGTATGACCCCTGCACATGCACGTGTGACCCCCCTTGCGCATGTGTGCATGCATCCTGTGCAGGCATGTGACCCTCGTGCATGCCTGTTTGCCCCACCTACGCATGGCGAGCATTCTACCACATGCACTCCATGCATGGCAGAGACCCAAAAACCAGCTGGCCGGCGGGAGGCGCACGTGCAAGCAGGATGATGCTGAGCTAGTGTGACGCCTTGCGTGCACACAGAGAGGGCTCTGCATGCCACCTGCAGCACACGTGCCATAGGTTCACCATCATGGCCTTAGCCTTTGAAGACAATAAATCTTTTCCTCTGACCACTGTTTACTTCTTATTCTAACCACAACATTACAAAAGTTAATAAATTTGATCTCTAAAAAGATAAATGTAATGAGGAGATGTTACCTACTTATATGAGAGTGATTTGGTTCAAGCGTAAGGTATAGAGATATTATTACAATACAATACAATACAATACAATACAATACAATACAATAGCAGGGAGATGGAAATTGCTCATTGTTTTACCATTTATATTGTATATTTTACCATGTATATTGATTGTATATTTATGGTTTTTTAGTCTCCCTGTGCACCGCTCCGAGTCCCTACGGGAAGAGGGAGCGGTCAAGAAATTAAATTTATTATTATTATTATTATTATTATTATTATTATTATTATTATTATTATTATTATTATTTGCAAGGCAGGTAGAAAATCTAGAAAAGGTATTTGGCCTTCTTCTTTAACTCGGCCACAAAGATTATAATTAAAACAAACATGATCCAACAACTTATTACTAACAGAGTTTTTGGATGTCTTACAAATCCTTTCCCCTTTCTATTTCTCCATATGTAATACAATACAATAGCAGAGTTGGAAGGGACCTTGGAGGTCTTCTAGTCCAACCCCTTGCCTAGGTAGGAAGCCCTATACCATTTCAGACAAATGGCTATTCAACATCTTCTTAAACACTTCCAGCGTTGGGGCATTCAAAACTTCTGGAGGCGCAATTCTTAAAGACAATATTCTTTCACTGGTATCCTTTTAGAATTTGATCTTTCAGCCTGTACTTTTAAACTTTCATTTTTAATCCATGCCTGTTCTCATTTTTTTAATTATTAAGGTTTTATTGAATCAACTTTTATGAATCTTAGGGAGCTCTGGGAATATGAAAGCAATCCATAGGTAAATAATTAACTGGATATGGTGAAACTGAAGTGGAAGTTAATTCCTTTGAAATGTGGCTGCCTGATTGTAGTAAAGAGCTGCTTCTGAAGACCAAGGAAAGTGTTTATATTTAGGGCAATGGGATTTCAAGAGCCACCAAGTATTATCTTTTCAGCAAGCAAATTGTATAATGTAATGCTTGGTTTAGGAGATGAAGCAATACAGTTTTATTTTAAAGATACCACATTAAAGATTGAGCACTTCAGTTTAAAATACCAGAGTCCTGTCTTTGTGTCCATCTGGACTATTTAAACAATGGAAGAAAAGGCAGATTTGGGTCCAATATAGTCAGCTTTCCTGCTGTAAGTACATTCCTATTTCCTGAAAATGTGTTACATCATTTGCAAGTGGTTAAAGCTAACCTCTCGTGCATGGAAGGAACTATTGTTGTTCAGAGTAGTATGTCTTTGGGAACTTTCCTAGACCAAAATGCTTGGATATTTCTATCAAGGCAGTGAAAGTAGAAAAGAAGCTACACTTTGTAAGTGCTTGCATGAAGACCAAAACTTGAGATGTGGGAGGGAGAAACAGAGAAAACACTGTTATTATATTCAGTTATACAACTTTGTTCCATAAGTTTCTGCCTACAGCACTGCTGTAATTACCTCTGAGTAAGCAAAGTAACTTCTAAGAGATTATCTAAGCGGGTTTTCTGTGCATGTAACATAGATGTTTGTATGAGTAAGATTATCAACCTTGTTGTCAAGTAAAATCAAGCATTTAATAGTGAGTGCAATACCATGTGCACTAATCAAACAGGTGGCAAGAAAGTAGGGGCAGTCAGGCACAACACAGGTTATGTAAACACAGGGTCAATCAAAATGGACTCAAATGTCTATACACCAATGCACAGAGTATGAGGAATAAACAGGGTGAATTAGAAATCCAAGTAAATGGAAGATATGATATTGTTGCCATTAGAGAAACCTGGTGGGATGAACGGGCTGGGAGGGAGGTGGGTGTGGGGCGCCTGGACGGCCTCCACGGCATTTAGATAGCCGCAGCCTTGGGTCCTCCCCCCGCCCACACGCTTGCACGCCCGCTCACTCACTGACATGCCGGGCTTTCCACTGCTTCCCGGCGAGTGGGGGAAGAGAGGGAGGGAGAGACTGACATACACACAGAGAGACAGACAGAGACAGAGGGGGAGGGAGGGAGAGACAAACACAGAGAGGGAGGGAGAGAGGGAGGGAGAGAGGGAATCAGAGAGAGACAGACACACACACACACACATGCAGAGTGACAGATGGGTGGAGGGAGGAGAGAGAGACAGAGACAGAGAGAGACAGAGACAGAAAGAGAGAAAGAGAAAGAAAAATAGAAAGAAAAAGAAAGTGGGAGAGAGAGAGAGAGAGAAAGAAAGAAAGAAAGAAAGAAAGAAAGAAAGAAAGAAAGAAAGAAAGAAAGAACTTATGACCACAATTGAGCCCAAAATTTTGGTTGCTAAGCAGGACCGTCATTAAATGAGTTTCACCATATTTTCCAAGTTGGCCACGCCCACCCGGTCACATGACCGCTGAGCTACTCCCAAAGAACAGGCCACACCTTTTGGCTCTCAAAAGAAATTTCAGTCGTGGTACTGTTGATATTTGGCTCTATTGACTAATGAGTTTGCCCACCACTGATCTAGAGGGACTCAAATTATTTAAAAGAAATAGACCAAATAAAACAGGAGGTGGAGTTTGCACTATGTGTAAGAAGTAACTAGTGTCTACAGAACTAAAACACAAAAATGATGAAAATTATCTTGAATGCATTTGGGTCAATATTAAAGGTGGGGAAATGACATTTCCATAGGTCTATACTATAGGCCACCCAACCAGAGGAAATAGATGAACTTTTGGCTAGTCAGCTAACTAAGGGTATGTAGGAAGCACATCACAATAGTAATGGGGGGATTTTAACTACCCTGACATTAACTGGGAGACAAACACTACACCAAGTGGAAGATCCAACAGTTTCCTAACAAACCCAGCAGACAACTTTGTTTTCCAAAAATTAGAGAAGGGAACAGCAATATTGCCATATTGGACTTAATTCTTACTAAAAGAGATGAAATGATAGAAGGTGTTGAATCTATAGTACCTTGGAGGGAAGTGATCATGCAATATTAGAATTCAACATTGTGCAAGTACAAGTAACAGAACAAAGTCAAACTAGAGTCTTAGACTTTAAGAGAGCTAATTTCAATAAACGTAGAGAGAGCTTGGAAAAGATTCCATGGATGAGGGGGAAACAGCTCAAGAAGCATGGGAATTTTGAAAAGTGAGATTATAAAAGCCCAGTCTAGCACAATACCAATGAAGAAGAAAAATAACAGCTCTCAAAATAAATCAGCGTGGCTGCATAAAAAACTCTTCAACAAATTGAAAGACAAAAAAGACAAGTATAAAAAGTGGAAAGGGGGGCACATAACTAAGGCAGAATATCAGCAAATAGCCTGAGCCAGTAAAGATGAAGTGACGAAAGCTAAGGCTCACAATGAAGAAAGACTTTCAACAAAAGTAAAAAATAACAAAACCAGCTTCTTCCAACATGTTAAAAACAAGAAAAAAGTGAAGGAAACAATTGGTCCATTGTTGGGAGAAAGTGGCAAGAAGGTGACAAGCAACAGGGAGAAAGCAGAACTACTTAATTCATTTTTTGCATCTGCCTTTACACAAAGGGAAAAAACAGTCCAACCTATCAAAAACAGCACCACAAAAAGCAGATTAGGAACACAAGTCCAATCTTTGCTGGCTGACTTTGGGCCAGATTCCATACAGTGGTACTTCACAGGCTGTTCTGATGGCAAAATTGGAAAAGGCAAGGCAACATGCAAGGAAGGGAAAATATGCATGTAAATGAAAATAATACATAATGGAAAGCTTGGCTCTTTCTTAGGTTTCTATGCCATATATTACAAATGGCTTTTAAAACTGCCTTGCTAAAAGATCCACAAGGTTGTTTGCCAGATTTCCTAGAATCTGCAGGTAATTTGCCTGTTCTACAGTATTTAATTTCCAGTGTACCCGCTATGAAACATTTTCCTTGGTTTTTTTTAAAGGAAATGTTTGGATTTTATGTTTGCTGTCGCTGGATAAATCCAGAATAACATTCTCTTTTGAGATCTGCAAGGTCTCTGTCCAAGGAGTCAAGATAGTGCAGTTAGCAAGTAGCATTATTTTATAGATTTGAGAAGACAGAATCAGCAAAAGTTTTGATTCCTAAATAAGCACCCACACCTACGCATCCCAAACTTTTATGCAGTCTTGCACGTAACAAAATCGAGCAAGCCCTACCAGTTTGACATACCTTGGCATATCAGACCAACCCTTCCTAATGCAATACCATGTATACTTTACACACTATTTCCCTTTAAGCTACTCACACCCATCAATTTGCTTTGCTCAACAAAAGTAAAAATCTCATTTTACCAAAGATGTGATCCTATGCATACCATACAGAAGAATAGACTCCATTCAACTAGCCAATGCATGTGTGTACACACACACACACACACACACACACAGATCCATACATAACTCATGCATACAAAATTGCAGAGGCTTAAAGCTTAAGTTCCATTTTGCAAATACTGTAAAAACATTTTCCTTCAGTGGAAGATTCAAGCAAAGCCACCAGCAGCACATTTGCAGTGCTAATTTTGAGTAAGGCAAGTAATTTCCCTCTTTTCCCTTCCACGGCTCTGGGTCCGTTTGGAGAAGGGCGGGGTATAAATTTAATAAAATAAATAAAAATAAATAAATAATTAAAATCCCTGTTTTTGCCATAGGAAAGAAACCTGTGGTCCATGCTTCAGACAGGATACCGTACACTCCCTTTTCAATGCCAGCAGATGTGCTGTGGAAAATTGTTGAAAATTCTTTGAACAGCAAGTAGAGATAAATCAACAGCAGCTCAGTGCAAACAGGAGAAAAGAAGTTGAAAGAGGAATAGACGCTGTCTCCCAAAGTTTAAAAACTCACGAAGACAGCGAGTGTAACCATGAAATAAAGCGATGTTTGCTCCTGTGGAAGGAGACAATGGAAAATGTAGACAAAATATTAAGGTGCAGAGAGCTTCTAATAACTACAAAGATATTTAATGTCAAGATTATGGATTTCCCCAGTTGTAATATCTGACTGAAGCTGAATCATTGGAAAGGCTGAATAAGGGTTAAAAGATTTAACCTTTAAATTGTGGTGCTGAAAACAACACACACCGTGAGGTTATCTTGGATTGTAAGAGAAGAAGAATAACTCATTCAGCGCTAGAGGAAGTCAAACCAGGCTGCTTGTTAAGGAAGTGTTAATAAATAAGCTAGCACTAGTTTGGATACAAAATGCACAGGCATAATGCACAAGGAAACACCGAAGCCCTGGAAAAAGTCAAAACAATTAAAAAAGACTGGCTGATTGTAGAGAAAGTGGCTTGATTCTATCACTGATGACATGAGAAGCAGCTTACAAGAAGTTCAAGCAGATACTGACAACAACCCTGGTGAACAGATGTCCACAGATCATGAAGAGATGACAGTGACTGACTGTTGAGCTTGAACTTAGCCATATAGCATTGCATGATCATTTTCAGAAGTGGGTTTTCATAGTTTGTTCCTGTCTTATTACAGACAAGCTTTTGCAGTTCTTATTGGTGGAATTGTAGAAGGGAAACTCAGAAGGGAAGTACATAAATATAGCAGTTTCAGAGCCAACTATCTCTGAACCAGTGGTGGGTTTCTGCAGGCTCGCACCTACTCGCGAGAGCCGGTTGGTGAAATTTAGAGAACCGGTGAGAGGGGGTTCCACCGGCGTACCTGGAAGTAAATCTGGCCCGCCGCTGCCAGTGACCCAACGGGAAGGAAAGAAAGAAAGAAAGAAAGAAAGAAAGAAAGAAAGAAAGAAAGAAAGAAAGAAAGAAAGAAAGAAAGAAAGAATTTATCATCACAATTGAGTCCAAAATTTTGGTTGCTAAGCAAGAGCGTTGTTAAATGAGTTTCCCCACATTTTAAAAGGTGGCCACTCCCACCCTGTCACATGACTGCCAAGTCACGCCCACAAAATAGGCCACACCTACGGAGTAGGTTCTAAAAAATTTGAAACCCACCACTGCTCTGAACTATTGTGGCCATTCACAAAAGTAGTTGTGTGTCATGTATTATTGCATTGTTGGGCCATTTACACCTGTGGACCAAAAACAGGGGTCTTAACTCGTATCACTCTAAGGCAGGGGTGTCAAACTTGTGTCATCACAGTGTTGTCACATGATGTATCATGACTTTCCCCCCTTCGCTAAACTGGGCGTGGTTGCAACCTTAATCTCATAATTGTATTTGTTTATTTGCTATAGGAAGTGGCTCATTTGTCCATTATAGAGTGTTGTTGGGGGTAAATCATTGCTGTCAGATAGCAACATATATCACCCTGGAAAATCAGATGCATGAACCATATTGTGTACCTTAACAAGTACACAAGCAGACATGAAGATTAAATTGACACTTTTAGTGCCTATCTGTGCCACTATGATTTAATAGGATGTAACTAATTTGTTGCTGTTTTACACTTCAAGTCCTGTTGATAAAGTAATCCTTCACTCATGACCAATTGTGACCCAAAAATGTGTCACTAAGCAATGTAGTTCTTAAGTAAGGCATAACGTGGCCACAGTCAATTTTATAGCTTTTTTGCTATAGTTTTTTGTTTGTTTGTTTATGGAATTTATATTGCCACCTATTTGCCCATGCCAGACTGCTTACAGAAAACATAAAGCCACATTTAAAACAAAAACTAAAAAAACGAATCAAATAAATTAATATAGTACAATATAATAAAATCACCTCCGTCTGCCCGCCCCGGCGACAGCAGATCACTTAATTTAATGGGCTCCATCCCCCTCTGGGTTCCCCAGGCCCGCTGTTAGAACCAGGTCTTCAGTGCCTTCCGGAAGAGTATTAGAGTGGGTGCCATTCTAATCTCTGGGGGAATGATGTTCCAGAGAGGGAGACACAGGGGTGGGTTCCTGCCAGTTCTAACCTCTTCTATAGAAGAAGTTTCACAAGTCTACCATGCCGTTTAGAATCGGTTTCAGCTCCCTCCCCCTGCCCGTCCACACATCATCAAGATGAAGAGCGAGAGGAGGAATTCTGGGAGTTGAAGTCCACAGTCTTAAAGCTGTTAAGTTTGAACACCCCTGGGGGGTTTCTTCTAAAGGGTTAGGGGTGGAAGGGTTTTGTAACTTGACAGCTTTAAGACTTGTGTGCTTCAAATGCCAGAGTTTCTGAGCCGACATTTTGGTTGCTAAGCAAGAGCTTTTGCCCACGTCCACCCAGTCACATAACTGCCAAACCACTCCCACTGGGTCACATGGCTGGCAAGCCACTCCCACAAAGCAGGCCACACCTACAGAAGAGATTTTTAAAAAATTGAAACCCACCACTGGGGAGCCAGGTGTATCTGCCTTGGAGATGGGACCTGCAACTTTCCCTGCCTCCCCGCTCTGATGGGCTGGGTAGATGTGACCGGGCAAGAGACAGTCCCTCAGATAACCTGGTCCCAAGCCATGAAGGACAACCTGTATTTTGCAAGGAAAGGAAACCTCGGAATGTGCTGGAGATGAATAGTGCTATGGTTTTATGACTGGTGGAGACCATAATCACAGAAGATAATGTTCTACCTAGGCTTCTCAAGAGCATGAAGCAAACTCCTTGTCCAGAGAAAAATCCCTTTTATTAATTTACTGTGAATTCTGCTCATTTACATCCAGCAAAGACTTTCAAGAGAGGATTTAGAGAGATAGACCTTCTCCGGCTTGGCGAGCTGCCAGGCCAATATCTGCAAAACTTGGCAAGGAGTCTCAGAGGGTCACGAACCAATTAAGCGAACTAATTGTCTCCTGCGAACGCCACTCCCCTTTTGGTCCTCTTTTATTTCCTCTGGGAGGGGCCATTCATCGCCTTACTCCCAAGTTAACCCCTGTTCTTTAGCTGTTCCCTTCGTCCGGCAACTCTGCACATTCACACACTGGGAAGAGGCTCCAGCTGTTTGTCTGCCTCACTGATGTCTGACTCTGAAGGCAGCTGATAACTGGCATACGGCTCTGGCCTCCTCTCTGCCTCTGACACAGAACCCTTATCAGAGCCTTCCCCAGACTCCCGGACTGGCCCATGTTCCTCCCCAACCTCCTCACTGTCTGAATCAGCTGCCAGCTCTGCTGGCTGCTGGTGCACCACAACAGATAGCAGGACCTAGCCAATTTTCACTGATTTTGTAAGTATCTCGTAGTCCACATTTATCCATCTTGTCTGCCAAAGCCTATAATGGGAGACCTTGCCAAATGCTTTGGTAAGATCAAGATATATCAAGATAAGATCAAGATATATCAATTCCTGATTTCCTACCAGTAATAGTGAACTTTTCCCAAGTGTGATTCCGGTTTAGTCAAGCTCCACAAAAGGAAGCAACATTTGCCATATGCAAAAAGCTTTAGGAGGAAATATTAAGAGAGCCTTCTCACAAACTTACCTGAATGAGCAGGCTTAGCAAGGTGAACCTATGTTTTAAGAAAAAGGAAATGCTGGAAAAGAAATTGGAATGGGATATGCTGGGGGGGGGAAAGTTCTGACTAGTTAGCTGGGTCTCTGAACAGAAGCATTCTTCCTCATTCCAACATTCATGGCAGGTTGTTATACTTGTTTACAAGATCATTATTTCTCACTTCTGCTTAAAAAAGCAATGCAGCATATCATATGCAGCTTTTCTGAAAACCACAGCAGTTCAAAGCCAGAATTCTGAAAGTACAATGTAAGGCTGATTCTTAATTTATATTACTTCACCAATTATTTTGCCAATGTGCATGCTCTTGCAATAAAGCCAGGTTTGTTGAGAAACAAAGTCCATTTAATTCCCTTTTAGAAGAGAGACTGGCAACTAGAGAAATCTTAGTCAAAGCAGACTGACTGTTGAGCATGTTGATGGAAAGTTTGGATAAATAAGTCGACCAGAGAGTTAATAGCCAAAGGCAAGGAATCTAAGTAATTACCAGGTAAAGATGGATTTGTTAATGGGTATCCAATTCAGTTCTGTACATCCCTCTAAATAAGGTGAATGTCCTTAGTCACCAGGTGAATCATACTTTTCAATTACAGTTTAAACAATGGGCAGAAAAGAGGTTTAACCCATGTAATTTGTGACTTGACATGCAAAACACAGTCCATCAATAAAGGCCTTTCCATCAATCTGGAACTACCAAAACAGGGAAATTGTCAAGTGCTAACAGGTTTTAAAATAGTAATGGGTGATCTGCATTTCTGCCATTTGGGGGGGGGGGGACATTAAAACTGGCTACTGCTAATGTCTTCCATCTGCATCTGGCAAATGTTTTGCAGAACAATTCCAATTTTCTGTTGCTAATGTGGTTAAGGGTGAAGGGTAATTGTAATTCCGTACCTCTGTAGGCTCTCATGTTGACTAGTCCAGGGGTCTCCAACCTTTGCAACTTTAAGTCTGAAGGACTTCAGCTCCCAGACTTCTATAGCCAGCAAAGCTGGCTGGAGAAGTCTGGGAGATGAAGTCCTTCAGACTTAAAGTTGCAAAGGTTGGAGACCCTTGGTGTAGACTACAAGTAGTCCTCCACTTACTACCAAAATTGAGACCAAGATTCCCACTGCTGAGACATTTGTTAAGTACGTTTTGCCCCATTTTAGGACCTTTCTTGCCATGGTTGTTAAGTGAATCACTGCAGTTATTAAATTAGTAACAAAGTTGTTAACTGAATCTGGCTTCCCCCTTGAGTTTGCTTACCAGATGGTCATAAAAGTTGATCCCATAATCCTGGGACATTGCAACAGTCATAGAGATGAGTCAGTTGCCAAGTGGCTGAATTTTGGTCATGTGACTATGGGGATGTTGCAATGGTTCTAAGTGTGAATTCAGGCACTTTTTTCAGAGCTGTTGTAACTTTGGTCACTAAACAAGCTGTTGTAAATCGAGGGCTATCTGTAGTATAATGGGATTGTAGAGTCTTAATACTACATTTCCCAACAGCCCCCCCATCCCCACTCCCCATAGCTGCTGTGGTTACCTTAAAGAATTGATGATTTGACATGGAGACAGAGGGTTTGTGTGGGGGAGGATGGATAGACCACTCAAATAAAGCCTGAAAAGGGATTAGGATAAAATACAAAAGCACAGAAGCATAATTTTCAACTCAGAGCTGAAAGAAAATAAAGTAGACACTGAGCCTGTGGGGAAGAATCTATTTTAATTCTTTACCAAATTAAAGATTTTAAAAAATAGTAAGCCCTACCAACTGGAACCTTATGCAAAAAAAACCCATGTGTTTAGAGTTAAAAGAATCCACACGCCATGGATTTATTTCAAATTACTGAACTGAATGAAACACAAGTTGCTCTATTGCAAAATTCACTTCTATTTAGGGGTTTCTCCATTTCCGCAGTCTAATTTATGGCAAGTACATTGCTGTCATAATCAAAGTGTCAATAATCTGTGAGTTGATAAAATTAGCCAGAATTCTCCAAGCAGATCCAATTTCAATCCATCTGTTAAGTAGCTCATTGTTAGCTGTTGTCCAACAAAGATACCTTGGGGATAGTTGCTATAAACGTTTCGCGAAGAACAGCTAGGAAATATTAGTGGTTGGGTTTTTGAAAATACATTACGGCATAAGTTTTAAATGGACTTTTATGACTCACAGGCCATGAATTTATTTCAAATTACTGAACTGAACAGAACACAAGTTGCTCCATTGCAACTTGTCACAAACCTTTTGCAGATGTCATGTAACACAAATACAAAAATAAATACATCTGACAAGGGAAACCTTTATTGCTTACTCTGAGTAATTAATAGCTACAACATGTAAACTATGAATGTAGAGCAAGCTAACTATACTTTCCCCAAATTTCTACTAAGCTTGCTACTGATTCTCCCCTCTTCCTAGTAAATCTCTCTTGAAAGTTCAGGGAGGGGTAAAATGTTGACCAAGTGGTTCAGCCAACTTTTGGATTCAGTTCTTTTCAGATGCATGCTCGCATTTTCCTAGTTGTTCATTATTAGAACCCTGTTGGAGCTTTACTAGATAAGATGGTAGTTGTTCCATTTAATGTCTTCTGTGCTTGCCTCCATTCCTGTGCACAGAACCCCAATGATGATTTTATATTCTGGTGTAATTTTAATGATGATCAGAATCCTTGGTGGTACAAATGGTTTTCCTAGCCCTGCTTTTTAGCTTGACCTCTAAATGGATGTTTAATCAGAAAAAACAGGTGAGTTTTGTGTCTGGCCAGATAAGGGGGAAAGGGGGCAGAAGATGAGTTGTTGTTAGTCGCAAAGTCGTGTCTGATCCATTGCGACCCCATTGACAATGTTCCTCCAGGCCTTCCTGTCCTCTACCATCCTCTCAAGTCCATTTAAGCTCATTTCTGCTGCTTTGGTGACTCCATCCATCCACCTCATTCTCTGTTGTCCCCTTCTTTTGCCCTCAATCTTTCCCAGCATTAGACTCTTCTCCAGTGAGTCCTTTCTTCTCATTAGATGGCCAAAGTATTTGAGTTTAGTCTTCAGGATCTGGCCTTCTAAAGAGCAGTCAGGGTTGATCTCCTCTAGGACTGACTGGTTTGATCGCCTTGCAGTCCAAGGGATTTGCAGGAGTCTCCAGCACCATAGTTCAAAGGCCCATTAAACCTGGTTCTTCCATTCTTCACCTTGTACAGGAGAGCCAGTTTGGTCTAACGGTTAAGGCAGCAAGCTAGAAACTAGGAGCCTGTGAGTTCTAGTGCTATCTTAGGCATGAAAGCCAGCTGGATGACCTTGGGAGGGTCACTCTCTCTCAGCCCAACCCACCTTATTGTAGGGAAAAAGATGAGGAAGAAGGAATGTTATGTACATCTACTAACTTGTGTTACTTGTAAACAGTATTAAATACAGGATAAAAATCTAATAAGCATGCTGAACATCTACCTAGCTATCTAAGGAGGACTTTTGAAAATTAGAAGTCAGTTCTGAATCCTTCTTCACAAACACACTCTTGATTCCTTTCATCTCTTTTATTCCCTATATTGTCCTATGTTTAGGGTCTGTATTCCAACTTTATAAATTGTAATCCTATTGCCAATCTCATTTCTTGTAGCCTATTAATTTTAATTAGTAATTTATACCACTAAGTGGTTCTCAACCTTTATGAAACTAAGGCATATTGAACATAGCAATAGTTTTGTGGTGCACCAGAAAAGTATTAATCTTAGATCTTTATATCTGCCTGCCTACCTGTCTGTCTGTCTATCTAATTTATTGGCCACTCATCTAATCATAGGGTAATTTATATGTATTTTTAATGTATCTTTTATGTAAGATATGGTTTGGTGGGGTGTACAATTTTTATTATGTTATTCACTTATGATTTAGGAAATAAACACAAATTCTGTGGCACATTAGAAAAAAAGTCTTTGGCTCACCTGTGCACCATTTCATGCCAGTTGAGAACCACTGATTTACAGTGTTAACAAGCTACTCTTAAAGCTTATTAGTGATATTTTGGGATTTTTCCCCTTTAAAAAGCAGTGCAACACATTTGATCCCTTTGTAGGGATACAATGAACAACTTGTAATCTATGCGACATTTTTGATCCCTTATTTGTATCTCTCTAATTGCACTTTATTCTTCCCTCCTTTGTGTGTGCCTTTTATGAGACAGAGACAGAGACAGAGAGAGAGAGAGAGAGAGAGAGAGAGAGAGAGAGAGAGAGAGAGAGAGAGAGAGAGAGAGACTCCAATCAATCACTATGCAGGGAAACCCCAAATGGGATTATATTATAACTGATTAGGAAAATCCAATGCAAAATATTGATCCTTCTGCTAGCTCCCCTTGTCCCATTGTGTTTCTGCATTCCCACTGCACTCCATCCCCTGCCAGGGTTCTTGCTCCTTTGGTTTCTGGGTGCTTTCTTCTGCGTGTGGTCCTCTAGGTCTAGGCAGACCACCTACCTCCTCACACTCCCTCCCCTTCAAATCCTTGCAAACCCTAAATTTTCATAGTGCCATCTGATGAATGCTGGGAATTGAAGTACAAACATCTTAAAGCTGCTGAGGTTGAAAATAGAATATTAGAATTAGAATTAGAATTACAATAGCACAGCACAGCACAGAACAGAATTCTTTATTGGCCAAGTGTGATTGGACACACAAGGAATTTGTATTTGGTGCATATGCTCTCAGTGTACATAAAAGGAAAGATATATTTGTCATGAATCAGAACACTTAATGATAGTACAAAAAATGCAATCAGGAAACAATCAATATCAATATAAGTCATAAGGATACAAGCAACAAAGTTACAAGTCCTGCAGTCATAAGTGGGAGGAGATGGGTGATAGGAACTCTGCCCTGGCATTACACGGCCAGTTTTCTTCTCTGGAAGGCAGAGAAATCCTCATCTCTCGGCTGTCCATCACCTTCACTCTCTGGTCCGCCATCTCATAAAGCCACAAGCCATAACTTTCCATTGCTAGGCAAAGCAATTGGCAAAGGACCTCATTAGGACGCCCAGACCTCCGGCCAGACTAAGGAGAGTTGATTGAGTTCCCACACCCACCAGCAAAAGCGAAGCTGACAGTCTGGCTCGGTTCCTAGGCTGGGAAAGGAAAGTTGCTTTTTGGCCAACAAAGGTCGCCTTTTCCAGGGTTGCCTTTGCTCACACGTGCTGCTCCAGCCGCAGCCCTCCCCCCCCCCCAAAAGAGCCAGCATGGGATAAAATCCAGGAAAACAGCCAGGCGATAGCTGCAAGGAAAAATGGACGAGAAGGGGAAGCAGCATCCTTGCTTGTAAAGTTAACTATGCCATTAAGGCAAGGGATGTGTGTGTGTCTGTGTAATTGACAACACTACACAACTGCTGTGCCATCTACTGTGATATTTTTTCAACTTCCTGGTGTGTTGTATAGTCATGATATTTCTTGTTGGTGTCCCATCCATGCATTAACCATATCTTTAAGCTTCCTGTGTACAGACATACATTTTGGTTCATGAAATGTATGTACAGCAGTATTTTTTTTTTAAGCCGACTAAGCTGGTCGCTAGCACAGATTTCATGGTAGCAAATTCTAAAGCTGAATTACGTGTTGCGTTAAAAAAAAAAAAGTATTTTCCTCTGTTTTAGTTCTCCCAAGATTTAATTTCATTGAGTGACGTCTGATTCTGGTATTTTGAGAAAGGGAAACTCGCTTTCCCTTGTCCACTTTATCCATACCATCCATAATTTTTATATCTCTTAGGTCCCTTCTCTTTCACCAACTTTCTAAACTACTGTAAAAAGCCCCAAGTATTACCTCTGAGGGAAGCCATTCCAGATCCTTGATCATCTTAACTGCCCACCTCGGAATCTCCTTTCGGTCCGCTGTATATCTTTTTGAAATGTCACTCAACATTCCAGCAATGACCCATCCACATCTGGAAAGACAGAATAATACAATGGAAGGATACAGCCCATCAAGTTGTCGGGTGTGACTTAGTATTCCTTTTGTACCAGGTTTTCTCAGGTTAACATAAACCAGTATAACTTAATGTTGTGTTTTATTTGACAATCTGTCCCATTCTTGCGAGGCTTACAACCAGGGTTAGAATAAGAGGAGTTTCAAGGTTTCATTAAATAGTTCTTTGTTGAGAGATTAGGCATAATGAAAAAAATCTGGTTACATACAAAAGGTTGATAAACATGGCCACATGAATATCTAAGAAGGCAACACCTTTTCCCAACAGTTTTGTGGCAAGTTTAGGAATGTTGCAGGGTGAGAAAAATTAAATTGTGATACTATAGAGTCAGACTTCAGAGATAGAAGTAGTATCTATTCAAATACACCTTTTAACTTTCTGTTCAGTGTCGAATTTGACAATGTTTCATGGGCATTCACATACGTGACACAAAGCTGGAAGAGTTGGCCTAATTCCTAACTGGTGACAGTGATGGGTGTGGTCAGTCACAAAATACTCATTTTATTAGATGGCAAACAGATGTGGATATTCCTTTGCAGTCTTCCTTCTCCCATGTTCCTTATTGCCTGTTCCATTTTTCTTTTTCCTAAACAGGTAAACACACTGCCAGATGAAGCACTAAGTTGCTGTCATCCATCATGTCCATTTTCTTAGAATGTCTATTTGAGGTCTGGAGAGGGTTTTTCCCCCCTTCCCTCACAATGAAAAAAAATGTAGTGGGTGCTATCACTCTTCTCTGAGATTTCAGTTCCTTTTCCTCTTCTTAACAGTAGGATTTTTTAAAGAAGGAAAATATTGTTGTTGTTGTTAGTTGCGAAGTCGTGTCCAACCCATCACGACCCCATGGACAATGTTCCTTCAGGCCTTCCTGTCCTCTACCATCCTCTGGAGTCCATTTAAGCTCACACCTACTGCTTCGGTGATTCCATCCAGCCCCCTCATTTTCTGTCGTCCCTTTCTTCTTTTGCCCTCAGTCTTTCCCAGCATTAGGCTCTTCTCCAGTGAGGAAAATGTTAGGTAGGCCAATTAAGAAATCTACAAAAGCTGTGATGTCCATAAACAGCACATCATTTACTATGACTTACGTGCTGTGATTTCACCATAATATTATTAGACATTTCGCAAATACTTGTATCATTAAACATATACACAAGTGTACGTGCACACACAGAAATATCTGAGAGAAATTAGATGTGGATAAATGAATTACTTGCAATGCATCTATGCAGCAGTAATTTAACAAGAAAAGCAAAAATGACATTTTCCCCATTTCAACTTGGTTGAACAAATTAAGGCAGCTTGGGATAATGAAGGTTCTTTTCTCTAATTTATGCAATATACTGTTTTCTGTGGTTTACCTTGGCAGCACAACCCACTGGCAGCTCAATGTTCTTTTCCCTGGTTTGGAGAAAAACCAGTTTTTCATGCTTAATCTGATAGCAAGCCATACTTTTGGGTATTGCACTCTCCTCGAGCCCATCGCTCAGGAAAAGTGTGCTGTGCTTGTATGTCTATAACAGGGGTGTCCAAACTTGGAAACTTTAAGACCCGTGGACTTCAACTCCCAGAATTCCCCAGCCAGCCATGCTGGCTGGGGAATTCTGGGAGTTGAAGTCCACGGGTCTTAAAGTTCCCAAGTTTGGACACCCCTGGTCTATAATAACCTAGATCTGTGATGGTGAACCTATGGCACGTGTGCCCAAAGTGGCACACGAAGCCATGTTGCCAGGCATGCACGGCCTTGCCTGTTTGTCTTCTGGGTTTCTGGCACGCATGCGCGTGCGATGATCAGCTGACCTTTGTGCCCACGGCAGTACCAAAACTCAGTTACATATGCACGCTGGCCAGCTGATTGTCATGTGCACATGTGCACCAGAACCCGGAAATTTGGCTTTTCTGGAGTAAAATCCTTTTGCACACAGCAGTGCCAAAAACTGGCCTGTGCATGCATGCATGCTGGCCAGCTGATCATCAGGCACACATGCATGCTAGATTAGATTAGATTAGATTAGATTAGATTAGATTAGATTAGATTAGATTTATTTAATTTATATACCGCTCCCTTTCTCAAAAAGGGACTCGGGGCGGTGCACAGGAAATTAAAAAAGGAAAAAAAAACCAAGACAATATACAAAATTTAAAATCAAATTAAATTATAACCCTGTGCTAAAAATTTACAATAAATTAAGACTATTCCCCTTAAAAACCGATTAAAACAATTTGATGTCAGGCTAAAGGCTAGGTAGAGTTAGGCCAGGCCGGCCTGTTGGAAAAAGTAGGTCTTGAGTTTCAGACGGAAAGAACGGAGGTCCGTGGTCATTCTAAGTTCGGGGGGAAGGTCGTTCCAGAGGGTTGGGCCCGCCACAGAGAAGGCCCTTCCCCTGGGCGTCGCCCGCTGGCATTGCCTAGTGGACGGCACCCGGAGAAGTCTCTCTCTGTGGGAGCGAATCGGCCGCAGGGATGTGTGGGGTAGGATACGATCCCGTAGATAACTAGGTCCCGTACCATGGAGCGCTTTAAAGATGATAATCAGCACCATGAAGCGCACCCGAAAGGCCACAGGCAGCCAGTGCAGCTCACGCAAGAGCGGTGTTACATGGGAGCACCTAGGGGCTCCCATAATTGCTCGCACGGCTGCATTCTGGACTAACTGCAGTCTTCGGGTGCACCTCAAGGGGAGCCCCATGTAGAGAGCATTGCAGTAGTCTAGACGGGATGTCACGAGCGCATGAGTGACTGTGCGAAGGTTCTGCTTTTCCGGAGCATGGCCCCAATGAGTGTGTGCATATGTGTGCAATGTTTCTGCACCACCTTTTCAGCAGTCGGTGCCGAAAAGGTTCACCATCACTGACCTAGATCATCATTAGATTCCAAAGGAAGATGTCCATTCCAGCCATACAAATGGATGAATTTCCAAGCTTCAGACTAAGCCATTATTTGTTTAACCACAGTTTATTGATTGCAACTTAATTGGGTTCATGCATTGTTCCATCAGTGATAACAGACCTTTTCCCTGATACTCAGCTGAAAACTACTTCCTGTTCAACTTAGTCCTTCTTGTCCTCTTTTCTGAAACTATTGTTTTCCTAATCTAAACTGAATGTGTAATTCTACACCAAGACACTATGGATGTTAGTGGTTGTTGTCACACATGATATAATCAACTGGGATAAGAGTTGTGCGTAACTTTTGAAATAGTTAAAAATGTGTGTTAAGAAACAAAGAGGGCATTGATTCAGCTGTCAAGGTGACATATGTCGAAAGCCTATTAAATCCAGTGTGAGAATTCAGCATGACCTTAAGTCTTCCCTTCCTAAAATCAGTAAAATCAGATCTCCATAACATTTTCATCACAACATTCCCTGTTAGTCTTTAATAAGCATACAGCCATTATTCCTTCCTCAAATACTGTCTAGTGCTGCTTTTAATTTAATTCTAGACAGTAAAGTTAAAATTCTAGACAGAGTACCTAATTCTTAATAAAATGATACTGTTTTTAGACAGGACAGAACTGGATGCATGTTATTTGCTATTTCATGCCAAAAATTGTTTTAGATTAAGCATTTGGACTACATTCTGCTTTGTATCATTACATCCGCATGGGTTTATTAATACAAGAAGAGTAAATTGGGGTCTTAATTGAAAGTAAAACATTGTCGGATGACACATAGGGACACAAAACAGTCTCTTTCATAGTGATTCATATCTATAGCCTGTTAGAAACAAACTTTGAGGGGAGAAAACGTCTAGGGGATATATTGCTTTGTTTAGACTGGAAAAATATCGTTTGAGTCTTTTGGAGATTTTTTTTAAAAACAAATTTTTACTTAATAAGTTAAAGTCCTTGAGTCAAACTCAGTATCTGGATAACTTCATGGAAATGCCTGTGGGGTTTTCTTCCCTTTGACTTCTGGAATGTTTTTCTACAGCCCTAGGATTTCCTAGTGGTCTCCCACCCAAATGGTAAAAAGATCTGGCTACAAGCTGTGACCAACCTGGGTCTGTTCCTGTATTTGACTAGCCAGTGTCTTTTGCTGTTGTGTTTCATTTTGGAAGCTATTTCAAAGCCAATAGGTATTTAAAATATGCTATAGAAATCATGGAACTGATTACACATGCAGAAGCATTTCCAGATGGCTCAGATGAGTGAACATGTCAGTAGTTATTCAAACAAACAAACGGGCGATTAAGCAAGACATTTCCTCCAACAACAAAAGTGAGATCATCTGAAACTATCCATAAGAAGTAGTAGATTCCAGCTCCCAGAATTCCTGGCCCCGACTTGCTAAGAATCACTTAAATCAGTGTTTCTCAACCATGGCAATATTAAAGCCTGTGGACTTCAACTCCCAGAATTCCCCAGGCAGCAAGGTCTTAACTTCTTAAGACTGATTTAAATTATTCTTTTCCAGCCTGATTAATCTCCAAATGAGTGATTCCTACCCACCAGTATGTTGACTTGGGTTAATAGGAACAAAACACTTTTGGAATGTACCAGGCTGAAGCAATTCCTTAAAATTGCTAGAATTATTGGCAATAGTCATCCTGGCTGGAGAATTCTGGAAGCTGAAGTCCACAAAGCTGGAAATTGTGCAATCCTGATACATAGCTTGTGATCAGCATATGGTTGTCAATTCACATAATATATGAATATATGACATGCAAATATGTAGCTAAAATTTGATTTTGATTTTGATTTTATTCGATTTATATACCGCCCTATTTTCACCTAAAAGGGACTCAGGGCGGTGAGATATAACTGGAGACTGTTCCCAAGATCATACAGGTCTTTGCAACATGTGGTAAAACATCAGCAACTTTATATTCATAGGTGATATCATCAAAGGAGTCTCTGCTCTTTTTTTTTCTGTGTGTGGCAAAGAGGACACATTGTCCTATTAGTAACATTTTTAGAATGCCATATTTGTGGAAATGATGCTGTTTTCTACTACAAGTATCTTTGACTCATCAATGCTCCGGACGTGGTATTCTGCCGGTTCGGCCAGATTCAGGCGAACTGGTAGTGACGTCGTCAGGAGGCTCCGCCCACCTACCCAGACATCATCACAGACACTCTGCGCATGTGCAGAAGCGCCATGCACAAGCAAAGCGCATGTCCACATTCTCCCGGTTCCGAATCAGGAGTGACGATAAGAGGATTTCATGCCTGCAATGCTCATACTTATGTGTCTAACAGTGTCCCTATAATGTGATAAAAACTTGAGTGAATGACAACTAGCATGGATTTGTGATAGTTGCAGCAACCCTGGGCATATGTGATCATCATTTGCAATCTTTCTAAGAGGCTTCTGATGAGCAAAGTTAATGGGGTAGGCCAGATCCACTTAATGATCACATTCTTTAGTGACAGATGTTCTGGTCCCAAATATGGTTGTAAATCAAGGACTGACTGTAGAACAGAAGTGTTTTGAGCAAGAGCCACAGTGAACATTTTTTGAGAAGCTAAATAAGAGAAGTCCATGGAGGTGGGATCTGGTTAAAAAAAGGCAAGATAGTGGCTGTGTCCCACCCCTGTTAATGTCATATCTGAGAAAATGACAAAGCTTCCATTGAGTGAGTACCATCTTGTCTTTTGGGGCCTCCTGCCAATTCCTATATTATGGATAGAGCCTTTTCCCAAAGATGTCTATAGAGATTCTCGGTCATGCAGGTCATGGTTGTCCCAAAGGTGCGTTTTCAGGAGGCAACTGGGCTTTCTGTTTTTTCTTTGAAGACGTTTCGCTTCTCATCCAAGAAGCCTCTTCAGCTCTGACTATCATCCAAGAAGCTTCTTCAGATGTCACTGTCATCCAAGAAACTTCTTCAGCTCTGACAGTCAGAGCTGAAGAAGCTTCTGGGATGAGAAGTGAAACGTCTTCAAAGAAAAACCAGCAAGTCTAGCTGCCTCTTGAAAAAGCATCTTTGGGGTTTATCTCATAGACTGGGCAGAACTTGGTTTTGCAGACTATTTGAAGGTTTCTATTTTTAGTTATGATACATAGAACCTGGTTTCATGGGTTAAGCTAGTTAGACTACCTTCAAATGACCTTGTAGTGATGTTCAGAGGCAGCTCTGAAGGCTACTGGGAGAGGTACTTGGGACAGCAAGGTGCTCTGGGGCTGAAGGTCACCCATTGTAGTACTTCCATACTAGAAACCAAGAAGAAACCACGGTCCTAAGGAACCAGAGGGCAGGAAAAGAAGTAATGGGTGGAAGTTTGTTAAAGAGAGACCCAACCTAGAATAAATTTTCAGATAGGGTGAACTGTTAACCCTTCCTGAGGTTGTCAATCAATCAATCAATCAATCAAATTCGGATTTATTAACCGCACCCTCTCCCCACAGGGACCCGGGGCGGTGCACAGGAGAAACTAAAAACAATATAGAATAAATACAAAATACATACTTAAAACATAATTAAACAGTGTTACCCGTGCTAAAACTAATTAAGAACCCATTAAAATACATTTAGAATCAATAGACAGAGAGAATTATTCAAGGCCGGCCAGTCGAAAGAAATAGGTCTTCAATTTCGTACGGAAGGAGCGGAGGTCGGTGGTCGTTCTGATATCAGGGGGAAGGTCGTTCCAGAGGGCCGGGCCCGCCACAGAGAGAGCCCTTCCCCTGGGCGTCGCCCGCTGACAAAGTCTAGTGGACGGCACCCGGAGAAGTCCCTGTCTGTGGGAGCGAATCGGTCGTGAGGAAGTATGGGGCAGGATCCGATCTCGCAGATAGCTAGGTCCCGAGCCATGGAGCGCTTTGAAGATGATAATTAACACCTTGAAGCGCACCCGGAAGACGACAGGTAGCCAGTGCAGCTCGCGCAAGAGCGGTGTAACGTGGGTAAACCTGGTTGTCCCCATAATTGCTCGCGCGGCTGCATTCTGAACTATCTGAAGCCTCCGGGTGCACCTCAAGGGGAGCCCCATGTAGAGAGAGTTACAGTAGTCCAGTCGGGATGTCACGAGGGCATGAGTGACTGTGCGAAGGGCGTCCCGATCCAATAGGGGGCGCAATTGGCGTACCAGGCGAACCTGGTAAAACGCCCTCCTGGCCACGGCTGTCACTTGCTCTTCCATAGACAGCCGGGTATCCAGGAGGACACCCAAATTGCGCGCCCCATCCACAGGGGCAAGATGTTCGCCCCCTATGGCCAGCGTTGGAGAGAGCTGGTTGAATCGGGCAGCCGGAAACCACAGCCACTCGGTCTTGGTCGGGTTGAGCCTAAGTCCGTTACTTCCCATCCAGATCCGCACGGCTTCCAGGCACTGGCACATCACCGCTACGGCATCGTTGGGGTGGTTTGGGGTAGATATGTACAGCTGGGTGTCATCAGCGTACAGGTGGTACTCTACCCCAAAACCACGGATGATCTCACCCAGCGGCTTCATGTATGCATTAAACAGGAGAGGCGAGAGGACCGACCCCTGAGGCACCCCGCATGTGAGGGGTCTCGGGGTTGACCTCTGCTCTCCTGCCCGCACAAATTGCGATCGGCCAGAGAGGTAGGAGGAGAACCACCGTAAAACGGTGCCTCCCACCCCCAACCCCCCCCAGCCGATGCAATAGGATACCATGGTCGATGGTATCGAAAGCCGCCGAGAGGTCTAATAGGACCAGGATGGAGGAACATCCCCCATCTCTGGCCCTCCAGAGATCATCTACCAACGCGACCAATGCCGTCTCGGTGCTATGCCTGGGCCGAAAGCCGGACTGGCGCGGATCTAGATAGTCAACTTCCTCCAGGTGACGGGGAAACTGTTGTGCCACCACACTCTCGACAACCTTCGCCAAAAAGGGAAGGTTGGAGACTGGACGGTAGTTGTTTAAAAGAGCTGGGTCCAAAGAGGGCTTCTTGAGGAGGGGCCTCACCATCGCCTCTTTTAGGGAGGCAGGCAAGGAATCCTCACCCAAGGATGCGTTGACAACCTCTTGGAGCCAGCCTCGTGTCACCTCCCAGGATGCCAGTACAAGCCAGGAGGGGCACGGGTCCAATAAACATGTGGTGGCTCGCAGTCGCCCACGTAGCCTGTCCATATCCTCGGAAGTAACGGGGTCAAACTCCTCCCAAACAAGATCTCTCTCGTGGCATCCCACTGGGCCATGAATGGGGGCCAGCTCACTCTGTATCTGGGCGGTTTTCTCCTGCAGAAAAGTCACAAATTCCTCTGCTCTACCCTGTAGCGGGGCTTCCCGTTCCCTCTGTTGAAGGAGGGCACGGGTCACCCTAAACAGGGCGGCAGGGCGGTTTTCTGCGGATGCTATGAGAGTGGCACAATGATGACGTTTGGCCACTCTCAGCGCCACAATGTAAGTCCGTAAATGGGCTCTTACCTGTGTCCGGTCAGATTCAGAGCGGCTAGACCTCCATCTACTCTCTAGGCATCTCTTGCGGCGTTTCATCACCCGCAGCTCCTCAGTAAACCAAGGAGCCAGGGTGGTTCGCCGCCGCAAGAGAGGCCGCAAGGGCGCGACCCGATCTAAGGCTCCCACGGCCGCACTATTCCATGCGGCCGTGAGGTCCTCCATCGGGGCGCGGGTCAGGGATACAGGAAATGGCCCAAGCGCTGTCTGGAACCCATCCAGGTCCATCAAGCGCCTGGGGCGGTACCAGATTGGTAACTCTGGTTCTGCCTCCCCGCGGAGGGGAGCAGCGGTCGGAAAGTCGAGCCGGAGAAGTGAGTGGTCTGACCATGACAAGGGTGTGATGACTATGTCCCCTGTACCCAGATCACTCTTCCATTGGCCCGAGACAAAGATGAGATCCGGCATATGTCCACCCTCGTGGGTGGGGCCCTGAATTACTTGGGTCAGGTCCATGGCCGTCATGGAAGCCATGAACTCCCGAGCTGCCACGGATGATTCGCCCAACGATGGCAGGTTAAAGTCCCCCATGACTATAAGTCTGGGGGTCTCAACTGCCACCGTAGCGATCACCTCCAGGAGCTCGGGCAGGGCTGCTGCTACATAGCGGGGAGCCAGGTATACAACCAGCAAGCCCAACTGCCTCCCTAGGCCCCACTTCACGCAGAGGGACTCACAGCCGGTAGTCTGAGGCACAATGGTCTCTCTCGGCTCAAGGCCTTCCTTAATAATGACCGCTACCCCACCACCCCTGCCTAGGGCCCGAGGCTGATGAAATGCGCGGTAGCCTGTTGGGCACATTTCAACGAGGGGAAGTCCTCCCTCGTGGCCCAACCAGGTTTCCGCAATTCCTACCAGGTCCGGCTCCCCCTCTGACACAAGGTCACTAATGAGGGGGGCTTTGTTGACAACGGACCTGGCGTTGCAAAACATCAGCCGCAGACCCTGGCTCTGTATTCCCTGGCCACCTAGCCTGCGGGGGTTGTGGCACCCGACCGTTTGCAACCAACGGCTATGTGCCACCAACCGGGAGGATGAAAATTGTCTCCCCTCGGTCCTGCCCCTCCCCACGACCCTCTGAATTGGTATGCCCTCTTAATTAGGCTTTTAAGAACCCCTTAAAAGCCTAATTAAAAATTTATTTAAAAACCCCCTGAGCTTGCGTTTTTTCCACCTCTCTGGATTAATTAACCCATCCTTGAGGTGGGCCCGAGATAAACTAAGGGGCCAAACCTGCGAGAGGGGGGACTCTCGTAGATCGAGGAGGTCGGACCTTGAATAAAAAACCATCCCGTGGCTCCATTGCTGGCTTTAAAGGGAGGAAACGCCTAGATAAAGTGCAAATGCAAGTCAAATCAACAGGGAAAATAGATCATAAGAGTCAGTCAGTTCTTCCTCGGGTAGAGGCTTTCCACGGGGTGGCTGGAGCTGTTTTTCCTTTGGGCTGGCCTTGCTTCGCTCTCGCCCCCTATCGGGGAGTCCTGGGGGGGGGGGAGGAAAATTCCCTCCACTGTTCTATCAGGCCTCCACAGGGCCTCACCGCGTCGCAGGCTCGCCACCCCACACCAGGGCCTCAGCCAGGGCCTCCACCACTCCAATAGGCCTCTGCTGAGGCCTCCGGCGCTCCATCGGTCCGCCGCGCCTCCCGTCCCTCTGCGGCCGCCAACCTCACCAGCCATCCCCTGTGGAGGCCTTCACCCGGCCTCGCTGCTCCACGGGGGCCTCCGCCGGGTTTGAGATGGTCCGCGCAGCTCCGCCACTGCTCCGCCGCCGCTCCGCCTTTCCTACCACCCGGCGTTCCGGCGCTCCCTCCAGCGCTCCGCTGCCGCTCAGCCCCTCCGCCGGGGGCCACCAGCCTCCGCCAACCTCCGCTGGGGCCTCCAGCCTTTTGGCGCTCTCCGCCGCCGCTCCGCCAGGGCCTCCGGCCTCCACCAGCCTCCGCCAGGGCCTCAGGATCTTCCGGCGCTCTCCGCCGCCGCTCCATTCCATCTGAGGCCTCCGGCCTCCACCGGCTTCTGCCAGGGCCTCCGGCCTTCCGGCGCTCCCTCTGCCGCCGCTCTATCAGTCCACCAGAGCCTCCAGCCTTTGCTTGGCCTCCGCTAGGGCCTCCGACTTTCCGGCCTGCCTGCGTTTTTTTCCGGCGTTTCCTCCGGGCTCCCCCCGCGCCTCCCGTCTCAGCCGTCACACTCACCGGCGTTGGAAAGGCCTCAGTGTGACGGCTGGGTCTTCAACTTGCTGGGCCGGCCCTTACCGATCACCCCAAAGGGGCCGGCCGCGTCCTCCGAAGCCAAATGGGCCTCCGGTCAGCATCGCCTCAAACCTCCGCCGCCATTCCTTCGCGCGTGCTCCTTAATTGACTTAATTGACTTAATTGTAAGTGCTCCAGAGGTGAGTTCCTACCGGTTTGGACCAGTTCAGACAAGTAGATAGTAACTCAGCATGCCACGAACCGGTTCTCTCAGCAACACCTTAGGCATCACCATCTTGTTTCTTACTTCTGCACATGTGCAGAAGCTTTTATTTTTAATACTGCACATGCATGTGTGCCCAGCGTGTCCCTGAGCGAACCGGCAGTAGCAGCGCCGGAACCTACCCCTGAAGTGCTCCATCACTATTTTCGAAAATAGATTCATCAACCATTTGACTGTGTCAAATGGCCCGGGTATCAAACTTGCAGTGTCACGTTGTCCTGCGATGGATCACAATTTTCCTCCCCTTCGCTAAATTAGGGGTTGGCATGGCTAGCGCATGACGCGCCCAGCCCGCTGCAAGTTTGACACCTCTGGTATAAGGGTCCCTGTTGTGATTTTGTTGGACTAGAAAACTCTTAAATCCCTTCAATTCTATGATTCTATGAAAATATGTGTAAAAAAATTGAATGTATAATATTATATATACTAACTGCAAGAAGAATCATATTCGCTCAAAATTGGAAACAGAATAATATCCCTTCAGATGCAATGATAATAAGAAAGGTACTTGAATGTGCAGAGATGGATAGGTTGACCATGGAACTGAAGGATAGAGAAGAATTGGAATATTATAAAGTGTGGAGTAGATGGTATAAATGGTTGGACGATAGACGCAAGATACTGTATAAGAATTAAGTATTATCTACAACAAATATGATAACACTGTATGTATCTATAAATATTACTTTATTCTAAGAGACTATATAATATTATAGAGTATATTAGATAATATAAAAATAGAGCTTATGTAAATATATGACATTAATGATACTGATACGGAAACGCTGTAATGAGTGGGAATTTGTGTTTTGTTTTTAATGTTTAAATGAGTTCAATAAAAAATATTTTTTTAAAAAATAAAAGGGTTTCTGTTGTGAGATTGTTGGACTAGAACAGCGTTTTTCAACCACTGTGCCGTGGCACACTAGTGTGCCGTGAGATATTGTCTGGTGTGCCGTGGGAAAAATTCCTGCCAGAATATCAGCTTTGTGTTCAGCCAAACAGGCCCAGGTTTCGCACTAAGTAAACAGAAATATGAACAATTATAAAATACTTTATTATTTCATAATAAAGTAATTATAAAATAATTTCTTTGTGTTTATTTGATTCCTATTCAAGAGAATTACTTTATATATAGTCAATATAGGCACAGAGTTAAAAATTTTTAACATTTTCTAATGGTGGTGGTGTGCCTCGTGATTTTTTTCATGAAAAAAGTGTGCCTTTGCACAAAAAAGGTTGAAAAACACTGGACTAGAAGACCTCTTAAATCCCTTCAATTCTATGATTCTATGAAAACACTGGAGAGAGGGAGAAAGGCCTAGGTAAATTGGCCTGAGCTGAGCAGTGGTAGCTTCCCTCCCCAAAGGTTTTCCCTTTGAAATCAGGGCAGGGGTTGTTTAACATGATTAGGATGGTTTATATTTAAACATATGCTTCTGCCAGCGAAACTCTCTCCCTCTCCCTCTCTCTCTCTCTCTCTCTCTCTCTCTCTTCCCAAATGCTGATAAGGGCTTCTAATCTTGCCCAGGAAAACACGAAACTCCCTTGCTACCCCTACACAAGGAGGGGGGAGGATTTTTAGAAAAATCCTTTGGCAAGGAAAGAGTAAGCTTTCGTTGGGATTAAATGGGATGGGATAAGAACCAGGAAGTTCCCAGCATCTCATTGAAATGCTAAGCAGGAACGGTTCACCTTGCAACAGATGTAATTGCACACCTTATGTTTTAGCCTTAAGAAGAACCCTAAAGTATTACACAACAGCACAGGGCACACCCTGTTCTATAATGTTTTTGGAGAAGTGTGGCTTTTTGTTTTGTTTTTACTCCATAGAGACATAGCCGCTTTTAATACTTGTGATTTTTAACCTGCCGTTTGGCTGAGTTGTTTTCCCAGAAAAGGCAGTTTTTATTGATTTTTTCCCTGCCTTCCTTCTTTGGAATTGGAGATAGCTTGTTCTGTTTGCTCCAGACAGTTTGCCCATCTCACAGATCTGGGCAGGTTAGACGGCTTTTTCAGCCTCAACCTTTGCTCTTCTTCTGCATTTTCAGTTATTTGCAGCTGATATTTCTTTCCCTCTGCCCCCCCCCCCCCCCCCACCTTTTAGCATTGAGCAATGCTTTCATACCAGAAAGTTGTGTAGATGTGTGATTAAACCGTGATCCGAAATTTACGATAGATTTCCTTCTGTTGGGTAAATAAATATGCATCTGATTTCTTCAGCTGCCCAAGTTAGGATTGTGCAGCATGTACGAGCGGCTGTTTGGCGAAATGCCTGGGCAAGAAGGGCTACCTTAATCCTTTTGTGATCTAGATTCAGCGACAGGCATTATAGAATTGAAGTCTAATTTTTAGGGCCAATTTGAAGTGAAGCAGGGCAATCATCTTATCATTCATCTGCCTTGTATGGGTGTGACAGGCATAGGCTTGCTGTTAGAAAGGGGAAAATAGAGGAGGGAGGGAAA
Organism: Rhabdophis nuchalis; assembly: GCA_039707465.1. NCBI lineage: Eukaryota > Metazoa > Chordata > Lepidosauria > Squamata > Natricidae > Rhabdophis > Rhabdophis nuchalis. The sequence goes on along the minus strand of CM077644.1, from coordinate 22,513,995 downwards.
GGGAAGGAGGTCTTAGACAAAGGAAACAAGAGAGAGAAAGTATGCAGAGCAAAGCATACTTTCTGGAATTCTTTCCAAGCCCTTCACCAGTAGCAGACTTGAAGGAATCTGCATTTTCTTCTGTGTAATGAAATAGTACGTTGCATCTGTGTATATACATGTATACTTCTGGGTTTCTGCTCCTCTCTCATGATGCATCTGTATATGTGCGTTCATTCATTCATTCATTCATTCATTCATTCATTCATTCATTCATTCATTCATTCATTCATTTTGTCCACTACTTAAAACCTATTCAGCTCTACGCAGTTTATACCAAAGGTCTCTGACCACCAGGCCATGGCCTGTTCGAAACTGGGCCCCGCAAGTGCCCACCACTTGCACAAATGGAGCTGCGTGTGCTCACATGCCTGCCTGCCACTCACATGGAACCAGTGGTGGGTTTCTGCAGGTTCGCACCTACTCGCAAGAGCCGGTTGGTGAAATTTAGAGAACCGGTGAGAGGGGGTTCCACTGGCGTACCTGGAAGTAAATCTGGCCCGCCGCTGCCAGTGACCCAACGGGAAGGAAAGGAAAGGAAGGAAGGAAGGAAGAAAGAAAGAAAGAAAGAAAGAAAGAAAGAAAGAAAGAAAGAAAGAAAGAAAGAAAGAATTTATCATCACAATTGAGTCCAAAATTTTGGTTGCTAAGCAAGAGCGTTGTTAAATGAGTTTCACCACATTTTAAAAGGTGGCCACTCCCACCCTGTCACATGACTGCCAAGCCACGCCCACAAAATAGGCCACACCTACAGAGTAGGTTCTAAAAAATTTGAAGCCCACCACTGAACGGAACTATCCCCTCCTGCCAGTCCACTAAGCCAGAAAGGTGCTGGCTTAAACTTAAAATTATATGCATCAGAAAAGGCAGGCTGCTGACTAGAAGAGAGGAAGGAGAGAAGCTTAAATTGAAGCAGCCACAAACTCATTCCAAGTCACTGCCCAGTAGCTGCCTTTTCCTCAGAGAATACACTGGGATTTTTCCCCCCTGGGTTTTATTTCCTACTCCCAGAATTTAGAGAATTATTACTGATGGACACATAGAATCCTGACTCCTTTGCAATCCTGACTCTCTTTTCAGTGTTCGGTTGGGTTAGACCAGAGGTGTCAAATTCACATTGTCAGATCACGTGATGTGACTTTTCCCCCTCCTTTGCTAAACGGGGTGTGGGCATGGCCAATTCAATTCAATTTCAATTTATTTGATTTGTAGACCGCACCCTCTCCCCAAAGGGACTCGGGGCTGTGCACAGGACTTTAAAAACATATATAAATACAACAATACAATATTTAAAATAGAATTAAATAATTTACCTGCGCTAAAAGTTTAAAATCTTAAAACCTTAAAACCCATTATACTAATCCCAGCAATCCCTATTAAAACAATTTAAATTTATATTACAAACCTAGGAAGGGTAGATTAAGTAAGTTTTTAGCTTTTGGCGGAAGGTGCGGAGGTCCGTGGTTATTCTCAGTTCGGGGGGGTAGGTTGTTCCAGAGGGTCAGCCCCACCACAGAGAAGGCCCTTCCCCTGGGCGTTGCCCGCTGGCACTGCTTAGTGGACAGCACCCGGAGAAGTCCCTCTCTGTGGGAGCGAATCGGCCTCAGGGATGTATGAGGCAGAATGCGATCCTGCAAATAACTAGATACCGTGCCATGGAGTGCTTTAAAGATGGTAATCAATACTTTTTTTTTTTTGTAAACCTTGAAGTGCACCCAAAAGACCACAGGCAGCCAGTGCAGCTCGCACAGGAGTGGTGTTACGTGGGAGAACCCCGAGGCTCTCAGGACTGCCCGTGCGGCTGCGTTCTGGACTAGCTGTAGTCTTCGGGTGCACCTCAAGGGAAGCCCCATGTAGAGAGCGTTACAATAGTCTAGACGGGATGTCACGAGTGCATGAGTGATTGTGCGAAGGGCGTCCCGATCCAATAAGGGACGCAACTGGCATACCAGAGAACGCCCCCCTGGCCACGGCCGTCACTTGATCTTCCATGGACAGCCAGGTATCCAGGAGGACGCCCAAGTTGCGTGCCCTATCCACAGGGGCTAGATGTTCGCCCCCTATGGCCAGTGATGGAATGAACTCATTGTACCGGGACGCCGGAAACCACAGCCACTCAGTCTTGGACGGGTTTAACTCTGAGTCTGTTCCTTCCCATCCAAACCTGCACGGTTTCTAGACCAGCATGTGCTGCAGGCATGAAATGCGCTTACTTTTACTACCGGTTCAGAACCGGGAGCGCAGAACCTTTTGTGCATGGACAGAGCGCCCATGATGATGTCTGGGCAGGTAGGCGGAGCCTCCTGCCGCTGCGACTACCAGTTCACCCAACCCAGTGCGAACTGGCAGAATACCAACTCTGGTGTGACAAATCCAGTCCACAGGTCAGGAGTTTAACAGTCCTGGGTAGACAAAATAAAAATTCTATAAAATATACAAATAGTCCTCATTTAGCAACCACTCATTCAACAATTGTTTGAAGCTACGATGGTGTTTGCAAAGGAGAATTGTTGAAGTTGTGGTTGTCACAGTGTTCCCAGAGTCATGTGATTGATATTTGTGACCTTCACTGCTGGCTTCTGAAATTGTAAGTCCCAATCATGTGATGTCACATTTAACAACTGTGTATGATTCACTTACTGACTACAACCAGAACTGTTGTTTTAAGCTGGCATGGCCACATATATATTCTTTTTTGTTTTACAATTGTGTTGCTTAGTGACAGAGTTGTTGGTCCCAATTATGGCCATTAATTGAGGAATGCCTACAACACCAATTCAACACTTGCTTCAGCCCCATCCAATTGCCTGCAGGTGACAAAAAACACAATTGGACTTTGTATATGTCTAACTCATATATCAGGAGGATTTTATAGGTGAGGACTGCTCTAGTGAAAAATTTCTACTGCATTGAGTTTTATCTTAAGATATTCCATATAAATCAGAATAAAGGCTTCACATATCACTGATGTAGTTAATGTTAATTTAATCCCCAATGGAAGAAAATATATGTATGCTCAGGGTTGAACTGTGGAATCCTTGGTGCTCTTTGAGCTTGGATGTTTGTTTGCAGACATTTCATTACGCAACTACAGTATGTGAGAGCCACAATTTAATCTCTATCAGCATCACCATTCTTCTGAGGTCAGTAAAATGACCCAGATTGTTGGTGTCAATATGCTGACACTGTATACTGCTTAGAGAGGGGCTGCAAAAGCACTGTAAAGCGGTATATAAATCTATGTGCGATTGCTATTAAGCGTAAAAAATTCACCCTAAATTCTAAAGAAATTCTAGAGTTGTAGTAAAGTTAGCAAAATGCTATCATGCACACACACACAATGATAAAATTTTATTCATTTGCATGTCACTTTCACTTTATAGCCTAAGTTATATTTTAAACACTATGGATGCTCCAACTTCAAACACAGAAAAAGATATTTATGCCAACAGCTGTTAAAAATCAAAATCCATGCATTTCAGGAGCCAGACAATGCTTGTGATTTAATCTTTGCAGCATTGTTTTATGGGATTGATCCAGCAAATTAGGAATTGCTTTTCTTCTTCTTTTTCCCCACTCTTCTGATCTTGTCCAGTTCTAAAGGATAATTACCGGTGGAATTGTTCACCATGTTGTTATGAGGATTGTAAAGCTTTTTTAGTTAATGCATGGCATATGTCCATGGCATTCATTTAATTCACATATCTCTCTGCACTATTAATAGAGAAGGTTACATGCCAATTATCCCAGATTCAATCAACTCTCTTAAGATACAATAGCTGTAGTGTTCACACACTTGATGACTAGCATTCCAGTCAGATATTACAAACAGCTGGTCTACATAAGATTGCAGTGGTATTATTACTACACACATTTGCCAACAATGTATTTGTCAGCAGTATCTCTTCAGTGGGACAAGATTGCTCTCTAAATATTCACTGGTAGTAATTAATTACTCCCTATTAGTCTCACTAAGTTCTGTGGGATGAGTTCCCAGATAAACATGTTTACAGCAAGTAGCTAGGGATCACATATTTTTAGATTGAGAAGTGTGAGAATCAGTGTGATGCCTGCTCTTCCATGTAATGGGCTACATTTCAATCTATTTTAATCTCTTCTTCCCCCCTCCCCCCCCAAAAAAACACATTAAAAAATGTTGCATCTAAATTTCTAGCTTCCTGTGGCTTGAAATTTTGTTGAAAGCACAGATTATTAATGTTTGTTTTAACCCAGAAAAAAAAGACTGCTTATTGCAATATGTGTTTAAAAGCCCTTGCAATGTTCCTTCATCATCATTCATGTCTGCAAACAACTTAGAGGGACAGTTGTGGATTCTGACACCTGAACATAAGACAATTCCATCTGTTCCCATGGAGATGCTGTAATTCCTTTTCTGAGTCAACTGGTCAATCCACAAATGCTGTCCTTGCATTTCTCTTTACAAACCAAACATTCTTATCTGTATGCTTTGAGTAAAATTAAGAGAGATTGGGACTAAACAAAATGTGCTGGGCCAACACAGAGTTGGTTGCATCCTGCAGTTTCCAGCAATGTTGGAATTCCACTAGCCTTGTTTTATGAAAGTGCAGGAATACTTCTCAAGATGTAAACAGTAACTATTAACCAGGTATCATAAAAGAAACATAGGAATCCATCATATGTTTTTTTTTTTTTAATAGTATTTAATCTGCTTTTTCTTGGAGAAAAGAAGAGCAGGAGTGTTCTAGCCAATGGAATAAATCAATGGATTTATTCCATTGGCTACTGTAGTCTCCTTGTGATTTTGGTGTCATAATAACCCTGCAAGGAAATTAAGCTACAAGGGAGTAATTTGGCGAAGAGAGAACACAATCAGCCCTGGTTTGCTTAATCAGTGTTTTTGAAGAAGGCCCCTGAAGCATAATCAAACTATAATCAAGCAAACCACCATATAACTTCATTGTTGAGATATGCAAGGTATGACACTAAGAATTTTAGAATGTGACTGTAAGGAGCTAAAAAAGTCTGTCTGTCTGTCTCTCTCTCTCTCTGTCTCCATCCATCCATCCATCCTATTTCACATTTCTAAATGATCTCCCTCAATGAAGCCCTCTTATACTTTTGAAAGGGAAAAGAAAAAATAATAATAATATAGGGCAGTGATAGTTAACTGTTTTGTCATCATGTGCCAAAAGCAGGGGGAATGCAGGAAGTCGTGTGCATGCGTGCCCACACCCATAATTCTATGCCCCCTCCCCCCGTGCATGCGTGTGATGGCATGGGGAACCCATTTTTCGTGCTCCCCAGGCTCCAGAAGCTTCCTAGGAGCCTGAGGAAAGTGAAAATGGCCTACCCCGCCCCCTGGAGGCCCTTCAGAAACCTTCTGAAGCCTCCAGAAAGTGAAAAACAACCTAACACTCAAACCAGAAGTTCGGGAATGGATTTCCGGGTTGGGCAGTTTTGCTCCCTCCGGAGGCTTCAGGAAAGCCTCCTGAAGCCTCTGGAGGACGAAAAATAGCTGAGAAATCAAGGCTGAAATCAGTTGGAGCTGATAGGGCAAGGGCTCACCTGCCCTCAGAAATTGCTCCGTGTGGCACCTATGGCACGCGTGCCATAGGTTTGCTATCACAGATATAGCGCTATATTGGTTAAATTAAAATTAAATGTTAATTAACTCAAAGTAAGCTAAAGAACATTGTATCTTTTTTTCCCCCCTTCCCCTTAATCTTGGTTCTTCTTATGCAAAATAATAGGCTAATACAGGCACATCCCAAACTGCATCCTTTGCTGAACTGGTCTTTTCCAAGCCTGTGCATCAACCTACTTTCACTCCTGAAAAGCATTTGTGTCCCTTTTAGAAATGGCAGTCTCCCCAGCCTCGAGCATGTAGGAAAGGGCAGCAGGGTAGAACATTAACATTTCCGATCTTTGAAATAAAGAACAAGGCAGGGAGCTCAACATGGCATAAAGAGTTTGGGGACCACAATCATGTAACCTGTGCCTTTTCTCTTCACGAAGTTGCTCTAGCAGCTAGAGTCTAGCATATCTAGTGGTAGAACAAATCAGCCAAATAAGTAAAACTTTACATTCTCTGGGCTTAGGCTGAAACCCGCCTGGCTGGTTTTACAACTTCTCACCAAACTGCATTAACATCCTTCCATGGGGGAGGTTTCACTGCTCCCAACTGTTAGGGCCAGAACAAAGAAACCTGATACCTTGGAATCTTCCTAGGGCAGGAGAGAGAAGAGCCACTGTCAAAGGAGAAAGCGAGCAGGGACCCTTAGAAGGACAGAGAAGATGCTTCAAGTCCTGGATGCATCTGCCATTCATCCTTCTTTTTATTCATTTCTATGTTTGATTGATCATGGCTAAATTAACTCAAGAGCACAGTAGCTCTCCCACATTGCAGGAAAACACAATATACTAGTGTCTCTTTTCCTTCGGGGAGGGGGGACCCAAAGAACAAAACACAACAGATCCAAGAGAATACACCTTTTGCAGTGTGTAGTGGGAAGAGCTGAGAATTGCTTAGTCATAGCAGATGGGTGGGCCTTATCGTGACCAAAAGCAAGGCTGGCATCGTTTTGAAATGGCCTTCCTTACATTTGGGGAAATAGGTTTGTACCAGTGGTGGGTTGCAGGCGCTACGCCCCAGAATGGGCGTACTGGTGCCTCCTGGGAGCATCGGGTACCGTTGCAGTACGGTGCTCTGGAGGGGCCCCTGCCCGCCCGCCCGCCCGCCTGCCCGCCCGCCCGCCCGTGCGCTGTCCTTACTTGTATTTGAGCTCTTTGGCACTTCTGTGCACATGTACGGAGCGTGCCTGCACGACACTCTACCGAGCAGCGGGAGCATCGCAGGAGATAAGGATGCATGTGCGCACTGCACGTGTGTGCGTGCATGCTGCGCACATTCATGTGTTGAACGCCGGGCCCCGTTGTACCGGTTGCAACGGGATCTGGAACCCACCACTGGTTTGTACAAACATTTTTTTACATTGCCATGTTCATGGATTTCCTGTCTCAGAATAGCCAGAAATAACACTGCTGAGTTTTGACAATTGCAGAAGGAATTCTGTGGGCTGCGGAAAAAGATTAGGCATCACGTGCAGACCTGTAGCTGAAGTCAGTCATCCTTGGCAATAAATTGTTTTAAAAGCAATACTTTTAAGACACACTGAGACCCTCAGAGCAGAGGAAGGACAAGATACAGTATTGTGATAAAATTTCTTGGTAGTTTTCTTCCTTTGTGAAAAGACTTGTCTGTTTTCTGACCTAATTATGTCAGATTTCTTTTGGGGTTCTTTGGGTTTTTATTATTGGAAAAAAATTAGAGATGCCAGGTGGGTTTTTATTTTTTTTCTTCATCGTTCTGTAGCCTGTCTACAGTTCTTTGTTCTGAAGAACTTGAGTTCTTTTTTGGGGGTGGGATTGGATCAGTGGTGGGTTTCAAACTTTTTGGGAACCTCTTCTGTGGGTGTGGCCTGCTTTGTGGGAGTGGCTTGTCGGCCATGTACCAGGTGGGAGTAGCTTGCCAGCCATGTGGCTGAGTGGGAATGGCTTGGCAGTCACGTGACTGGGTGGGTGTGGGCAATTTGTAAAATGTGGTGAAATTCACTTAACAACGCTCTTGCTTAGCAACCAAATTGTTGACTCAGAAACTTAGGCATTTGAAGCACGCAAGTCTTAAAACTGTCAAGTTACAAGACCCTTGCACCCCTAACCCTTTAGAAAAAAAAAACCCCAGGGGTGTTCAAACTTGACAGCTTTAAGACTTGTGGACTTCAACTCCCAGAATTCCTCTCTTGCTCTTCCTCTTGATGATGTGCAGATTGGTGGGAGGAGGGAGGGAGCTGGAACCGGTTCTAAACGGCACTGTAGATTTGTGGAACCTCTTCTATAGAAGAGGTTAGAAGTGGCAGGAGCCCACCCCTGGATTGGATGGAACTAGGAAAGCCACAGATTTCTGAGGAGAATAGTATTCAGAAGAAGACAGAATACTTACAGATACCTCCCTGCTATGGCTCCCACAGAAAGAAATTGTTTAATCTGAATTTTAAGGGATAATTGTTAGGGTTTTAGGGGTTTTAATATTGATTTTAGCACAGGGGTAATTTAATTCGTTTTTTAATATTTTGTAAATTGTTGTATTTATTGGATTTTTAATTTCCTGTGCACCGTCCCAAGTCCGCATGGGGGAGAGGAGGTGGTCTATAAATTTAATAAAATAAATAAATAATTTATGTCATTCAGGAAATTAATGAAGATTTCATTGTTCTTCCAAGCTTTAGAGAAAAAGTGGAGCTCCCCCACCCTTTTTTCCTCTTTTTTTCCTTTCCTTTTTTCTTTTTTTGTATTGAATACTTTGCTCTTCCAGTTCTATCTTTTATATGCTTTTATATTGCTGTTGGTTTCTTACTTATTAGTCAATCAGAATCGTACGGGAGTCAGTTGGCCTATAAAAGAAACAAATAATTAGCCATGTGATACAAATGATATGGTAAATATAAGAACAAAAATTGAACTTGGGGAAAAATGTATAACTTGAGTTCAGAAATGGCTCTCAGAAAGAAGGGAGCCAAACTTCAAGCTAACTTGCATTAAGGTTTCCCAGTTAGTCTTACAAAGAAATAGGAACCCCTGTTACCTTTTCTGCACATCTGAAAGGCATCTCATTTTTCTTCCTTCATTCATAACAATCTCCGATTAGTCTTAGTAAAAATGTCACCTTCATTTTCTCTGATGAGCTATTAGATCAATACCGTGTTTCCCCGAAAATAAGACAGGGTCTTATTTTTTTTGGACCCCCGAAATAAGCATTTGACCTTATTTTTGGGGAGGTCTTATTATTTTTGAGGTGCAGGAGATGGAGAGCGTGGTCACCTCATGGCTGCTGCTGTGTTGCAATATTTTCAGGGAGGGCTTATTGTAGCACATGCACTCAAAATCCCGATTGGGCTTATTGTCCAGGGAGATCTTATTTTCAGGTAAACAGGGTATCATGGCCATAATATCTGAGAAAGAAATTTACATAGCTAAATTTTGCTGCTTTATCATGTTTGTATGAGATAGAAATGACTTTTTCCTTTGAATCGGGAGGCAATCTTTTCCTCTACGGTAGAAATGATTTTTTTTTTAAATCTCTTAGATCTAAGTGAGCTGAAAGAAAATATGTCAAAATAGATTGCGATGCAGAGTCTTAAAGCCCAACCACAGCAAAATCCTTTTTAAACTGCCTTTAAAAATGTACCCAAGAAACCAATTGGAAGAAAATATTTGATGAAAGAGGCTCTCTGCTTTAGCTGCACTTGCTTCAACATGCTCACAGAACTGTTCGCCTTGCTTACTGAAGGTAAAATCCAGAATTGCATGGAATAAAATGGAGGGATTTGAAAAGGAAAGGGGATTTTTCTTCTCTCCTTGCTCATATTCTACCGCAGGGGTTCCCAAACTTGGCAACTTTAAGACTTGTGGACTTCAACTCCCAGAATACTCCAGCCAGCAGAGCTTTAGCTTTAGCTCTGCTGGCTGGAGAATTCTGGGAGTTGAAGTCCACAAGTCTTAAAGTTGCCAAGTTTGGGAACCCCTGTTCTACCGGGTATTTCTAATTCCGAAAGAGCCCTGTGAGAAAGTGATTGGGGGTGGAGAATTGCAGAGGGAAGAGGGACCTTTTCCTTGGTTGCAAAGCCTCGTTGTCTCCAACAAACTATTTTGTTCATGGAAATCCAATCTGGATATAATCCATTATTTATTTATTTATAGGCTGGCCGGCCCCATGAGAACTCCACTTCTGCCTGTATTAGCAATTGCTAATATCTCCCGCCTGGAATTTTTCACCTTTTGAAATTTTCTGTTATTTTTATAATTTAAAACTTTTAAATCTTAAATTATTCCAATTTTAGTGTTTGTTTTATTGCTTATGTTATATTTTTGCTCAGAGCCCCTCTCAGAGGGAGATGGGAAGTTAAGGAACATGAAACATAAATAAATTAAATAAATAAAAGTGGTGACATTAGGAAAGCAAGCAGTGGATTTGGTTAGAACATTCCTTTTTGCTCTCAAGAACTGCTTTCTTGAACTGAAATGTAATTCCATCTCTCTCTCTCTCTCTCTCTCTCTCTCTCTCTCTCTCTCTCTCTCTCTCTCTCTCTCTCTCTCTCTCCCTCCCTCCCTCCCTCCCTTAAAGACTTTTTTTGTTACTGCTTAAATCCCCATCCAGTATTGTATGCATGCTCATCCATCTTAAATGCAGTTGTCCATATTGATTTGTTCTTCCAAATTTTTGTTTTCTCTTCCTTTCTTTTTCTTTCAATGGCTTGTTTTAAACTGCAAGCTCTTTAAAAGAAAGGACTATTTTTGTCCACGTAATTTAGATGTGCAGTTCTGTATATACTCGGTAGTGTGCATTCTTTTACCCTGGTTGTGAATAATGAAATTCTATGGCCAAGTTACAGTTTTAAACTATTCAATGAAATTAAAATGACTACAAATTGCCAAGAGAACTAATAGATTGGAATAGAATTATATGACTATATGATAGCATAAAATAATATTATTGATTATTATAGTAAATAAAAAAAATGAGACTTAACAGTTTCTTTCTCATTATGCAGGCAATATTTTACTTTATTGCTGCATCTTAACTTCTAAGCAGCAATTATAAATAATCTGAATTGATCGTTAGGAATGTTGCAGCTTTCCCTAATTTGTCATCATGTGATAATATATAGCTTTACTGTACTTTTTCAGGAGTTAACGTCAATTCTTAAATATCAAATTGCACATTTTGAATTATTTGAACTCAAAGGCATATGCGTAATATTGCAATGTTTTATTAAAATAAGAATAAGTCCTCCCCGTCTTTATTTTATTTTTAGTCTATAGGTTTTCCATCATAGAAAACATTTAATTCCATCACAGAATTCTCTCTCCTCTCCCTGCTCCAGGGTGCATTCTTCCCTGCAGCTGAAGATGAAAATTCTACAATATAGAAACTACAAGCCTTGGTCCTGAAAAATGTATAAAGAATTCCTCCCCCTACCAATATTAGCATATCAATAGAACTTGCTCTCCAGGAGTTAAGAAGGGAAGGCAACATTTGCATCTGCATTTTTTTTAACAGTAGAAGAAACTTGATGGATCTAAAACTTCACCAAAATTTATGCAAACTATAAGGATTGTTGTTGATTGCCAACTCTACTGCAACAGAGAGAGCTGGAAGTCAATGCTTCTTTTTGTTTTCTTTTCCCTAACTTTCCTCACTTCCCTTTCCTTTCCCTCCTCACTGCTCTCCTTGGGGAGAGGGAGCGGTCTAGAAATTAAATATATTATTATTATTATTATTATTTACGTTTGCATTTTATAATACTTAATAACTTAATAAAAATGTTGCTGTTAACAGAATGAAAATTAGAACACACACACGTTTTAATTTTCATTCTGTGTAGGAGAGTTTGTGTGTGGAGAGAGAGAGAGACAGAGTGACAAAGAATGTGTGTGTGTATGCACACACTCCTACATTTTATGCACTTAATCCTGTAGTCAAAAGAAAGCAAGTTATCTCCCCATCCTCTTTCCTGGCATCCTGAAAATGATGATGGACCACAAAATATACCTCTGCCACTGGCTGTTGTTATTCAGATAATCCTCATTGGAGAGAAACTAGGATTACTCCCAGCCACAAGCATAGACGTGATGAATAGGAACTTGGTGACAGATTAATCATTACTGGATCTACACATAGGGGAATCGGTCTTCCCAATATTTTTAGATTATCTGAACAGAGAATGGCTCAGACCACAGACCTTTCTGGCTGGTCTTGTTATGATACTTTTTGATAAGGTACTGTATAATTTCTTTTCCCCTATTTTAAAGAACTCTTTGAAGTAATTCTTGCTACATGTCTTTTTAATTTAAAAAAAGGGTTATGTTTATTAAATAGTCTTTTTGCACCTTTACTTCTATATGAATTTTTGTGGGTAATCTTCATCAGATGCTAAATGTTTATTCCTTTTGATTTTTCTTTATTTCATACTATTGTTTTAGCTGTTTGTTATGGTGTCATAAATACGGTTGTATTTAACTTCTTATGTAGCTTATATTGACTTACAAACTGGGGAAGGTATAATTTAATACCTCACTAGCAGACCTTTCAGTTAAAAGGGATGTGGTGGCTCAGTGACTAAGATGCCGAACTTATCGATCAGAAAGGTCAACAGTTCAGCGGTTTGAATCCCTAGTGCCACATAACTGAGTGAGCTCCCGTTACCTGTCCCAGCTTCTGCCAAACTAGCAGTTTGAAAGCATGTAAAAATGCAAGTTGAAAAATAGGGACCACCTTTGGCGGGAAGGTAAAAGCAAACCGTGCGCCTTCAGCCTTTAGACATGCCAGCCACATGACCACAGAGACGTCTTCGGACAGTGCTGGCTCTTCGGCTTTTGAAAGGGAGATGAGCACCTCCCCCTAGAGTCGGGAACAAGTAGCACACACGCGCAAGGGAAACCTTCACCTTTATATTTATATTTTATATTTATTTGATTTATATCCCGCCCTTCTCCAAAAGGACCCAGGGCGGCGCACAGGAATTTAAAATACATACAAAATAATACAAAAATACAAAAAATTAAAAAACCTATTAAATATCAGTCCTGCGCTAAAACCAATTAAAATCCCCAAATAAAACTATCTATACTAGTCACAGTGGAGGTTATGTTAGGCCGGCTTGATGAAAGAGGTGTGTTTTTAAACCCTGGGGGAAGAGGCGGAGGTCAGTGATGGTACGGAGTTCTGGGGGTAGGTCGTTCCATAGGGCAGGGCCCGCCACAGAGAAGGCCCTTCCCCTGGGTGTCGCCAGTCGGCATTGTCCGGCCGATGGCACCCTGAGAAGGCCCTCTCTGTGGCAGCGTATTGGTCTAAGGGATGTATGGGGCAGGAGACGGTCTCGCATTTACCTTTACTAGCAGATCTTTATAATAGGCTATTGTTTAAATTGAACTTTCTTGACAACCTTAGTTTCACAAAAAAGGAAGTTCCCTTCATTCCAGGAAAAACAGAAAATGTTTGCAAAATTGCTGCCCCAAACCCCAAATGAAGAACTCAACAAACCCTTATACCAATCCTAAAAGGTAAGGGACCTCTATAACCTTCCACATGGTAATATTTAATGGTACAAGTTGCTTTACTTTTAATACAAAAGTAAACTAAATCTAAATCTAAAGATAGGCTCAAGATTTAGAAGGCTCTTGGCAGATGACCCAAAGATGCTTTTTCAGGAGGCAACTGGACTTTCTTTTTTCCTAGAAGATGTTTCACTTCTCATCCAAGATGAGAAGCAAAACGTCTTGGATGAGAAGCAAAACATCTTCAAAGAAAAAACAAGAAAGTCTAGTTGCCTCCTGAAAAAGCATCTTTGGGACAACCATGACCTGGATGACTGAGAATTTCCATAGCCTCTTGACAGATTGGAGCATTGGGACCCACCCAACAAGAAGTAGTCCAGTGGTAAGAAAAATAAACTCCTGAATTTAGCCAAGAAAAAACAACAACAAATGCACAGCTATATAATAGGAAGTACCAGGATCAATAGTAATAATTTGGGGGGGGGGGGTTGTTGGTGTCATGTTGGACCACCACTTAAATATGCCAGTAATATGCTATAGCAGCCCAAAGAGCCAATGCAGTCCTAGACTGCATCAACAGAGGGATAGCATCAAGATAACAAGAAGTGATAGTGCTGCTCTATATTTGCTGAATTCTGAGTCCAGTTCTGGTCACCGTGATGTAAAAAGATGCTGAGCCCCCAGAAAGAGTGCAGAGAAGAACAACAAAGATAAGAAGTCTGGAGGCAAAACCATATGATGAATGGCTAAAGGAACTAGGTGTGTCTCGCCTAATGAAGACTGAGGGGCTGTCACAGAGAAGAGGGGATTGATTTATTCTCCAAAGTACCTGAGGGTAGGACAAGATGCAGTGGATGGAAGCTCATTAAAGAAAGATCCGATCTGGAACTAAGGAGAAATTTCCTTACAGCAAGATCAATTAATCAATGGAATAGCTTGCCTCTCAAAAGTCATGGGTGCTCTATTGCTGGAGTTTTTTGAGAATAGACTGGACAACCATTTGACCTGGATGGTATAAGGTCTCCAGCCTTGGGTGAGCGATTGGACTAGAATTGTGATGGCGAACCTATGGCATGCATGCCAGAGGTGGCACACAGAGCCCTCTCTGCTGGCATGCACAATGTCACCCCAGGTCAGATATTGGTGGTGTTTCTTTTGTGAGCTTCTGTTTCCTTGCAAACAATGAAACAGAAGCTTATGAAAGAAACAGATCTTACCTCTTGCTGCGCTGCCGGTGCTGGGATGCCCTGCCTCCCCCACAGCCAGCTGGTCTTTGGGTCTCTGCTGCACATGTGCGCATGTTCTGCATACATGTGTGCATACACATGAATGTGCATGTTCACACATGTTCATGCATGCACACATTCATGCCTGCATGTGTTCGTGCACACACCTTTCAATTTGGGCCTGTGTGTGCGTATAGTTTGGGCTCTCGGTGCCCAGGGTCCCTTCCAGCCCTATGATTCCAAAAACTTCTAAATTGTGACCCACAAAATAGTTTATTGGAGAGGGAAAAAAAGTATAGGAAAAATAAAAGAAAGCAATGCCTCTGTAGGCAGAATTTGAATGTTCGGTTGACCTGTTAGTTATTGATTGTATCAAGATTTGTTCCCCTAGCATTCTAGAGAGGACAGTCAAGAGATCTTGTCTGGGTCTCTCTTGGAGATGTTGTTAGGCAGGCTTCTTTGGTTTTGTCCATGCCTACCCTTAGGGTTTGTTTGGTTTGAGTTTTTTTGTTTTAGCTGTAATATCCTTGGAGAAACTGTTGTTTTCCAAAGCCCTTTCAAATTTTCTGTCTCTGATGTCTAGCTAGTAACTCAGAAATTATGTATTAGCTAAATCCACCTTCTCAATGAATTCTGGTGGAACAATAAAGACACAAACTCGTGTTTTTACAGTTGTGCTATTGTATAAGAAAGATGATACATTTTGGGGAGGGGGGAACAAAAAATGAATTCCATCTATTCAGGTCTCTCAGCATGAGATCAATTTGCAAATTCGTCATGAAGAACAGATGTGTCATATCAGAAACCAAGATTTGTCAACTTATTGTTATTTGTCAGTTGCCTTACATCTGATTTGCTAATATGGATTTTGAATTGAACAAATGAATATGAATTTTAAATGACAACCTCTGTTTTAAAATCTTTTCTCTCTTAGCATACAGTATGTCCTACATGGCTAACATTTTGCTAGGAGTTAATTGCTACGTATTTTACTTTGGACAAAAATGTCCAAAGTAACATTGTGGTTTGTTTGATATTCTCACATTCTAATACCTTCTGAAGAGTCATCAACATCATTCCATATGTAGTAATCTGCCTTTTATTGTATAAATTTGTTAATTTATATCCCTTCTTTCTCTGGGACCGTTAAAAGGGAATCTGACGTTCTCATTCCAGAAGTAGAACCCTTTTCTGATGCAGGGCAAACCTGAACATTGTTGACGATATCTAGTAGGGTAATGAAACATCTGACTTGATCCTCCAAAGCAGATCTATATTCACTGAAGGATGGATACTTTTAAAAGGGTAGCTAAGATTACCTTTTCTTCTCTGCAATAGCTCATGTAGATAATTGGGTTCTATAGGCATCTACTATATGTTTCTGACATGGGGCTGATGGAAAAATAATGGGCGTAGTGCTACATTTGTGGGATCACAACCTGCATGCTCACAATAGTTTATAACTGTTGGAAGAAATCCAATAGTAATAAAAGAAGAAGAAGAAATCCCTTTTTTTGCCACTATAGATTAAGATGACTTTTTTCTTAGTCTTTTCCTCTTTTGTAATTAGACTAGACTAGACTAGACTAGACTAGACTAGACTAGACTAGACTTTTGACTTGAATTGAATTGAATTGAATTCTTTATTGGCCAAGTGTGATTGGGCAAGGAATTTGTCTTTGGTGCATATGCTCTCAGTGTACATAAAAAGACAAGATGCATTCATCAAGAAACATAAGGCACAACACTTAATGATAGTCATAGGGTACAAATAAGTAACCAGGAAACAATCAATATAAATAGTAAGGATACAAGCAACAAAATTACATTCCTGCAGTCATAAGTAAGAGAAGATGGGTGATAGGAACAATAAAAAGACTAATGATAATAGTAATGCAGCCTTAGTGAATAGTTTGACAGTGGGTGAGGGAATTATTTATTTAGCAGAGTGATGGCATTTGGGGAAAAACTGTTTTTGTATCTAGTTGTCTTGGTGCCCTAAAGTGCCCTAAAGCCTCATTTTGAGGGTAGGAGTTAAAACAATTTATGTCCAGGATCTGAGGGGTCTGTAAATATTTTCACAGCCCTCTTTTTCATTCGTTCAGTGTACAGGTCCTCAATGGAAGGAAGGTTGGTAGTAATTGTTTTTTTCTGCAGTTCTGATTATCCTCTGTATCTGTGTTGTTGGGTTGCAGAGCCAAACCAGACAGTTATAGAAGTGCAGATGACAGACTCAATAATTTCTCTGTAGAACTGTATTAGCAGCTCCTTGGGCTTGTTTGAGCTTTCTGAGTTGGCGCAAAAAGAACATTCTTTGTTGTGCTTTTTTGATGATGTTTTTGATGTTAGGTGTCCATTTTGGGTCTTGAGATATGGTAGAACCTAGAAATTTGAAGGTCTCTATTATTGAATTTTCAAATAGGCCAGTGAAGTGTGAATACCGGTGTCTTTCTGAAAAAAAATGCTACATTTTTGACTGGCCACATGTAAGATTATGAATTCTATCTGGTAAATGTAAAACTGTTAATCAGCAGGTTTTTTGTAGACGTGGGGGAAGAAGAAATACAAAGACAGTGCAGTATTTTGTTCTTAAAATAAACTTTTGGGAAATGCCTTAAAATGTCTTGTCTTTTTTTAAAAAATAAAATAAAATTCATAACCCATCTTTCTGATGATTTTTTTTTAAAAAAAATGTCCAGCTTTGTTTCTGTTTCCAAACCACTTTTCCTACGTTGTCTTTCGCCATTTAGGCAGT
Organism: Rhabdophis nuchalis; assembly: GCA_039707465.1. NCBI lineage: Eukaryota > Metazoa > Chordata > Lepidosauria > Squamata > Natricidae > Rhabdophis > Rhabdophis nuchalis. Next base: position 22,496,880 of record CM077644.1, on the reverse strand, counting down.
TTTAATTATAGAAATAATATGTATTGTTATTTCTTTTGTTTGCTATGTACTGTATGTGTTGCGAAGTATGCCTTTATTCAGAGTACAAGGTTATTTTATTATATATTTGTATCTGAACTGAAGGAAGTTGGAAGTTATTAATACAATAGCAGAGTTGGAAGGGACCTTGTAGGTCTTCTAACCCAACCCCCTGCATGGGCAGGAACTTTATACCATTTCAGACAAATGGCTATCTAATAACTTCTTAAAGATTTCCAGGGTTGGGGCATTCACAACTTCTGGAGGCAAGCTGTTCCAGAGGTTAATTGTTCTAACTGTCAGGAAATTTCTCCTTAGTTCTAAGTTGCTTCTCTCCTTGATTAGTTTCCACCCATTGCTTCTTGTCCTGCCCCCAGGTGCCTTGGAGAATAGTTTGACTCCCTCTTCTTTGTGGCATCCTCTGAGATATCGGAACACTGCTATCATGTCTCCCCTGGTCCTTCTCTTCATCAAACTAGACATACCCAGTTCCTGCAACCGTTCTTCATATGTTTTAGCCTCCAGTCCCCTAATCATCTTGGTTGCTCTTCTCTGCACTCTTTCCAGAGTCTCCACGTCTTTTCTACATCGTGGTGACCAAAACTGTATGCAGTATTCCAAGTGTGGCCTTACCAAGGCACTATCAGTGGCATTAACACTTCACGTGATCTAGATTCTATCCCTCTGTTTATGCAGCCTAGAACTGTGTTGGCTTTTTTGGCAGCTGCTGCACACTGCACACTTCATTAATGAAGTCAGTATTGTTAAAACAATTTAACAGTTAAAGGCTTAGACAAAGACAGGTTCTGTAGCTGTTTCCTGAATACTGGAGCCCAAATGCATCTGAACATGTAATGACAGCAATTCTATTTGCCTTCCAACCTGTTATAGCAATGTAAGTATTTTGAACATCTTATGCAGAACAATGGATATTCACCTAAAAAGATATTGGTCTTTTTTTTCTATACTGCCTAAATGGCGAAAGACAACGTATGAAACCAGATATACACAGGAGGAAAGCAAGAATGACTTCCAACAATGTAAAGTTCTTGAGAATGGTGTCCATGTAAGCTAATTTAAGCTACCTTTCTTTTTTTTCTTCTTATCTAATGAATTTATTTACTTTGGGTTGCTATTTCTGTCCTTTGCAGAAGTTTATTCACCTCAGTCAGATATAATGTTTTTGTTTTGTTTTGTTTTTATTAAATTTATACCCCGCCCTTCTCCTTGTTAGGACCCAGGGCGGCGCACAGGCATTATTAAAACCACAAAATACAATAAATATATTAAATTAGTTAACCCGTGCTAAAACCTATGTTAAAAACCTTCCCAAATTATAATTTATTTTTAAAAAGTCAGAAACGGGGGGCTATCCTAGGCCGGCTTGCTGAAATAAATATGTCTTAAGACGTTGGCGGAAGAGGCGGAGGTCCGAGATAGTGCGAAGGTCGGGGGGTAGGTCGTTCCAGAGGGCTGGGCCCGCCACAGAGAAGACCATTCCCCTGGGTGTTGCCAACCGGCATTGCCCCGCCGACAGCACCCGGCGAAGGCCCTCTCTGTGGGAGCGGATCAGATGAAGGGATGTATGGGGCAGGAGGCGGTCTCGTATATAGCTAGGCCCCGAGCCATAGAGCGATTTAAAGATGGTTGTCAACACCTTGAAGCGCACTCAAAAGGCCACAGGCAGCCAGTGCAGTTCGCGCAGGAGAGGTGTTACGTGGTTTTGCCTTGAGGCACCCATAATCACCCGCGCGGCCGCATTCTGTACTAACTGTAGCCTTCGAGTGCACCTCAAGGGGAGCCCCATGTAGAGAGCGTTAATGTGATGGATACACTTGCCTGTCATCCTTATCCTACTTGCTCTTTTAAAAAATCCTAACCTTGTTAAGTATATTACATATTTATTTGTTTACTGATCAGATTTTATGGGACAGCAACCACCTAAGTCTCTCCGTACTTAACAATATTAAAGATAAAACAACAATATTAATATATATATATATATATATATATATATATATATATATATATATATATATATATATATATATATATATATATATCAAATGATAGATGTTAAAAGTCTCCCCCCCCCAAAATAAGTATTTGAAAAGCAAAAGAAGAAGGATGGGGCTTCAACACAGTAGGGGACGCATTTCAAAGAATTGGGGCATCAGAATGAAAAGCTGTTTTCTAGTTGCCAGAAGGAAGCCATGAGGATCGTAAGCAAAGCTTTTCAGCTAAACTCTGTGCAAAGGAAAAGCAGGTGAGCATCTTAAGAGAAGAGGAAGCTTTCTTTCTAGCTAAAAATTATCCTGCACGAGAGACGGATGCTGCATGCTGCACAAGCAGATTTCTACATGCTCATCTTTTTGAAAAAAATATTTATTTTTATTACACATTTTTTCTTTATGTATCTCAATCATATATTTCACAGATCTGTGGCATTGTTCATATAACTAGAATCAATATTCAATACAGCATATACATTCTGTTTCCAAATGTTCTAACCCGATGTTCCCTTTCAATTCTTATTTCTCTCGTCTATCCCAGTGGTAGTCAACCTGGTCCCTACTGCCCACTAGTGGGCGTTCCAGCTTTCATGGTGGGCGGTAGGGGTTTTGTCCAATACTGAAGCACTTTCCTTTTTTAAATTTAATTGACTTCCCTACTTTATAAATCACCATTACTGTGGAACCGGTGGGCAGTTACAAAATTTTACTACTAACAGAGATACAAAAGTGGGCGGTAGGTATAAAACGATTGACTACCCCTGGTCTATCCATTCATATCATTTCTCCCATACCACATAGTATTCCGAATCATCCTTTCCCTTTAACTCTAATGTGAATTTGTCCATGTCTGCAAAATCAAATATTTTTTGGATTACTAATCCCTCTTGTGGAGTGCTATCTTTCTTCCAATATTGCGCAAAAGCAATCCTTGCCGCCATTATTATGTGTAACATCAGGTACTTAAAGTTTCTATTGTATTTCACCCTAATTATCCCCAGGAGAACTGCATGCCCGTCTTTACCAGGATGAGAAGCCATGAGTTGTACAGGTCGTTCTCCACTGATGACCACAATCGAGCCCAGAATTTATGTTGCTAAGTGAGAAAATTGTGAGTATTTCCTCATTTTACAATTTTTCTGGCTACATTTGTTAAGTGAATCGCAGCAGTTGTTAAGTTACTAACACGGTTGTTAAGTGAACCTGGCTTCTCCGTTGACTTCGTCAGAAGGTGGCAAAAGGGGATCTCATGAACCCGGGACACTGCAACCGTCATAAATATGAACCAGTTGTCAAACATCTGAATATAAAGCACGTGACTATGGGAATGTGGCAATGGTCATAAGTGTGAAAAATGGTGATAAGTCACTTTTTTTCAGTGAGATTCTAACTTCAAATGGTCCCTAAATGAACTGTTATAAGTTGAGGACTGCCTGCATTGTATGATTGTTTTTCATAATTTGGAATTTATTTATTTATTTTTATTTTATTAAATTTATATCCCGCCCTTCTCCAAACGGACCCAGGGCGGCGCACAGGAATGTTAAAATGCATACAAAACATATAAAATTTAAAAAACTTATTCTAGTAAAACCCTGTGCTAAAAACCGAATTAAAATCCCAAATTTAAAACTGTCTAATGGTCAATACAGGGGGTTACGCTAGGCCGTAATAAATGTGTCTTCAGACACTTGCGGAAGAGGCGGAGGTCAGAGATGGTGCGGAGTTCAGGGGAAGGTCGTTCCAGAGGGCTGGCCCAGCCACAGAGAAGGCTCTTCCCCTGGGTGTCGCCAGTCGGCACTGTCCAGCCGACGGCACCCTGAGGAGGCCCTCTCTGTGGGAGCGTATCGGTCTGAGGGATGTATGGGGCAGGAGGCGGTCACGCATATAAGATGTGGTTACACAAGCATTCCTCATTTACTGACAATAATTGGAACCAGGAACTCTGTCGCTAAGCCACATGATCATAAGGTGTGACATCCATCCAACCAACCAGCAAGAGCAGTTGAAGCTGACACAGTTGTCATAATTTTTTTTGGCAAATTCTGTTTTAGTTGCAGCATTCTAGGGTCCCATGTTGGCCCTTTGTGACCTCCTGCTGGCTCCCCCATTGACGTTGCTTGTTAGAAGTCAACAGTGAAGGTGTTTGAATTGTCATTCCAAATTGTGATCATATGTCCATGGATTACAACCAAAAGGACCCATCATAAGTACCTCTTGTTTCATTGTAAGTTTGAACTTTGGACAGAGCTGAACAAGTGGCTGTTAAGTGAGAACTACCTGTATATATATTTGCCATATAATGAATCAGATTATTAGACCCTAGCAACTTCTACTACAGGCAGTAATCTTAAAGAAACTGAGACCGCATTTATTCTATCCCAGCAGAAACACCAAATCTATTTCATTTATGTTCAGTTAATGAACATAATTTTGATTTTTTTAATTAAAAAATATGAAAGTTTAAATATACTTTTAAAATCCTGCTTGTTATACATAAGCAAAGAAAGTGCTTTGATGTAAGTATTTGTGACAGTATTATAGAATTAGCCTGCAATGCAATATCACATCTACTTATCCTGAGTTACCACTGGATGGCAGCAAAGAATCAAAGGATTTTCTTGTATCCTTTGCTGCCCTCTAGTGGTTACTAGGGTATTAGCACTCTATATTCTGCAATTTGGTATTTAATGCTCTATATTCATTTCTGCTTTTTATTTAAAAACAAAGGTTTCAGTATTTCTATTATGGTTCTAATTCTAACACTAGCTGGCTTCGAATAAGTATCATATAAACCTGCCTGAATATTAAGTTAGCAAGAATACTCTGACCACATTACCAAGGATTGCCTCTCCTGTGACCTCAGAAAAAGCATTCTCAGGATAAATGCTTGATTGTTGAATCCCCTTTTCCTCTTTTTTCAGTTAGGTTTTTTGGCACATCTTGAGATGGTTAGTACCAACTGAAGACATATCTGATTGTCCAGTCCAAAGCTGGGAAATGATGGTGCTTTTATGACTTGTGGACTTCAACTCCCAGAATTCCTGAGCCAGGAATAAAAGGGCCATTGTTCCCCACTCCTGATCTAGTCCTTCTGTTAAATTTATGCTGCTGGATTTCATGTTTCCTACCAATGTCTAGTTGTTCCATGATGAGATACGAGTTTTTAGACCAGGATAAGATTTTTAGCTTCCCAGCCTTTCTCCTCCAAAATTTGCTCGCAAGAACACTTTGGTGGCAAAACTCTGGATTTTACACTATTTTACAGAGAGAAATGAAAACAACTTTAAAAGACAGGAAATGGGAAGGGGAAGAAGAATTGAAAATACAACTAACTGAAACATATAAGATCATAAGTTCCCATGAAAGTCAGTGACTGCATTGTGTGAAGGATTTCAGATTAACAGGTATGGACTTTTTAAATTAAAAAAAAAAGTTATCACAAACAATATAAAACAAGCAGGTAAATGTTACACAAGTATCAAGCCCATCATCATTATTTACCCAGTTCTTGAACAAGGTGTGGCTCTAGAGGAAAAGAACAACCAAGAGGAATCTTGAAGGCGGAACAAGGGCATTTGAGTTTTATTCATGTCATACAGAGTATTACTCATGCCTGTCAGCATTTCAAAATCCTGCCATTCTAATTTAAGCTATTCTTCTTTCCTAATTTTTTCTGCCTGCTGTCAGCACTCCATAGCAGAGCATACCTTTACGCATGTGAAAAACAAACCAAGAAATCTAGATCAGGATTTTCAATATTTGTGCATTTGTTCAGAGTTTAATCCTAGATATGTGCTTGAAATTGAAAAATACTGAAGGACGCAGAGGCTAAAACATAAAAAAAACAGCTGCTGGAATTAGATATGTCTAGTTTAATGAAAAGAAGGACTAGTGGGGACATCATAACACTGTTCCAATATCTCGGTGGCTGCAACAAAGAAGATGGGGCCAATCTATTCTCCAAAGCACCTGAGGACAGGACAAGAAGCAATGGATGGAAATTTATCAAAGAGAGAACCAACATAGAACTAAGGAGAAATTTCCTAACAGTGGAAACAATTAATCAGTGGAACAACTTGCTTCCAGAAGTTGTGGGTGATCCAACACTGCAAGTTTTCAAGAAGAGACTGGACATCCATTTGTCTGAAATGGTATAGGGTTTCCTGCCTGAGAAGGGGGTTGGACTAGAAGACCTCCATGGTTCCTTCAAATTCTGTTATTCTGTTATTTTATCCTGTGCTATGAGATAAAATATATTTTGCTATTAATCAATTCATCCATTTTCAATAGATCTCTTTCTAAGTTTACCTTAGTGGCATCTTTTCCACAGTATGTTCAGCCCCATGTCACTGTCAATGGCTTTCTTCAGCCCTGGCCAAACTTGCTTAATATTACTTAAAGGAAATTAAAGGAAAGAGCTGAACAAGAAGATGTGAAATAACTGGAACAGAAACAAAGTGAGGGTGGAGCTGGTAGTTCTGCTTTTTTTCATCAGCAGTCATTGGATAAGTCTCAATTACAAATACACAGATGGCATTGCTAAATGACCAAGGTGTGTGTGAGAGAAAGAGAGAGAGGAAAGGAAAGAGAGAGAAAGAGACAAAAGGAGATAAGGAAGTAAGTCACCATGAAGTGAATTCAGGGAAGGAAGCTCTAGGATCCACTGAGTGATAGATCAAACTAGAAAATTAATTCTTTATATTTCTACTTCACTCCATTAGAATCAATTCCACTATCCTTAAGAACGACGCTATCATTTCATCACAAGTTTGTCCTTATTTATCAACCCAGCCCATTAACCCAGATATCAGAAATTTGGCATACTGTAGGTGTTCCTCAAATTGGCTCACGGATTACAAATGTCCTCGTATTAGGCCCCAAAAATAGAGGCACTTAGTTACATAAATAAATAAAAAAGCAAAATCCAACGGTAAAGATGTTTAGCTGGAAAGGGCATGTGCCAATTTCAATAAAATTTTAACTTCATTCTTGCTTAAAGTACTTGGCCAAAGTGATTCAAAGTACAACCTGCCTACTTTTGTAAAAACATTCTAACTATAGCTATTGTAAATCACCTGCTAAATGGTGGGAAAACCAAGCTTTGTTAATCTATTTCTTCTCTTATTCCAGGCAATTAACTTGGTTAGGTGACCTTCCAAGAAACTCATGCCTGAATATTGAATTCTCAAACTGGACCAGGTGAAATTTGCATATATTTTAATCTCTAGCTTGTTTTCCCTGAGTTATCCACAACTGCACACCTTCATTCCTGCTTAGGTGGCTGCAAACTAAGAACTCCTTTAGTGTCTGAAGAAATCTTAAATATTTTCAGCAACTATACTGCTTACCTGTAACTAAGTCCTTTTAATAATACAGTACAGTACAATACAATACAACGCAACACAATACAATACAACACAGTACAATAATTCAATAGAATACAATAATTCAATACAATGCTATGCTATGCTATGCTGTACCATATCACAGAACAATGCAATGCAATGCAATACAACACAATGCAAAACAATACAAAACAAAACAAAATAAATATTAATGGAAGACCCTGGAGTTTACATCTTTGGGGAAATTACCCATATATTCCTGCTTTCTTATCTTTATCTGGGCTATTCTCCCAAAAGGACATCACTTATCTCATGAATGTTATTTTTGCTCAGAAGTCTTAGAGGAGGAAATTTGTTGCAAACATTTTGAAAGTCCAAGTAAACGGCATCTTCTGGATCACCCTTATCCGTATGCTTCAAAAAACTCTTAATATTTGAAAGGTCTCTTGAACTTTACCAACATTTGCCTCTGTTTCTTAGACTGTCTTCATAAGATTGGACATGGCTCTTCTATATCTACAGTGGAGAAGTTTCTCAGCTTCTTCAAAGTCCCCTTATGTTTTAATATTCCTTTACCTCCCATGATCTCTCAGGGTCTAACCACTTTCCTTGCCAGCTTCCTCCTTCTGTTGCCTTTTAAATTCATCTTAACGTGATTGATGACATGCTCTTTAACATTTTACAGTTACTTTGTGCAGCGCTGTATTCTGTTCTGGTTTTTGGTTTGGCAAGATTTCCAGTTTGGAAAGAAGCCTTTCTCTTCCCCCACATCTAGTTTGAATACTGCTCCCCCGTGTGGGTGATTTCTTGGAGTGACTTTAGATGAGCTTCTATTATTTTGTTTATTTATTTATTAAAATTACATGGCCAGCCATCTCAGAAAGTGCCTGTTGTGATGAAAGGGAACGCAGCAGAATAGTAAATATAATGCAGTCAACTTTTTAGCTTTGGAGAGATGCAGCCTGTTCAATTTTTTCTTTCAACTCTTGGTGCGTTGATCCACTCATTTTTAGATATTTAAAGTTCAGTGTATTTATATTTTGATGCCTTTGGAAGCTTTCAGTTAAATACAAATGGATGATAGTTGATGGCAGCAAGACACTCAATCTCTAATCCATTCAACAACATCCATATCTTCTATTAAGCAATTTAGGGAAAAGTCAAGTCATAGTTTCTATTATGGTTTTAGGGCATAATCATTTGGATATCTAAAACTATATTTCTTTGTGAGTTGATAGAGTATTATATCTATTCACTGTAACAATAAGGCTTAATTCCAGGAAGCCCTGCATTCTTATCAATCTTTGCAAACTTTGGAACCATGCTGCCCCAAAATATTCTGAAAATGTCACTAAAGTTGTTTGACTATTAACATTTGCCATTTAAAGAGGGCTGTGAGCCCTTATACAATATTGAATCCACAGTCTAGAACTGCACTGCTACATGTTGATATGTATGAAAGGGGTTTTTTTTGTGAATAATTAAGAAAAACTCTTCATACCAGTGGTGGGTTTCTAAATTTTTTTACTACCGGTTTGTTTGTGCACCAGCATTCACTTGTGCACATGCTTGATGCTTCTGCGCATGTGCAGAAGCGCCCGGGTGGGTGGTCAGAGCCTCCTGCTACCAACACTACCGATTTACCCAATCCAGGCCAAACTGGGAGCAACTCATCTCTGCTTCATATATAAAAAGCAGAATTCCATTTGTACTTGCTAGGAATAGTACACATAGTCTTCGACTTACGACTACAACTGAACCCAAAATTTCCATTGCTGGTAAACATCCCCCCATTTCATGACCTTTTTGTCAAGGCTGGCAAACAAATCACTGCAGTTGTTAAGTGGGCCTTGTGGTTGTTAAGTGAATCTAGCTTCCCCCTTTGAGTTTGCTTGTCAGAAGCTCCTTAGGAAGGTTCCGAGGACAGTCCCAGGACTCTGGGATGCTGCAATAAATGCAGTTGGAATTTTGATCCTGTGACCGTAGGGATGGTGCAGTGGTCATAAGTGTGAGAGCCAATGATAAGTCAGTGTTTTTGGTGTTATAGTAACTTCAGAGTGTCAGTAAACGAAGGGTTCTAAGTCAAGCAGTGCCTAGATTTTTACAGCCAGTCCTTGACTTATAATAGTTCGTTTAGTGACCATTCAAAGTTGCAACAACTCTGAAAAAAGCGACTTATCACCATTTTTTGCACTTATGACCGTTGCAGCATCCTTTTTAAAAAAACACACATTTTTTTATTGGATTATAGAACAAAATACAAAAATAGAAAAACAAATAATAGGACACAGCGGGGAGGAAGAGGGAAAAGAAAAGCATTGAATTCCAACTGGATTGCAGTAGAATAAAGCTTTAACATCGAACCTCAACTTTTTACTTTCCCAAAATAATATAAACTAGCCATTTCTAAAACAACAAATGCAGCCTCCCCATGGTCACATGATCAAAATTCAGCTGCTTGGCAACAGCTCATATTTATGATGGTTGTAGTGTCCCAGGGTCATGTGATCATCTTTTGCGACCTTCTGACAAGCAAGGATAATGGGGGTGCCAGTTTCACTTAACAACCGTGTTACTAACTTAACAACTGCAGTGTTGCACTTAACAACGGTGGCAAGAAAGGTGGTAAAATTGACTAAAACTCACTTAGTAAATGTCTTGCTTAACAACAGACATTTTGGGGTCAATTGTGGTCATAGGTTTAGGACTACCTGTCGAAATAGATTTTAGCCAGATAGCTAAGAAGGGTAAGCAATTGAATCCCCATTCTTACAAATTATTCCATGAACTTTTCAGAAGCATGGCATAAAGTGGGAGACTTAGAAAATCAGGGACAGATTTTTTTCATTTTAGCATTGCAATTTGTTAAACAATCTCATTGAAACCCTAGCAGCTCAGCTGGCTCACTAGGGTCCTTAATACATTTGTGACAGAGTTAAATGAGAATGCGTCAATTTTCCACATCGGCTTTTCCTAACTTGGCATGCTTTCCATATGTAGAGATATGTTAGCTGAGAATTTAGGCAATTCCAGCCACAAAACATCTGGAGGACAGGAGATTAGGAGAAAAGCAGTTTTAAAGGAAAGGTCATTCTTTGCAAACATCTAGTACAATGAAATGTTTGAGCAAACTTGAAAAACTGGATGTCCTAAGCTAACAGCAATCAAAATTGCTGATGTGTGTTCTACAGAAACGCCCAAGAAAAACTGATGCCTTATTTCACTTTCTTTCCTGCCAAGTATCCAAATAAGAGAGTGATAATAAAAAAAAACTCCAGAGGCATTTATATACATATACTGCATAATCTGACATTAACCTTTAAAGGACAAAATAAATGTTCTCCTCGCCAACAGGTTTGCTTTTCATTCCCTGGTTCTCTAGAGACGAATGAAAGAAAACATCTTGTGTTTTCATGCAGTTCAAATGTCTTCATGTATTGGAGAAGCTGAATAACCTATGATTTAACACCAGTATCTGCTGATCAAAGAGATAAACAGTCTCCAGTCTGTCTGGTACATTTCTTAAATCCTACTACACCTTCAATTATGTTTTTCTTCCTTTCTCCAACTCTTCCTAATGCATGCAGATGAGCTTTTGGGAGTCCAGCTTTTGCATTTTAAAATGGAATTGGCTAGTGAGAAGAGGTTTGTTTTCCAGCTGGTGAGAATGGCATAGGAGGGATAATCCAGAACAAAGCTGAATTCTTGAGAGATTCCAGCATGACAATAAAACTCGCATAGCTTCTTGCTTCAATAAAAGATGGGGGAAATTAGAAACCTCCCAAAGTAATTAAAGGAATGCCATTAAAATGTCTTCCCTCAAAGTTTGAACACTAACTACTGTTACACGAATCTCTATTTTATTCTTCATCTTAATATGCAGGGGAAATTTTGAACCTTTTGACTCAACTTCCTTTTTGTATCTGTATAGGTATATTTATATACACTGTTAAAAACTTAAAAGAAGCTCTACATGGCAGCCCACTTCCTGAACATGAAGTTATCCGCATTGAGGCAAAATGAGACGGGATCACAAAGAGCTGTTAACAGCCCAACTTTCCTTGAAGAGTAAGTGGAATAGTTGTATCATGGACTGCTCCAGTTTAATCTGTCAATTAGGTTCCCTTTTGGAATATCTCCTATTCTTTGCCCTGCTTTTTCTTCTACCTTCAAAGAAACATTGCATCTTTTTTTTAAAAAATAACAACAATGGATCTTTTTATACTTCTGTAAAATTTGGAATTTCTTTTAGTGAATGTATTTTATCCCCCCCCCCCCAAGTCAGGCTTCTAAAGGGCTGCAACAAAGAAGAGAGGGGTCACCGTATTCTCCAAAGAACAAGGAAGTAGGATAAGAAGCAATGGATGGAAACTAATCAAGGGGAGAAGCAACCTAGAACCAAGGAGAAAATCTCCTGACAGTGAGAACAATTAATCGGCGGAAGAACTTGCCTCCAGAAGTTGTGGGTGCTTCATCACTGGAGGTTTTTAAGACTAGATTGGACAACCATTTGTCTGAAATGGTATAGGATCTACTGCCTGAGAAGGGGATTGGACTAGAAGGCCTCCAACTCTGTTATTCTGACCAATCAGCTTGAACCTTAACTTACTGGCAATATAAAGCATTTGCAGTATTCAGAAAAAATATATTCCCTTTGATCAGAAAACAGTTTGTATGTGAAAAGTATCAGAAAGACCTGAATATTTTACCAGACAAAGGGAGATAAAATAGATAGTATAGAATTTCCTGCTTGTGCAGGGGATTGGACTGGAAGAAGTCCAAGGTCCCTTCCAAGGTCCTCTTATGCTGTTATTCATTTGGCTTAACACAACCCCATTGGGTTTGGATTGTTTTATTTACAATTGTTATATCCTAAATTAAAGGTAAAGGTTCCTCTCGCACATATGTGCTAGTCGTTCCTGACTCTAGGGGGCGGTGCTCATCTCCGTTTCAAAGCTGAAGAGCCAGTGCTGTCTGAAGACATCTCCGTGGTCATGTGGCCAGCATGACTCAATACCAAAGGCGCACGGAACACTGTTACCTTCCCACCAAAGTGGTCCCTATTTTTCTACGCTTTTGAACTGCTAGGTTTGCAGAAGCTGGGACAAGAAACAGGAGCTCAGTCTGTTATGCAGTAGGGATTCAAACCAGTGGTGGGATTTACTACTGGTTCTGTGGGCGTGGCTTGGGGGGCATGACTTGGCTTGCGGGGATGGCTTGGTGGGCGTGGCAGGGCAAGGATACTGCAAAATCTCCATTCCCTCCCTACTCCAGGGGAAGGTTACTGCAAAATCCCCATTTCCTCTTCATCAGCTGGGACTCGGGAGGCAGAGAATAGATGGTGGCAGGGCCAGTGGAGGGTTTTCAGGTGTTTTTTATTACCAGGTCGCTCGTGCATGTGTGTCCATGCATGGCACTTCTACAAATGTGCAGAAGCATCTGGGCGGGTGGGCGGAGCCTTTCACCACCGCCACTACCGGTTCGCCTGATCCAGGCTGAACCAGCAGAAACCCACCGCTTGGCAGGGCTAGTCAGAGGTGGTATTTATCGGTTCTCCAAATTACTCAACATTTCTGCTACTAGTTCTCCAGAACTGGTCAGAACCTGCTGAATACCATTTCTGATTCGAACCGCCTAACTGCCAACCTTTCTGATTGACATGCTCAGCATCTTAGCCACTGAGCCACCGGGTCACTAGATCCCAAATTAAGAATTTGAAAAGAACTCAAACCCCGGTAACTTTATGGACACATCTATGATATACAAGGCCTTCATTCAGACATTGGTTACCATTGTCTTCTTCTGGAATGATTTTTCAACCTCTCCATCTGCCCTACACTTTTGCATTTCTTACAGCTTTCCCATTCAAGTGCAAACTAGGTTTGGCCTTCTTCTTTTGCGATCCCCTCAGATGGGCTGCCTAAGACGGGCTCTTTGCAGCTAATAAAAATGCTATAGAACCGTTGATAGATAGAAATATGATTAGAAGAAGAAAGTTCTAAAACTAGATCTGTAAACACTTGAATATTAAAAGGACTGAGAAAGTAAGCACGGTTTGAGCTCCCTCCTGAGTTTGTATGGCAATTTATTCCATAACGTGGGTCCTAGAGAAAAAAATATCAGTAATTCATGTCAAACATGTTTGTGCTGAGATCCACAAAAATTGCTGATTCATGATCTAAGATAGCAGAATAGATTATACAGAAATAGCCTGGCGATTATAAGCCATATAATAAGGTAAAAGTTCCCCTCGCACATATGTGCTAGTCGTTCCTGACTCTAGGGGGTGGTGCTCATCTCCATTTCAAAGCATTTTTAACATGCTTTCAAACTGCTAGGTTGGCAGAAGCTAGGACAAATAACTGGAGCTCCCTCCATTATAGGACGCTAGGGATTCAAACCACTGAACTGCCAACCTTTCTGATCGACAAGCTCAGCATCTTCGGCACTGAGTCACCGCATATAGTCATGCATTATCATCAGCATCATGGATTGGATTCAGAAGTCAACCTGACCAACTCTGAAATCATTTCACAAGTAGAATAATGTAGGTCTTTGAAGAGGTTTCACTCACCAAATGCGGCCACAACTGCATTTTTGGCAATGTCTGTAAGGATTACAGTACATCAAAAAAAAATACCTTGTGCTATTCCAACTCTAAGATAACCATTGCATAAATGATCAAGCCAAGGGCTTTCCCTTCCTGATAGGACAAAATCATTTATCAGCTGAAAATGACAGGATATTTTTTGCTACAAACACTATGTCTGTGTAGTAACATGATCTAGGTCCCTCCATTGCAAGTCACTTCTTTAAGCGAGAGTACAATCCCATCTAGAACAGGATATGTTTTCAAATATTGAAACCAGACCCTGAAACTGAAAATAGCTCAGTTCTAATTAATTTTAGCTTCAGCCTACTGTACTTCCTCACATTAAATTCTTTTTACCCTGGAGCAGGGTTGCTCAACCTGAGGAACTTTAAGATGAGTGGAACTCCCAGAATTCCCCAGTCAGCCATGTTTTTATTTATTTATAGTCGAATTTATATAACCGCACCCTCTCCCCGAAGGGACCCGGGGCATGTTGAAGTCCACATGTCTTAAAGAGGCCCATATGGAGAAACCCAGTACTGGAGAATTTGAATCCTAAAAGAGCAAGAAGGGGAAACAAAAATCTCATCAGCATATTGATGACAATAACCCCTAAACTTGCAAATAATTATTTCCTTTCATGTAGAGGCTAAACAACATGGGAAATAAAATAGAACTGATGAAAATAACCTGTGTACTTCACAGTCAAAATATCTACAGACCCCTCACATCCTGGACATAAATTGTTTCAATTCCTACCCTCAAAACAATGCTATAGAGCACTGCACACCAGAACAACTAGACACAACAACAGTTTTCCCCCCGAATGCCATCACTCTGATAAACAAATACTGTAATTCCCTCACCATTGTCAAACTATTCACTAAGGCTGCATTTCTATTCTTCTTCTCATCCTTCCTAGTATCTACCTCTTCCCACTTATGACTATAACCATGTTGCTTGTATCTTTACAATTTATATTGTTTTATTTGTTTCCTAGTATGATTTGACTGCTTATTAGTAACCTATGACTATCTCTAACTGTTGCATCTTATGATTCTTGATGAATGTATTTTATTCTCCTGATGTACCCTGAGAGCATATGCACCAAAGACAAATTCATTGTGTGTCCAATCATACTTGGCTAATAAAGAATTCTATTCTATAATGTCTCAATGTAGAACATTTGGGGGAGAAGGGATTTCACATGTAGTACTTAAGACGTTCACCTACCCACATAAATAGAAATCTGTTGACAGTTCTCCCAACATATGCTTGTTTATATAGACAGACCATCTTTAAAAGATCCCTAATTTAGATGTGTGAACAATAAAAGAACAGCGCACTTCTTTATATACTTTGGAGATGGATAAATGGTGGGGGTCTTTTATACAAGATGCAAATGTTAAATTCTACATCGCAAGTGGGCATTTTCCAAACTTAAGATTGCATGCCTCCCCAGAACTTATTTTTGCAATCACCAGCAACTTATCCAATCAGGCCACTGAATTTCACCACTGACACTGCCTGAAATTGTTTACATGGTATTTGACTGTTTGGAGATGAGAATCACACAGAAACTATAATGGAATCAAAATAAAGTTGATTTATTTTATCCACTCAAAAGATCTTCCCAACTGAGAATTTAAATATCTAGGTATTTTAAGTGATGAATTACATATTTAGGGAAGACTTGCAGTGTTGGGGCATTCACAACTTCTGGAGACAAGTTGTTCCACTGATTAATTGTCCTAACTGTCAGGACATTTCTCCTCAGTTCCAAGTTGCTTCTCTCCTTGATTAGTTTCCACCCATTGCTTCTTGTTCTGCCCTCAGGAAATATTTTCTTCTCTGCCATTATTTAAATTCAAAGACAGAGATTTGCAGCTGATTTACATGAATTATTTGATGATGTTGAAAAGTCAGATCAAAGTGTTATTTTATTAATTTATTTTTTGCATTTCTGAACTATGTGTCTTTTTCAAAGGGAATTTATTTAAGAAATTTTAAAAATACATAATTAAATGACTAATTGGGAGAGACCATGGCTGGCAGGGAATTATATGTTTGCTTCCAAATAAAGGCTTTTATGTCCATCAATGTATTGGTTTGGCTGATTGCCACAACAGCTGAAAAAAATGCCAAGTGCTTCTCTGTTGCTCACATTATCTCTGCATTCATTAGCCAGAATCCTGAAGGATTAATATTTCCTGAACAACTGGGCAAGAAATTGCCTTTGTGATTTCCCTTGAACCTTCACAAATAAAATGTTCAAAGATTTAAACACCCCAAAGCAGGAGTGGGCTGTTACGGGTTCACCCGGGTTCGTGAGAATGCATAGCTAACATCATGGCCAGTTTGGAGAACCTCTAAATTCCACCCCCGGCTGGCCTACCCACCCCACCCCTCCCAGGAGTCTCTACGTGGCCCATTTTGGATGTCAGGTAAGTGCAGGGCCCGCGTGGAGGCTTGGGAAGGGGGAAAAATGGGCCTCCCGGCAGGCCTCCATAACCCAGGTAAGGCAGTTTTTGTCCTATCAGAGGCTTGAGGAAAGCCTCTGGAGCCGGGGGAAGGCAAAAACGTCCCCCATCCCACCTTGGTACAGGAGGCTGACTAGGCCACGCTCATCATGGCCACACCCACCCAGCAATCGGGCAGAGGACCCATTGCTGAAATTTTTGAAGTACACCCCTGTTTCAAAATCCTGAAAACCAGCAGAGAAAGCCTGAGAGTATCCCTAAGTGGGGGGAGGAGAAGAGACTTGGCAATAATTCTTATGTGTCCAGTTCAACCCCTACATATTACCGCTCTATATCATTCTGAATCAGACTCCATTTTATATTTTTATTTATTTATTTCGAATTTATACCCCGCCCTTCTCCTTGTTAGGACCCAGGGTGGCGCACAGGCATTACTAAAACCACAATAAAAAACAATATATATCATTAAAACATATTAAATTATTAAAACCCGTGCTAAAACCTATTTAAAACCTTACCAAATTGCAATTTGTACATAAAAAGTCAGAAACGGGGGGCTATGCTAGGCCGGCTTGTTGGAATAAATACGTCTTAAGACGTTGGCGGAAGAGGCGGAGGTCCGAGGTAGTGCGAAGGTCGGGGGGGTAGGTCGTTCCAGAGGGCCGGGCCCGCCACAGAGAAGGCCCTTCCCCTGGGTGTCGCCAACCGGCATTGCCCAGCCGACGGCACCCGGAGAAGACCCTCTCTGTGGGAGCGGATCGGACGAAGGGATGTATGGGGCAGGAGGCGGTCTCGTATATAGACTAGGGTGGTGGGGAATGTACCCAGCCTTCCTGAAAATAAGACCTCCCCGGATAATAAGCCCAATCAGGCTTTTGAGTGCATGCGCTAAAATAAGCCTGCCCCCGAAAATATTGCAAGACAGCAGCAGCCATGAGGTGACCATGCTCACCGCCTCCTGCACCTCAAAAATAATAAGACCTCTCCAAAGATAAGGCCAAGTGCTTATTTTGGGGGTCAAAAAAAATAAGACCTTGTCTTATTTTCGGGGAAACACATACTTCTGAATTAAAACTCAAACTGCAGGTATGAGTTCAAGAGGTGAAGAAATACAGTAATAACAAATGAAATTAACTGGCTGCAGCAATGAAATGACAGAAGTACAAGATAGTCTGTGTCTGGCAATCAGATCCATAAAACCCAGTGTCACAATTCACATGCTATGCCAGAGATGGCGAACCTATGGCACGGGTGCCACAGGTGGCATGCAGAACCATTTCTTAGGGCACGTGAGGCGTTGCCCCGTCAGCGCCAATGCGCATGAGTGGGCTGGCCAGCTGATTTAGGCCTTCTTTTGAGGCCATTTTTCGCCCTCTGGAGGCTTCAGGGAAGCTCCTGAAGCCTCTGGAGGTGGGGAGGGAAGGCTGTTCTCACCCTCCTCAGGCTCCTAGAAAGCCTCTGGAACCTGGGAAGGGCGAAAAAAGTGTGCCAAAAGCAGGGGGTCACGCACATAGCATTATGGGTGTGGCACGCCCACGCACGACCCCCCTGTGCTCCCCCCCGCTTTTGGCACGCGAGCCAAAAAATGTTAGCCATCACTGTGCTATGCTTTCAGTTCTATAAAATTCAGCAAAACGACTGTGTCTACGATGTGTATTCAGTCTTATTTTGTCAGATGGTCATACAAAGAAATAAAAACTAAAGTGGAACAAAATGGGATCTTCAGCCCATCTTCTAATGTGTTGACTATTCCTCCTAGCTTGGTATATACTTGTTAACAATCTTGAAATAATACCAGACAAAACAGACTTACATAGAATAATGCAACATAGAAGAAGACTAACAAGGAACAAATGAAAACTGCTCTAGATTTTGTGGGTAAGTACTACTAATTTGAAGAAAGAATAATGAACTCTTTGCACCCCTTCCTTCGTTCCTTCCTTCGTTCCTTTGTTCCTTCCTTCCTTCCTTCCTTCCTTCCTTCCTTCCTTCCTTCCTTCCTTCCTTCCTTCCTTCCTCTTTCTTCTCCTTATTACAGGAAGAGTTGTACTATTTTTGTCACCACAGGGGATTCAATAGATCTTTTAACATATCACTGTTAATTGGCAGTTTACTTATTGTCTCTCCAATCCAAGGCTGGTAACAATTGCCAATTACCATTATTATTGGATTTCACTCAAAGAAGAATGATTCCTTACAGGTTTATTTTTAGAAATGCCAGTACAGTATTATTAAGTATCAGTTCCAGGTTTTCTTGAAGAATTAAATGCAGATGATCAATTTAAACTCGAGATCTATAAGATTGGTTTGGTTGTTACTTATTAAATTAATCCAGACTATCTCTGCTCCATTCTATTCTTTGGTGTGTAGGCTTATGATAATATTTGCATATTATCTTCAAATTTTTGCAAATAGCTATTATTTATTCCCTGGCAATGGATATAATTCCCAAATTCCTTAGCTCCATGTCGATGTCAACCCATTAGAGGCTATGGTTCATTACTTAAGAAATTGGAAATATATTGAAAGATATTTCAAAAATCACTGGGTAGGTGTAAGGAAGCAACCTGATATTTATTCTGGCACAGATAATAAGATTGCCAGCAAGGCTTTTAATTCACCCCCCACCCCCACCCTCACTTAAACTGGAAGGATGCATTTTATTTACTTTGTAAAAGTAATCACGGAGTCTTGAAAGGAAAACAAGCTGGAGTTGAGTCAAACAGAAATGATTAAACATGAACATAATAGAAACAGCATGCCTCTTGCCTTGTAGTTTGTCTCATGCAGGAACAAAAAATAAATTTTGAGGAAATATAAATTGGATTAAGTCAAGAGTCTTGAGGGAGAAATTGTAGCATTTTTAAAAAAATGGCCAAAAGATTGCAAAATGGCAATATTTGGACATCCAGTTATGAACATCATCAGCCCTCCTGTTGTAAATACTTCAGAATCTTCTCCAATCTTGTAGAACAGGGGTCTTCAACATTTGCAACTTTAAGTCTGAAGGACTTCAGCTATATATATATTGATCAGCTCAGAAACCTCTCTCTCTCTCTCTCACACACACACATACACACACACACACACACATATAGGTCTTTGGTTGTTCGGGTTTTCTCCCATGTAGAATTCTACGTACAATTCTACGCGGGAGAAAACCCGAACAACCAAAGACCTACATACACACACCCGCGAAAACCTCAGAAAACACACACACACACACATATATATGATAATATTCTCTCATATATATAATTGTTTCCACAACACCCTGTTAGGCCCCAATTAAGGGAGGAAGCATACTGTTTCCTTTTCTGCCTTTCGGCTCATCACCAGAAATCATCTAGACAGAAAGCCATGAATTCCGTTGTGTAATTTTTTTATGTGTGTTACGTTTTTGAGCTGATCAATAAATAAGTCAGAGAGACTAGGATAGATCTATTTTGAGCTTATTAGCTCTCATCAGCTAGCCATATCCCTTACTGGGATTCGAACCAGGGCTGTATTACATGCCAGGCGAGAGCCTTGCCATTAAGCCAGCTAGGTTCTGTTCTTGTCAGCTGAGACAGGAGGAAAGTTATATATATAATTGTTTCCACAACACCCTTTTAGGCCCCAATTAAGGGAGGAAGCATACTGTTTCTTTTTCTGCCTTTCAGCTCATCACCAGAGACCATCTAGACAGAAAGCCATGAATTCCGTTGTGTAATTTTTTTTATATATATCTGCTTGGCCGGCCTAGGTTAGTCATCTGTTTATTGTTTTAATTGGGTTCTTAAGGGGTTTAGTTTTTAGTATTTTGGGTTTTTAGCGCAGGGATAAATTGTTTAATCTGATTTTATATATATTTATTATGTATTTATGTTTGTATGTTTTTAATTCCCCTGTGCACCGCTCCGAGTCCCTTCGGAGAGAGGGAGAGGTCTACAAATTAAATTTTTATTATTATTATTATTATTATTATTATTATTATTATTATTGTTGTTGTTGTTGTTGTTGTTGTTGTTGTTGCATGCTTATTATTGTATTATTGATCAACTCAAAAACCACACACACACACACACACAAACACACACACACTGAAGGCAAGCTGTTCCACTGGTTAATTGTCTTCACTGTTATTAAGTTTTTCACTGTTATGAAGTATATCAAAATGGCGGTTCCAACTGTGTGACTGAAAACTGTTTTCTGCTTGTGTCGTGATGTATGACAAAAGGGACTGGGGCTTCCATCTTGGCCTTTCCTATTCTCTCCTATGGCTGAAGGCAAAGCGCCATTGACTGCTGTGAAACTTAATATGCATTTTCAGCTGGCAAGAATGATAATTAATTGAAAAGACAATGCCTGAAGTCTTAGGGCAGAAGAAAGGAAGAGGAACTTCTCAAGTACTGATTTTCAGAACTGTAGTTAGTGACGGATCACTTTTTTATCCGTTTAATCTTCCAAATTCTTCTCCAAATGGCAGTTACAAGCCAAAGACAAACTTCCTGTCAGTCGAGTAGACAATAGACCGTTTGAGGCCATGGGGGCTCTTTCCACAAAGCACGACTATTTTTATTAAGCCATGAGAGAGTAAATCAGGCATTTATAAACACACACCCAGGAGAACATTTAGAAACAGTATGCTAGTAAGATACAGATAACCACCTTCATCAAGAAAAGGTAATCATCAATTCCAGAAAATGAAAGTAATCATGCAACGTATCTCTAGTGTGAATCATATATCACGCAGGGGCAGAGGGGAAAACCAATACTCAGGAACCAGTGAAAAATTCTGCTTTAACCACACTCTGCTTAAGCAATCATTTATTTTATCTGACAGTCTCACCTCCTGATCGTAGCCGGGTCTCAAGCCAATCATCATGGAGAAGTTTTGCAACCATCTGGAAGTCTTTAAGAAGACTTCCCAACCCTGGAAGTCTTTAAGAAGATGTTAGATAGCCATTTGTCTGAAATGGTATAAGGTTCCAGCCCATGCAGGGGTTTGGACTAGAAGACCTACAAGGTCCCTTCCAACTCTGCTATTGTATTGTATTGTATTGTATTGTATTGTATTGTATTGTATCTCCACAGTCCCGGGATTGCCATTCAGGTGCCCTGCAACCAGCACACATTTACAACTGTCACTGCATCCCACAATTACAGGATTGTCGTTTGTGAGTTTCACAGTCAGCTAGTGACAAGCAAAGTCAATGAAAAAGTCAGCAGTAAAATTACAATTTCAATTTTCAATTTATTTCGATTTGTATACCGCGCCTATCTCCATCAAGATGGACACAGGGCGGTGCACAGGAAATTAAAAACCACAATAAATAACAACAAATACAATAATATCATTAAAAAGAATTAAATTAAGAGCCTTTGCTAAAATTCCCTTAATAAAAACCCAACATCCATTTACTAATTGGCAGGTCATGGTCACTTGACAACCATGGGCAATTTTTTCTTAATGACCACAGTAGAACTGAGGTCATAAGTCGAGCATGGTTGCTTAACTATAATAATAATAATAATAGCAGAGTTGGAAGGGACCTTGTAGGTCTTCCAGTCCAACCCCCTGCGTGGGCAGGAACCTTATACCATTTCAGACAAATGGCTATCTAACATCTTTTTAAAGACTTCCAGGGTTGGGGCATTCACAACTTCTGGAGGCAAGCTGTTCCAGAGGTTAATTGTTCTAACTGTCAGGAAATTTCTCCTTAGTTCTAAGTTGCTTCTCTCCTTTATTAGTTTCCACCTATTGCTTCTTGTCCTGCCCCCAGGTGCCTTGGAGAATAGTTTGACTCCCTCTTCTTTGTGGCACCCTCTGAGATATCGGAACACTGCTATCATGTCTCCCCTGGTCCTTCTCTTCATCAAACTAGACATACCCAGTTCCTGCAACCGTTCTTCATATGTTTTAGCCTCCAGTCCCCTAATCATCTTGGTTGCTCTTCTCTGCACTCTTTCCAGAGTCTCCACGTCTTTTCTACATCGTGGCGACCAAAACTGTATGCAGTATTCCAAGTGTGGCCTTACCAAGGCACTATACAGTGGCATTAACACTTCACGTGATCTAGATTCTATCCCTCTGTTTATGCAGCCTAGGACTGTGTTGGCTTTTTTGGCAGCTGCTGCACACTGCTATTGTATAACTTACTGATGAAGTTACTAGTTATTGGAGCCATTAAATTAGGACTACCCGTAGAGAAACTAGGGAGGAACTAAGTTGCTTGCTGGAAAATCAGTGCTCTGAATCCAGTCATTCATCTAGTCATTCATTCAATTCATCTGATCAGTCGTTCTTTTTTTTATATAAAGAGTTTTATTATTTTTCGATTACAAAAATAAACAGTCCATCTTCCCTTAGGCAGTGTGTCATCTGGATACAAGCATCTCTGTGCAACCTCGTTCCTCTTTTG
The DNA here is from genome assembly GCA_039707465.1 of Rhabdophis nuchalis. Lineage (NCBI taxonomy): Eukaryota > Metazoa > Chordata > Lepidosauria > Squamata > Natricidae > Rhabdophis > Rhabdophis nuchalis. The sequence goes on along the minus strand of CM077644.1, from coordinate 22,474,026 downwards.
CCACATCTTTCACATTCATATTAACATTATTTCCCTAAATTTAGTATTATAATATATTGAGCATTTAAACGTTATCAAACTCTCCATTTCTCTTCTTAATATCTTCTAGTAATAAACTCATATTAACATTAAACATCATTATTCTCATCATACACAATCTAACAGTTTTCATCTTATTTATATCTCTAAGTATATTGCATACTTATTTTTTAGCTTTCTCCATGTCCAAACTCCTTTTTTATTCTCCAACCATTGGTAAAATACTTCCCAAATCATATAATATTCAGTTTGTTATTTCTCCTTAATCTGTTCATTTCTGCGCACTCTAATATTTTCCTTAGCACCTTTTCCTCAATAGGAATCTCTACACTATTCCAATGTTGTGCAAATACTCTTATCAGTCATTCTAGTAATGGATTTTCTGCATTAAGTTTTAAGTTGGTCTTGATGGCTTAACGTTTCTCTCTCTGCTGCTGGCGTTGTGGTAATGATTGTGAAAGAACCACAATAAGCTCCCTTTAATATACCCTGACAATTAACTCTGGGTTACACTAAAGAAAATACTTTTTGTATTTTGCTCTAAATGTGATGTCATTCTGGTTTGCTCTAGAATGGCACTGTGAGATCTTGTATGAAGGTCCAGGTAACTAATAAGAATAGTTTCTTTTTTCATGACTTCCTTTGCATAAAGTTTGAAAACTAAAACCTGACATTTCCCATGGTTTTGCTTTAGATCTTGCTTGACAACGCCCAAATCCTCATATGTTGGGGCTACTTTTTAAAAGAATAGGGTTGGGTTTTTTGGGGGGGGTGGAGGAAGGGAGATGACCTGGTTCCTATTGGGTTAAGTTCCTGATCTTTGCTCTGAAGCCACTCTTCAAAATATATTTACTTCCCCTTTCAATCAGGAAATATGGTTTCAGCTATTAGAATTGCAATAGAATTCTGTGAAACAAAATCATAAATACTGGGAACTAGGGGACAAAATGGAATTTTCCCTTTGCTGAGTGTGATCTGGATGCACATATATCCACTTCTAAACTGGAGAGCTTCCTGTTTCCCTTTCAGATCCATCATATTTCTCACCTTCAGAAAACCAAATGGAATAACTTTGTACTTAAGTTGCCAAAAGGCTGCTTTGATATACCTGCTTGAGTTATTTCAAATGCCCCGAAAGAGTGATATAAAGATAAAAGTTCCCCTTGCACATATGTGCTAGTAGTTCCTGACTCTAGGGGGCGGTCCTCATCTTTGTTTCAAAGCCAAAGAGCCAAGCACTGTCCGAAGACATCTCCGTGGTCATGTGGCTGGCATGACTAAATGCCGAAGGCGCATGGAACATTGTTCCACCAAAGGTGGTTCCTATTTTTTCTACTTGCATTCGAACTGCTAGGTTGGCAGAAGCAGAGACAAGTAACGGGAGCTCACTCCATTACACGGTGCTAGGGATTCGAACCACCGAACTGCTCACCTTTCTGATTGACAAGCTCAGCGTCTTAGCCATTGAGCCACCACATCCCTTAAGGATATACTCGCATATTAACTAGATAAGCTCCTCTGACTTCAACTGGGACTGCTGATAGAGACGTGATAGTCTTTCTTCTTCCATATGTTTCTCACTGAACTTTAGAGGCCCAAATGGGATTTTATTGTGTACTTCATCAATTAATGAAGCACAAGGGCACACAGGTCAAAACTTCGTTTCTGTAGTATAATATTGGTGGCATTGTTGAATCTACTTTTCTCATGAAGTCTGTTCCATACGTAGCTTCCGCTTGTCCAAAAGTTAAGTCAATTTTAAATGAATGAATGTCTTTTTACACACTTGTTTGTGTGTGTTGCTGTGTATCTGAAGATTGTGCTGGTGCTTTTATGAAATTCTGTTATAATCAAAAACCTTGCAAAAGTGATATGTTTTACTGATGGCTTGAAATTGATTATGTGCCATAAGATCGTTTCCCACTCTTAATGACCACACACATAGATTTTTTTTCAAAACTATCGATCACTAATCTGTTTTTTCAAGACTCTCAACTGTGTACCCATCACCACTGTTTTCTTACATTGATGGTTTTAGATTCCAAGTGTCCGTGTATTCCCATAATCAAATAACTTCCTTGACTCCTGTCAACCCCACTGGAATTCAGCCCTTCCTTTCCTTACTTTGTGAAAACTGGAGGACAAACCCTTGTATACCATAGGCCAGGATCTCCAAACTTCGCAACTTTAAGTCTTGTGGACTTCAATTCCCAGAATTCCCCAGCCAGTACAGCCAGTTGGGGAATTCTAGAAGTTGAAGTCCACAAGTCACAAAGTTGCTATGTTTGGAGACCCTTGCTATAGACAACCAAGGTGATATGCACTTTGAATTCCAGACACATAGCCATGTACATTTTTTACAATTAATCTGGTAAAATTTTAAATAGCTAGAGAAAGTACCCAAAGGCAGTGATATTATTAATTAGATATCTTTCAATGAAGATTTCCTTCTAATACTTATCTGTGCAATTTTACAGCAAGGTAGTCAACTATTGGGATGGTATAGTACCCTGCAGTGTGCAGGATGTTGGTTTCTCCTATGTTCCTTCTACTTCTAAGATTCTATGAAGGTGCAAACAGCTTTTTCAGAATAATCTTAATGTTTTTCTGTTGCACATTTTTTTAAATAAAAAAAAACAATGTGGTAGAGCCACAAGTAAGGAAATGGAGATATTTCCTGCCTGCAGGTTCAAAAGGAAGTTTCTTTCTCTTTCCCCTCCTCTTTTGCTTCTTTCCCTCTTTGCTGTTCCCCAGATCAAAGGATTTGCTTTGTAAATCAGCTTTCCAAACAATGCAACTCAATATAAGCTTCTGAAAGATTTGGAGGAATACTTACATGAGGTTGCCTCTATGCTTCCTGGCCTCCTCCTGCCTGCTTGACAATGCAGCACTTAAGTTATTGGTATCTATTTCTCAATTCAGCAATGAAGGAATAGTCTTGCCCACTCACAAAATGGTGACTCTTAATGGGTTACAAACCACCTATGTCCCAGAATGCTATCTGCAATCCTCTCTATTATTTATCGACCAATTAATGGATTATATTTTCATCCTGCTTTTTTTACTTTAAAAGTAACACAAGGTGGCAAAAATGCTTACTACCAGAGATGGTATTCAGCAGGTTCTGACCAGTTCTGGAGAACCGGTAGAGTAGTTTGGAGAACCGCTAAATACCACCGCTGACTGGACCTGCCCCCATCTATTCTCTGCTTCCAGAGTCCCAGCTGATCGGGAGGAAATGGAGATTTTGCAGTAACCTTCCCCTGGAATGGGTTGGGAATGGAGATTTTACAGTATCCTTTCTCTGCCATGCCCACCAAGCCACATCATGCCCACCAAGCCACGCCTACAGAACCGGTAGTAAAAATTTTTGAATCCCACCATTGCTTACCAACCCTTCCTCCTATTTTCCTCACAACAGCCCCATGAAGATGGGTTAGGCTCAGCTTTCATGCCTAAAGCAGAACTAGAACTCACAATCTCCTAGTTTCTCGTCAGCACTTTAATTAGTACTAAACTGACTGGCAGGTCCCTCTGCAGGACACCTCCTAATCTTATTGTCTCTGCCCTTTTTCTGAGCAGATGGACATGTTTTTGGAGACAGTCCTGAGTTGCAAAAGACCATCAGTTTTAACATTCTGAAGGAGCTTCTGTAACCTGTAGGTACACTTGGGAATAAAAGCCTGGAAGGGGAATGTTTTATTTGGGAACGTGGCAGCTTTTTTGTTTTTGTTTTTCAATATATACGTTGCAAGGGTAGATAGCCTGATAGCTTGAAAAGGAGCACTGGTGCCCCCACTGCCATACCTACTTAAATGAAGAGTTCCTGAGCTTTACTAAGATGAAATCTTACTATTATTATTACATTATTATTGATTGGCATATAACCAATCAATTTGGAGATTGATTGGTTATATGCCATCAAGTCAAGTCATCAAGTTTTGACTCCTAGCAACCATGTAACAATTTTTCTTCTGTATTGTTCTATTTCTAACCTAACTCATTTGCATTAGAACTCCAGACAAGCTTTCAAATGATAGACTCCATTCAAATTTGCTAGAAGATGTTGGAACACCTTCAAAGAAAAGAAAACAAGTCTCAACTTTCCAGGTCTATTTCATTGTTCCCTTCTTTCTCGGTCTTCCTAGTTTTCTAATTTCTCCCAATCCTGAAAGCCTCATTTACCAACTCATTTGTTTCCCATCCTTCAGACTTCTACAGATGATATTTTCATTCTTTCTGTTCCCAACACAGTTCCTCAGCTGTGTCTTGGAGGTAAGTACTATTTTTAACTCCCAAATAAATACTGTGCATAAAAATGTTTCAGATTAATTGAAAACACTTCTCTTTCCCATTTCTTCTCTTGGCATCCTCTTGTACATCTGATGTAATTTCCCAGCCCACAGGTTTTTACTTCCTAACAACATTCAGTGAGAACCACTAATTTACAGACATTTAAAATGGGAATTAAATTGCTTACTGCTTGTTCATTTTTTAGCCTCTGAATTTAAAGGAACATGGATTTGTCAAAAGAAATCATGCCAGACTAATCTTATTGCATTCTTTGACAACTCGACAAAATGAATGGACCAGAGGAATGCTGTTGATGTAATTTACTTGGACTTCAGTAAGGTATTTGATAAAGTAGACCACAACTTGCTACTTGATAAAATAAAAAAGTGGGCTAGACAGTATCACCACCAGATGGATTCATAACTGGCTGACCAGTGTAGTGTAGTCCTCAATGGAACGGCATCTACATGGAGGGAAGTATGCAATGGGGTATCCCAAGGCTCTGTTTTATGCTCAGTAATCTTCAACATCTTCATCAATGATTTGGATGAGGGGATAGATGGGTAAACTCATCAAATTTGCAGATGACACCAAGCTGAAGGAATAGCCAACACTCCAGAAGACAGACTTAAGATACAGCAGGATCTTGACAAACTTGAACATTGGGCACTATCTAACAAAATGAAATTCAATGGTGAAAAGAGTAAGGTTCTACATTTAGGCAAGAAAAACAAAATGCACAGGTACAGTATAGGTGGTACTTTGCTCAATAGTAGTATTTGTGAGAGGGATCTTGGAGTCCTAGTGGACAACCATTTAAATATGAGCCAGCATTGTGCTGCAGTGACAAAAAAGCCAACACAGTTCTAGGCTGCATAAACAGAGAGATAGACTCAAGACCACGTGAAGTGTTAATACCACTTTATAATGCCTTGGTAAGGCCACACTTGGAATACTGCACCCAGTTTTGGTCACTACAATGTAAAAAAGGAAGTCTGGGTTAATTCTTTGCATTAAGGATGGAAATGGACAGCATGACAAAACAATTGAAGATGTTTAGGATGCAGTAGAAGCCATAATTTATTTATAAAATTTATTGGCTGCCCATCTTACCACAGAGTAACTGTGACATCACTGGTGGCATGACATCATTGGTGCAATGATATGTGATGCTACTTGTCCCATTCCCTCCATTATTTATCTTCGATGTCTCTATCAAGATAAATGGAAATGGATCAGAATTCTAGCATTCTAGGATCAAGATATGTTTCCCCAAATTGCAACATGAGTACCAGTGGGTTATTCCAATGCCTAGCAAAGAGAGTGGCTTAAACCTTGAGATGCTCCTGGGGATAAGATTTGCGCTACCAATTGGTGATGCTATTGACAAGCCTTTGCAGTTTGCTTGGCAAAATTTTTGGAAGCAGTTTGCCAGTGTGATCTTCCTGACACTGGCAGAGAGAGACTGGCCCAGAGTGACCAGCTGATTTCCTTCTGCTAATAAAGTTTCTGCGTTGATCCAGCACTTTAACTGACCACACTGACTTTTCCATGTATCCACATCAGCCTTTCTCAATCTTGGTGGCTTTAACTCCCAGAATTCCCCAGCCTTCCACAACAGTCCTCGTTCCTCAAATAACTTTGGGAAAATGAATTGTCCACTTCAGGTGTAAAAAGTCTTGGTCATTTCTAGATAGGGCAGTAACCAAATGGTTAGTCAATAATTGGATCTGTCTTCCCATGTTCTGGGTATCTTTTTCACTCTGAAGAATAACCTCCTCATGGCCAACTGCTTTTGGAAACAAACAAAGAGTAATAGATCTAACTATAGTTTATTTGGCAGGCTTTACCATGCTTTACTCAAGTTGTTTGGATTAAAGACATCCTATTTACTTAATTAAATCCAGGGGGATGAAGTATCTCTGCTTCGTAACCCTCAGTGCTCATTCTCAGGGACATGAAATAAATCAGTTGGTAGTCACAGACATACAATCTCATCCTGTACCTTGTGTTACACATTCAATACCTGTAAACAGTTACCATCCTGGTGATTTTGACCCAGTCCCCATGTACATCTCTGTCCACAAGGCAAACAAATGAATACCTACAGTATATAAACTTCCATAATAGTTTCCATAGTGGCTAAGACGCTGACCTCTCTGGTCGGTCGCAATATGTGTTGACAGGGGGGCAGAGGTCGGCTTCGAGGCCCCTCATATGTGGGGTTCCTCAGGGGTCGGTCCTCTCGCCCCTACTATTCAACACATATATGAAGCCGCTGGGTGAGATCATCCGTGGTTTTGTTGTGGGATATCATCTGTACGCTGATGATACTCAGTTGTACATATCCACCCCAGACCACCCCAACGATGCCGTCGAGTTTATGTCCCGGTGTTTGGAGGCCGTACGGATCTGGATGGGTGGTAACAAACTCAAGCTCAACCCGTCCAAGACTGAGTGGCTGTGGCTTCCGGCGCCCCGGTTCAGCCAGATTATTCCAACACTGGCCATTGGGGGCGAAACACCGGCCCCGTGGAGAGGGCGCGCAATTTGGGTGTCCTCCTGGATTCCCGGCTGTCTATGGAAGATCATGTGGCAGCCGTGGCCAGGGGGGCGTTCCATCAGGTACGCTTGATGCGCCAATTGCGCCCCTTACTGGACCGGGGTGCCCTACGCACAGTCACTCAAGCACTCGTCACCTCTCGACTCGACTACTGTAATGCTCTCTACATGGGACTCCCCTTGAGGTGCACCCGAAAGCTGCAGCTAGTCCAGAACGCAGCTGCGCGGGTGGTTACGAGTCCCTATGGGGAGAGGGGGCGGTTCTATAAATATTAAATTATTATTATTATTATTACGGGAGTGCCTAGACACTCCCACATAACACCTATCCTGCGCGAGCTGCACTGGCTCCCTGTGGTCTTTCGGGTGCGCTTCAAGGTCTTGACGACCATCTTTAAAGCGCTCCATGGCTCGGGGCCTAGTTATATGCGAGACCGCCTCCTGCCCCATACATCCCTCAGACCGATACGCTCCCACAGAGAGGGCCTCCTCAGGGTGCCGTCAGCTGGACAATGCCGACTGGCGACACCCAGGGGAAGAGCCTTCTCTGTGGCTGGGCCAGCCCTCTGGAACGACCTACCCCCTGAACTCCGCACCATCTCTGACCTCCGCCTCTTCCGCAAGTGTCTGAAGACACATTTATTCCATCTAGCCGGCCTAGCGTAACCCCCTGTATTGACCATTAGACAGTTTTAAATTTGGGATTTTAATTCGGTTTTTAGCACAGGTTTTACTAGAATAAGTTTTTTAAATTTTATATGTTTTGTATGTATTTTAACATTCCTGTGCGCCGCCCTGGGTCCGTTTGGAGAAGGGCGGGATATAAATTTAATAAAATAAAAAATAAAAATAAAAAAGCTTGTCGATCAGAAAGGTTGGCAGTTTGGTGGTTTAAATCCCTAGTGCCATGTAACGGGATGAGCTCCCTTTATTTGTCCCAGTTTCTGCCAACCTAGCAATTCAAAAGCATGTAAAAAATTCAAGTAGAAAAATAGGGACCACCTTTGATGGGAAGGTAACAGTGTTCCATGGGCCTTCAGAGTTTAGTCATGCTGGCCACATGACCATGGAGATGTCTTTGGACAACACTGGCTCTTTGGCTTTGAAACGGAGATGAGCACCGCCCCCTAGAGTTGGGAATGACTAGCGCATATGTGTGAGGGGAAGCTTTATCTGTACAGTATATAAACCTCCATAATACTTTCCATAATACAATAATAAAACAGAAGATCTGTCACCGATAGTTTTATTCTGTACCCAAAATTTATTAGGGCTGAAATAGGGCATAAATATTGTATAAATAAATTGTAAATGAAAGAGTTGATTACAAGAACGGCAATGCTCTAAGGCAGTGATGGCTAACCTTTTTTTGGCTCGTGTGCCAAAAGCGGGGGGAGCGCAGGAGGGGCCATGCATGGGTGTGCCACACCCATAATGCTATGTGCATGACCCCCTGCTTTTGGCTCACTTTTTTCACCCTCCCCAGGCTCCAGAGGCTTTCTAGGAGCCTGGGGAGGGTGAAAACAGCCTCCTCCCCCACCTCCAGAGGCTTCAGAGCCTCCAGAGGGCGAAAAAAAGGCCGAAATCATCTGGCCAGTGCACACAAGCGCACTGGAGCTGACAGGGCAACACCTCGCGTGCCCTCAGAAATGGTTCCGCGTGCCACCTGTGGCACCCGTGCCATAGGTTCTCCATCACGGATCTAAGGCATAAGAGTATCTATAGCAACCTTATTAGAAATGAACAGTGTTTATGGAGTTTGGTTTTGGAAAGGAACTATTTCATAAAATCAACCCTTCCTTCCTTTTCAGCGCGATCCAATTATCACAATCCTCTCTAACAAAGCAGGTCGCCTTGATGATACCCGTAGGGAGAGGTGATCTGCCTTGATCATCCAAATCAGCCAAAACAGATCGCCTATTTCCCCTGCCCCAAAGGCTACTGTGAAGCTGTTCTGATAGGGAGATCTCTTTGCTTCACGGTTGTTCTCCCCTAATTGAAGTCCCAGCGATGCAGAAAGAACCCCATCTAAGATCTTTACGAATCTAATGTTACTTTTTGCCTGTCCAGGTGGAATAGGAAGAAGCTATCCTTACAGGAATGGAATTACCTCAGAAAGTACATTATGGTGCCCTCTGCTGGTTAAAACCTCAGCCAGAGAGCTTAGCAGCAGAGTGGGTGAGAGTGTATGAAGCAGAAAACAGAGCACGGAAGTGAAATTAAGCAACCGTCAAGGAGCTTTGTCAATAATACTGGGCAAGGCTTGAAAATTGTAATCGCATACCAGGGAGGACTATTTCATTCTTAGCAGACCTTGCACTAACTGTCAGCTGTGTACATGTAACTAGTTCAAGATGTTGAAACAGAAGCTGTTGGGAGGGAGGGAAAACAAACAGGAACTGAGACTTTTCCAAGTTGTTTGATTTCCTCACCACAAGGAAAAAGAGGCTTGCAGTACTTTTGCATAGGCTGGCAAGTGTGGTCAAGGCCTGGAATGTACTACCTGACTCTGTTGTTATATCCCCAAACCCCCATAATTTTAACCTAAGACTGTCTACTTGACCTCACCCCATTCCTAAGAGGTCCGTAAGGGGACATGCATAAGCACAGCAGCATGCCTACCGTCCCTGCCCTACTGTCCCCATTGATTTGTACCCATTTCCTGTGTTCTTATTTATGGTTATTCTTATTTCTGTTTTGTTGTATACGAGTGACAAACTAACTAACTAACTAACTAACTAACTAACTAACTAACTAACTAACTAAGTTGAAAACCCTCCCTCTCTCCATGTTCTATAATAACTAAAGAGAAGAAAGGGAAATGTACCAGGTGTCAAAAGTTTGATTGTTTTGACACTGAACATTCTAAAATTCATAATGGAAGAAAGAAAGAAAGAAAGAAAGAAAGAAAGAAAGAAAGAAAGAAAGAAAGAAAGAAAGAAAGAAAGGGGAAAGGGAAAGGGAAAGGGAAAGGGAGAAAGAAAGGGAAAGAGAGAGAATGAAGGAAAGAAAGAAAGAAAGAAAGGGAGAAAGAAAGGGAAAGATAATGAAGGAAGGAAGGAAGGAAAGAAAGAAAGAAAGAAAGAAAGAAAGAAAGAAAGAAAGAAAGAAAAGGGAAAGGGAGAAAGAAAGGGAAAGGGAGAAAGAAAGGGAAAGAGAGAGAATGAAGGAAAGAAAGAAAGAAAGAAAGAAAGAAAGAAAGAAAGAAAGAAAGAAAGAAAGAAAGGTATTTGAGAGGACGACACCATGGACTGTGCTGCCCACTTATATATTTTGCTGATCATGGCTCAGCTGCTTCAAAAGCTTTGATAATGAGGGGATGCAAAAGCATAATTGTTAGGGCTGTGCTGAGCACACTTTTAAAATGATTGGAAAGGAAGAATTTGGAGTTTGTACAACCTACTGATTAAAGCAGTTCGTCTTTTCCCCCAGCTTCTATGCCAGCTACAAACAGTTGACTCATTAAAGTTAGTGCATCTGCAATGTTTTCTCAACTAAAGATTGACAAAAGATGTGTCTGAACAGACTGTAATCCAGCCGTTTCCTGTGTATATGTGTGAGAGAGAATGAGTAGGTGAATGTCAGGCTACCAAATGCAATGGGGTGTTTTATTTTTTAAACAAAATGTTATTTTGTATGTATGTGAAAGTGGTGCTTTTCTTAGGTTGAGTGGCTGTAGTTTTTTAATATATATTTGTTCCTTTCCCTTTTTTATTTTGTGTTTTTTTCCCTCTGTGTAAAACTAGAAAGAAAAAAAATTCAAAAGAAAAAAAGAAAAAGGAAAAAATGTTAAAAAGTCATCCAACTTATCAAAAGAACCTCCACACTCACACAAATACACAATTACCAGTAAAGGGGAAAGCTCTATATCTCGCAGATTAATCAAATTGCAAATAATTTTATAAATTTATTTTAAGGGAAAAAAATTAAAGTGAATGGTTCTCGAACACTACAAAATATTATAAAAAGTGGCACAAAATTATATTGAGCAATTTTGTTTAGTGGATACAATTGCCTTTTACAAAGAAGGATGTTGCTTATCTCTGGAATTAAATTATTAACATCAGGAATACTACTACTTTTCCAATTTTTCAAAATAATTATCTTTGTCATATCCAAGGCCCTAAAATTATCCCCCTCCAAAACGGTCACAATCTAAAGTTTTGGGACATAATTTAACACAATACAAACATCTTTAACATTAAAATATTTCCTATACATCTAGTTAGTTATCTGAAAATATTATTCCAAAAAGATGCCAATAAACCAAAATATCAAATCACAATACTTAACAACCCCGGGCGGTAATATTTTCTCCCAAAATAAGTTTTCTAATGGCAGCCTAGCTTGTATTTCTCTACAAGTGTGACTTGACATCACACACATGTATGAAGAATAGAGGTAGTGGCACAACACCATAACAAAAACAGGAAGATCCTGAAAATACCCACAACACTTTTTATCTGTCAACACTGGGGGGGGGGGAAAGCATCAATGCATAATTATTTAAGAGGTAAAAAGAATATACTGGTAAAAGAAACAAAAACCAAGCCAAATATTCTGAGATTTTGTAGAAGGCGGCAACTCCACCTATGCTTGGGGCAAGCTTATTCTAGCATATACATGACTTTAGATATTGCTTAAACAGCAGTGTTTGTCTTAGTCTCTCAAAATGTACTTGGAGTGTAACATCTGTTTATTATCAAACAATAGCAGCAATTGTTCAGACTTTTATCCTAAAGAATGAGGTGGGGGGGGATCCATAGGATTTATGATGTAAATCCTATGGATCCTATGGATTCATTAATGTAAATGAATAGTTTGGGTATAGGGATACATAATTTATCTATAGCTATATTAGAGAACTGGGTGAAAATCCCTCATCTGAGAGTAAATGAATTTGAGGCATTATCCTATGAGTTACGCAAAGGTCTGGGTTTTTTTAAAAACATTTTTTCCCCTGTTAAGAAAGAGTTTAAACACTGAGTATTGGTGGAATCATAAATATTATCTGGAAAATATCACATAACATGTGGCGTTTCTGCATTTGTTACTCATAGTGTAAATGTTTGGTACAGCTTGGCACCAAACTGACAATATCTTCAGATTTGTTTTAGGAGGAAGACTTGGAGATCTTTCAAATGCAATGAAGAAAGATTGGGATGAACAGCTGTTTTGACTAAACTGCATGTAACTGGAACACCACTTCCTTGTGCATCAAAACGTGGGTGAGCCAGAAATATATATTTTAATGATTCACTGGAAAATCAGTTTTGGGGAAAGAGGTTTATCTGAGAGTTTTAGTAATTACATTACGTTTGTTCTTTTGGTTTATAGTTCCTCAGCATGGTGTACTTCAAATGTATGGGAACATAATTCCCAAATTTTTGAAATGGTGGTCAAAATATTTCTAGATCAAGCCTTGGAAATTTTAAGACTTCAACTCTCAGAATTCCCCAGCCAGTCATGTCTTAAAATTACCAAGGTTGGACACCCCTGATCTAGACGGTGTCATAAGAGCTTTGGTTGCGCACTGGTTAGAATGCAGTATTCCAGGCTAACTCTGCCCACTGCAAGGAGTTTGAGCCTGACTGGCTCAAGGATGACTCAGTCTTCCATCCTTCCAATGTTGGTAAAATTACCCAAAATGTTGGGGACAATATGCTGACTTTGTAAACTGTTTAGGGAGCGCAGTAAAGCACTGTGAAGCAGTATACTGTATAAGTCTTAACTGATTCCAATTGCGATAAGAGTTGTTCTAATTAGATTGCCTATGATTAATAGTTTTCTTATAATAAGACTAGTCTTATCTAACAACAAGAAAATTAAGATCATGGCTTCTGGCCCTCTCAATTCCTGGCAAATAGAAGGTGAAGAAATGGACGTAGTGACAGATTTTATTTTCCTGGGCTCCAAGATCACTGCATATGGGGACTACAGCCAAGAAATATTTGCTATGGCAAATCTAGACAGCATACTAAAAAGCAGAGACATCACCCTGCCAACAATGGTGCATACAGTTGCAATGTATGGCTGTGAAAGTTGGACCATAAGGAAGGCTAAGTGCCAAAGAATTGAGACCCTTGAACTATGGTGTTGGAGATGACTCCTGCAAGTCCCGTGGAGTGCAAGGCTATCAAACCGGTCAGTCCTAGAGGAGATCAACCCTGATTGCTTTTTAGAAGTCCAGATCCTGAATATGAAACTCAAATACTTTGGCCACCTAATGAGAAGGAAGGGCTCACTGGAGAAGAGCCTAATGCTGGGAAAGATGGAGGGTGAAAGAAGAAGGACGACAGAGAATGAAGTGGCTGGCTCGAGTCACTGAAGCAGTAGGTGTGAGTTTAAATGGTCTCCAGGGGATGCTAGAGGACAGGAAGGCCTGGACGAATGTTGTCCATGGGAACATGGACATGATGTCATGATGCTATGCCGTCAGCCGGGACCGTCCAGACCTTCCTGAGGAATCAGTCAGCAACTTTGCAACCAACAACAATAATGTTTAATAAATAAAAAGACACCTCACCCAGCTTCTAAACTTTAGCCTTGGAAAACTTTGCTAATCTTTTCAACAAGAAGTTCTATCAGCCCCTTCTTACATAATCACTAGTAAGGAATTGTGGGACATATAATAAAAAGCATGTAGGAAACAGCATGTTGTCCTCCCTTGATTTTATACAAATTAGTTTATTAGGATCATATGTGAGTTTGAGATTTAGTAAGCATTGAGCCCTGGAGGCAAATGAAATTTGAATGCTATAGACATATTATATTTTTGACAGAGGCTGTCCATAAAATAATTGTTCTCAAATATCCTATAGGTGAGAAAAGTAAATTGGAGCAGTTAATAGCCTGAAGGAAGACTGCTATATAAAATACAAACTGTGCAACAGAATCATAATATTACTGAGACATAGATAGGATTGGAAACTACCATTTTAGAAAAAATATTTGCATTGAGCATGTTCTTCAATCTAAATCACAGCATCGTCAACAAAATAATAATAATAATAATAATAATTTAATACTTATAGACCGCACCCTCTCCCCACAGGGACTCGGGGCGGTGCACAGGAAGAATAAAAACAATGACTATATACAACATTTCATATTAAGAATAGATTAAACAGTACCTGTGCTAAAATACCCGTTAAAACTAACTAGACTAAAAATTCCCCAATAAACCCAAAAACAGAGGAATAACTATCCCAGGCCGGCAAGGAAGAAGAAGTGTGTTTTTAGTTTAAGACGGAAGGAGCAGAGGTCCGTGGTGGTCCTAATGTCGGGGGGGAGGTCGTTCCAGAGGGCTGGGCCCGCCACAGAGAGAGCCCTTCCCCTGGGTGTCGCCCGCTGACAGAGTCTAGTGGACGGCACCCGGAGAAGTCACTCTCTGTGGGAGCGAATCGGCCGTGAGGATGTATGAGGCAGGATCCGATCCCGCAGATAGCTAGGTCCCGAGCCATGGAGCGCTTTAAAGATGATAATTAATACCTTGAAGCGCACCCGGAAGACAACAGGCAGCCAGTGCACCTCGCGCAAGAGCGGTGTTACATGGGTATACCTTGTGGTACCCATAATTGCTCGCGCGGCTGCGTTCTGGACTAGCTGAAGTCTCCGGGTGCACCTCAAGGGAAGCCCCATGTAGAGAGAGTTACAATAGTTCAGTCGGGATGTCACGAGCGCGTGAGTGACTGTGCGAAGGGCGTCCCGATCCAATAGGGGGCGCAATTGGCGAACCAGGCGAACCTGGTAAAATGCCCTCCTGGCCACGGCTGTCACTTGATCTTCCATGGACAGCCGGGTATCCAGGAGGACACCCAAATTGCCCGCCCCATCCACAGGGGCAAGATGTTCGCCCCCTATGGCCAGCGTTGGAGTGAGCTGGTTGAAACGGGCAGCCGGAAACCACAGCCACTCGGTCTTGGTCGGGTTGAGCCTGAGTCCGTTACTTCCCATCCAGATCCGCACGGCTTCCAGGCACTGGCACATCACCGCTACGGCATCATTGGGGTGGTTTGGGGTAGATATATACAGCTGAGTGTCGTCAGCGTAAAGGTGGTACTCTACCCCAAAACCACGGATGATCTCACCCAGCGGCTTCATATATGCATTAAACAGGAGAGGCGAGAGGACCGATCCCTGAGGCACCCCGCATGTGAGGGGTCTCGGGGTCGACCTCTGCTCTCCTGCCAACACAAATTGCGATCGGCCAGAGAGGTAGGAGGAGAACCACCGCAAAACGGTGCCTCCCACCCCCAACCCCCCCAGCCGATGCAATAGGATACCATGGTCGATGGTATCGAAAGCCGCCGAGAGGTCTAATAGGACCAGGATGGAGGAACAACCCCCATCTCTGGCCCTCCAGAGATCATCCACCAATGCGACCAATGCCGTCTCGGTGCTATGCCCAGGCCGAAAGCCGGACTGGCGCGGGTCTAGATAATCAACTTCCTCCAAGTGACGGGGAAACTGTTGTGCCACCACACTCTCAACAACCTTCGCCAAAAAGGGAAGGTTGGAGACTGGACAATAGTTATTTAATAGAGCTGGATCCAAAGAGGGCTTCTTAAGGAGGGGCCTCACCATCGCTTCTTTTAGGGAAGCAGGCAAGCAACCCTCACTTAAGGATGCGTTGACAACCTCTTGGAGCCAGCCTCGTGTCACCTCCCAGGATGCCAGTACAAGCCAGGAGGGGCACGGGTCCAATAAACATGTGGTGGCTCGCAGTCGCCCACGTAACCTGTCCATATCATCGGAAGCAACGGAGTCAAACTCCTCCCAAACAAGATCTGTCTCGTGGCATCCCGCTGGGCCATCAATGGAGGGTAGCCCGTTCTGTATCTGAGCGGTTTTCTCCTGCAGAAAAGTCACAAATTCCTCTGCTCTACCCTGTAGCGGGGCTTCCCGCACCCTTTGTTGGAGTAGGGAGCGGGTCACCCTAAACAGGGCGGCAGGGCGGTTTTCTGCGGATGCTATGAGAGTAGCACAATGATGGCGTTTGGCCACTCTCAGCGCCACAATGTAAGTCCGTAAATGGGCTCTTACCTGTGTCCGGTCAGATTCAGACCGGCTAGACCTCCATCTTCTCTCTAGGCATCTCTTGCGGCGTTTCATCACCCGCAGCTCCTTGGTAAACCAAGGAGCCAGGGTGGTTCGCCGCCACAAGAGAGGCCGCAAGGGCGCGACCTGATCCAAGGCTCCCACGGCCGCACTATTCTATGCGGCCGTGAGGTCCTCTATCGGGGCACGGGTCAGGGGTACAGGAAGTGGCCCAAGCGCCGTCTGGAACCCGTCCGGGTCCATCAGGCGCCTGGGGCGGTACCAGATAGGAGGCTCTGGTTCCGCCTCCCCGCGGAGGGGAGCAGCGGTCAGAAAGTCGAGCCGGAGAAGTGAGTGATCTGACCATGACAAGGGCGTGATGACTATATCCCCTGTACCCAGATCACTCTTCCATTGGCCTGAGACAAAGATAAGATCCGGCCTATGTCCACCCTCGTGAGTGGGGCCCTGAATTAATTGGGTCAGGTCCATGGCCGTCATGGAAGCCATGAACTCCCGAGCTGCCTCGGATGATTCGCCCAGCGATGGCAGATTAAAGTCCCCCATGACTACAAGTCTGGGGGTCTCCACTGCCACCGTAGCGATCACCTCCAGGAGCTCGGGCAGGGCTGCTGCTACATAGCGGGGAGCCAGGTATACAACCAGCAAGCCCAACTGCCTCCCTAGGCCCCACTTCACGCAGAGGGACTCACAACCGGTAGTCTGTGGCACAATGGTCTCTCTCGGCTGCAGGCCTTCTTTAACAATGACCGCTACCCCACCGCCCCTACCTAGGGCCCGGGGCTGATGAAAAGCACGGTAGCCTGGTGGGCACATTTCAACGAGGGGGAGTCCTCCCTCGTGGCCCAACCAGGTCTCCGCAATTCCAGCCAGGTCCGGCTCCCCCTCTGACAGGAGGTCACTGATGAGGGGGGCTTTGTTGACAACGGACCTGGCATTACAAAACATCAGCCGCAGGCCCTGGCTCTGTACTCCCTGACCACCTAGCTTGCGGGGGTTGTGGCACCCGACCGTTTTTAACCAACGGCTGCGTGCCACCAACCGGGAGGATGCAACTTGAAAACTGGATTTCATTTACAAATGTGAATAGAAGTTATGCTTGATGAATCTGCACTGCCTTTTCTCCATTAAAGAAAATTAGGGCAACAAAAATCTGAACAACCAACAGATGGAAGCAAAGAATTAGTTCTCCATATTAGTTTGATGGCAGCTAGTAGTTATCTGCTGTGCAATGGGCAGCTACACAAATCATGTAAATAAACCAGTTGAAAATAAAATCTAAACAAACAGCAAATTAATAACATTTGGATTTTTGAAGACCATGTACTACTTCATGTATATGTTTGATCTAATGGTTAAGGCACCAGACTAGAAGCAGGAAAATGTGAGTTCTAGTCCTCCTGTTGCCATGAAAGCTGACTGGGTGCTTTGGGCCAGTTACTCTCTCTTATCTCAACCCACCTTGCAGGGTTGTTGTGGGCAAAATAAGAGGATAAAGGAGTATTTGGTATGTTTGCTGCCTTGAGTTATTTGTAAAAATAACTAGCTGGATAGCTGTGCTCCGCTACGAAACTATGTGATTGGACTTGAAAAATCAACACTTACAGCTTGAAAATTAATGAGTAGTTACAATTGGCCACTCTTCTCCCCTTCTCTCCCTCAGGCTTGCCTCACAGAATCTTCTCCTCGCCACTTCTTTCCCTCAGGCTAGCCCCATTGATCCTCTACTATCCCCTTTTCTCCCTCACACTTGTCCCACAGAGGCCTCTCCTATCTTATCCCCTTCTCTCCCGCAGTCTAAGACCTTAGCATCAGAGCATTTTTCAGGTGGGGAGGGGGAGTAGAATGTCTAAACTCCCAGCCAATTTCTGGGTTTGTCTAATTTACCGGTAATGAAACATTTTTTTTAAATTAAAATCTTTATCTCAAGATTTTATTTATTTAGAAAATATAAAAGGATAATATCCTCTTCTACTGTATACAGTTTTAAGAAAAGTGGCTAAGACACTTCGCTTGTTGATTAGAAAGGTTGGCAGGTCAGCAGTTCGAATCCCTAGTGCTGTGTAACAGAGTGAGCTCCTGTTACTTGTCCCAGCTTCTGCCAACCTAGCAGTTTGAAAGCATGTAAAAAAAATGAAAGTAGAAAAAATAGGGACCACCTTTGTTGGGAAGGTAACAGTGTTCTGTGCACCTTTAGCATTTAGTCATGCCGGCCACATGACCACAGAGATGTCTTCGGACAGCGCTGGCTCTTCGACTTTGAAACAGAGATGAGCACTGCCCCCTAGAGTTGGGAACTACTAGCACATGTTTGAGGGGAACCTTTACCTTTTACCTTAGCTCAGGGGTCTGCAAAGTTGGCTCTTTGAAGACTGGTGGACTTCAACTCCCAGAATTCCCCAGGCAGCCTGGCTGGCTGGGGAATTCTGGGAGTTGAAGTCCACCAGTCTTCAAAGAGCCAACTTTGCAGACCCCTGCCTTAGCTCATTCTACCCTTCTGGCACCATTTTGAAACAATGCATCTGCAAAATTCATTGAGACTTTTTGTCAAAGATGGACAGACAGACAGACAGAGATATAGAGTCTTGTGATTCTTTTCTTAGAACTAGGACTACCATATCTGGGCTACATATTTCTGAGTTATATAAGACTTGTCTGAATCTCTTTGTTGCTAGTTTGTGGATTTTGTCTCTCAGATCTGGTACTTATTTCAAGCATTTATTACAGGGGAAAAACACACCTTCAAAAGAGGTGGTGCAGGATTTCCTGTTTTTTGGGCTTAAACTGAGTAGTCTGTAAAGAGCTAGTAACCTCTAGAGGAAACACCTCGCAAAGGGAGGAGTTGCAGTTTTCCCAAATTCTCTGTTTAAATGTTTTCTTAACAAATGGATAGAAGAGAAAATAAACCATGTGCAATGTATTTTCTCAAAAAAGCAGGTGTGGATAGGGCAGTGATCGCAAATCTTTTTGGCACTGAGTGCCAAAACCAGAAGGTGCATGCATGCATGCATGTGCATTTGTGTTCAGAACCGGAGTTCTGAAAACCCAAAAACCAGCTGGCCGGCATGTGCATATCTGTTTTTTGGCGAGTTTTTGGACTGTCTTCAGGCTATTTTTTGGGACAAAAACAGCCTGAAAATGACCTCAAAACAGCCTGAAAATGGTTCAAAACGGCCTGAAAATACCCCCAAAACGGCTTATTATTTGGCTTTTTTTGGTGGTTTTCTGAGCTGTTTTCTGGTGCTCTGACACCTGTGAAGACCATCTGGCAACGGCACGCATGCCCACAGAGAGGGCTCTCTGTGCCACCTCTGGCCCGCATGCCATATTTTCGCCATCACAGGGATAGAATGCATGTTGTGGATGGCCAAGGTCATGTACTTCTAAGCCATGATCAGGGCCACCAAGAGGATTATTAAATGCTGGAACAAGACTAGTATGGGGCCCTTCATCTACTCATGGACACACATTTCTGTGTTTCCTTGCGTTTTTGAGCTCCAGATTTTTGAGGTGACATTTCATAACCATTCATAAACTGAAATGAAATCTATATAAATAAAAATGTAAAATAGTTTGTACGAATCCACTAATCTCAAAAAGTACTGGACCAATTTGCCTCAAATTTTGACACAACGCAGCCAAGGACTTCCGATAATAGAATAGCTAATCATTTTGTGCCCAGCACGCGTGAGTTGTGTACAAATTACACAAAAAAAATGTACCCACTGAATGTGTGTAAACAACCCTGTAGCCAAGCCCATCAAACTGCTTTTCAACTGCCAGTGTTGGAATAGGCCTCATACGGCGGCCTCTTGGGGCCAAAAAGGCACAGAGGACAGCAAACTCCCAGGTGGCCCATAGAGGGGGGGGGGAGAGGGAGAAATTCTGCTCAGGACTGTTCTCTGAGGTAAAAAAAACAGAGACAGGCAGCTGCTTTAAACTGTTTAATACGAACTGAACCAAACTGTAACAAAGAATCACCCATCTGACAGCAAATACAGTTTAATGAAAAGAAGGACTAGGGAGGACATGATAGCAGCCTTCCAATATCTCAGGGGTTGCCCCAAAGAAGAGGGAGTCAAGCTATTCACCAAGGCACCTGGGGGCAGAACAAGAAGCAATGGGTGGAAACTAATCAAGGAGAGAAGCAACCTAGAACTGAGGGCAAATTTCCTGGCAGTGAGAACTATTAACCAGTGGAACATCTTGCCACCAGAAGTTATGGATTCCCTAACACTGAAGAGAGAAGAGACTGGAAAACCATTTGTCTGAAACGGCATAGGGTCTCCTGCTTGAGCAGCGGGGTTGGACTAGATGACCTCCAAGGTCCCTTCCAACTCTGCTATTGTATTATTGTATTATAGTAGGTAGGTGGATAGGGGAATAGAGAGACAGGGAGAACTACAGTTTAATAAAAGAGGGACTAGGGGAGACAGGATAGCAGCCTTCCAATATCTCAGGGGTTGCCACAAAGAAGAGGGAGTCAAGCTATTCTCCAAGGCACCTGGGGGCAGGACAAGAAGCAATGGGTGGAAACTAATCAAGGAGAGAAGCAACTTAGAACTGAGGAGAAATTTATTGACAGTTAGAACAATTAATCAGTGGAACAACTTGCCTCCAGAAGTTGTTAATGCCCCAACACTGGAAGTCTTCAAGAAGTTGTTGGATAGCCATTAGTCTGAAATGGTATAGGGCAGTGATGGCTAACCTTTTTTGGCTCACGTGCCAATAGCAGGGGGAGTGCAGGGGCGATGTGCACAGGTGTGCCACATCCATAATGCTATGTGCATGACCTCCTGCATTTGGCATGCTTTTTACGTCATCCCCAGGCTCCAGAGGGTTTATAGGAGCCTGGGAAGGGTGAAAACAGCCTTCCCCCACCTCCAGAGGGCAAAAAATGGCCTCAAAAGAAGGCCTAAATCAGCTGGCCAGGGCACACATACAAACTGAAGCTGACAGGGCAATGCCTCGAGTGGTCTAAGAAATGGTTCCGTGTGCCACCTGTGGCACCCGTGCCATAGGTTCGCCATCATGGGTATAGGGCTTCCTGCCTAGCAGGGAGTTGGACTAGATGACCCCTAAGGGATAGATAGAGAGGCAGAAATAAGGTAGGTATGTATGTATGTATGTATGTATGTATGTATGTATGTATGTAGGTAGGTAGGTAGGTAGGTAGGTAGGTGGATAGATAGATAGATAGATACAAAGAAAGAAAGAAAGAAAGAAAGAAAGAAAGAAAGAAAGAAAGAAAGAAAGAAAGAAAGAAAGAAAGAAAGAGAAAGAAAGAAAGAGAGAGAAAGAAAGAGACGGTAGGTAGGTAGGTAGGTAGGTAGGTAGAGGGAGAAAGGAAGAAATATAGTAGGTAGGTAGGTACATAGGTAGGGGGATGGATAGATAGATAGGGAGAAATACAGTAGATAGGTAGGTAGAGGGATAGACAGAGAGGGAGAAATACAGTAGGTAGGTAGGTTGGGGCTTATATGGTGGTTGGGTGTATGTGTGCAGGTGTAGATCTACACACAGATTGGTTAGCCATTTAACCAGACTGGGCCACAGCAACGCGTGGCCGGGTATAGCTAGTATAAAATAAATTCATAAACGAAATGAAACTAAACTTGCAAAACTTAAATAAATAAGTAATGAAATTAAAATCCAATAAATTACATAACTTTATTACATAATAAATAATTTATAATAATTTATTTATTAATAATAATTAATAATTAATAATTATTACATAATTTCAGATGAATAAAGGTGATGTCAAACAAGGCTGCAAGGCAGTTTTGCTTTACACACAAAATATAGAATATGAAGTATAAATCCAATATTGTTTTTCTTTTTTTTAAATTGTTTTTTTAATTTTTTTTTGAAAAATCCTTTTTATGTCACCCCTCTTTGAGCTTTATGGGCCCCAGAACAATACACCGGCTGCACCCCGCTCTCCTCAGGCCTGGTCATGATTTAGAAACCAGAGGAGCTACGTTCATGCTGCATAAGGTAAAACAACCACTTCTCATTTTTGTGAAATGTATGAAGAGAAACAGAGAGATTTCCAAGGCAGGCCTTCACTTAACCTGCTTTTCTTCTTTCCTAATTATATATTCAAGCACACAAATGAGTGCATACACTCAAACGATTTGATTGCAGAAGTCCCTGGAAATGACCCAGCCTCAATGTAGACTGAAACAACTTACTAAAAGCCATAAACTGGAGCAATCTAGAATAATTTTAAAAACTACACCACCACTGTGCCACTTTGGGCAAATAACTCTTCAGATGTTTGAAGGTTGGTGTTATCTCCCCTCAGTTGTCTTTTGTGTAAGCTAAGCCATAGGATTGACTTAATGTCAAGGTTCTGACTGATGAACCAAACCAAGCGAGCAAAACGAGACGATCAGATCTCTTTAAGCATAACTTTATTGAGTACGTCATTTCAGCACGCATGAAGCAAAATCAACTCTAGCTAGTTCCAGTGGTTTTCATCTAATTAAAGAATGAATTCTTTCCTTCTCTCCTTTGCTCAGGTCACATTGTCCAAGCCGAACAGCTAGCACTGTCTGAAGACGTCTCCATGGTCATGACAAAACACCAAAGGCCCACGGAACGCTGTCACCTTCCCACCAAAGGTGGTTCTTATTTTTCTACTTGCATTTTTTACATGCTTTCGAACTTCTAGGTTGGAAGATGCTGGGACAAGTAACAGGATCTCACTCAGTTATGCGGCGCTAGGGATTCGAACCACCAAACTGCCAACCTTTCGGATCGACAAGCTCAGAGTTTTAGCCACTGAGCTGCTGTGTCCATTTTTTGTACTAATTGAAACCTAAAATCGGATATGTAATATGAAATGAATTTATAGCAGTCTTCCCCAATCGAGTGGCCATACAAGAGGGAGGGCGCACACACACACACACACACACACACACACAAACACACACCTGTCAATCATTTAACTAGAGAAGTGTAGATTACAGTTTTCTGTGTTCATGTGTGTCATTTTGTCATCAAAAATTCAGCAAATGTCAAAGTGTGCTTGGGTGTTGAACATCTGATGTGGACTTTGATAGATCCTAAATATATTTCAGAAAACAGTAAAGAAAGTGTCAGTATATAGAACCCCTGTTTTGCAAAATTGGGGTCACAGCCATAGTGAATTGATAAAAAAAACCTTTAAGTAAGCGATTGAAAGTAAATAGGTTTTCTTAAATAATGTTTATTGAATCAGAAGGAAATCAAAATATACAAGTATTTAAAATTCAGGTGCTAGTTTAAATTATAACATTAGTCTTACTGTTCCTTACTTTTACAATAATGAATAGAATGTGTTTGTATAGCACAGGTGTGCTATAAAAAGTTTCTACTACAGAATGTTTGTAAATCAGTTATAATTTGCATTTGTTCTTCTAATCCATTAAAAAAAATATCATATAATTGTATAACCTAACAATCTTATCTTCCCCTGCACAACAATACACAAATTAAATTAATAACACAGAAGTAAATATGTCCTTTAGGTTAGTAATAAAAGCGCCTCCATACTGCCCCCTTGTGTTGGTTTCTCGTTAATACTTTAATTATTTTTGAGAAGGAAATTTTTTGCATTTCATTACATGAAGACAGAAATAGATGAGAATTAGTGAGAGATCCTGTAAATTTCAGCTTTTTCAATAGAATTACAGGTAGACTCACAACCATTGTTTGACAACCATTTGCAGTTACAATGATGCTGAAAAAAATGATTTTTAACCAGTCCTTGCACTTAAGACCATTATGTAACGATGCAGTCACATGATCAAAATCCAGACACTTAGCAACTGGCAATGGTTGCAGTGTCCCAGGGTCACATGATCACTATTTTCAACCTTACGACAAAGTCAAATGGGGAAAGCCGGATTCGATTAACAACTCTGGCAGAAAAGGTCATAAAATCGGGCATGGGAGTCACTTAACAACCAGCTCACTTAGTGATGGGAATTCTGTCCCGGCTGTAGCTGTAACTTGAGAACTACCTCAAATCCCCTGAAAACCAATTTCAAAAATGCCTTTTAAAAATTATGAATGCAGCCCTGGTATTTGTTAGAATATTGATGACTGGGAGAGACATGGTAACAAGGTCAGCCAATGAATAGGCATAGCAGCTAAATCAGCCAATGGGAGTTTAAACAGATCTGAGTCTGTGCTGAGAATCGAAATTGAAACTACTCTGTCTGCTCTGAACTCTGAATGAAACTGTTCTCTCCTGCTTTTGTTCTGCTTGTAACTCCTACCACGTTGAAAGAATCTTCTATTGGTATTGTATATTTATTCACCTATTATTATGTATATAAAGAAGTTTAATTAATCCAGCTGAATCCGTTATCTGTGTGTGCTTTCTGGATTTGATTTTTCTGCAACAAACTCTGAGAGTATTCATGATCAACAGTGGGACACTGGTTGTAACCCACTGTTGTACGTTTGTGTGTTTTGAAAATAGTTTAGATTACATCTTTCAATGGAGGTTTTTGGGGTTTTCGTTTTATCTTTTGCCCTGGAAAATGGTACCATTTAAAGAAGATTCCCCCTGTTCATATATAGGAAGTCCTAGGCTTACCACAGTTTATTTAGTGACTGTTCAAAGTTAGAATGGCACTGAAAAAAGTGACTTATGAACGTTTTTTGCAGTTATGACCTTTCCAGCATCTCCATGATCATGTGATCAAAATTCAGATGCTTGACAACTGGTTCATACTTATGACCATTGTCCCAAGGTCATGGGATCACCTTTTGCAACCTTCTGACAAACAAAGTCAATGGGGAAGCCGGATTCGCTTAACAACTGGGTTACTACCTTATCTATCGCAGTGATTCACTTAACAACAGTGGCAAGAAAGGTTGCAAAATGGGGCAAAACTCAGTTAACAAATGTCTCACTTAGCAATAGAAATGTTGTGCCCAAGTGTGGTTGTAAGTCGAGGACTACCTGTAATGTCCATCTAACCATAAGCATTTTAATCTTAGCATATTTTTTATTGTCCACTACAACCCAAAGAAGCCTACTCAGATATAAGCTTCACTGTCCACCGAGTCTTACATTATATTATCTTTATAACTGCAACCTTAGCAAGCTCTGGTCAATCACTCCCCATACCTGCATTTGCAAACATCACACGATACTGAACAATGGCTCGGCTCGTCATCGACTATCTCGAGTGAGCATTGTTATCTGCTAAAATTATACATGAGGGTGGCCTAGAGAAGGAGATATGAAAGTGTGGCTTGAAATATGCTTCCAAACCATCATTTGCCTTAACTCTGTGGTGTGATCCATGCCACTGTCAGACCAACGTAAACAATGTTCTTTTGTCTGTATTAACACATCCATGAGAGCTATTCTTAGCTTGCCAATTAACATCTCACTTTGGAAAGTTCCCTTTAAAGTATCTTTGGGTTTTTAATGCCAGTATATGTTACTCAGTTGATGCCTTCTAACGTGGTTTGTTTGAAGTTGGTTTACTGTCAGCCCTTTGAAAATGGGTTAGAACAAGAATCCAACTTTGCAAGTTTTATTGACACTTTATTTACATAGTAAGAGAATTTTGAATGCCTGATTGAGTTTTCCCTTCTCTCCTTGTTAGACTTTAGTGAATTAAGGATCCAAACTAAGCTTCTGTCAAATATATCCCATTTTTCTTGGACTTAAAAACATGTAAGTTGACATGTTGTAACGATCTTTGTATAGTTTCTCCAAAGCTATCGCTGACCCTTTCTACACTTTGCAAGAGGCTCATAAGAATATTTATCTGCACATTAGCACCCCTGTTTTACTCTAAGACACAATATTCCTAGCCTATTCCTAGATTAAAATTAACCCCAGATTACCCATGAGAAGCATGAAATATTTTCAGATCTTAACAGGATATGTACAAGTAGTCCTCGATTTACAACAATTCATTTAGTAACTGCTTGACATTACAATGGCACTGCCAAAATTGACTTATGACCTTTTTTTCACATTTAAAATCACTGCAGGATCTCCATTATCATGTAATCAAAATTCAAATGCTTTGCAATTCACCCATCTTTATGATGTTTGCAATGTCCTGGTGTCATGCGATCAACTTTTGACAAGCAAAGTCAACGGGCAAGCCATGTTACTAATTTAACAACTGCAGTGGTTTCCTTAACAATTGCAGCAAGAAAGGTCATAAAATCGAGCAAAACTCACATAACACCTGTCTCGCTTAGCAACAGAAACTTTGGGCTCAATTGTGGTCATACGTTGAGGACTATCTGTGCATTGCTTTTACAAGAGGCCAGATTCAGTATCCAAATGGCTTGTTGGATTTTAGTCTTAAATATTGAGTTGGTTTGCCACTTCGAACAGATATCCCATAGGTGGAATGGACTCAGATTTTGAGAAGTTATAAAGAAAACTTTAACTTGCTTTGAAATGGGACAGTCTACACATCTACCCTGTTTCCCCTGAAAATAAGCCCTCCCTGGATAATAAGCCCAATCGGGCTTTTGAGTGCATGCGCTAAAATAAGCCCTCCCCAAAAAGGTTGCAACACAGCAGCAGCCATGAGGGGACCATGCTCACTGTTTCCTGCACTTGAAAAATAATAAGACCTCCCCGAAAATTAGGCCAAGCGCTTATTTTGGGGGTCAAAAGAAAATAAGACCCTGTTTTATTTTTCAGGGAAACACAGGATTAGCCATTGCTTTCAGAATTATCCACTGTTTCACAGCTCGCCCTGCACTAATGGCCAAGAAAGCATCCAAACCAAACATGAGAAACATGACACAAAAAGGGGGCGGAGCTTTGAATTGCACTGGCCCAATCACTATTGAGCTCTTTTGCTCCCCCTTACAATTAATGGGTAATGGCTATTATAACACTAATAGCCATTACCCATTAATTTCCTTCATGCTTCTATATGCAATCGTGTTCACACAGAGCAGGGAAACTGAATTTACATTAGGCAAATTACTGAAAAATAAGCACATTGCAAACATATTAATGCAAATGGTGTTCTTTGCATAACTGGGCAAACTAAGACAGATGGTCCGAGATTGATATTCTAATCTGAGTAAGGGGACACTTTCAGAATTCATTCATACTCTAAACTGGTTCTGAAATGATTGATTTAGCTGCAGCCCAGAGTAATTACAAATAGTTTTTGGCAATAGGAGATCATGAAACTACATTTATTTATTTTATTTAGTTACTGGGATTTATATGTTGCTGTAATTGAAAGAGAGTTGGGATAGTCTATGGCAGGGATGTCCAAACTTGGGAACTTTAAGACTTGTGGACTTCAACTCCCAGAATTCCCCAGCCAGCTATGCTGACTGGGGAATTCTGGGAGTTGAAGTCCACAAGTCTTAAAGTTCCCAAGTTTGGACATCCCTGGTCTATGGTCATCAAAAAATCCGGAGGTTTCTGATAGCATCTTTTCTGAACAACCAGTTTTATAGAAAGATATAAACTTTCATGAGCTATAGTCGCACTCAAGAAAGTTTACATATTTTAATAAAATATGTCACTTGCAAAAAGTTCAATCGGACTTCACCTGATGTTCTCACCTAACAGGGCTCTGAAGTGCTAAACGGACCACAGGATCTACAATCAGATGTCCTAAGACGATTCTCTCTTAAAACAAGGACATTTGAAGAAAATGTTGGGATGGAGATTACATTTCATGGAGTTTGGGTAGGCATGGAGGAGAAACACATTTTCTTCCATTTTAAAAATACAAACATATAGTATGCAGGTCACTTTTTGTGAATGTAGAGTTGTTTCTTCTGCATCACAATCCTGTGACAGGATTTGCAGCTTAAAAAGATGCACAGATAATTGCATATAATGCAGCAAAGTATAGGAAATATCAGTGTCTAAATCAGGGGTTCCCAACCTTGGCAACTTGAAGACTTGTGGACTGGCGGGAGAATTCTGGGAGTTGAAGTCCACAAGTCTTCAAGTCTTCAAGTTTGGGAACCCCTGGTCTAAATGGGGCCCATTGTGGACTCTCTAAAGAAACACATATATATTAGAAATGCGTAAAATTTTTAAGCAGGCTTTCTCCAGTTTTTTTTTAATTTAGGTTTTGGGGGGGGGGGGGTTGGATCCAGAAAAAAGAATGAAACAAATCTTAACCCATTCCCCCATATTGGTAATGTGGATCCAATTTTGGGTTGAATCTATCATCAAATGTCCTGGATGCTGAACTCCCTTTCAATCTTAGTGCCCTTGTAAGCTTTTATTATTTTTAACCTTTAAGAGAATATGTTCTGCAATAGGTAGTCTCTCAAAGCCTATATTAGCCCAGTGGATGCATTCAGGACAGCAAAAAGGTTTGATAGTGTTTAATTGGCCCCTACCACTCCATTTTATTGCTGTGTGTTAGAAAAAGGAATGTCAGGCCCGCTGAACCAATCGGATGCTGCCTTTTTGAGTGCATGGCCAATGTGGACATTGGAGTACATAAATCGACCTTGTGGTCATCCCAGGGAAGGTATCATGATTGTGGCAGTAGGAGAGAAGATATACATGGTGATTCAACAGACTGAATTGCAGTGAGGGTGGGCAAGGCAGTGGAAGAAGTAGTGGGTGGATGGTAGCGGAACAGACAACCCACAGAACATCTTACTTCGAAGGACCTTGGATTTGTATATCAGTCCCTGGGACTTAGTTTGCTATAGCCACGAAAAGAAGGGAAGGAGAGATGAGTGGGGGAGGGGGGAGAAGAATAAACAATACCAAACATTTCTTTTTTTTCTCTTTGTCCTGAAAGGAGGAAAAGTAATGGTGATCCAGTGATTCTTCAGAGACTTCCAGTTGTTAATTATTTGGGTTTCACAATAGACACAATGGACACAGGATCTGTTTGTACCCCAGCATCTGACATCCGTTTGGGACTCTGGAGAAAAGGGAGAGAAATATGTAAACATTGCTGAAGGTGCTCAAGAAATTAATGTTTTTATGTATTTTTAGTGGGCTATTTTCTTTATCCATAAGATGGAGGAGTCTGCATCCACAATTGTGTGCACAATTTATTGTACAAACGAATAAACTTACTGCCAATATGAGGCAAATTATACGTGACAAAAACCTGCAACATACAACATAAGTATATTGGCATCATGATTCATACATGACCTTTTACTGTAATTTATTTTGTTCTGGGTGAGGAGCAGGGGTGGGTTCCTGCCAGTTCTAACCTCTTCTATAGAAGAGGTCCCACAAATCTACAGTGCTGTTTAGAACCGGTTCCAGCTCCCTCCCCCCGCCTGTCCACCCATCATCAAGATGAAGAGCGAGAGGAGGAATTCTGGGAGTTGAAGTCCACAAGTCTTAAAGTTGTCAAGTTTGAACACCCCTGTGGGGTTTTTTTTCTAAAGGATTAGGGGTGCAAAGGTCTTGTAACTTGACAGCTTTAAGACTTGCGTGCTTCAAATGTCAGAGTTTCTGAACCAACATTTTGGTTGCTAAGCAAGAGCGTTCTTAAGTGAGTTTCACCACATTTTACAAGTTGGCCATGCCCACTCAGTCACATGGGCCAGCAAGCCACTCCCACAAAGCAGGCCACACCTATAGAAGAGGTTCTAAATTTTTTTGAAACCCACCACTGGTGAGGAGGAACAAAGATTATGAAGCTTGTCACTCAAAGCAGTGAACCCTTTTGAGGTCTCTGTGATAGTAAAAAACAAGTCAAGATGGCAGCCATTCTAATACAACCAAAGATCCAGAAGGGATTTTTTAATGTGCATCACAACATAACACAACAACCCACCCTCCCCCAATTTCATTCAAAATCTTTGGATTGTTAAGCGTTGGTTTTAATTCAGCATGTATAAAGCTTGGGAACTTTATAAAAGATCTTATTCTGTCACAAATTACATTTCCTGCACTGTTTCTGTTTTTCTGTATGTAATCTCATCTATCATATTTAAAACACCAAGATGTAATATATTTCTTGATTGAGGAAGCACCTCAGAATATTTACAATACAATACAATGCAATAGCAGAGTTGGAAGGGACCTTGGAGGTCTTCTAGTCCAACCCCCTGCCTAGACAGGAAACCCTATACCGTTTCAGACAAATGGCTATCCAACATCTTCTTAAAGACTTGCAGTGTTGGGGCATTCACAACTTCTGGAGGCAACTTCTGTTCCACTGATTAATTGTTCTAACTGTCAGAAAAATTCTCCTCAGTTCTAAGTTGCTTCTCTCACTTTGCTCAATCGTACCACATTATTCAATTATCTCCTGCCTTAGTTTTTCTCTCTCTCTTGTGTGCTATAAACAGAGGTGGTATTCAGCCAGTTCGGACTGGTTCAGGTGAACCAGTAGTGGCCCCACCCCCACCCTGCCCGCC
Source organism: Rhabdophis nuchalis (assembly GCA_039707465.1). NCBI lineage: Eukaryota > Metazoa > Chordata > Lepidosauria > Squamata > Natricidae > Rhabdophis > Rhabdophis nuchalis. The sequence goes on along the minus strand of CM077644.1, from coordinate 22,443,711 downwards.
TACCACGGCTCTATGCTGTCCTATTTAGCCAGATTTTCTAAGCCGCACGCATGTGTGCAAACCACATGCTCAAGCAAAGTGCATGTGTGAAAGGTGCACTCACTCAAAAATCAAATTTAACTGATTACTAGCAATCTGTTTTTTTGGGATTTACCCCATAAATACTGAAATCCAAATAAATGAGATAGGTTGGCTTCACACACCAAGACTGAGTATAGTAATCATGAAACAAACTAAAATTAGCATTTTGTGGGATTTTGATTTTAATTTGATTTTATTCAATTTGTATCCCGCCCTTCTCCAAACGGACCCAGGGCAGCGAATGTTATGTTATGGGAATGAATCCGCTAGTTGTTTAGCAGCATCTTTAAAGCATAGGTAAAATATCTTTATCAGAAGATAATATCTTTCCATAACAAGCTCAATCAGGCTTTGTGTGTGTGTGTAAGTGTATATATGCATGTGTGTGTGTGTGTGTGTGTGTATACATTTTTTTTTATTTTTCGAATTTATACCCCGCCCTTCTCCTTGTTAGGACCCAGGGCGGCATATGTGTGAACGTGTGTATATCTCTATATCTATATCATATCACCGCCCTGAGTCCTGGAAGGGAGAAGGGCGGTATAGAAATTGAAATAATAAATAAATAAATAAAAATTATCTATCTATCTATCTATCTATCTATCTATCTATCTATCTATCTATCTATCTATCTATCTATCTATCTATCTATCTATCTATCTATCTATGCATATGTGTGTGTGTGTGAGTGTGTGTGTGTGTGTAAGTGTATATATATATATACACACATATGTTTGTGTGTGTGTATTCTCAGTCTATCTTGATTATCAGGTTCTGTAATTCATAACTGACCATAAAAATCCTGAAGAAGTAAAAGTTAGAAAACATTTTCCACATATTCAGATTCAAATTCAATACTATCCAATGGAGAAAAAATTACAATGAATAATACACTAATTTGATACGAAGCACTAAACTTTGCATTTAATTTAACTCCAATGTGCTATGTGAAAAGTGGTATATACTTCTTTAATTCAAGGCATGAGTTTGGAAAGAGATTTCTAGGGCTAAAAATAATAATAATTAGGCAATTAAGCTGATTTCTCTGATAGCTTAGCCAAATGGAAAACCACTTATTGAATAAAAATCCACATCGATTCATTTTTCAATTGCAGAATAACTTTTTCACAATCTAGCATTCTTAGCGGTGACAAACTGTCGGGCGTAGGCTGGTTGTGTCACGCGCAGGCCATGCCCACCCCAGCTCCATGAAAGGGAAAAAAAATCAACATACGTCATGTGATGGTAACATGACACAGCAAGTTTGACACCAAGATAGACTTAGACCTCAACTCCCAGAATCCCTGTCAGTTTTCAGTTGTTGCTAGTAGGGAATTCTGGGAGCTGGTCCCAATAGAATTAGAAGGCACAAGGCTGACCAAGGATTCCACCTCATCTGAGTCCCAAAACAATCCAGAGTGACGAATTTGGCTCTTATCGCTCTCCTTTTTGGTAATCTCAGATGGGCCAAATCTCCCTCCATCTTGGAGGGAGATTTGGTAAGGCCACATTTGGAATAGCCTTGGTAAGGCCACACTTGGAATACGGCATTCAGTTTTGGTCACCACGATGTAGAAAAGATGTGGAGACTCTTGAAAGAGTGCAGAGAAGAGCAACAAAGATGATTAGGGGACTGGAGACTAAAACATATGAAGAACGGTTGCAGGAACTGGGTATGTCTAATTTAATAAAAAGAAGGACTAGGGGAGACTTGCTAGCAGTGTTCCAATATCTCAGGGGTTGCCACAAAGAAGAGGGAGTCAAACTATTCTCCAAAGCACCTGAGGGCAGAACAAGAAGCAATGGGTGAAAACTAATCAAGGAGAGAAGCAACTTAGAACTGAGGAGAAATTTCCTGACAATTAGAACAATTAATCAGTGGAACAGCTTGTCTCCAGAAGTTGTGAATGCCCCAACACTGCAAGTCTTTAAGAAGATGTTGGATAGCCATTTGTCTGAAGCGGTATAGGGTTTCCTGCCTAGGCAGGGGGTTGGACTAGAAGACCTCCAAGGTCCCTTCCAACTCTGCTATTGTATTGTATTGTATTGGTGCCCCTTCCCTTCAAATCATTAGTCTCCCATTCATGCTTGGGAAAAGAATGAAGGTGCAGGAGCTATTCTCCTCTCCTCAAGGAAGTTTTATTCAAGGAAGTGCTAGCTAAGCAGGGATTGCTAAGGGAAGATGAAGGTAACCTACAAGACCCTTGAAAAACCCTCCGAGGGTCTGCCGCTTCTCCATTCTCTTGAGAGGGCTTTGCTGTGCTGCATCCTCTCCATTCTGAAGGGAGTCTGTCTCAGCTGCTTCTTCTTGTCTGGACTCTTGTGGTTCCTTGGGTTTCTGGGGAATCTCTTGCGGCTTGTTTAGGTTCTCCGTTGAATTCTTGCGGCTCCCTTTGCTTGCAGAGTCTCCAGCCTCAACCTGGGTCAAAGGTCTGTCTGTGAAGTCCAGGGTCTAGAGTAGTTTCAAACAGGGTTACTTGGTCGGTGGGTTTAAAAGAAGAAATGGGCAGCTCACTTTGCAAAGGGAAAGCCCCAACAGGGAATAATTTGCTTGCTTGGGAGACCACGTAAGATTGGGTGCAATCTTACACCCAATATGCAGAACTAAATGCCAGCAGTGGGCCTGGTTCAGGGGTGTCCATACAGTACATTAAAAAAGTCAAGGTGTCAGACAATTTAAGCAAGTCTATGTTAATGAATATTGTAAATCTGCTGGAACATAAAGAATGGAGGAATCAGAAACAAAATACCTACCCCTGTTTCCCCCAAAATAAGACCTCCCTGGATAATAAGCCCAAATGGGCTTTTGAGCACATGCACTAAAATAAGCCCTCCCCAAAAATATTGCAACACGGCAGCAACCATGAGGTGACCACACTAACCGACTTCTGCACCTCAAAAATAATAAGGCCAAGTGTTTATTTCAGGGGTCAAAAGAAAATAAGACTCTGTCTTATTTTGGGGGAAACAAATTATCTATATTATTTTTGGTCCTCTCTCCTTCCCTCCCTCCTTCTTTCCTTCTTTCCTTCTTTCCTCCCCTCCAAAAAGTAGGGGTGTTTTTGGCAGCAACCCCATACCGTAAAAAACAACTACCGGTATGCCACCAGGGTAATCTTCTTGACATTTTTTAAAAACCTTACCCTGATGAAAGCCCAGGCAGAGGGAACACTCTTTGCACAGAAAGCAAGTGATCTTCTGTAATCCTGTCTGATTACAGGATAAAAATGTCATCACTTCCCCTATTTCTGGATTTTTATATTTATTTTCTTTAAGGATAAAAAAAAGGAAACATGTCTGGCCCAGCGTTAGGAGCAAATAACTCTTCTGGCACTAGCATATGCCATGCCAGCATTCCTCCCTGCCAACGTGTATCACCCTTTACAGCAAGGGTAGGCCAGCAACTTAATGCCCTTAGTGCTAGGACGGTGATGGCAAAGCGTAGCATGAGTACATGCGCACGGCACCGAGGGCCAAAAAGGGAGCACGGGCGACACTGTACTTGCCAGGTGACATGGCTCTGCATGCCACTTTGGGCATGTGTGCCATTGGTTCACCATCACAGTGCTACATTTTAACATACACAACAAAGCCAGTGGCAAGGATGGTGTATCTCAAGGCTGTCAAACTCCCAGTCTGTGGGCCGGATGTGTCACACACTGGCCATGTCCCCCGCCCAATTTAGCAAAGGGGGAAAAGTCCTGATACGTCACATGATGCTGCCATGGCGACGTGAGTTTGACACCCCTGATGTATCCAGAGTTTCCCAAAACATATTATTTCTAATATGGTGGGGTTGGTAGTTATCTCTGTGATTTCAACAGTCAACACAAGGTTTGATAGTATAAAATCTATGAAAATCATAAGATATAAAAAATATTCAGAGCTGATCTTTGGAAAGATACACGAGACACAGAAAGAAGGAAGGAAGAGTTAGCCATATAGGAGGAATCTGGAAAAGAGACCACAGAGTCCAAAGATGGAAAGAAATGTGAGAGGAGAAAAACCAAAATAAACCTGCCTTGATTTTATAATAATTATTATGTAAGAAGGAATATATATTCCTGTATTTGTCCCACACCAGAATTTATTATTTTCTTTGTTGGGGGAACTGATCTATTCAGGCAGGGAAAAAAATACTGTTCACACACTGAACAGAGTTACTCTGAGAGTGAGTTGGGTGGTACCTAAATTTCAGAGGTGAAATTCAGCAGGTTGTGACCAGTTCTGGAGAATCGGTAGGGGAAATTTTGAGTAGTTTGGAGAACCGGCAAAAACTGCCTCTGACTGGTCCCGTCCCCATCTATTCTCTGCCTCCCAAGACCCAGCTGATCGGGAGGAAATGGGGATTTTGCAGTATCCTTCCCCTGCCATGCCCACCAAGCTACACTCACAGAACCGGTAGTAAAAAAAATAGAATTTCACCACTGCATAAATTTGATAAATAAATAAATAAATAAATTTTTTTGGCAGAAGAACTAAGAACTGTCTCTCTGGGAGAACCTAAGAGGTAAAGCTAGAAATAGTGTCTGCTTACATTGTAAAGGAAGTTAGATGGACTTTCCTAATTTTAGTCAAATGAGCCTGTAAAATTCTGCGTGCAACCACAAATGGAGAAAAGATGACTTTGTTTCATTTGCTTTATTGTTTTTGCAAAGACATCACAAGTACAAGAGAGCGTGTTTCAGACAAAGGAAGGAAAAAAGAGCAGGATACAGTACAGATAAAGAACAAGGTACAAAATGGCACTGTTGATATGGCTGAAGTTACAAATTACAAAGCACAAAGAATTTAATACTTTTGTAGTTGAAAGTCTGGAATAAGGAACTAGCTGAACACCCAAAACAACACATTCTTTTAAACTGGCCTAATTCAGCGGAAGTAGGGTAATAACTCGACATGTGCTAAAGGCTGCAAAACAAAAATGATGCAAGGGCATCAAATGACAACTTTGTTTTTAAAGATTCTACATTTAATCAACTTAAGCTCTGTGCTCTGGTCTGCAGTCTCTAATTTCAGAACAGTTGGAATTGCAGAGTTAGTTTCTGAAGCTAAAAGAAGTATTAAATCTGTTTGAAATAAATTGGCCTAACATTATCATATTGTATATTTTATTTTGTAAGGGACGTAGTGGCTCAGTGGCTAAGATGCTGAACATGTCGATCAGAGAAGTTGGCAGTTCGGCGGTTCGAATCCCTAGCACCGTGTAACGGAGTGAGCTCCTGTTACTTGTCCCATCTTCTGCCAACCTAGCAGTTCCAAAGCATGTAAAAATGCAAGTAGAAAAATAGGAACCACCGTTGGTGGGAATGTAACAGCGTTCCGTGTGCCTTCGGCATTTAGTCATGCCGGTTACATGACCATGGAGACATCTTGAGACAAGCGCTGGCTCTTCGGCTTTGAAACGGAGATGAGCACCGCCCACTAGAGTCAGGAACAAGTAGCACTTATGTGCGAGGGGAACATTTACCTTTTTATTTTATCTGAAAAGAATCTGAAAAGCCAGTTTTCCCAAGTCTGTGTCCAAATGCTGCAACCACTTTATATTGTGCTACTTACAGTAAGCTGTTTCACCAAAGCGCTCTCTAAAATTTATATATATATATAGTTCATGGACATACCACTGAATAGTTCTTAAATTTTATGATGCTGAAACAGGTTCTCTAGCCTGAACAACCAGACTTAATTTAACCTTCCTCAACTGGGCTGAAAATGCCAGGAGTCATAATCAAACACTTCTAAAGAATATGAGGTAGAGGAAGATGGGAATAGTTAATCTTTTCAATAATAATGATAAGGCTATTGCTCAACCTTGGCAACTATAAGATAAATGCATGTTGGCTGGGGAATTCTGCTAATTGAAACCCACACATCTTAAAGTTGCCAAGATTGTGAAACACTGCCCTAAACTGTTTAACTGTTGTATTAAATAATGCCATTTTTCTTCATTTTAGCTTCAGTTTTGGATTGAATGGTTTTCAAAAGAATTTAAACCAACAGTGCCACTTTCAGTGCAAAAAGTATTAGGAAACAAAGGCAGGAGGAAATACATAAAGTTGTATATCAAATATAATAACTCAAGGATCGTGTATGTTCTCATTAAATCCCAGAAGAAGAGTTCAGTTGAACCATCACCGAAGGAAAATGGAATGATCCATCCACTTACTTGGAAATCAGGTGCTGGCCCATTTATTTCAGGAGGAGTTACCCCTGTGTCACTCCTGACTGACTAAAATAACAAAGGATTATATGAATTTCTTCCTACAGTGATTATAAATGATTGTACATAGGAGTCTAACTGAGTCTTCCTGTTTTAGGAGTTAGGAACACAATGGCCAAAAAAAAAGCATGTTATTTCTTTTCTCACAGTAATGTCCTCTAGGGAACTTCTAGGCAAGCTTGGGAGTGTCCTGTGAACGTCCATGTAGAATAAATATATGGTCTACCACACCATTTGTCATACCTTTTTATGTCTTTCTTATATAGTCTCTCAATTGTTCCTTTAGAAATGATCTGTTTTAGTGTGTCAAGTTTTAGATTAGGACTTGTTAGTAGACCACACAACTCCTGACAGTTCACTCTTAGTTGACTTCTCAACTTGAGTTGGCAGGAGGTGACATGGTTACATTAGAATCTTTATTGTATATGAAACTAGCCAATAACTTGTTGTTGGCCAGGCATTTATTCATAGGGGGGAAATGTCTGGACCAAACATAATTTCTAATGTTGGATTTTCCCTCTTACCAGAGGGAGCCCCCTTGTGCAGTTCTGTGAAGCCTTTACCATGGCAACTCCACTGTGCTTTACAGTAGAAGCCATTTTACGGCGGTACAGTAGAAGTTGTTTAAAGCCACAACAGGCTGCATCTTAACAGAACATACACCCCAAGGGATGTTAGGGGTGCCTTACCCCCACAGTATTTTTCTCCAGAGAGTAAGTAATCTGTGTACCAAGTTTCATTGAAATTGCTGGAGGCATTCCAGAATTATGCTGGAGAACACACACACACACACACACACACACACACAGCCATTTTTATACAGTATATATAAATGATTCGTGCGGTAAATGTTTGACCATATAGTGAAAAAAATGCCAGGGACTTTTATATATTCTCAAAGGTCTACATTTGAAGACACACCCCCTCCCTCCTTTTCAATAAATGGTCGCTTGGTCTGATGCTTGATGGACTTGTAGTATAGTTGTGGCATATTTAGATAATGGCCATTGCTGGAATAGGAACTTTTGGTTCCCACTTTCTACCCTGAACCCTTTTGTAGTATGAAGGTGGGACTCAAGAGAAGTGGAATTCAATAGGAAAAAGCCCTTTACTCAGGAGCATATCTCTAGCTGCTGGAGAGTCATTAAAATTCTGCCTACCAGCAAATGTTATAGATGAACTATAGAGAGGTGGATTTATGGGCAACTTTTAACATTCCTTTTATATTACTTACTAGCCATTTTGTTGAATGGGGGCCCAAAGCTGGGTTCACTGGTAAAAATGTCCATCCATCCATCCAATCTGATGAACCCAACCCAACATAGGGCTGTTACGAAAACTTTTTAATTACCCATCATATTTACTATTAATTAAACTTTAAGCTGTCTGACTGCACAATGATTGTAATATAGCTGACATACAAATCCAGGAATATTGGTCTTACCAGTTTAAAGAATTTTCTCAAATTTGTTTTGGTAGATCTCTCCTCTGCTTTGGACTTGGTTTCTGCAACTTCCTGGCCCTTTCTTTCATCTTTCACTGGGACTTCGGGAGATGCTTCAATTCTCTCGGTGTTTATCACCTCTATGTCATCTGTGGGAGTCTGCAATGATTCCAAAGGAGTGCTATCAAGGATGTGGGAATTCATCCAAGACATTTAGATCAGTCAAGATGAGATTCAGAAGACCTTCGCTCCGTGTGGCTAAAGAAAGGCTGAAGAAGCAAACTAAGTGTTCTGCTTCAAGAGGAACCAAATTAATTCATTCCAATGCTTAAAAGGTAAAAGTAAATGACTAAATGCCGAAGGCGCAACGAAAGATGGCTCCTATTTTTTCTACTTGCATTTTTTACCTGCTTTCAAACTGCTAGGTTGGCAGAATTTAATTTAATTAATTTAATTTATTTCAATTTATATACCGCGCCTTCTCCACCAAAGTGGACCCAGGGCGGTGCACAGGAATTTAAAACAACGATAATAAAATACAATAAATACAATAAATAGATAAAAAGAATTAAATCACAACCTGTGCTAAAAATTCCCCCTAAAAAATCTAATATCATTTACGTGTTAGGCAGAAGCTATATTACAAGAGTGTGAACTACTACGTGAGACCAGCTTGTTGAAAAAAATATGTTTTAAGTGAACGGCGAAAGAGGGGAAGGTCCGTGATAGTGCGAAGTTCGGGGGGTAGGTTGTTCCAGAGGGCCGGCCCTGCCACAGAGAAGGCCCTACCCCTGGGCACCGCTAGCCGGCATTGACTGGTGGTTGGTACCCTCAGTAGGCCCTCTCTGTGGGAGCGTATCGGACACAGGGAGGTATGTGGCAGGAGACGGTCCCGCAAGTAGCTAGGCCCCGAGCCAGGGAGCAATTTGAAGATGGTAACAAGCACTGGGACAAGTAACGGGAGCTCACTCTGTTATGCACGCTAGGGATTCGAACCTTCAAACTGCCAACCTTTCTGATTGACAAGCTCAGCGTCTTAGCCACTGAGCCACCATAGTCCATATTAGGGATTAATTTAAGTACCTGCGAGTTGGGGGGTATAATTGCGTTACTAATAAAGGAGAATATTTATAGCTTGAAATAAGGGGTCTTTGATGCTTTCTCAGTGTGACTGTTTTCTTGCAGATATTTTATTACTCAAACTAAGTAATGTCATCAGTGCTAGATTCTATGATGTTCTTCCACCTTTTCATTTAAGAGTTATCAAAGAAATTTAGCTGGTAATTTTGTTAATTAAAAAAAATAGAAATAATCCTAATTAAACTGTTTGATAAAAGTGGTAGTTAATAGAAGCAATTTAATTAAAATTATAATTTAGTAAATCAGCGATTTTAAAGAAAACAGGAACACTTATCACACATTGTAATTAACTCATGATAATTATCTCATTATGTTATCATTATGTCTGTTGCTAAAGTCTTTTTTTATTCTTTTATACTCAGTGCACTGTAACCATCCTGTAATACCATCTGATGACAGAAGAAACCACAATGTCAAATATAATCCAAGATTATATCAAATGCTTATACGTGGCTAATAATGAAAACATATTATCACATTAAAATATGATCCCACTGAAAGCAAACCTTTAACTTTTAAAAAAGAACCAGCTTCTCTCTCACAATAGCAGAGTTGGAAGGGACCTTGGAAGTCTTCTAGTCCAACCCCCTGCAGGAAACCCTATACCACTTCAGACAAATGGCTATCCAACATCTTCTTAAAGACTTGCAGTGTTGGGGCATTCACAACTTCTGGAGGCAAGCTGTTCCACTGATTAACTGTTTTAACTGTCACGAAATTTCTCCTCAGTTCAAAGTTGCTTCTCTCCTTGATTAGTTTCCACCCATTGCTTCTTGTTCTACCCTCAGGTGCCCTGGAGAATAATTTGGCTCCCTCTTCTTTGTGGCCAAGATGATTAGGGGACTGGAGACTAAAACATATGAAGAACGGTTGCAGGAGCTGGGTATGTCTAGTTTGATGAAGAGAAGGACCAGGGGAGACATGATAGCAGTGTTCCGATATCTCAGAGGGTGCCACAAAGAAGAGGGTATCAAACTATTCTCCAAGGCACCTGGGGGCAGGACAAGAAGCAATGGGTGGAAACTAATCAAGGAGAGAAGCAACTTAGAACTAAGGAGAAATTTCCTGACAGTTAGAACAATTAACCTCTGGAACAGCTTGCCTCCAGAAGTTGTGAATGCACCAACCCTGGAAGTCTTTAAAAAGATGTTAGATAGCCATTTGTCTGAAATGGTATAAGGTTCCTGCCCACGCAGGGGGTTGGACTAGAAGACCTACAAGGTCCCTTCCAACTCTGCTATTATATTGTATTATATTGTGGCAACCCCTGAGATATTGGAACACTGCTATTATGTCTCCCCTAGTCCTTCTTTTCATTAAACTAGACATACCCAGTTCCTGCAACCGTTCTTCATATGTTTTAGTCTCCAGTCTCCTAATCATCTTTGTTGCTCTTCTCTGCACTCTTTCTAGAGTCTCTACATCTTTTCTTCATCATGGCAACCAAAACTAAATGCAGTATTCCAGTTCTGATAGGTTCTCCTGTTTGAGCAGGGGCCTGGACTAGAAGGCCACAAGGTCCTTTCTCACTCTATTCTGATTGATTAATTCCTTGAGAGAACAACAGCAATGGGGTATGTTGCATTTGTGACACAGTTCCTCCAGGCTACACTGAATTTATGTCAAATCCAGCATTTCCTCATTATCCAATTTGCCATTACACTGAATCGTAGTAGAAATAATACATGAGCAGTCTGCTTAGGTAACTCCTGGTAATGTGATGGCTTCCTGGCTGGAATTGCATAAAAAACATCTATTATCTTCCTTGAAAAATACACCTTTGTTTAAATAAAAATGTAGTCAGAAAAAAATATACTCAGCAACTCATGGAAAGTAACCAAACATCAAATGACAAATAAAATAGCAATACAATAATAATAACAAAACTACTAATCAAGTTAATTGTTCTTATATCATCTTATTTACAAACTCTGTCACAAACTTTGTTTTCATACAATGCCAACAGCCTGCTTCAATTTGGTTGAAATATTCTCTATAAGGGATTACCAATTGAACACAAAGGTAGAAGATCTCTGACCCATTACTTATTACAGTGATGGCGAACCTATGGCATGCGTGCCAGATGTGGCACACAGAGCCTCTCTCTGGGCATGTGCACTGTCGCCAGATGCTCTTCTATGTTCCATCATGTGGCCAGCTGGTCTTCACATGTGCGGGAGTGCCAGAATCTGGAAGAGCAGCTGGCCAGCACACGCATGTGCACTGCTGTTCCAGATTCTGGCACTTCCGGCACTTCCACGCGCATGAAGTCTATGTGGCCAGTGCACATGCGTGCGCAAGAACACAGAAGATCACCTGCTCTTCTGGTTCTGGCACGTGCACATTCATGTAGATGCATGCACTTTCTGGTTTCAGCACTTAGTGCCGAAAAGGTTCACCAACACTGATTTATTACACTGCAGATTATATCAGGAATCCAAAACTAGATTTATTCTGCTTTTGTTAATGCAACTAAATCAGTTCAGCATAGAAGAGAAAATCTATTTCCTGCTGACTGAGGCAGATGAACTTGTAACAAAATGAGTTGTGTTGTTTGCAGTGGCCGCGAGGAAGATACGGATGTAGCTGTTGACAGTACTGTTAATTTTAGGGGGTTTGAATGGAACTGATGTAGTACTGGTAATTTTATATGAGTTTTGCCAAAAACCTATGGTTGCAAATAAATGCACTACCAATAATAATTGCAACTTCCAAGTGAGTGACTCTATAATCCAAACATACCTTTTTCCAAAAGAATTTACTTAGGGGTGTGGGTGTAGAAGAAGATCTTTCCTTGGTCATCTCCTTGGGAGCTTCATTGGTGACCACCACAACTGCTGGGGCGGGTGGTTGTACTGGAGGTTCTGGAGGTTTCACAATTGGCTTCACTGCTGGACTTTCCTGAACTGGAGGCATGTTTGTTTCCGGTTTTGTAACAGGGACAACGGGGACAGGCTGTTCGGTTGGCTAGAAACAAAATAATCCCAAAAATTGTTCTGGAGAAGATGAAGTTCAAAGACCATCAATGGAAAAACACATTTGGCTACAGTAGAAAACAAAAGAACCTCAGAAAAACGTGGCATCTTTTATTCTAGCACCCTCACACACGCATCTTTATCCATTAGAGCAGGGGTCTCCAACCTTGGGAACTTTAAGACTTGTGGACTTCAACTCTCAGAGTTCCTCAGCCAGCTTTTCTGGCTCAGCAATTCTGGGAGTTGAAGTCCACAAGTCTTAAAGTTCCCAAGGTTGGAGAGGATCCCCTGCATTCGAGGATTACATGAGGCAGGCTATGAAAATAACGTAGACATCAATATGGACGATCCAAAACTGCAGACAAATGGAAAACTCAGAGTTGTCTGTATTATTACTCACCTTGGTATTTGCTGTCTGTGGAACATCTTTTTTTGCCTAAAACAATGTAAAACACAAAAACACAGAGAGAAATCATGTGGGCATTTTCATTCTCTAAGAATAGAAGTGGCTACAAGGATATTTAAGGATGGAGGGATCCAGGCACTGCACTGGGTTTGACATGGTGAAGCCATTATAAAGAAGAGTTTGCTGGGTATATTTTCAGCATTTCTCTGACATTCTGAAATGTTGAGCCGTGCATCCTGAAATGCCACAGGAGATGAACTGGAGTATAAAACTGAAAACATGATGTAGCTAAACTAAAATCATCTCGGAATGAGGAGTGCAGAAAGTTCCTAAAAAGTTTTTCTTCTGTAATCTTATGCAGCCGAAAGATTGGAAAGACAAGTCAGAAAAATGGAAGGACTTCATATAATGAATCCTTTCCCAGTGTAGATGACCTGCAGATAGGTATGTCCTCCAATCTCCAGAACTGCCTATGGAGATTCTCAGTCATCCAGGTCATAGTTGTCCCAAAGGTGCTTTTTTTTCAAGGGTCAACTGGACTTTCTGGTTTTTCTTACAATAGCAGAGTTGGAAGGGACCTTGGAGGTCATCTAGTCCAACTCCCTACCTAGGCAGGGAACCCTATACCATTTCAGACAAATGGCTATCCAACATCTTCTTGAAGACTTGCAGTGTTGGGGCATTCACAACTTCTGGAGACAAGCTGTTCCACTGATTAATTGTCCTAACTGTCAGGAAATTTCTCCTCAATTCTAAGTTGCTTCTCTCTTTGATTAGTTTCCACCCATTGCTTCTTGTTCTGCCCTCAGGTGCTTTGGAGAATAGTTTGACTCCCTCTTCTTTGTGGCAGACACTGAGATATTGGAACACTGCTATCATGTCTCCCCTAGTCCTTCTTTTAATAAACTAGACATACCCAGTTCCTGCAACCATTCTTCATGTTTTAGTCTCCAGTCCCCTAATCATCTTTGTTGCTCTTTTCTGCACTCTTTCTAGAGTCTCCACATCTTGTGGATCTTTTTTTTGAAGACATTTCACATCTCATCCAAGAAGCTTCTTCCGCTCTGACTGAATGCATCTCCAGAATTCCAGCTTAGTCAGGCTATTGCTGAGAATTTTGGTAGCTGATATCCAGACGGGTTAAGTTGGGATAGGCCAGTGCTTCTCAATTATTTTCTGTCATGCCCTCCTAGGAAGAAGAAAACATTTCGCGCCCCCCGCGAAAGTCATTTGAATATCAATTGGGCGCACATCCGTCGGGCAACAAAGTAAGTGTGGACGGACATCCCACACTAAAGATGGCTCTGACAGGCTCGTGTCACAAGGGTTTTGGACAGCCAATCAGATGCGAGCATCTGATTGGATACAGAGACATAAACACGGGGCTTAGCTTGTTATGACAGTGTTTGCCGAGGTCAAACGGGCCCCCCTTTACGGAGCCTCGCGCCCCCCCTGGGGGGCGCGCCCCACTATTTGAGAAGCACTGGGATAGGCTAACACAGTTAAGCTTTGCAATTTTGGATCACAAAGAGGAATGATAAATGTCAAAATGGGAAAGCTTCAAAGGGGAGGAATTCATGAACAATACAGCAATGGGTGTCTTGTCATCCTGATGGTTAAATGTCTCCAATTGCAGAGACAGTATGGCTCTCATTACCAGCAGGAGACTGGTAATGAATGGGATATTATGATCGGCCAGTTGAGTCTTTGTTCTGATGTTCTTCTGAATCTGCCTGATCTGAACTTACAATGATTTCACCATATCAGCAATCAAAAGGAAACACTTATATCAATATTAGTATTTGATATTAGGCAATGTCAGTTTTTTGGAGTTCAAATTAATGTTATGATGTAATCCTGTAAAAAAAAGAAGTAGTCTTAGGAGGAGGTGAGAGTATCTGAAGCAAATCTGTATGCTTTATTTTTGGGTTGTGAAAATATCTTTGATGAAGAGAATGTATCAATTTAGGTACTTCTTAAAAAAGGGTGTCGAGTACCTGAAATGCATCAATTCAGGTACTCTACACCATTGAGTAGAGATGGCCTTGAGGTAACTATATGGACACTGTCTTGTGAAGCTAATAGGAGTTTGTTGGTTTTGCAACTCCTCTTGGCAACCATACAATACCGGTGCCACTGTTCCCTCCCCAAGGGGGAACCCCTAGAACATGTTTTGATGTGTGCATTATAGCCTGTTGTCTTGGGTTTTGTAATGATGTCCCATCCAAGGACCAAATAGCTCCAACTGTGCTTGCTTTTGAGTCCAGAGAAACTCAGCAGTGCTGTGCATGGAAAACTCATTTCCCAGGAAATAAGAATCTATGCCAAGGCAATCCTTCATGTTTTCATCTTATGAAGCAGCCTTCCTGGTATTGGTGCCATGATGATGCCGGTATTTAAAGAGCTGTGCTTACAACACATTAATTGTTGGCAGATTGTTAAAATTTCCTAAAATCAGCTCTTATTCTATGATCAGTGTAGCTCCTTTTATTTGGAGCTTGAATTAACTGGGCCGAATGAATTTTTCATATGAAAGGAATTTAGTTTCCTTTTCTTCAATCCAGGACTAACAAGATTGAAAAACAAAGGTACTTGAGCCTTCCTTCTGTCCTCCCTTCTTTCCTGCCTGCCTGTCTGCCTTCCTCTTCTGTGATGATGGGTGAAAAGAGTGTGCGTGGGGGGGGAGTTATTGCATGATTGACAGGTTGGGGGCAGGGCACTGCATTTCATGCTTTGTTTTCAACAATTCAAAGAAAAGGAAAGACAGTCACACAGTTCAGCTTCAAATTGCTTTGTGGAGTGAAAGTAATGGCAGCATGGAATTGCTCTCTGGTTAGAGTGACACAGGTTTTGTTAGTGAGAAAGGCTCAATAACAAGACACAGAAAATAGCAATGAATGTGCAGTCAGTGGGTTTCACTTCCTTCCACTGAACCCTGAATTCACAGATATTAATGGAGAGATAAATATTCAGAATTATGACGATACTTCCCTGTGGCCAAATTATATCTTTGCCAAAGCCAGGAACCATTCTAAACAATGTCCAACTCAACCTTTGCTTTTCAGTAGCTTTAGCTGCTGCGTGCTTGCATTCAGGATAGGAAGATTTAAAAGTTATCTGTGGTTATTCAGGGTTCTAGTTCTCTGTGTTACTCTCCCATACCAACCTTATGTCTAAACAGTTTGCTAAATGTACTATGTCCTAGTCGGGGGCTGTCTGGTTTCTTTTTCTTGGTGCTTTTGACAAGGGAATCACTCGCCGTCTTCTCAGCAAGCTGCCCACCATGGCCTGTTTGAGATCCCTTTGTGTGACATCAATCAAAGGTGAATTTTCATTGCATGCTCTATTTTCCTTTTGCCCATAAGAGGCATCAGCAATCGTTCATGCACAATGTCGTTATAAAACTCAATACTCATATCCCCAAATCTCTCTTCACTGAAGAGAATTCTATATTTTGTTAGGTACCATACAACGTTTTTCTCCATTACAAGTAACCCTCGACTTACAACCACAATTGAGCCCAATATTTCTATTCTTTGTGAAGTGAATTTTGCCTCATTTTCAGACCTTTCTTGCCACAGTCATTAAGTGAATCGCCACAGTTGATAAGTAGTAACACAGCTGTTAAGTGAATCTGGCTTCCCCATTGATTTTGCTTGTCCAAAGGTTGTAAAACATGACTTTGGGACACAGCAATGGTCATAAGTAGGAGTCAGTTGCGAAAATCCGAATTTTGATCACACGATCAATGATCATGGGGTTATTACAAAGGTCATAAGTGCAAAAAACAGTCATAAGTCACTTTTTCAGTTCTATTGTAAGGGTCACTAAATGAAATGTTGTAAGTCGAGGTCTACCTGTATTTGCAACAATATATTAATTGAGCAAGGAATTTATCTAGCAAGGAATTCACACATATCTGCCACTGAACTCCAAGGCACACCTTAGATAATGTGTAGCTAGTTTCTGAGGATATATAATGAACTAATTTTATTTATTTATTTTTTATTTTATTCGAATTTATATCCCGCCTTTCTCCTAAAAAAGGACCCAGGGCGGCACACAGGAAAATTAAAAACAATACAAATATACAAAATACCGTTAATTAAAAACCAATTAAACCCATACCCTGTGCTAAAACCAATATAAAATTCCCTAATTAAAATTTATAACTAAAACAATCAGGAACGGGAGGTTATGCTAGGCCGGCTTGTTGAAATAGGTGCATCTTAAGACACTGGCGGAAAAGGCGGAAGTCAGATATGGTGCGTAGTTCGGGGGGCAGGTCGTTCCAGAGGGTAGGGCCCGCCACAGAGAAGGGGCACCATGCTCTCATAATAACCTTTTATGGATATCTGGCATTCTATAATGACTCTTTATTGCTGTGATGGCAAACCTATGGCACATGTGCTCAATTGGCACACTGAGCCATGTCGCCTGGCATGTGCAGCGTTGCAGTACCTCTTCCAGGTTTCTGGCACACATGCGTGTGCGACGATCAGCTGGCTTTCATGCATGCAGCAGTGCCAGAAACTGGAAGAGCGGTCTTCCGTTTTCCCCTGTGAGCAGGCGTGCCAGCCAGCTGATCGTCACATGTGCATCTTTTCCCCAGAAACTCACAACTTACACAATACCCTGTTCTTCTATTTTATCTTTATTACAACATTGAGATATAGGAAAGGGAGTGGTGCAGTGGCCTAGAGGTGGAGCGCTCGTCTCAAAATCAGGAGGCAGTGAGTTTGATCCTAGGTAGAGGCAGATCTTTCTCTCTCTGGGCACAATGAGAATATATCTCCTGAGAACTCTGCGTTGGCGACAGGAAGGGCATCTGGCCAGTAAACACTGAGCTCCATTCATTTGCCCCTACTCCACCCTGATGCAAGGGATTATGGGATCATTAAAACTCAGAGAGGGAGGGAGGGAGGGAGGGAGGGAGGGAGGGAAGGAGAAAAGGCTGAGATAATAGATGGGGAAAGAGGCCTCCAATTCAGGGGCAGACTTGATTTTCAAACTGATTGCTTCATCCCACTGTACCCTTAACTTCAAAGTTCTGATGGTTGATGCCAGATGTATCTGTAGAACCACCATCTTCATGCACAATCTGGTATTGAACTAGCAACTTGTGACATGTTGGGTCATTGTTTCAGAGGTATTTCCTTGTTTAGATAGAAAAACAGAATGACCATTGGCCAAAAAGCAGTGGGAGTGATTGCCATCACTATATCTGCCATCTTCCCCATTGACTCTCCTTGTAGGAAGCCAGCAGGGAATGTTGGAAATGGCAATCATGTGACCAGAGTTGACCACAGCAGTGTGGTGATATGATAACACCGAGGTGGCCACAACTTAGCCAAGTTTCAATCCCATAACTCTCATGGGTTTTGGATTTAGGGCGCATACTGTTAATTAGTCTCTTGGAGCTACATTGATTAAAAATTGTTGCCCTATGAGTTTTGTCAAATTGGAGGTTACAGACAATCAAAAAGACACAAGAGTTTTAGTAGATGAAAGCCATAGCCTTACCCAAAACCTCTCTGGGGATAGAAATAAACCACAAGGGATTCCATTCTTACAACAATGGAAACCAAAATGAAACAGATGAGTGAACCTAGCCATCATGAGCATCATGCTTAATGAGAATTGAACTCAGCTCCTTGTCTGACATAATTTACAATAGCTTTCCTCAAATTAGCAACCTCCCCTTGTCCAGTATGGCCTACAAGAATAATAAGGCAATTCCAAAAGTAAAATACATGAGGATCATATATGTGGTTCTGAACATCGTCAGAGTAGATCCAATAAGTGAAATGAAATAAGTAAAACAATGCAATTTAAAGCACACATACACTTTAAAATCACCCAACTTCATATCAGGCAAAGTGCTTTCCCATTTAGGATGAGATGTGTGTATGACTCAATCCTGAAATACCTAGGTAGGTAACCACTCCCCTCTGCCCCCCGAAAACCCACAAATGTTGAGTTTGCAAGGAAAAACTCACCTTATCCTCAGTGTCACACTTGGAATCAGCTTTGCTTGGTGAAACCTTTCAAGAGAAAAAAATCATTCTTGAAATGTGCAGTTTTAAAAACCATTCCAATTTTTGTCATGGTCTTTGATTGAAAAGCATAGGGCATTGGGAGGAGATTTTTTTTTTAAATACAGAGATATAGACTAAAATGAGGGAGTTTCCAGCTATATGGGAACCAAACATCACAATCTGATAAAGGTACATTTCCCCCTCAAATAACCACATTGAACAGACACTAAATCAGAAAAGAAATGGGAAGGTGTCTTCCCCCCCCCCCCCACACACACAAAAGTCATCAACACTAGATGGCAGAACAACTGCTGCTTGTGAGGAATAAATTCATTCATGTTTTTTTTTTGTTTCAAAAGTCATTTGTAAGGCCCAAGAATGACATACGAAGCTACTTCTGAGTAGTTCTGTTTTTTTGTTATTCACCTTTACCGCCTAAAAGCAACTGTATGTACAAAATGGATATACTCTGTGAACTGCTAGGGAGTGGCTGCCTTAACTCTCTTCCTGCCTACCAAATTCTCCAAGCTGTGCAGCCTCTTTGACCTCTGGGAAGCAGCCCCTCCCTCCTGGGATTCCAGACTACATTCCACCACATCAATGCATATTTATACACATTTTGTTAACTATTGTCCTGCTTGCAGTGAAAGAAAGAGAAAACAAAGAACCCACATTAAAAATTAGCCATGCTTAGCAGGATATGTACTCCCAGCTATTATCTTCTGACTAACCACCATTGGAAAAAATATTACCAGTCTTGATCAAATTTTGATTCCTTCTAGCAGTTACTTTATTTTCTTGTATTCTGTCCCCAAACTACTTAATCCGCATGCAAAAGGGAACACCCCTCCCAAAAAGGAGCTTGTCTGAATTCATGTTATTTTTGAACATTAATCTTAAATGTCAGTCTTTATGCTGTTTAGAAGTTCTGTACAGATTGAATTTAAAGCACATTATTTTTGAACAAAAGTCTTAGTGCATATTTTTTTATTATTTCGTACATACTGCAATTTTTCATTGTGCCTAATTACAAATCCTGCTCTTGAGAAAGTAAATTTATTTGTTTGTTTGCCTATCTATCTAACTATCTATCTATCGATCGATCGATCGATCGATCTATCGATCTATCTATCTATCTATCATCTATCACATTTAAAGGGCTGCCCAACTTACACACTCTGGGTTGTTTACAACATAAACACTACACAATGTAAAAATCCTTAAACCTCCATCAGAATATATCTGATAATTTTGACTTGATCCTCCAAATTAATGACTAAAAACCACAATCTTTCAAACTCAGTTAATGTTACGTTCTTCTGTTATAGCCTTCCTCGGTTTCACACTGTAACCCCAAAGATTTTGGGTGAAGATGACCTTTCCTGAATGCTAGGGAATCCCAATCCCATATAACTGCTGGGTGCCAGTCTGGGGGAAATCATTCTACAAGTTCATTACTTCTTCTAAAATAGAAGTCTTGCTTGTCACATTGTCTAGCCAGTACAACCGGCCACACTCTCCTCTCATCTTCCATACATGATTTCACATTCAATTTTTGTGACAGTCGCTTTTCTGCTGCTGCCATTTCCCCTTTTAAATTTTCAGGGAAGGAAAGAAGGAAGGAAGGAAACGATAGATAGCAAATTTGTTCATCTCAGTTAGATAGGGAAAATCAAAATGACAGCATCTTACCAATGTTTTGAAGAAGCTCATGATGTTATTATCTGTCTTAGTTGCTGTATTAGTGTTATCTGATTTCCTCTCTTCCTGGGCACGATCCTCAGAGGCCAAGCAATTGGAAACGGCTATATCCTGTGGCAGAGTGGTTTGGTTGTGTTCATCTACTAAATCCTGCATCAAAAGAAAGCATGTTTCTTTCAGATCCCAACTTATTGCATGCCAAACAGATTTGTAAAAGTAATCTGTCTGCCCCTCGTATCATGTTGCTCTACAAAAGAGAGTCATAATTCCATCCATATTTCTTCAGCCTACATATCCAGAACAATTGGTCGTTTATGTAGTCAGTGTCGAAAATATGCACGTTTGCGGCTGAAGTTGGAGGGACATTGTTCTGAATCACAGAGAACAACAAATGCAAGAGACAGAATTGCATATGACCAAATACGGATCCTTATTTCAAGCAACTGAATATTAAATACTAAACTCCACATGATTGCAGTTTTGAATTCTGAATTCTGAGGATTATATAGTACCACACAGAGGTTTTTTTTTTTTTTTTGGAAAGCTCCGTTTCTAAAATTTGATTTGCTTAGCATTTTCTTAAACCTAGCTAGAACTTTAACACTTGATGCAGCATGGAAATGTTCTCTTGGTGATCGTTTACATTACAAAAATAATAATTTCTGCAACTGTAAAGATTTTTGGAAAAAAAATATTGTTCATATCTTTGAGTTTGAACTAAATAGTAAAAAAGCACAAAAGTGCCTTATACAGCGAAGACCAATGATAGTCTCTGGGGTAACTAAGAGACCAAGGGGCAAAAATAAATTCAATACAATCTTGATAGATCAAAAATGGTCTGAAATAATACCAGAATAGAGAAAATAAAATATATAGAATATAAAAGAGAGGTTTTTCTTTTACAATACAATACAATACAATAGCAGAGTTGGAAGGGACCTGGGAGGTCTTCTAGTCCAACCCCCTGCCCAGGCAGGAAACCCTCTACCATTTCAGACAAATGGCTATCCAACATCTTCTTAAAGACTTCCAGGGTTGGGGCATTCACAACTTCTGGAGGCAAGCTGTTTCACTGGTTAATTGTTCCAACTGTCAGGAAATTTCTCCTCAGTTCTAAGTTGCTTCTCTCCTTGATAGTTTCCACCCATTGCTTCTTGTTCTGCCCTTAGGTGCTTTGGAGAATAGTTTGACTCCCTCTTCTTTGTGGCAGCCCCTGAGATATCGGAAGACTGCTATAATGTCTCCCTTAGTTCTTCTTTTCATTAAACTAGACATACCCAGTTCCTGCAACTGTTCCTCATATGTTTTAGTCTCCAGTCCCCTAATCATCTTTGTTGCTCTTCTCTGCACTCTTTCTAAAGTCTCCACATCTTTTCTACATCGTGGTGACCAAAACTGGATGCCGTATTCCAAGTGTGGCCTTACCAAGGCATTATAAAGTGGTATTAACACTTCATGTGATCTTGATTCTATCCCTCTGTTTATGCAGCCTAGAACTGTGTTGGCTTTTTTGGCAGCTGCTGCACACTGCTGGCTCATATTTAAATGGTTGTCCACTAGGATTTCAAGATCCCTCTCACAGTTGCTACTATTGAGCAAGGTACCACCTATACTGTACCTGTGCCTTTTGTTTTTGTTGCCTAAATGTAGAACCTTACTTTAATCACAATTGAATTTCATTTTGTTAGATAGTGCCCAATGTTGAAGTTTGTCAAGATCCTTCTATATCTTAAGCCTATCTTCTGGAGTTTTGGCTATTCCTGCCAGCTTGGTGTCATTTGCAAATTTGATGAGTTCCCCATTTATCCCCTCATCCAAATCATTGATGAAGATGTTGAAGAGTACTGGGCCTAAAACAGAGCCTTGGGGGACTCCACTGCATACTTCCCTCCATGTAGATGCAGTTCCATTGAGGACTACACATTGAGTGTGGTTAGTTTGATTTTTTTTTAATTTTTATTAAATTTATACCCCGCCCTTCTCCAAACGGACCCAGGGAGGAGCACAGGCATATTAAAATACATACAAAACCATATAACAAATTTAAAAAACTTATTAATGAAAATCCTGTGCTAAAACCAAATTAAAATCCCCAAAATTTAAAACTATCTACAAGTCATTATGGAGGTTACGCTAGGCCGGCTAGATGGAACAGATGTGTCTTTAAGCACTTGCGGAAGAGGCGGAGGTCGGAGATGGTGCGAAGTTCAGGGGGTAAGTCGTTCCAAAGGGCTGGGCCTGCCACAGAGAAGGCTCTCCCCCTGGGTGTCGCCAGTCGGCATTGTCCGGCCGACGGCACCCTGAGAAGGCCCTCTCTGTGGGAGCGTATCGGTCTAAGGCAGTGGTTCTCAATTATTTTCTGTCAGGCCCCCCCCTAGGAAGAAGAAAACATTTCGCGCCCCCCGCGCGACTGTAAATAGTATCATTTGTCTATAAAATTGTTAGTACACCTCTGCATAACACTGTATCCTTATTAACGTATAAGAGAATAAAAAAAAGAAAGAAATGTGGATCAATTTACAACAAAGAATAGCTTTATTAACTGTAGCAGAAAAGATTTAAAGTGCATTAAATCCTTAATTAAACTATAAACATTTTTTGATTGGACATATCAAACCATGTGACCAGGTGGGAGTGGCCAATTTGGAAAATGTGAAACTCACTTAACAATGGTCTTGGGCTTAATTGTGGTCATAAGTTCTCTCTCTCTCTCTCTCTCTCTTTCTTTTTCTTTCTTTCCTTCTGTCTTTCTTTCTCTCTTTCTCTCTCTGTCTCTTTATTTCCTTCCCTCTTTCTTTCTCTCTCTCTCTTTATTTCTTTCTCTTTCTCTCTTTCTCTTTCTCTCTTTCTTTCTCTTTCCCTCTTTCTCTCTCTTTCTCTCTCTCTCATTTTTTCTTTCTTTCCCTCTTTCTCTCTCTCTTTATTTCTTTCTCTTTCTCTTTCTTTCTTTCCCTCTTTCTCTCTCCCTCTTTCTCTCTCTCTCTTTCTTTCTTTCCCTCTCTCTCTTTCTCTTTCTTTCCTTTGTCTCTTTCTTTCTCTTTTTCTCTGTCTGTCTTTCTTTCTCTCTCTCCCACTTTCTTTTTCTTTCTTTCTCTTTCTCTCTCTCTCTTTCTCTCTCTCTCTCTTTCTTTCTCTTTCTTTCTTTTTCTTTTTCTTTCTCTTTCTTTCCCTCTTTCCCCCCCTCTCTTTCCCTATTTCTCTCTCTCTCTCTTTCTTTCTTTCCCTCTTTCTCTCTCCTTCTCTTTCTTTCTTTCTCTCTCTTTCTCTTTCTTTCTTTTTCTTTGTCTCTTTTCTTTCTCTCTTTCTCTCTCTTTTTTCTCTTTCTTTCCTTTCTGTCTCTCTTTCTTTTCTCTCTCTTTCTCTCTGTCTGTCTTTCTTTCTCTTTCTTTCTCTCCCACCTTCTTTTCTTTCTTTCTCTCTCTGTCTCTCTCTCCTTTGTTTGCCCATCTGTTACTCTGTGTGTGTGTGTGTCTGTCTCACATTCAGGCACTTAAATCACTCATTCTGTGTCTCTGTCTATCTTTCTCTCCCACCCTCCCACTCTCTGTCTCTCTGTGTGTGTGTGTCACTCTCTGGTTCCCCCCTCCCTCCCTGTCTCTCTGTGTGTCTGTGCCTCTCTCTGTCTGTCTGTCTCTCCCCCCCCCCCCAAACCTCCTCAGCTCCTGGAAGTAGTAGCCTGACCGGCCCGCCAGCCCGCTGGCTGTATTTACTCGCTCGCTCTCTCTCTCACCCATCCACCGGACGAAGGAACCTGGCGTCCGATGGGTGAGCAAGCGAGCGAGCAACCGCGGCCAGCGGGCCAGCGGATTGTTGGGCGCTGCCGCAACTTTCCTTACCCGCCCACCGTGAGGTCCCTCCTTCGACCTCACCTTTCCACGCTGATTGGCCCGAAGCGCATCCCCTTCCTTATCCCCGCGTCCGCTTTCTGCCTCGTCCAGCCTAGCGGTGCTCAAGAGGCACGGCTTCCGGCTGCTCCTTCTCTGACGCCTTTCGGGCTTTACCTACAGCCGCTGCCGCCGCCGCCGCAGAGTGGGCCTGGGATGCCAAGACGGCGGCGGCGGCAGTATTGGTCTTTCCGGGTGTGTGGCTCCTGACTATCAAACGCGCCCCCCTTTACGGAGCCTCGCGCCCCCCTGGGGGGGCGCGCCCCACTATTTGAGAAACGCTGGTCTAAGGGATGTATGGAGCAGGAGACGGTCTCGCATGTAACTAGGTCCCGAGCCATGGAGCGCTTTGAAGATGGTCGTCAAAACCTTGAAGCGCACCTGAAAGACCACAGGAAGCCAGTGCAGCTCGCGCAGGATCGGTGTTATATGGGAGTGTCTAGGCACTCCCGTAATCACCCGCGCGGCCACATTCTGGACTAACTGCAGCTTTCGAGTGCACCTCAAGGGGCACCTCAACTGGTCAGCCAGTTGTGAATCCATCCGGTGGTAATGCTGTCTAACCTGCATTTTTCTACTTTATCTAATAGTAGGTTATGGTCTACTTTATCAAATGCCTTGCTAAAGTCCAAGTAAATTATATCAACAGCATTCCTCTGGTCCACTTATTTTGTCACTTTGTCAAAGAATGTCTTCAAGTCAGTATTGACTTTTCATGCCTTCAAGTCAGTATTGACTTTTGGCAACTGCCTGGACTAATCCTTGGAGTTTTATTGACAAGATTTCAGAATTGGTTTTCCCTTACCTCTTTCCTAGGTCCTGAGATAGTGGCTGGCCCAGCTGGCTTTGTGCCTAAGGTGGGATCAGAATTCATGGTCTCCTAATTTCTAGTCTGGGGCTTTAACCATTACACCAAACTTGCTCAGCAGAGAGGATACCGGGCTTGAAATAGGACATGTGAAAAGATCTTGAAACTGCAGCTTTTTATCCAAGCTGAATATGAGTCAGTTATATGACATGGGCAGAGGTGGTATTCAGCAGGTTCTGACCAGTTCTGGAGAACTGGTAGCGGAAATTTTGAATAGTTCGGAGAACCAGTAAATACCATCTCTAACTGGCCCCACCCCCATCTATTCTCTGCCTCCTGAGTCCCAGCTTATTGGAAGGGAATGGGGATTTTGCAGTAACCTTCCCCTGGAGTGGGGAGGGAATGGATATTTTAAGTATACTTCCCCTGCCTTGCCCACCAAGTCACTCCCACCAAGCCATGCCATGCCCACCAAGCCACACCCACAGAACCAGTAGTAAAATATTTTGAATCCCACCACTGGACATGGCTGAAAACAAGGCTAGTGTCAGGCCTGAAAGACCAGATCTACATGTAAACTGCAATTAAGCAGATTTCTTGCTACAAGCCAAATGTCACGGCCCGTTTCTTAAAGTACTCAAGAAAGACCACACTTAAACATTGTTTGGAATGAATAAGGCTACTTTTACTGAATATCCAAGATTAACAGACCATAGTGAAGCAGGAAGTAACTAGTTTAGGCGCGAACAATGAGTATTAAAGCTTAAGCCCACCCCAATAGCCCTAACCCCCCCCAACAGTGTCCAATGTACTTTCTTCTCCGACATCAGGTGGGCAGGTCATCACCAGCATGGAATGTGAGACCGTTAGACCAAAGATAACACCGGCTGGCAACATCCTCCACCAATCTTCCACCTGCTTTCATTATTGAAACCCCAGCGCTCCACCCTCCCCGTTTCCATGGCAGCCAAGCAGCATAAGAAGAGATCAGAAGCGAAGGCTGACATCCGGACCTCCTCCAGCAGCAGGCAGGACCCCCAGACGCCCTCAAGAAGTAGGCATGTTAGATCTGCAAAAGAGACAATAAAAGACAAAACAACATAAAAGAGAGAGGGAAGGGGTTATGGTTTGTGTGGATACTTGGCATAAAACTGGCGTATAAGCTTCGGGGCCTTGAGATGCTCTCTATCCACCCATTCGTTGTGAGAAGGTGGAAAGTCTTTCCACATGACCAAGAACTGAGTTTTGTTCCTACGGATTCTGGAGTCCAAAATGTCACGGACTTCATAGTGCTGGTGTCCGTCCACCATTGTCGGTACAGGGGTATCAGGATGGGGTTTGCGGAGATCCGAAGTGTGTTCAGGCTTCAACAAGTGAACATGGAACACTGGGTACAAACGACGGTAGGTTTTAGGGAGATCTAAACGGACGGAAACTGAACTGATTATCTTAGTGATAGTGAACGGGCCAACAAATTTAGGGCCCAATTTCTTGCATTTTTGAGGGCTATCCAAATGTTTAGTAGAAACGAAAACTCTATCGCCAACCTTGTAAACCGGAGGAACTGATCGCTTTTTATCAGTAAAGAACTTATGTGACTGATGTGCATCTTCCAAAGTTTTCCTAATGATAGGCCACACCAAAGACAGTTTGGTGGACCAATCAGCTAGGGAGGGAACTGCAGGTGAATCGTGAGGCAATTCAGGGATGGGTACAAAGTCCTGACCATAGATGATTTTAAAAGGGGTCATATTTGTACTGGAATGAACAGAGTTATTGTAAGCCACTTCGGCGTGTATCAGAAGGTCGGCCCAGTCGTCCTGTTGAAAATTTATAAAGCAACGTAGGTATTGTTCCAAAACGGAATTGGCCCTCTCACAACCACCGTTCGTCTGCGGGTGGTAGGAGGAGCTTAGGCCCTGGGAGGAGCCTATCAATCTCAAGAATTCCTTCCAAAAGCGCGACGTAAATTGAGTACCTCTATCCGAGATGATACGCTTAGGGACACCGTGGAAACGGTAAATATGGTTTAGGAACAACTTAGCTAGCGATTTGGAAGACGGAATTTTGGAACAAGGTACAAAGTGAACTTGCTTGGAGAAAAGATCCGTAACTACCCAAATGACGGTATAGCCCTGGCTGCTCGGAAGGTCAACAATAAAGTCCATCGAAATCTCCTTCCAAGGAGCTTCCGGCTTCGCCACAGATTGTAGGAGGCCTTGGGGCTTCCCAGGAGCACGTTTCGAAGCAGTACAAACAGGACAACTGGCGATATACGACTAAACGTCCTTTTTGAGGGAAGGCCACCAAAACTGGCGTTTAACTAGATGTATAGTCTTAACAAATCCGAAGTGTCCGGCTAATCGCGAGTCGTGTGCCCGTTGCAACACAAAAGGCCATAAGGTGGCAGGGATATAAATCTTTGAACCAATCCAAGGGAGATCATCCCTGATAGTGCAATCACCGGAGTGTGCGGAATACCATTCATCAGTAAGTAGTTCAGACTTGATCCGAGCAATCAGTTCAACGGGAGGGTTAGCTTGTACAGTGGACTGACTTCTGGTCGAAACCGGAGAAGCTGGTAAAGTAAGTGGAATCATGGGTTGCACAACTGTAAGTTTAGACACATCATATTGGGATAGCCTAGAAAGTGCATCAGCCATGAAATTTTTTCCTCCAGGAATATATTTGAGACGAAAGTTGAACCGATGGAAGTAATGCGCCCAACGTAGTTGCCTCGGGGATAATTTGCGGGACGTAGTGAGAGCTTCAAAGTTTTTGTGGTCCGTCCAAACTTCAAACGGATGAGGGGCACCCTCAAGAAAATGACGCCAAGTCAGGAGGGCCCAACGGACAGCAAATGCTTCCTTCTCCCAAATGGCCCATCCACGTTCAGTAGTGGATAACTTACGAGAAGTGTAGGCACATGGTTGTAGTTGGCCTTGTTGGTTGAGTTGTAGCAAAACAGCTCCCACAGCGACATCGCTGGCATCAGCCTGAACTACAAACGAGGAGTTGACATCGGGGTGCTTGAGGACGGGCTCGGCTGCAAATAAACGTTTTAGTTTCTCGAAAGCAGCCTGGCATTCCATGGTCCAGTTCAGGGGGGTACCAGGTCGAGGTTTACCCTCACCCTTCGTCTTGAGAAGGTTAGTAATGGGCAACGCAATACTAGCGAATGAAGGGATAAATTGACGGTAAAAGTTAGCAAAACCCAAAAAACTTTGTAGTTGTCTACGAGTGCATGGGGGTGCCCATTCCGTGACAGCTTTCACTTTAGCAGGATCCATTTCAATTCCTTCCGAGGAAATACGATAACCCAAATAATCAATCTTGTCCTGGTGAAACTCACATTTAGATAATTTAGCATAGAGCTCGGCGGAGCGGAGCTTTTGGAGAACGGAACGGACAAGCTTAACATGTTCATCACGTGTTTGCGAATACACAACTATGTCATCAAGATAAACAATCACTCCCTTGTACAGGTGTTCGTGGAGAACTTCATTGATTAGTTGCATAAATACAGAAGGAGCTCCCTGAAGACCAAAAGGCAAAACTTTAAACTGGAAACATCCCAGCGGACAGTTGAAAGCAGTCTTCCATTCGTCACCCTCTTTTATCCTTACTCTATAATAAGCCTCACGTAAATCCAGTTTAGTAAAATTTTTGCCCGTAGCAAGGTGAGCTAGCATGTCCTTCATAAGTGGAAGTGGGTAGACATTGTGTTCACAAATAGTGTTTAGGTAAGAGTAGTCCTGAACTATGCGCAGGGTGCCATCTTTCTTTTCCCTAAACATCACCGGTGCGGCCACGCGTGGTCTAGCAGGTTCAATGAACCCCCGTTTTAGATTCTTATCAATGAATTTGCGTAGTTCTTCCATTTCACGTGGTGTCATAGAGTAAATGCGAGGTTTAGGTAGTTGCACTCCAGGGAGAAAATCGATCGAGCAATCAGTAGCTCTGTGAGGAGGAAGCGAATCACAGGACCTTTCGCTAAAAGTGTCTTTAAGGTCCCAATATTCGTCAGGAATCTTGTCCTCCCCAGGGATGATTTCGGGGGGAGGAAGAGCTAATGTGGTGCTTGCAGGCTCTCTAACAGGAGTTAGATTAAGGGGAGAATCATGATTGTGGTTTGAAAGTGAAAAAGCATGTTCTGGCAGTAGTAAAGGTATTCGCACCCACCCCTCTTTCCAGTTAATGAGAGGATTCCATTTACGAAGCCAGTTGATTCCCAAAATGACAGCATTATCAGCTATGGGAGCCACGATAAAATTAATAGTTTCATTATGTGTCTCACCAATAGAAACTTGAAGGGGCTCAGTAACAAAAGTTGCAGGATTTCCCCCCGCTACAGAGCCATCCATTTGGCAAAAAGCGATAGGTACTTTTAAATTCTTTAAGTGAAATCCCATGGCGTAAACAAGATCTTGACTGATCAGACAACGGGAGCAACCGGAATCAATGAGAGCTTGCGTGTTGCAGCTACGGCCACTAGATGGAGTTATAAGCTTTAAATGAATATAAAGAGGCCCGGATCGGCGACTTACCAAATTATCATCAGAGGAGGCGGAGTCTCCTTCCCAGTCATCGGGCTGGGCCTCAGGTTGGTCAGCGGAAAGGTCAAGTGGCTCCACCCCAGTCATCACTGGCCTACTGCGCACGCTTGGAGTTTTAGTTGGCCTTCTAGCCTCAGTAGAAGAATGTGGGCGTGGCGGTTGTTTTGATCTGCAGTTGTTCGCCCAGTGCCCCTCCTTCCCACAGCGAAAACAAGAGCCTGGGCGCGCTGGAGTCGATCTGCGCCCGCCCCTCTGCTTGTGGGAATCCTTATCAGGGGATCGGGGCCTGGGGCTTTCAAATAGTTTCTTCTTCTCAAAACGGGCTGGATCTTGTGATTGGGCCTGGTCCAGCTCCACATCTCCGGCTAATTGAATCCAATCATCTAGGGAATCGGGCCGGTATCTGTTCACGGACGTTTGATAAATGTCCTTATTTAGCCCCTCTGTGTAAAGATCCATCAACGCCCTCTCGCTATAACCCACCATAAAAACAGCAAGTTCTTGAAAAATTTGGGTGTATTCTTGCACAGACATATCTCCCTGGCGCAAATCTCTCATCTTTATTCTAGCCTTTCTTTCAATTCGGGGGTCTTCGAAACGTCTTCTAAGCGCAGTCATAAAGCGTTCAAAGTCCCCAACAAGGGTGAGTGAGTATTATGTAGAGAAACCAGCCATTTGGCAGCTTTATTCTCCAAGGCCAAAGAGACAATTCTAATTTTTACATCCTCTTCACAATCATCTGCGTAGTGCTTAACAAAATCACTAACGTGAAGTAGAAAAAATGCTAAACTTTCTGGGTCACCGTCAAACTTAATGCCCAAGGGAGGGAGTTTAGCAGGTCGGCGGGGGGGGGGGGCGGGCCGAATTTCCCTCTGTAATTCTCTGCCGTCTCTTTTCTCTGTTCGCCTTCCAAATAATGCCCCCCCCCCGAGTTTATCCAGGGTTTCCCTCTTGTCGCTGGCCTGGCGGAGTAATTCATCAGCCATCTCCTTTAATTCCCTTTCCTCTTTCAAAAGCTCAGATATGGATGGCGGGGGAGAGGAGCGGTGGCGTCTGGTGGTATTGACCCCCGGGCCTACGTCTCCCGTCATCCCCACCACTTCTGACCAGCGATAAGGTTTAGCTGATTCTTCGGCTGCCAGGTTTAAATCTAGGCCGGCTAAAAAATCCATTACTGACCTCGGGTCGTCTTTTGGAACAGGTATATTTGATGCAGTCTCACCCATAGCTTGGGCTGGCAAATCCTCTGAAACCGGAGGCTCCTCCTTGGCAAGTTCCGACATCAGGTTGTGGTTTTTAAAGACTTCCTGCTTAATGTCACGGCCCGTTTCTTAAAGTACTCAAGAAAGACCACACTTAAACATTGTTTGGAATGAATAAGGCTACTTTTACTGAATATCCAAGATTAACAGACCATAGTGAAGCAGGAAGTAACTAGTTTAGGCGCGAACAATGAGTATTAAAGCTTAAGCCCACCCCAATAGCCCTAACCCCCCCCCTAACAGTGTCCAATGTACTTTGTTCTCCGACATCAGGTGGGCAGGTCATCACCAGCATGGAATGTGAGACCGTTAGACCAAAGATAACACCGGCTGGCAACATCCTCCACCAATCTTCCACCTGCTTTCATTATTGAAACGCCAGCACCCCACCCTCCCCGTTTCCATGGCAGCCAAGCAGCATAAGAAGAGATCAGAAGCGAAGGCTGACACCAATGCGCAGGAATCTCCTCAACACCTGGCTGGTTAAGGGTCAGCAGCCCTCATGGTCATGTTTGTGGCTATACAGGGATTCTAGGCCATTCCTTCTTTTAACTCTGTCCCACGTCCTGGTTCTTCTCCTACAGCACGTGCCATTTCAGGCAAGATCAATAAAAGCATAGCTTCATATAGCAAAATTGCTCAATTGTTACTCTATCCAGAACCCAAATTGAGTACAGGTTTAGGTAAAGATAATTAGAGTATGAAGTTTTAAATTGGTCATGTATTTTTGTATTGTATAGTAATATTCCTCTCTCAGGAAACTGAACATAGCACAATAACTATTCGTTAACCAGTGTATGAATGGTCCATCTATGCGTGTTTGAATACTTGTATGTGTATGTCTACCTCATTTTTCTCATTTATACCACCTTGCTTTTCAACAATGCCAGAGATACTGGTGTTTGAAGCAAATAAACATGTTTTCTTCTACTTTGTATAGATGAACAAAGTAAAATACACTCAGAAATGGACACTCAACAAAAGTTCAGTTTTGACAGCTGCTTTCTGCCCACCTACTCTCTTCTCTTTTGTTGCATACAAGCTCAACAATTCCTAATTAATTTCATACTTGCCAACATTTTACAAATGATGAAAGCAGCATCATTGTCTAGTTATAACACTCTCTGTCATACACATGCATACACATAGACAGCGAAAGGAAGGGAGAAAAACACAGGATTACACAGATTGTTTTCCTGCTTCTGCTAATTTACTGTAGAAAAGTTTCTAAAAGTTTAAAAAAGTAGACAGATTCAGACCGCATTCTTTAGATGGAGAGGCCCAAGGCTGCTTAGGTTTTAACAAATGCATATCCCACTTTCTTTGATTAAAAATAATCAAGAAAACTAGTAAAGCTGAAGAATTACAATAGGCAGAGATAATATCTTAAAAATACAATGAAAATATGTTTTTTCTCTTCCGTTCAATCATGTCCAATTCTCAGAGATTACCTTAATGCAGTGATGGCTAACCTTTTTTGGCTCGCGTGCCAAAAGCGGGGGGAGTGCAGGGAGGTTGTGCGTGGGTGTGCCACACCCATAATGCTATGTGTGTGACCCCCTGCTTTTGGTGTGTTTTTTTCACCCTCCCCAGGCTCCAGAGGCTTTCTAGGAGCCTGGAGAGGGTGAAAACCTTCTGACAAGCAAAGTTAATGGGGAGGCCAAATGCACTGAACAACTGTGTTACTAACATAACAACTGCGGTGATTCACTTAACAACTGTGGCAAGAAACAGCATAAAATGGGGCAAAATTCACTTAACAAAAGTCTTCTTAACAACAGAAATTTGGGACTCAGTTGTGGTCATAAATCAAGGATTACCCGTATTCTTGCCAGGTTTTTCAGAAATGGCTTGCCATTGCTCCTTCCTAGGATTGAGAATGAGTGACTGTCTCAATGTCACCCAGCTGCCCTGTTTCTAGCCTGATGCCCAGGAGTGGGTTGCTGGGGGTTGGCAGGGGTTTGGGAGAACCTCTCGCTAAGATTCTTTGCAGTTCAGAAAAAACCCAAATCCCACTCCTGGCTGCCACCAAGAGGAGGGAGTCAAGCCATTTTCCAAAGCACCTGAAGGCAGGACAAGAAGCAACGGGTGGAAACTAATCAAGGAGAGGAACAAACTAGAACTAAGGAGGAATTTCCTGACACATAGAACAATTGAACAACTTGCCTCCAGAAGTTGTGAATGCTCCAACACTGGGTGTTTTTAAGAAGATGTTGGATATCCATTTGTCTGAAGTGGTGTAGGGTGTCCTGCCTAAGCAGGGGTTTGGATTAGAAGACCTCCAAAGTCCCTTCCAACTCTGTTTTTCTGTATGCTTATTCATGTTAGTGCTTGTTGAAGTATACACAGTATAATATTGGAGTTTGGCTTTGTAAGTTTTTAGCAACATACTTTCTCATTTAGAGACCACTAGAAGTCATTTTATAAATGCATTGTCATATGGGGTAGCTATTTTTTGGTAGTAAGAGTGCACATGTCTTGCAACTTTCTTTTTCAATAGCACTTTTTTTTTAAATGATGGCTTTTTAAAATCATATTAACTATGGATTATTCGATGTTTGCATTTTTCACTCATACAATACAATTCTTTATGCAATACTTGGCTGGGTGGGAGAGATTTCATAAAACCAAAGCAATAGGAATTTATTTAGAAAGATATTCAGAACTATATTGTGTAGCTTATTCTACTCCATGGAGATCTTTTCCTCCATGTCTTCCCTTTAACATAAAGAATGGGTCACATAGCATTACAAAGGGAACATACAATTCAGTGTGATGGAAGTGGGCTGTGGACAGAGATTCTTATTATATGTACAATGTTGCATGCATGGAATTATGGTGTAACAAAAGTCCTTTAATTTCATGAAAAAACAGGGGTGGGCTGTTGGGGGTTCGCAAGGGTTCAGGAGAACCTCTAGCTAAGATTCTGTGAACTGAGAACTCCCACCTGGCTGGCCCCGCCCCGCCCACCTACCCCCTCTCAGGAGTCCCCACGCGGCTCCTTTTGGATGCAGGTAAGTGCAGGGGATGCACGGAGGCTCGGGGAGGGTGAAAAATGGGCCTACTGGAAGTCCGGGAAGGCTGGAAACAGGCCCATTTCTGGCCTCCAGAGGACCTCCAGAATCTGGGGAGGCTGTTTTCACCCCCATTCCCGGAGGCTCAAGGAAAGCCTATGGAGCCCGGAGAAGGGCAAAAATGCCCTCCCGCCATGGTGCAGGAGGCCAACTAGGCCATGCCCACCATGGTCACACCCACCCAGCAACCAAGCAGAGAACCCCTTGCTAAAAATTTTGAAGCCCACCCCTGAAGATACAGGATTTCTTTCTAGATTAGTATGCAAGGAGTTAAATGCTTCTATAAGAGTTAGTCACTCGGTGTTTCAGTCAGTCTATGTCAGTGATGGCTAACCTTTTTTGGCTCATGTGCCAAAAGCGGGAGGACTGCAGGGGGGGGGGGTAATGGGTGGGTGTGCCACACCCATAATGCTATGTGCATGACCCCTTGCTTTTGACGGACTTTTTTCACCCTCCCCAGGTTCCAGAGGCTTTCTAGGAGCCTGGGGAGGGTGAAAACAGCCTCTGAAAACTTCCCTGAAGCCTCCAGAGGGTGAAAAATGGCTTCAAAAGAAGGCCTAAATCAGCTGGCCAGTGCACACATGCACGCGGAAGCTGACAGGGCAATGCCTCGCGTGCCCTCAGAAATGGCTTCACAGGCCACCTGTGGCACCCGTGCCATAGGTTCGCCATCATGGGTCTATGTCCATCTCTCTCTCTCTCTCCCTCCCTCCCTCTCCCCCTCCCTCACTTCCTCTCTCTCTCCCTCCCCCCTCCCTCCCTCCCCCTCTCTCTCTCATATTTTCCAATCATTAAGTTAGTATAAATCAGCGCTTCTCAAATAGTGGGGCGCGCCCCCCAGGGGGGGCGCGAGGCTCCGTAAAGGGGGGCGCATTTGACCTCGATTGGATAGACATGATGCTCTATCCTGATTAGCCAAACCCGCCCGTGTGACTTTTAGATCCGGATGATACTATTTACAGTCGCACGGGGGGCGCAAAATGTTTTCTTCTTCCTAGGGAGGCATGACAGAAAATAATTGAGAAGCACTGGTATAAATCAAGGATACCCTAAAAAAAAGTCAAGTTGGTAGCTACAACTTTTGCAATTTAAACCCAGCCGTGTGTGTGTGTGTGTATGTGTGTGTGTGTACAAACACTTATGCATGCAAAAAAAAGGGCAAGGTTTTGATCTTGCACCCCCAGCTGCCGTTGTGACTATTTTATCCTCTCCTACCCTGATACAACTCCTAGTTTCCTAAGATATCGACAAGAGGATTTATGAAAATGATCCTTTCTGCCAAGACCACATTCACATTCATATTCACAGGGCTGTGGCTCATAGTCCAAGTGATCCATTTACCTTGGCCTGAATAGTAACTGCTCTATCCAGGCCGTGAATCCTGCCCTTGTTTGAATTGTGCAGCTTCCTGAATGTAGTTTTGTGATGCTTGAAAAGAAAGCCGTGTTTCAACCAAACACAGAATGTCTGTCTATTTTCGGGACTCTGCCCTAAAATGGGAACGTCTCCCTCCTTTCCTCTTTCCAGTGGTGCTGCTTGTTTGTTGGCATGTGAAAAAAAAAAAAAGCTTTGATGTGATTAATATAATTAATTTTCTCCTCAGAAGCTATAAGCCTTGGCTTACTTAAACAGTGATCGGTGCCCAGAGCAAAATCCAGACAATTAGAATTCTATCTAATATTTTGATTTTCTGTATAAATATGCAGTCTATAAAATTAGGGCTTCCTGCCATTATTATATGATGTGTGGCTTTTCCATCAGGCTTCTTCATTTGAATATAAAGTCCCACAAAACACAGATTTGAAGAATATCTTCTTCTTCTTCTTCTTCTTCTTCTTCTTCTTCTTCTTCTTCTTCTTCTTCTTCTTCTTCTTCTTCTTCTTCTTCTTCTTCTTCTTCTTCTCCTCCTCCTCCTCCTCCTCCTCCTCCTCCTCCTCCTCCTCCTCCTCCTCCTCCTCTTCTTCTCCCCCCCTCCTCCTCCTGGAAGATCAACTTCAGGCTATCCGAACATGTGTATGCTTTGAAATAAGAGCAGCACAGAAGCTTGAGATCCCATTCTTCTTATTGTGGGTTGTGCACCACTCTTTCCAGGCATGAAAGTCTGCAATATTTTCCAAGCTTTGCACAAACAAGGACTCAGAATGCTTCAGAATGTTTATGTTTCTCAACCTTGGCAGACTTGAAGACGGGTGGACTTCAACTCCCAGAATTCCCAAGCCAGCTCTCTTCTGGGAGTTGAAGTCCACCATCTTCCAGTTGTCAAGGTTGAGAAACACTACATCTTAAGGTGCCATCCTCGCCTAATGAAAACTGAACTTCAAGGAAGGCTTATTTGTTGTCTTTGAGAGTTTCTTAAGAATGCAAACGACATTTTTGTCACATGTTAATTTAGCCAGACTGAGAGAAAGGAAAAGGAGGAAGTTGCAAGAGTCAGAAGAACTGGTTATGAGAAAAGAAGAGGCAAGGAGCAGGAAGCTGATGACATTGCTAGAATTTTGCTAAGCTATGTTGGAAACAATTCAATGATGTAGAAACTACAATGGGGCATTATGAGAATAAGGTTTGGAGAGTTACAGTCTCAGTGACAAAGGACAGGGGACTGAATCTCCTGCAATGTCCAGGATTATCCTAGGATCTTCACCTCAACATACATAAACCAGGCTCCTACTTTCTACCAAGTCATGGTTTGCTGAACAAGCCACAATTAGCCAGGCTCACTTTTTTTTTGTCTAACCAATGATGTAAACATTTTTTTCTTACCATGATGTATGAATGCAATCATGTAAGATGACAAATATTTAATTCACAGGATAATCATTTCTTCTACAACATTATTTATGCTCATACATATAAAGTGGGGGCATAATTGGGATATTTCTTTCAAAAAACCCCTCTCTTTGTAACTCATTAAATCTTACTGAGGGGACGCAGTGGCTCAGTGGCTAAGATGCTGAGCTTGTCGATCAAAAAGTCAGCAGTTCAGTGGTTTGAATCCCTAGCACCATGAAACAGGGTGTGCTCCAGTTACTTCTCCTAGCTTCTGCCAACCTAACAGTTCGAAAGCATGTAAAAAAGGAAGTAGAAAAATAGGAACCACATTTGGTGGGAAGGTAACAGTGTTCTGTGCGCCTTTGGTGTTTAGTCATGCCGGCCACATGACCACAGAGATGTCTTCGGACAGCACTGGCTCTTCAACTTAGAAATGCAGATGATTACTGCCCCCTAGAATCGGGAACAACTAGCACATATGCGCGAGGAACCTTTACCTTAAATCTTACTGAAGCAGCTAGGATTCCATATTTTAGAAATGAACGAACTAATCACTGTGCCTAATGACAGGGCTGGTCTTATTTATTTCTCTTCCTCAAGCATTGTTCCTCCTCACTACTCTGAAATTTTCCCTCTGAATTTTTCACAAATGTAGTCAGAACTGAAACCTATGTATATTCAGTGTATGCTTCTAGGGAAGAAGGCCATATCTATGAATAACTGATTCCACTGTTGTATTACTGTCAGGAAAATTTAAAAAATATATAATTATGATTAAAAACTAATTTCCCAAAACCAGAAATCCATTATTTGACAATAAAGAACATATTTTGACTTTCTGTAGGTAGATATCCTTTCAAGTATTTGAAAGATGCTATCGAGACTCCCTTGATCTTCTTTTCTGAAGGCTGAATAATACCTTCAATCTCTCCTCATAAGGCTTAATTGTTCATCTTCTGATCATTCCCACTGCTATTCTTTGAACTTGACGGTCATATCTACCCAACCCATTAGAACAGGGGATTTTGTGGGTCCCATCCCTGAGGGAGATACACCTGTTGGGATCCAGAAGAAGGGCCTTCTCTGTGGTGGCTCCCTCTCTCTGGAACATCATTCCCCCAGAGATTAGAATGGCCCCCACTCTCACACTCTTTCGGAAGGTGCTGAAGATCTGCTTCTGCCAGCAAGCCAGGAGAACCCAGAATGGGATGGAGACCATTAAATGGCTCATGTTATCAGCTGTTGCTGGGGCAGGAGGTGGGAGGTGATTTTATTACATTAATTTATTTGATTTTTTATCAGTTTTGCTGCTTTTAGATATGGTTTTAAATTCTGTAAGCCACCTTAAGTCACCATGGGTGAATAGGCAGCAATATAAATTTAATTATATTAAAGATATCAGCAAATTGCAGCTTCCTGCAATAACACCAGCGGAAGGAGAAAAAACTGCGCTACTTGGAACATCTTACATTCTAAGAAGATACTTGGTTGATACCTAGGATGCTGGCAGCAAACTGTATCAACCAGTCAATAGTATTTGCAATGCATTTTTGAATGTTAAGTTGGCTGAGTTTCATGTTTTATGAATAAAGTAAATAATAATAATAATAATAATAATAATAATAATAATAATAATAATAATAATAATAATAATAGTAATAATAATAATAATAATAATAATAATAATAATAATAATAATAATAATAATAATAATAATAATAATAATAATAATAATAGCTTTTTAAAAAACAAAGTTTTTCTGAATCTTTAAACCACAAAGCACAGAACTAGGCTCAGTACTCAAAAAAAGAACTTAGAAGTATTACTTTCTGGTATTTGCAAATAACCCTTCAATTGATGTAGTTTAAAATTACCCTTGTTTTTACTGCATCTACATTATACAAATGTTAGTATTCAGTTTGCAACCAACTACAATCCCAAGATCTTGTTCACATTGTTTTTAAAAACAAGGCAGGAACCCTTTACCCCCCCACATCCATCTTGGACTTGGGCAGGTATTTTTCTGTTACCTGCATAAAGAATGTTTGCTTTGGTCTCCACTTTTTCTCTCTTTTTTTGATATTTTAAGATCAATTCTCTCAAACTCTTAGGATATTTGGTGAATTCTATTTCTGATTTCTGCAGTATGGATTATCCCACCCGCTTTCCATTTCTATACTTGCCTGTCCCTGCGATTCATGATCCGAGGTGCTCTTTAATCCTGCAGGTACTTCCAAGGAGATGCCTGCACCTGGACAGCTGTCGGTCACCTCCTGTTGATTTTGCTCCTGCTGCCTGCTCTTAGGTCTTCCTTTTTCCAATCTGAAGAGCCTGTCCAAAAAGGTTAACTCTTTGGACTTCGGTAAAGGGACATCCTCCTCTTTAGCTGGTGCCGAGAGTTCAATTTCACTAGGAGATGCTTCGCTTAGGTTTTTATCAGAAGCTTCCTCTGTGGCAGCTGCGACCGAGAGCTCCCCGTTTTCACTCGATGCTTTGTTTGCCTGAGCCGCCTCTGAGCTGACATCAAGTTGAGCTGATCCAAGGGATGAATTTGTCGCCTGCGCTTCAGTACGTCCTGGTACAGACCGTGAAAATGCAAAGGCAAAACGAGATTTGGCAGCTGGTGGAAGAGGTTTGGCTTCTTTCCCGAGATTATTTCCACTGGCCTCAGAGTTGGAGCTTATCTCCATTGTCTTCTGGGAAGAAACAGCTGCATTGTCCAGGCCAACACTCACTCTTGCATCCACTACAAGTGCAAACAAGAAAACAGCAATTCTCCATCACAACAGGAAAGATGCACTATTAATCGTAGCTGCCTGCCTCTTTAATGGACTGACTGTAAACTGAAAGGTCTAAACAAACACAGTGCCCATGTTTCATTCTCTTACCAAGTATGATGTTTGGTCTAAGCAAAGAATTTGAATTACCCAAATCTACCATACGGTCACTGGTCCATTTATAAGGCCTGGCTTTTTTTGTTTTTTAATGACATAAAGCTGTAGGGTAAAATGAATATGAAATTAGCAAATAATTGACAGCCTTCTCTATTTCAAAACTGTCTGCAAAAGTAAGGCCTCTATTGGTTGTTGGTTTTTTTTAGGATATCCCCCCCCCCCGCCCCAAATGGTAAATGTGCGATTACAGTCCTTATGCTTGATCTTTAGAAGTTGTCATTGTATGAAAAATACGAATCTGGAAAACTCAACAAAAGGGCAGAACTTGGTTTGAATGCCAGTTAATGTTTGAGAGCACAGTCTGTTTGAGTACTGCCAGGGTTTCTTGTATACAGAGTTCTCAACTTATGGACATTCATTTTATGACCATTCGAAGTTACGACAGTACAGAAAAAAGTGACTTATAACCGGTCCCTACATTTACAACTATTGTAGCATTTCTATAGTCACATATTTAAAGTTCAGGTGCCTGGCAACCAGCATGTATTTACGATAGTTGTCCTGAAGGCAGGACAAGAAGCAATGGATGGAAACTAATCAAGGAGAGAAGCAACCTAGAAATAAGAAGAAATTTCCTAACAATTAGCCAGTGGAACAACTTGTGAATGCTCCAATACCGGAAGTTTTTAAGAAGGGATTGGACAACCATTTATCTGCAATGGTATAGGGTTTCCTGCCTTAGCAGGGAGTTGGACTAGAAGACCTCCAAGGTCCCTTCCAACTCTGTTATTCTATTCTACAGCCCGTTAAGAAGTTCTATTGCATCAGCTAAATAAACAATAATTATTCCAGGCAACTCTCAAATCAATCCATCTGCGGCTTAATATCAGTTTGTTAGCCTTAGTGGCACCCAAAATCTTATCACTGTTTTGTAGAAAAATCACCTCATCCTAGATCAATGCTTCAGAAGATTTACTATGATAATTCATTAATCAGTACACTATAGCAAAGCAGATTCTGCTTTGCAAGTGATATCTGTTCACTGAGTTAAGCGAAGCAAAAACAAAGATAAATGTGTGTTGTACCAGAAGCAAGAAACCTTTGATTTCAGAGCTTGCACAACTTGCAGGAAGAATTTAAAAAATGTTTTTAGGCGTGTTCCTCAACTACTGTACAGAAACATTAGTCAAACATGCACAATGAAATAAGGGAATGAAAAAAAAAATCCAAATGTACTGAATGTACAGTAATAAGTGGAAACCCAGAATAAATGAATTATGTTTATCTGTGAGTATTCAAAACTTTCAGTGGATAAGAAAGGGCAGGAAAAACAATGATTGTCCAAAACATATTTACTTCATAATGGACTCTGTTTCTATTTCTGGTTCTAGATCAAATCTACAAAACTGCCCTAATGCATTGATCTTATCCATTAGAACCGGTATTTCCAACAATCAGCTGTGACACGTGATTTATATTAGCTAGAATCAGCGGATTTCCTGCTTTCTTGCTAATCTAAATTGTGCGTCACAGCTAATCATCAGAAAGGTTCTACACATGTGCAGGGGTGCACTTCAGTGGTGGGTTCTGGATCCTGTTGAAACCGATATGCTGCAACGGGGCTGGGTGCCCACGATGTACATGTACGCTGTGTGCGCATGCACACGCACCACCCGCAATGCTCCAGCTGCACAGTGGAGCCTTGTGCAGGTGCCATATGCTCTGTGCGCGTGTGCAAATGGCTCGGTTGGGTCAAATGCAAGTGAGGAGGGAGGGCAGGCAGGTGGGTGGGTGGGCCCTCCGGAGTACCGTACTGGAACAGTACCTGGTGCTCCCAGCAGGCACCAGTACTCCCATACCGGGGTGTACCAGCTGTATCCCACCACTGGTGCACATGCTCACATTTGCGAACCGGTAGCAAAGATAAGTTGATTTCACCCCTGGTTCAAATTCTTCCTAGGTAACCACACTAAACATCCCCTAGTCCAGGGGTTTGCAAAGTTGGCTCTTTTAAGACTGGTGGACTTCAACTCCCAGAGTTCCCCAGCCAGCATAGAGCCAACTTTGCAGACCCCTGGACTAGTCAATTCCGTAAAACCTTACAGAGCCAGAATCAAGCTCAAAAGGAACAAGGCTAATTTATCTGACAGAGACCTGGCACAGCCTTCACAGTGCCTGTTTCCATTGCTTCCTTCCCCAGGAAAGACCAGGTTACCCTAAATAATGTGGCAATCCACTTATCTGTAGACAGAATAAGAGCAAAGCAAATTGATATGTTTTGCTGCTGCTTTTATTGCCGCCAAAACCTTAATTGGATTCACTGTTTACCCTCCTTCAATGATGCTTTTCCCGAGTTCATCAAAAAACCATGGAACTATCTGAGATCTGCAAACAGGGATAGCCTGTGCAGTTCCCTCTCAAACCAAACAGGTGCCTGATATTTATCTGAAAGGAAGACTAAATTCTTTACAAAGAAATAAGCTTTATAACAGGGTGGATACCTTAGATTAGATAAGTATATGGTAAAAGAAATACATTAGTTTGTTGTTCTATCTAAATTTATGTTGGTAAATATGGTGGCAATCTCACTCGGATGACAGATACTAACTATTCCTCTTACTAGAGGAATACCAGGAGGGCTAACTCACTGGAGTGATGCTCAAGAACCCCTGATCTTTCCTATAAGTAGCACCACCAATTGCTTCAAGAGCCCTTTAAGTATCTTCAAAGCAAAGTCACATGTGGTATGAAATGAACTTCTTTCTTTTTTGCAATTTCCTTCTGTACATTTCCACCTTGATATACATCCATTGTAAATGTACTTCTCCCTCCCCTTATTTCAGTTTCTCTTTGTCTATACATATGATGCCATTATATACAGTGCTTAATTTACAATCCTTCTTTCCATTTATACAGGTTTCTTCATCTCTATCTATACATTGTTAATTTCTAACTCCTGAGTCTTCTTCATTTAGTCTTTCCTTAAGTTTTACACCTGTTCTCTAGCCATTTGTACCACTCATTCCATACCATATAATATTCTGTTTCCTCCTTTTCTTTGATTTCTTTTGTACATTTGTCCACCTCTGCACACTCTAACACTTTCATTGTAACATTCCCCTCTGTTGGTATATTATTATTATTATTATTATTATTATTATTATTATTATTATTATTATTATTATTATTATTATTATTATTATTATTATTATTATTATTATTATTATTATTATTATTATTATTATTATTATTATTATGTGGGTGCCGTCCACTAGGCTATGCCAGCGGGCGGCACCCAGGGGAAGGGCCTTCTCTGTGGCGGGCCCGACCCTCTGGAACGACCTTCCCCCCGAAATCAGAACAACTATGGACCTCCGCTCCTTCCGTCAAAAATTAAAAACACACTTTTTCTGCTTGGCCGGCCTAGGTTAGTCATCTGTTTATTGTTTTAATTGGTTTTTAAGGGGTTTAGTTTTTAGTATTTTGGGTTTTTAGCGCAGGGATAATTTGTTTAATTTGATTTTTACATATTTATGATGTATTTATGTTTGTATGTTTTTTTAATTCCCCTGTGCACTGCCCCGAGTCCCTTTGGGGGAGAGGTCTATAAATTAATTTTATTATTATTATTATTATTATTATTATTATTATTATTATTATTATTATTATTATTATTATTATTATTATTATTATTATTATTATTATTATTATTATTATTATTATTATTATTATTATTATTATTTTGTGCATATGTTATTCTCGCTGCCATTATGATGTGTATAATTAAATATTGTGGGGTTTTGTCAAAATTCCTTGTAGGTATTCCCAATAAAAACAATTCCAATTTCATATCTGAAGTTCTAATATTTGTGCCCATTTTATTCATTCCCCAGAAGCCTTTTGGATTCTTGTGACTCCAAAGAGCCTACCAGAGATGATGAAAAGACCAAATGTACTTGACAGTTTCTGAACGTTTTTTTTAATGAACTTCAATGAGATGAAGAGTCATTTTGAACTACATCAGAAGTTGAAATAATAAGTTGAATAATAACCACTTCAGAGATGCACAGAATTTATGAATACCCGGTTAGCATGTCTTTTAAAGCTGGCTGGAGAAGTCTGGGAGCTGAAGTCCTTCAGACTTAAAGTTGCAAAGGTTGGAGACCCCTGTTTTAAAGGACACAATTTAGAGTGGACTTTTCCTTTTTAAATCTATCTCCCCCCCCCTTTTGTTTGTTTTGTAAATAAAACGCCATTACATAGTCATACTTTATATATAAAAGGATGTTAAAATAATTAGTAAGAACCGGGTTGAGATACAAGAATTGTAACAATTGATATGAAAAATAAGTAATAACTACTGAAGAAACTTATAGAAACTTGTGATTGATACATTCTTAAACATGTGTAACCTGTAATGGAAGATGGCTTTTTGATGTGTTTTTTTTTTGGTGAAGTTTGTATTATCTGTGTTTATGCAAAATAATTAAAAATTTATTAATAAAAAAGAAGAAGTTGAAACTAAGTGTTTCAAACTACACATGCTTGCCCCAAACGCTTGGAAGATTTTAATGCTCTGTTCATTTGCAATTCACTGGTGGATTGTTTAACTACAAAATAGGACGTCAAATGGTGCAGATTGCCAAGGGCTTCAGTGTAAGTCCAGTAATAA
The DNA here is from genome assembly GCA_039707465.1 of Rhabdophis nuchalis. Classification (NCBI taxonomy): domain Eukaryota; kingdom Metazoa; phylum Chordata; class Lepidosauria; order Squamata; family Natricidae; genus Rhabdophis; species Rhabdophis nuchalis. The sequence goes on along the minus strand of CM077644.1, from coordinate 22,399,787 downwards.
AAAGCAAATGAAGATGGTGATTCTGCAGGTTAAAGCTTTACTGGGTCACACCAATGGGTTTGACAAGTCTCATTTGGTTTAGCCTTTGTTATTTTAAGCAGCTTGTCAATTTTACCACACCCTTTGACTAAATATGCTTCTGCTGAATACACACCATCAACTAGGGTGCTGAAGCATATGTTTATTAATGCTGGTCTCCCTCACATCCTTCATCCTTCATTGCAATGCCGGCTGGCGACCCCCAGAGGGAGAGCCTTCTCTGTGGCAGGCCCCGCCCTCTGGAACGACCTGCCTTCCAACCTGCGTACTATCACAGACCTTCGTCTCTTCCGTCGGGCATTAAAAACATATTTCTTTCGTGCGGCCGGCCTGGCATAGCTGATGTAGCTATGATATTATTTTAACTGGGTTTTTAAATCATGTTTTTAGCACGGGCTTACTTATTTAATACTAGTTTTAATTTTTTGGATTGTTGTATTTTATACTAGCTGTACCCGGCCACGCGTTGCTGTGGCCCGGTCTGGTTAAATGGCCAACCAAACTGTGTGTCGATCTACACCTGCACACATACACGCAACCACCATATAATCCCCAACCTACTGTACCTACCTACTGTATATCTCCCTCTCTATCTATCCCTCTACCTACCTACCTACTGTATTTCTTTCTTTCTCCTTCTATCTACCTACCTACCTACTGTATTTCCCCTTCTCTATCCCTCTACCTACCAACCTACCTACTGTATTTCTCACTATCTATCTATACACCTACCTACCTACCTACCTACCTACCTACCTACCTACGGTATTTCTCCCTCTCTGTCTATCCTTCTACTTACCTACCTATTGTATTTCTTGTTTTATCCCTCTACCTACCTACCTACCTACCTACCTACCTACCTACCTACTTACCTACCTACCTACCTACCTACTGTATTTCTCCCTCTCTATCTATCCCCCTATCTACCTACCTGCCTACCTACTGTATTTCTCCCTCTCTGTCTATCCCCCTACCTACCTACCTACCTACCTACCTACCTACCGTATTTCTCCCTATTTATCCACCTACCTACCTACCTACTATATTTCTTCCTTTCTCCCTCTACCTACCTACCTACCTACTGTATTTCTCTCTCTCTCTATCACCCTATCTACCTACCTACCTACCTACCTACCTACTGTGTTTCTATCTATCTATCTATCTATCTATCTATCTATCTATCTATCTATCTATCTATCTATCTATCTATCTATCTATCTATCTATCTATCCATCCATCCATCCATCCATCCATCCACCTACCTACCTACCTACCTTATTTCTCCCTCTCTATCTATCCCTCTATCTACCTACCTACTGTAATGCAATAATACAATAGCAGAGTTGGAAGGGACCTTGGAGGTCATCTAGTCCAACTCCCTGCCTAGACAGGAAGTCTTATACCCATGATGGCAAACCTATGGCACGGGTGCCACAGGTGGCACACGGAACCATTTCTTAGGCCACGCGAGGCATTGCCCTGTCAGTTTCAATGTGTATGTGTGCCCTGGCCAGCTGATTTAGGCCTTCTTTTGAGGCCGTTGTTTGCCCTCTGGAGGTGGGGGAAGGCTGTTTTCACCCTCCCCAGGCTCCTATAAAGCCTCTGGAGCCTGGGGAGGACGTAAAAAGCATGCCAAATGCAGGGGGTCATGCACATAGCATTATGGATGTGGCACACCTATGCACATCGCCCCTGCACTCCCCCTGCTTTTGGCACGTGAGCCAAAAAAGGTTAGCCATCACTCCCTAAACCATTTCAGACAAATGGCTATCCAACATCTTAAAGACTTGCAGTGTTGGGGCATTCACAACTTCTGGAGGCAACGTCTGTTCCACTGGTTAATTGTTCTAAATGTCAGGAAATTCCTCCTCAGTTCTAAGTTGCTTCTCTCCTTGATTAGCTTCCACCCATTGTTTCTTGTTCTGCCCTCAGGTGCTTTGGAGAATGGCTTGACTCCCTCTTCTTTGTGGCAACCCCTGAGATATTGGAAGGCTGCTGTCATGTCTCCCCTAGCCCTTCTTTTATTAAACTGTATTTCTCCCTGTCTCTCTATTCCCCTATCTACCTACCTACTGTAATACAATAGCAGAGTTGGAAGGGACCTTGGAGGTCATCAAGTCCAACCCCGGTGCTCAAGCAGGAGACCCTATTCCGTGTCAGACAAATGGTTTTCCAGTCTCTTCTTAAAAACACATCCAGTGTTGGGGCATCCATAACTTCTGGTGGCAAGCTGTTCCACTGGTTAATAGTTCTCACTGCCAGGAAATTTCCCCTCAGTTCTAAGTTGCTTCTCTCCTGGATTAGTTTCCACCCATTGCTTCTTGTTCTGCCATCAGGTGCTTTGGAGAGGTGGAAGGGACCTTGGAGGTCATGTAGTCCAACCCCGCTGTTCAAGCAGGAGACCCTATGCCGTGTCAGACAAATGGTTTTCCAGTCTCTTCTTAAAAATACATCCAGTGTTGGGGCATCCATAACTTCTGGTGGCAAGATGTTCCACTGGTTAATAGTTCTCACTGCCAGGAAATTTCCCCTCAGTTCTAGGTTGCTTCTCTCCTTGATTAGTTTCCACCCATTGCTTCTTGTTCTGCCCTCAGGTGCCTTGGTGAATAGCTTGACTCCCTCTTCTTTGGGGCAACCCCGGAGATATTGGAAGGCTGCTATCATGTCTTCCCTAGTCCCTCTTTTATTAAACTGTATTTGCTGTCAGATGGGTGATTCTTTGTTACAGTTTGGTTCAGTTCGTATTAATAATAATAATAATAATAATAAATTGGAATTTATTAACCGCACCCTCTCCCCACAGGGACAACTTTTGGAGTTGAGAGACATGATTGGAACACAGAGAGCACATTGTAGGTGCTGACACAAAATGGATGGGGATGGGGAACAACTTGGGTGGCCTGTTACAAAATACTCATTTATCAGAAGATAAAACTGCTTCTTCTAAACTTCCCAGGCCAGCTCTCCTTTTTCCTGGGGAACTGGTCATATTTCCAAATAAAGTTTTAGACTACAATAATAATCCACCTTATTTGTTTTCTTATCCTGGTAATATGGGGGTGCAATAACAGCCTTGAAAATAGGTATGATTCTACAGAAGGATACTTTGCAGGATTTCCATTTTAAAAAAATAATCTTTGAAATTTTAAGTTTTAGGCAGGATGGGAAGCCTAGACTAGGCCAAAGTCAATGTCCACAGATTCAGTTATACAGGTAGCCCTCGATTTATGACCACAGTTGAGCCCAACATTTCTGTTGCTAAGCGAGATAGTACTCAAGTGAGTTTTGCCCCCATTTTATGACCCTTCTTGCCACAGTTGCTAAGTGAATCACTGCAGTTGTTGCCTTAGTAACACAGTTGTTAAGTGAATCTGGCTTCCCCATTGATTTTGCTTGTCAGAAGTTTGCAAAAGGTGATTGCATGACCCCGGGACACTGCAACCGTCATAAATATGGGTCAGTTGCCAAATGTCTGAATTTTGATCACGAAACCATGGGGAGGTTGCAACAGTCATAAGTGTGAAAAGCACTTTTTTCAGTGATGTTGTAACTTTGATGTTGTAACTAAATGAACTGTTGTAAGTCAAGGGCTACCTGTACCTTCATGCACATAGACATTTTACTTTTCTCACCTGCATTCCCCTGCACAGATTTTCAAAGATTTCCCTTACAACTACGCAATTAACTTCATAGCATAATGTGGTATTTCCTGAAATTCAAGATGCAGGACATTTTAGACAAACTTGCAATAATGTGATCTTTCCTACAATGTTATATGAATGCTAGTGTAGAACCTACCACTCAGGCTCTCAGTGGCAGAATGTTTGAAAGCGTCTGACAGTGTTGCGCACCTTGGCTTTTAGAGTCCTATCTCAAATTAGGCTTCAAACATACCTGTGCATTCAGCCATGACAGCATCTTAAGAGGCATCCAAAGAAAACTTCAGGTTGGTTCATAATCTACTTACACTCAGTTACAGGAGCAACGAATGCACAATCAGAAGAGCTGAAGGACCAGGTCAGGCACTGGTCATCAGGGAGAACATCTATTCCCTGTCAAATTGGCAGCCCGTAGGCTGAATGGTGCAGGGCATGGTGCAGGGCATGGCCATCCCGGCTCCGCAAAGGCAAAAAAAAGAAGTCATGATATGTCATGGGATATGATCGAATTTGACACCCGTGGTTATGTGGTCACTAACACCTTGTTGCCATGTCATCAATCAACTCCCCTTCCAAAAGTAGGGCTACCCGAAGCAAAATCCATGCCACCTAAGTTTCGCAAAAATGAAAGTCAAGCTAAAATGTGATTCTCACCAAGCTAAACATATGGAGAATCTGGATTTTATTCCTCCTATAAAAAATAAGAGTAGGGGGAGGGGGTAGAACAATCAGTCTGATTTAAAGAACAAAAGGAGTTGTGAGTTAGCAATTCCACAATTCCTTTTGTTTCCCCAGCTAGACTGCTGTCTGACATTGGGACGCAATGCTGGACAAAGGAAAAGACAGATAAAAGAAGTAACTATGGAACACACTGCTTGCATGTTCCTTTCTCTGCAGGATTGATACAAACCAGGACTAAGATATACACCCATCTGTTGCTATTGCTTCTAATTTAACCTTTGCCTTACAATCCATTTTTCACTTTAGGATTCAAACAGATGTTTCTGCAAACCTTTTCCACCACAGAAAAAAAATATTTCGCAAAGTAACAAGACTGGGTCTCTTGATAACAACCAGCGCTGTCTTCTTTGGCAGTTTTTGCAAACATGAAATTATTTGAAGTGCCATGTTGCTGTAAAAACTCTCTCCTCCTGAAAGTCATTAGTAGAAATGTTCAGGAGAAAGAACATGGACTGTAATATAGTTGGGCGTGGAGGAGCAATGTGTTATGTTATAGAAAGTGATGGCTAACCTTTTTTGGCTCGTGTGCCAAAAGCGGGGGGAGCGCAGGGGGATTGTGCGTGGGCGTGCCACACCCATAATGCTATGTGCACGACCTCCTGCTTTTGGCATGCTTTTTTCACCCTCCCCAGGCTCCAGAGGCTTTCTAGGAGCCTGGGGAGGGTGAAAACAGCTTCCCCCACCCCACCTCCAGAGGCTCCAGGGAAGCTCCTCCCCCAGAGGGCGAAAAACAGTCTCAAAAGAAGACTTAAATCAACTGGCCAGCGCACACATGCGCGCTGGAGCTGACCAGGCAATGCCTCGCGTGCTCTAAGAAATGGTTCCGCGTGCCACCTGTGGCACCCGTGCCATAGGTTCGCCATCACTGTTATAGAACAAAGGCAAAAGGTGATCAAAAGCAGCTTCTGATTTCACAGGTGAATAAAAATGTCTCCATTTTCTGAGCAAATAAACAGAGGAGCAAAAACCCGTGTGGAGAAATTTGGCAGGGAGATTGGAACTGATTCCACATAGCACTTCCACAGTAAAGGAAGCTTCATGGTAATCTGCAAATTAGGCACAATGCTTGTTCTGCTTGAAGAGATGCCAGGCTACACCTGTTGGCGGTTCAAACATATGTCCTTAGAGCAGGAAAAAGGCATGAGGAGAAAGTGACTAACTTGAACACAGCATAAAAAGGGAAGCGTTCCTATCCAGGACTGGTGAAACTTTTGAAAAACACATTAATAATCCTCCCTTTCTAATGATTCATGTGGTTGAAGATGAGTTTGAACACTAATTTATATAGTTTGAACTTCTCACACTGCTATATTTTGGTCTGAAAGTCATAGGATTGTTAACATGGCAGAATCACAGAATAATAAAATAAGATAATAGCAGAGTTGGAAGAGACCTTGGAGGTCTTCTAGTCCAACCCCCTGCACAAGCAGGAAATCTTATACTAATCCAGACAAATAATTATCCAATCTTTTTTAAAAAAACCTCCAGTATTGGAGCAGTTACAACCTCTGGAGGCAAGTTTTTTCCAGTGATTAATTGTTCTAACTGTCTGGAAATTTCTTCTTAGTTCTAATTTGGATCTCTCAGGATCTAGCTTAGATCCTGAGACAATTTTTACAGACTCAGTTAGGGGATTTTAACTTTGTATCAGTTTTAATTATATTTTAGCACAAGCTATATTTTATTTTATTTTAGTGTTGTGTTTGTATTTATTACAGTTTGTTAGTTTGTATTTTTAAACTTTCCTGTGCACTGCCCTGAGTCCCATTGGGGAGATACGAGCGGTATAGAAATGGAATAAAATCTAAAATCTCCTTGATTAGTTTTCACCTATTGCTTCTTGTCCTACCTTCTGGTGCTTTGGAGAATAGGTTGATCTTGACCCCCCTCTTCTTTATGGCAGCCTCTTAGATATTGGAATACTGCTATCATGTTACCCCCAGTCCTTCTTTTCATGACTTTGTACTATCTTCTGTCAAATACTTCTTTTCTGTGGCTGAAGGCCAATTTTAGCAATTTATTAATGCGTCAAGAGCTGTGGGCACTTCATAAACTGAAGATAAACAAACTAATTAATGATTGTGGCAGATTGTTTACATATTGCTCTTTGTCAACAAATTGGTGCAACTTAGAGGGAAGGGCAAGAAAGAAAATGTTCAAACATTTTTGCTCCTAAATTTGAATTTTTTAATGTATGCTATAGAATAACAGAATAACAGAGTTGGAAGGGACCTTGGAGGTCTTCTAGTCCAACCCCCTCCTCAGACAGGAAACCCTATACCATTTCAGGCAAATAGTTGTCTGATCTCTTCTTTAAAACTTCCAGTGTTGGAGGAGTTACAACTTCTGGAGGCAAGTTGTTCCACTGATTAATTGTTCTAACTGTTGGGAAATTTCTTCTTAGTTCTAAGTTTCTAGACCCCTATTTCCCTTTTTCTTAAAAAATGCTGTTCACTAAAACCTCTAGATCTAAAAAAAAATGCTTGAGATTTAATATACACTGGACACCAAAAAAAGAATTCCTGCTTATCTTTCTAATCAGGAGCCAGTTCAGTAAACATGCTAATAGTTTTGGAGAAGCTGTTTGCAAACTGTTGGAAATGTGATGGCCTGTTAAGTTGCACGCAGGTTAAGCAACTTCAGGTCCTACCACCTGTCAGAGTCTGTCAATTACTTGACATGTTTTACCATTTTCTCGCAGCTCCAACAGATAAGAAAGAGCCAGCTAGTTATGGATCTCCTAGATAGGATAGGGCTGGCTCAGCTTGATGTATTCAAAGTTGAGCAGACCAGGATAAAGCTCATTATCTATCAAGATGGGATTCAACACTAAAGATTAGCAGGGCAGTTCAGTTTTCCCTCTTGATGTGTGGTAGCAACAAATGACATCTCCAGTCAAGTGAAGAATCATCATTACCAAGGACAATGAACTTAGTTCTGGCACATAAGTTATCCCACAAGCCTTTCTTTTCATCTCCAGCAGTTAAAATACAATACAATACAATACAATAGCAGAGTTGGAAGGGACCTTGTAGGTCTTCTAGTCCAACCCCCTGCATGGGCAGGAACCTTATACCATTTCAGACAAATGGCTATCTAACATCTTTTTAAAGACTTCCAGGGTTGGGGCATTCACAACTTCTGGAGGCAAGCTGTTCCAGAGGTTAATTGTTCTTACTGTCAGGAAATTTCTCCTTAATTCTAAGTTGCTTCTCTCCTTGGTTAGTTTCCACCCATTGCTTCTTGTCCTGCCCCCAGGTGCCTTGGAGAAAAGTTTGACTCCCTCTTCTTTGTGGCACCCTCTGAGATATCGGAACACTGCTATCATGTCTCCCCTGGTCCTTCTCTTCATCAAACTAGACATACCCAGCTCCTGCAGCCGTTCTTCATATGTCTTAGTCTCCAGTCCTCTAATCATCTTGGTTGCTCTTCTCTGCACTCTTTCCAGAGTCTCCACGTCTTTTCTACATCGTGGCGACCAAAACTGTATGCAGTATTCCAAGTGTGGCCTTACCAAGGCACTATACAGTGGCATTAACACTTCACGCGATCTAGATTCTATCCCTCTGTTGATGCAGCCTAGAACTGTGTTGGCTTTTTTGGCAGCTGCTGCACACTGCTGGCTCATATTTAAATGGTTGTCCACTAGGATTCCTAGATCCCTCTCACAGTTGCTACTATTGAGCAAGGTACCACCTATACTGTACCTGTGCATTTTGTTTTTCTTGCCTATATGTAGGACCTTACTTTTTTCACAATTGAATTTCATTTTATTAGACAGTGCCCAATGTTCAATGTACAGTTTTATAAACTCTAAGGTTTTTTTTAATGTGTAAAGTAGCCATGACTCTTGGTTTGTAAGATTAACCTTGCAATGGGGTGATGGGAATAGGAGTCTACTTTTGCACCGGCTTGTATCTTTTCTATTTCTTGAAATGTCACATGAAAAAGAGGTGAGCCAACTCCAAATGAGTCAACCAAGTCAAACACTATTGATTAATTCAAGCTAACACCCACAATGTAAATTTGCTATTGACTGATCAGCCTTTTGTACTCAAAACTACACCTTCATTGTACACAGAAAATAGACAAGTGATAATGCAGGACGCACACAAAAAATGAGCAAGAATTTATAGGACCTACAGGGCACTTTCAATATAGCAGTGGTAGGCTTTGTAAATAGGTGGCTCAGTGGCTAAGATGCTGAGCTTGTTCATCAGAAAGGTCAGAAGTCCGGCGGTTCAAATCTGTAGCGCTGCATAACAGAGTGAGCTCCCGTTACTTGTCCCAGCTTCTGCCAACATAGCAGTTCAAAAGCATGTAAAAATGCAAGTAGAAAAATAGGGATCACATTGGTGGGAGGGTAACAGCGTTCTGTGTACCTTTTAAGTGTTTAAAGATGTCTTTGGACAGAACTAGCTCTTCAGCTTAGAAATGGAGATGAGCACCGCCCACTAGAGTCGGGAATGACTAGCACATATGTGCGAGGGGAACCTTTACTTTAGGCTTTACTTTAGGCTTTGTAAAACAATTCCGAAAAGAGCTGTTTGTGACAATATTTTGTGTTGATGAGTGCAAACTTTTCCCTTGAAGATGGCCATCACTACTTTACTTGCAACCTGTAAAAGATTTCCTGGACTTCCATTCTTCACAACATCAAAGGATGGCATCTGTTCTTTAAATAATTCACAATGCTTAGAGACTTAGAGCAATATTAAATTGAGGATATTCGGGGGAATTTCCCAAAAGAGGCGTGTCATCCTGGAGATCTTTGGACATATGCAACTTGGGAGCGCAGATCAAAATACAGCTTGTTGAGAAACCAAAGATCTGGCAGCAGCCCAAGGTCAATACAATACAATACAATAGCAGAGTTGGAAGGGACCTTGGAGGTCTTCTAGTCCAACCCCCTGCGTGGGCAGGAACCTTATACCATTTCAGACAAATGGCTATCTAACATCTTTTTAAAGGCTTCCAGGGTTGGGGCATTCACAACTTCTGGAGGCAAGCTGTTCCAGAGGTTAATTGTTCTAACTGTCAGGAAATTTCTCCTTAGTTCTAAGTTGCTTCTCTCCTTGATTAGTTTCCACCCGTTGCTTCTTGTCCTGCCCCCAGGTGCCTTGGAGAATAGTTTGACTCCCTCTTCCTTGTGGCACCCTCTGAGATATCAGAACACTGCTATCATGTCTCCCCTGGTCCTTCTCTTCATCAAACTAGACATACCCAGCTCCTGCAGCCGTTCTTCATATGTTTTAGTCTCCATTCCCTAATCACCTTGGTTGCTCTTCTCTGCACTCTTTCCAGAGTCTCCACGTCTTTTCTACATCGTGGCGACCAAAACTGTATGCAGTATTCCAAGTGTGGCCTTACCAAGGCACTATACAGTGGCATTAACACTTCACGTGATCTAGATTCTATCCCTCTGTTTATGCAGCCTAGAACTGTGTTGGCTTTTTTGGCAGCTGCTGCTGCACACTGCTGGCTCATATTTAAATGGTTGTCCACTAGGATTCCTAGATCCCTCTCATTGGCCCTACATCTTAGCCAGACATGAGACATTGATCAGAATTTACAGAGAAGAAACGAATTCATGTGACATGTACTCAAATCCCCTCTGAGCAGCCTATTGCTTTAAGGCAGGAGTATCAAACTCGCAATGACACATTGTCATCACATGACATATTGCAACTTCCCCCCCTTTGCTAAACCAGGAGGGGAGTGGCCAGTGTGCAATGCATCTGGTCCTCAGGCTGCACGTTTGACACCCCTGCTCAAAGGCAATCTCCCTCAATATGGAAATATCAGGTGCTAAAGGTGAAGGTTTCCTCTATCCTAGGGCTTTCAAACTTGTGGCCTGGGGCTCAAATACATCACGTGCTGGCCACGCCCACACCCAGTTTAGCAAAAGGGGGGAAAGTCACGATATGTCATGTGACAATGCCCTGATGATGTGTGTTTGACACCCCTGCTCTATCTTTCTGGCTCGCATGGACGTACAATGATCAGCTGTCCTTCACACACATGGCAATGCTGAAAACTGGTGGGAACATGTTCACTGGCCAGCTGATTGTCAGGTGCACATACGCACCATAACCCGGAGGTTTGGAGTTTGACACCCCTGCTCTGTCCATTCAATTCTGACTCTAGGGGGGCATGTACATCTTTGTTTCTTAACCAAGGGAGTCAGTGTTGTCTGAAGACATTTCCATGGTCATGTGACCAGCATGACTATACACTGAGGCACAAGGAGCATTGTTACTTTCCACCAAAATGGTACCTATTTATTTGCTTGCATTTGTATGCTTTTGAACTGCTAGGAGGACAAGAGCTGGGGTAAATAACAGGAGCTCATCCCATTGTGTGGCCCTTGGGTCTCAAACCCAGACTGTCAGCTTTCCAGCTGGCAAGCTCAGCATCTTCCATGAATTCCTCTAAACTTTCCATTCTATAAAACACTCACCACAGCTGCATTAACAGGAGTCAGCTATAGAAATATATATTATTTATCATGTTGATGGATTTTTACAACCTGCCCAAACAACCATCACCTATAATATTGTATGGATCAAACCTGCAAGTTTTCTATACTTCAAAAACAAACGCTGACCCAGATTTCTATGTCTGCATAAGTAGCTCTCCATCTGGTGCTTTCCAGATCTGTTGGCAATATCGGTAGGGGAAGATTGGAGCTCTAGTCCCACTTCGGAGGTACCAAACTGATGAATCTATTTTCTTGAAATAGAGAACAAGCTCTTTTTGGCCCATAGAGTTGAATTTGTAATACAAATAGTTCTCAACCTACGACCACAATTGAGCTCAACATTTCTGTTGCCAAACAAGATGGTTGTTAAGTGAATTCTGCCCCATTTTACAACCTTTCTTGCCATAGTTAAGTGAATTACTGGAGTTGTTACTAACATGGTTGTTAAGTGAAGCTCGCTTCCCCATTGACTTTGCTTGTCAGAAGGACAACAAAAGGGATCACATGAGCCCAAGAGGATCACTGGTCTATGGAACTCCCTGCCAGAAGAAGTGGTGACAGCTGTCAGCCTCGACACCTTTAAGAAAGGATTAGACGAGTTCATGGAGAACAAGGGTATCCATGGCTATCATTATGGATGCCTAAGGACACCCTCCGGGATGGAGAGATAGGCAGGATATTTCTCAATGCCATTTGCAGGGAATCATAAGCAGGTGAAGACATCTGCTTGGGAATACCCTGAAGCAAATGGTGAGCCACTGTGTGAGACAGAATGCTGGACCAGATGGGCTGTGGCCTGTTCCAGCAAGACTGTTCTTATGTTCTTATGTTCTTATGTTCTTAAGATACTGTAAATATCATAAATACACACCAGTTGCCAAGCAGCCGAATTTCTGATCACGTGATCATGGGGATGTTGCAACAGTCATAAGTGTGAAAAATAGTCATGTCACTTTTCAGTGCTGTTGTAACTTTGAACGGTCAATACATGAACAATTGTAAAACAAGAACTACTTATCCTGTCCTAGAGATTGCATGAGTTATGGTTTATAACATCAGGATACCACAAGGAAGAGAAGGGTAAATAATTGTACCCTAGAACATTTTTGTGTTTTGAGATCCTTGGAAGTTCTCAGGGCATAAGGGATACCTTAAACATGGCCAAGAGCTATGTTACCTGTTTTATTTTTGCACAACTTTACTCAAAGTGATAAAAGAATTGCAATTGGAGGACAACTTGTAGTTTTTAAGGGTTACACAGTCAAGACTAAGGCATCCATTTTTCTGCTTAGAATACCACAACTGATAAAAGAATGGTCTGAGAATTAATCCCTACCTATTCTGAGAAACTCTGTTATCATTTCATGGGTGCTGGGGGTTATGTGGTTTATTGGATCATGGAAAGCTTATTCTTGATTATATGATGCACTTTTCCTTTCTCTATCTTCTACTCACCCAATGAAGTAATGCCATTCGACTCTTTGTCTTTTCAGTTCCCACAGAGTCTGGTCCCAATTATATAAGACATGGATATGCTAAGCTTCTTTCCCAGAACATACCTGTGTCACTGTTTGCAGAAAGCTCCGTCTGTACCGGTTGGATGATGACAGGTCCATTCTTAAGGCTTTCAGGAGGTTCAGAGGAAATCTGCAGCAAAAGATGAAAGTTTGGTCATCAGAACTACTAATTTTGTAGTGGTTTGTGCACCCTAGCAATCAACAGAGGTTTAGTTTGAACTAGGTCTGGGTGGAAAAAATTGTGACCTGATAAAAAAATCTATGAGTAAAATGGATTCAGTTGATTGGAAGCAGAATACTGTAGATTTGTGAAATGATCACTTCTCTAGATCCATTTCTCCAAAATAATGTGTTTTTAGCATACTTGCTTGGGAGTAAATCCAGGCAATTCAGCTTGATTGACTTTTGTTTGATTGTTTGTTTTGTTTGTTTTTGTTTATTTGATTTGTCAATCATTTACAAGATAATAAGTATAAGAATAAACATGAGTATGAATGAAATGGGTACGAATAAATGAGGACAGTAGGACAGGGACGGTAGATACGATAGTGCACTTATGCATGTCCCTTACAGACCTCTTAGGAATGGGGTGAGGCCAATAGTAGACGGTTTAAAGTTAAAGTTATGGGGATTTGAAGATGTAACAACAGAGTCAGGTAGTACATTCTAGGCATTGAACACTCTGTTGCTGAAGTCGTATTTTCTGCAATCAAGTTTGGAGCGGTTTACATTGAGTTTTTTATTTGCTGTGTGTGCTTGTATTATTGTAGTTGAAGCTGAAGTAGTCATTGACTGGTATGATGTTGTAACAGATAATTTTGTGTACTGCACTTAAGTCTGACTGTAGGCGGCGTAGTTCTACGTTGTCCAAGCCCAAATTTCAAGCCTGGTGGTGTAGGGTATTCTGTTGTGAGCAGAGGAGTGGAATACTCTTCTTGTGAAATACTTCTGGACTTGCTCAATTGTATTAATGTCCGATATGCAGTGAGGATTCCAGACAGATGAACTGTATTCAAGAATTGGCCTAGCAAAGGTTTTGTATGCTCTACTTAGCAATACAACATTACAATATTTGTATACAATATTACAATATTTGTATAGGAATGCCTTGTTAATCTCTCATTCTTTTATTCTCCTACGTAAGATTTTTGTAAAATACCCCCCTTGTAAATCAGAAATATCAAAATGATTTTGCGTTAAAATAGAACTGCATGGAATGATAGACAGACAGACAACAGACGTACAATGGGTAGATGATGGATGATTGATCGATTCTAAATCTATCTGATGATTTATTATTGATCGATCAATGATAGATAGATAGATAGATAGATAGACAGACAGACCGACCGACCGACCGACCGACCGACCGACCGACCGACCGACCGACCGACCGACCAATCGATCCTCTCCAGGAGTGTTTGAAACTTTGAAGCAAATCTTCAAAATGTTTTGAGAAAGCAAAATTGGCAAAATTGGTTTATATATAATGGAGTCTCTGTGGGGCTACATGTTCCACCCTTTACTCTCCTTTTTTGTAATATTGTCTATCTCACATAAAGTAGGTGAGTTCTAGAAAAGCAGTCCACTTACCAGTCTGAAACTTTTTTCTAGGAAATAATGCACTACAATCTGCTATGGTAGCTTGAAAAGAATGGCAGTGAAGGTCACCATTTTGAATTTTCAACTTAAAAAAAAAGAATTTGGATGAACCTGTCATTTTTATAATATACTAGCTGATAACCTGGCATTGCCCGGGTATTTATTTATAGAGGCAAAATGTCCAGACCAAACGTAATTTCTAATATTGGATTTTCCCCCTTACCAGAGGGAGCCACCTTGTGGAGTACTGTGAAGCCATTACCATGGCAACTCCACTGTGTTGCACAGTAGAATCCATTTTGCAGCAGTACACTAGAATCCATTTTAAGGCACAACAGGATGCATCTTAACAGAACACGCATTCCGACAGGTTTTAGGGATGTCTTACCCACATCATATTTTTTTCCAGAGAGTAAGTCATCTGTCTACCAAGTTTGTTGAAATTGGTCAAGGCATACCAGAGTTATGCTGGAACACACACACACACACACACACACACACACACACACACACACACACACAGACCTTTTTATATATAGATACTACTTTTAATAATAATAATAATAATAATAATAATAATAATAATAATAATAATAATAATAATAATAATAATAATAATAATAATAATAATAATAATAATTTGAAGGTTCCAATTCAGTTGTTGAGCTGGGAAAAATATATAGCCTTCAGTTTTCCCCAGAATCAAGACTTACCAGATGCAGGGAAATGTGTGAAAGAGTGAAAGATATCACGGTATTGGACAAATCTCTGGTTACATGAAGGCCAGATAACTGCCAATCAAAGCACCAAAGATACATGCTAAGGTTTAGAAGGGTTAGATCCATGTTATTTGCATGTCAAAATAGGCAGAGTGCTGTGCATATTTTAATACTATTTAAATATTGTATGAGCCAAACCTATCCAGGTATTTTTGAGAAATATTGGAAACCAAAGGCTAAGTCTGCTGGGAATTCGGAGGGCTGAGATCCATAACAATAACATACACAAATGTTTACTCTAAGATTTACCTGTGAATATACTGTTTTAGTATCAGGATCTTGGTCTTCAGGGTCCTTTGGAATGGACTGTGTATTTCCCATAACAGTGGCTGCCCTGGGAGACAAATGAAACAATTAAGTACAGATGGATGAATATATTTCAGCCAAAAATCAGAGTCAAGATGGGAGTTTCAACTGTACAATCACAAATAAGGTTGATAAACCTCGGCTTGTAGGAGCACCAATCAGCATAGCCAGTAGCAAAGGATGCTGCCAGTGTAATATCAAAAACAATAGCCCTTAGTCCCTATGGGGAGAGGGAGCGGTCAACAAATTAAAATTATTATTATTATTATTATTATTAGACTTATATACCACTTCACAGTGCCTTTACAGCCCTCTCTAAGTACCTTCATACGCCAGTTGCGTCCCTTTCTGGATTGTGATGCTTTACGCACGGTCACTCAAGCCCTTGTCATCTCCCGCCTGGACTATTGTAATGCTCTCTACATGAGGCTTCCCTTGAGGTGCACCCGGAGGCTCCAGCTAGTTCAGAATGTGGCCGTGCAGGGGATTCTGGGAGCGTCTAGATGCTCCCACGTGACACCTCTCCTGCGCAAGCTGCACTGGCTGCCTGTGGCTTTCCGGGTGTGCTTCAAGGTATTAGTAACCACCTTTAAAGCGCTCCATGGCAAGGGACCTGGCTGTCTGCAAGACCGCCTCCTGCTACAAAATGCCTCCCACCGTCCAGTTCGCTCCCACAGAGAGGGCCTCCTCAGGGTGCCGTTGGCCAGGCAATGTCGACTGGTGACCCCCAGGGGGAAAGCCTTCTCCATGGCAGCCCCCACCCTCTGGAATGACCTACCCCCTGACCTTCGTACGATCACAGACCTGCGCCTTTTCCGTCGGGCTTTGAAGACCCATCTGTTTCGAGCGGCCTGGCATAGTTTCTAAACTGGCATACTTTTAAACGCTTTAGTTTTATATGGTTTTAGTAGGGATTTTAACAGGTTTTAGACAGGCTTTTCATTATTTAATGTATTTTAATAGGTTTTTAATTGCATTCTATGTTTTTATTCATGATTTTACTGCTGCCTGAACACCGCCCTGAGTCCCGGAAGGGAGAAGGGTGGTATAGAAATTTAAATATTAAATTAAATTAAATTAAAATTTAATCTGCAGTAAACTATGGGGGCCAAAATAGAGGTTAGCTGTGGCGAAAAATATGATGCTCTACATTTGCCTCACAGACTGGGAGAATGCACATTAATTTTACTGCCTGGATATCTATATATTAAGAAAGAAAATGAAGTAGGGACATTAGCTATTTATTTCCTGCCTATTTTATAAAAATAAGGCAGTGAAGGGATTTTTGTTTTTGTTTTTCTGAGTTCTGAATGAATTTGAGGCGGGTTTTAATAGAATCATATTTCTTTGCAGGAGTGTCTATGGCAGGGGTCTGCAAAGTCGGCTCTTTTAAGACTGGTGGACTTCAACTCCCAGAGTTCCCCAGCCAGCATAGCTGGGTGGGGAACTCTGGGAGTTGAAGTCCACCAGTCTTAAAAGAGCCGACTTTGCAGACCCCTGGTCTATGGAATAAGAACCTGCCCAGAATCATTTTTCAGAATGAGATGAGCCGTTAAATAAATAAATAAATGTTTAAAGCGTCAAGGTGGGCGTTTCAATTGTACAATCACAATCCTCTCAACTGTTTTGATAATCCCCTTTGGCACCCCTAATTCTTTGGTGACACCCCTTATTCTTGGTGCTCTCCTGCAATTCGTCAATATCAAATGAAGCAAAGAGGGATGCAGGATCGTTTCCACACACTTGGGAGAAGTTGGGTTATAGAAATGTGCCAATGTGGAAATGTAATGAAATCTTTTTAAATTTATTATGACTGCCCATTCCAAAAGAATGGTGTGGTGGCCTAGAGGTGGAGCTCTTGCCTCATAATCAGGAGGCTGTGAGTTTGATCCTAGGTAGAGGCAGGTATTTTTCTTTCTGGGCACACTGAGACTACCATTTTTTTCGGAGTATAAAATGCACCAAGATTTTGAAGAGGCAAATTTAAAAAAAAAGTTTTGCACTCTGTAGACCTTACCAAAATGGCCTGTTTTTCGTGAAAACAGGCCTGCTTTCTGTCAAAAACAGCATGCATAGCCTTTAGAAGGCTTATAGAGTGCTTGTGGGGGCTGGGGGGGGGGCAAAAACAAGCAAAAAACAGCCCATTTTTTGCTCCTTTCTGCCCTCTCCAGACCCCAGGAGCACTCTATAAGCCTCCTAAAGGCTATGCACAGCCATTTTGGTGAAGGGAGTGGGGGTTTTGGGAGGCCAAAAAATGCTGTATTCATTGTATAAGGCGCACCCAGATTTTCACCCTCTTTTTTGAGGGAAAATGGTGCATCTTATATTCCGAAAAATATGTTATATCTGCTGAAAAAAACTCCACATTGGTGACAGGAAGGGCATCTAGCCAATAAATACTCTGCTCCATTCCGTTGCCCAGACTCCACCCAGTGAGGGATTATGTGGTCGTTAAAAGAGGATGGTGATGATTTTGCCCATTCCAAAAATTCTGGTGAGCTTCCAATGTCCAAATATACAATTAAAATGGTTAAGAATGTGAAACAAAATGTAATGAACTGGATTAAAAACAACCATAAAAAAGAAAACACAGCCGGAGCTCCATAGACATATTAACAAAGACTGGGAAATATTGCCACAAAAATCACAAATGAAATTTTGGTATTATGAAGCCTAACATATTTATGATGGCTTTGGTTTCTTCAGGCTACAGCAGCTTCATTAATTTATGCCACAATAAATCTGTTAGTCCTTATGGTGTCTCTTTGTTGTTTGTATTTTAAGGAGCAAGATTCGAGCCATAAGGCCTGGAACCTCACTCTGGAACTAGAAATCATTGATGCCTGTCCAAGTTTAGCTATGACAAAAGCACGAAAGGGAAAAAAAAATATGTTGGGTGTGATCGCCTGCTAAGTAAATATCCGGTTGTGCAGCCAACTTAATAGCTTTTTAGCGGATGCCATTGGCATGCTCACGGAACAAGCAAGAAGATTGGCAATGGCTTTGAATAATGTCATATGCTCTTCTAATCTTGGTGATCTAAGGCAGGGGTCTCCAACCTTTGCAACTTTAAGTCTGAAGGACTTCAGCTCCCAGCAAAGCTGGCTGGAGAAGTCTGGGAGCTGAAGTCCTTCAGACTTAAAGTTGCAAAGGTTGGAGACCCCTGAAAGCATGAGAGTGACAGTGGAGACCAGCTATTGGGAAGGCAATGTCTTTGGATCTATTCCCATTCACATGAAGTCATTATTCTGCTTTGTCGAAATAGGCAGCAAAGGGAATGGCTGGGAATGAGTCACTTGGAGAGTAAATAAGAACCACCCAAGAACAATTCAAACAAGTTTACAGCACCGCATACTCTGCATTTCAAGACCTTGTAACCTCTCTCTCTTACTTAGCCCCAGAGACAAGCTTCCAACTTTTTCATCCACCTCACAAGACTAATTCACACATGACTGCCTTATAGACTCCTGAGACTTCAGGAAGAGAAAGCTGGGTTTGTTGAAAGCTGGCATAACAAATGGTTGGAAGAAAACACTCCTTCTCCATCTGCCTACTCCTCAGTCAAAAGTGATACCTACTCCTAAATATCTTGAGAAGAAAATATATGCATGAAAAGAGTCAAAAAAGACATTGCTCTCGAGCAGTGTGGAAAGTTAAAGCCACTGCTTGCATGTTGGTCTATATCACGAGACCTAACAGACATTATCAATGGACTCTTGCAAAATTCTTGAATCCTGAAACCTGCAAAAACCAAACATTTTTGCTTCCCTTTCTTTCTGAAATTGTTTGTGGTTTGTACTTCTGAGCATTGAATAACCATTTTCCCTTTATGTTTTCTATAAAAAAGACAGGTTTCTCTCTTGGTAAAGTCAACTTCAGATGATTTCACAGACACGTCAATCTAATTTTCTTGGTCGCAGATAGAACAGATTTGTCCCTGGTTCTTCCAGGATGTCTTTTGACCTCCCTGTCTAGAGTCAGAAATCTTTGGGGTGGGTGGCACATCATCAGAAAATCTCCAAGTTGTAGGCTGGACTGAGAAATCAATAAAACCAAAATGTGTGTGTGTGTGTGTGTGTGTGTGTGTGTAAACAAACTCTATATTGCTGCCCCAAAAAACAACATTGACATGTCCAGGAGATCAGCAAGTCTTAAAGAAGCCTTTACTTTTCACACAAACTAATGCCTTTACCAACAAAGGAGGATGGCACCTTATATCAGCAAAAGCAGGATGTCCAACATTGGCTACTTTAAGACTTGTGGACTTTAATTCCCAGAATCCCTCAGCCAGCCGTGCTGGTTAGGGAATTCTGGGAGTTGAAGTCCATAAGTCTTAAAGTTGTCAAGATTGGACACCCCTGAGCTAAAGTGTTGCTAGAAATTACAAGGAAACAGCACAGTTTCCCCTTGTCTATTATCGTATTATTATAAGCCATGCCACTTTTACTCAGGGCTTTCTAACATACCCAAATTTAGCAAAGATCAAATATTTTTATTAGTAGTAAAAATATAGGCTGTGGCTAAGTCCAGGCATTATAGGATGGCTTATTAAATGATGACAAATTTGAGTTAGGAAGTATAACTCAAAGATGAACTTAACCAGTTATTTGTGAGCAGCTTTAAAGGAAAATGGAGATAGTGACTGAGGGAGGCCTCTTTGTCGCTAGGGCAACACCTTAGAAATATGGAAAAGAGCAGGCTTCTTCTGATCATAGTTTTTCTGCTGTTGTTTACATCTTGAAATGACAAGGGCTTGTATCAGTGGTGAGTTCCTACCGGTTCGGACTGGTTCGGCCGAACCAGTAGTGGTTTGGCGGCCTGGGTCACTGGAATCGGCAGTGACCCATGCCTGCCATGCCCCCAAACCAGTTCTCCAGGCAGTGCCATAGGCACCACCATCTTGTTTTTTGCTTCTGTGCATGCGCAGAGCAATTTTTATTGCACTGTACATGCGTGCACAGCGTGAATCAAGTGTGCATGAGGTGCACACATGAGCAAATAGGCAGTAGTGACTGCCGGAACCCACCCCTGGCGTGTGTGTGTGTGTGTGTGTGTACCTTCCAGTCATTGTTGACTCTTGCTGTCTGCCTGTATTAATCCCTGCACTTTTCTTGGCAAGGTTTTCTCACACTTTTTCCCTTGCTTTCTTCCTAAGCCTGAGAGAGAGAGAGAGAGGAATTGAACCACGGTCACCCAGATGGCTTTACCCTTAAGATGGAACTGTCCTGCTTTCTAACCCAGTGCCTCACCTGCTACCTCAAACTGGCTTTCAAAAAAATTGCTGGTTATCGCACTGTTGTGCATTTTATCTAGTAAGTAAGCAAAACTCAAAAAAAGAGAAAAGCCCTACAACAAATTACTTTTAAATATTATCCATTCACTTCCTGTGGGCTCCAAAACAGCATAGTCTAACAGTCCATTATGTTCTCATAAAATGTCTCATTACCTTGTTTGCCAGAATGGTCTTCTTCTAGGGAAGCAGAGATGCAAAATGGGTTCTCCCCAGTTATGAATTTCATCTGCTGCTTCCCAGAGAGTCCTGCAAGCAGGAAGCTGGCTAGAGGAGTCCTGATTTTCCCAGCTTGGTGTACTACACAGTCTTATTTCTCCAGTTATTGGCTCCGTGAATTGACTCCATGTTGTAAGCTTTGGGTGAGAAGGAATAGCAGATACGCAGCTAGGCGTATGGGGCAAGTCTGGAAGACCCTGCAGTGTAAGAAGCTGCCAAAATCTCCGAGAAACACTCTTTCCCCCACTGCCCAAGGCAATAAAAAAGGAAGGGAGAAGAAAACAAGAAAACAAGCCAACCGAGATGTAGCATGCAGTGGGTTTTTTAATGTTTTGGTTATGAGCGGAAAAGTAAGATTAAAATACACATCTTTGATAAACTGGCTAGGAGGCTAATAAATGCTATTGAAACGCTGGTAGGTATTTTAACATGAAATAATACACATACATACAAACAAATTGTACCTTGCCTGTGTTTGCAGTACGGAGCCTGGCTCTGCGGTGCTGCGGCTGATCCCTTCTGGAGCTGTTCAGCCACAGGTGCTGCAGATTTAAACGTCTCTCCCAACAGGTACCTTGCTTTGCCTTGAGCAATATTCAGAGTGAGTAAACATTAGGTACAGCTACATGGATTGGGTGGAGCTTTGGACACTCAGTTAGCTTTACTCAGCTGTTTTTTTTTCCTCCTTCCTGGCCTCCAGGGCAATTCGAGCTCTGTTACACCATTAATAGCGCCTGCAGGATTTGTACGATCGTGTTTTTAAAAAAAACAACAACAACAACAGAAGACAGTGAGGATTACAGCCTGTTATGTTTTTGCTGTTATTGTTGTTCCTTGGACAAAAACATAACAGCGATCTTAAGTGTATTTATGCAGAAAGAAGAC
The DNA here is from genome assembly GCA_039707465.1 of Rhabdophis nuchalis. Taxonomy (NCBI): domain Eukaryota; kingdom Metazoa; phylum Chordata; class Lepidosauria; order Squamata; family Natricidae; genus Rhabdophis; species Rhabdophis nuchalis. The sequence goes on along the minus strand of CM077644.1, from coordinate 22,378,269 downwards.
TCAAGACATTTAATGGGAGTTACCTAGGAAATAGAGGATTGCAAGAATGTGGCATATCCACATGAACAGGAATAGGAGCAGTTGATGGCTTGCTATGAGCAAATTGCACACCTTTTTGAAGAAAAAGGCTGCTTTAATTTGGACTGTATAATCTCAACAAGGACTTGTTCTGGTGCTTTGAATTCTTTTCACTTTGTAAATCTGGGGGATAATATGGAGACTACTGCCCGCTTATTGGATCTTCACCCTTCATAGATAACTGGATCAGGTGGAATAGCACTCAAGGGAAGTAAAGAATGTCTCCTTATAGGTAAGATGCATTTCACCCTAGCATTTACAGGACCTCGGATGGGGAAATTCCATCCCTTGATTGGGTAAATCCATTTTGTAGGCAGATTACATTTTGTTTCTGGAAAAAAAGTGATCAGTAAAATAGTGACCCTTGCAATTTCAGAGATACTGTATCTGGATAATATTGAATATCTGATCCCAGTAAAGTTCAGGTTTCAGCTAAGATACTATTTTAGTTACACATTGATTTATATCCAATTTAGAGACTGGCTAGGATATGGCACAACTCAGCTAGATCTTTTTCATTGACCCTGATATTGGCAAGTAAAGCCTTCATTTAGCAATAGTTTGGGCCCTTCCTTTAAGGCCATGCCCACTGTCCAGTTAACATAATCAATCAATCAATCAGAAGAAAGCTGGAAGGGTCTTTGGAGGTCTTCCAGTCTAACCACCTGCTCAAGGAGACTCTATACCATTCAGTGCATCAAAGTAAACAAGATGAAAAATATTCAGAAGGATGGAGATGCTGTTTAAAGTACCAACACAAAACAGACTATTGAAATTCCTCAGTTCCCAACAGAGGACATCTACTGTCAACTAGTCTTAAGTGTTAAAGTTACGTTTTAAAGAAGAGACGGGACAGCCATTTGTCTCAAATGGTATAAGCTTGAGCAGGGTATTGAACTAGAACAGGAATCTCCAACCGTGGTAACTTTAAGACTTGTGGACTTCAACTTCCAGAATTCCTCAGCCAGCTGGCTGAGGAGTTCTGGGAGTTGAAGTCTACAAGTCTTAAAGTTGCCAAGGTTAGAGACCCCTGGACTAGAAGACCGCCAAGGTCCCTTCCAACTTTCTGTTATTTTGTTGTTCTATTATTCTGTTGTCATTCTATTATTCTGCCTAAGAGAAACCTTTAATCTTCACATTGGTCCATTCTACTTCCAAATTTCTTTGAGATTTTTAAAAATTCGTACTCAACAATTGTGCATGAACCTATGCCCATTTCTCTTAACATGCCTAATACTTCATCTCAATATATTTTGTAAACAATTCCCTCTAATGTGAACATTCTTTTAACTAATGCATGCATTTTTGTATAGATCAGTTCCTATATTCTTTCAAAAATATTGTCGTCAACATTATAAAATTCTAAGAAGTGCATATTCGGATGGACAACTGAATTTTGCTACCATTTGGGATTTGAAAGGTTAAAAAAAAAGATTTTGCATTAATATACAAACTAAGTAAAATTTATCTTCCTGTCTAGTCAATAGATGACTGACGGTCAACTCGTACCATCCTCAATTGTTAGCATGCTAGAAATAATTGAAGGGCTACTGGCCTTCCTCTCTGGTGTATATAGGAATGGAAGGGAAAAAAATGGAGGTTGGTTGGGGAAACGATTCCAGCAGATAACCCCTTTAAAGCAGGCTTGTTAACAGAGGCTAGCTCTCACCATTAAAAACTATATATTTTTTTCTTACAATTCATCTTGGGACAATACATTTTGGCTATCTAGTTAAATAAATGTACCTGTCCCAAACTGACCTCTTACTTTGAACATGAGCTTGTTTTCTTGCAAATATCTCAGTACCAAACTAGGTGCTATTGAATATTCTCTTTTATTGGTTACTTTCAACAGTTTATCACTAAATGTATTTATTTCAAGAATTTACACTTGCCTTCAGGTTTTAATTTACAATATTCTTAATAGTTAACACAAGACGTAAATTACAGTTGAGCTTCAATGCCAGGAAATAACAGATCAATGCAAGACAGTGAAGGCAGCAATTAAAATTGGAGACCAAAATGTATCCAAATGCCTTATCAGCTTGCCGAAAATTTTAATGAAAACAGTTGTCCCTCTCTTCCACAATTACCAGGATGTTTTCAGTCAGGCTCTGCCCTGTGGTGTTTGTTCTACATAATGTTCTCTTTATTTGCCTTGTGTGGAGGATTATTGCCCTATACTGCCTCTAGAGTTTGGTGCTACCTAAGCTTCATTGTGTCACCTGATGTGCCCTGATCTTGGCCTACTTCCCACATTTAATTGCAAATACTTCCTTAATTTCTGCCGTCTTGAAGATAACATCAGCATGCAAAAGAGAGAGCTCCTTGAATACTGGGAGCTGAAGCACAAAAAAGAGCTTCCACCCATTACGAAATGCTGCTTTCTAGGCAGAAGTGTGTGTGGTTATGTTCTGTGTATTCTTTATTGTGCTCTGATTCTCCCTCCTCCTCCCTCTCTCTCTTTCTCTCAGATTTGCTATAGGTTTATTATTCCTGAGCTGCAAAATCCCCAAACACCACAAAATGGGAGCAAAGATATGGTGACCAGATCTCCCGCTTTTGGCGGAACAGTCCCGAGTTGCAGCAATTTGTCCCACATCCCGCAGCATTGTAAAAAAGTCCCGATTTGTTGTAGGGAACTGCATTTCCCAAGATGCCTCAGGTCCTCCAAGCGCTGAACGCGCTTTTGGAATTGACTCCAGTGAGGCCCGGTAGTCACCGGCAGAGGTGGCAGACGGGGAAAGCGGTGGCGGCGGCAGCCGCTGGCAGCGCTTCGGCACTTCGGCAGGGCTGCGCCTCCCGCCTCCCTGCTCAATGGTGTCCCGCTTAGCCAAATTAAAAATCTGGTCACCTTAAGCAAAGAGATATCAAAAATATTAATAATTTGCTGCCATCTTGTGATCCTCTGGATTATTACAGCCTTAGATCTGCAAAAACCCATCCATTTCCTTTCCCTCTTGAACAATATTTTATAAACATGGTCAAGATTAGATGTCATTTAGGAAGGATTAAAGAACAAAATCCTCAGTTTGAATATATCTAGGAACAAAGGGATTTGCCTTCAAGCTGAATTGTGATGTTTAATTTTGAATTATTGGCACAGCTGTAAGAATTTGAGTACTCCTATTTTTGACAGATGGTATTAATATTCCCGGACAGTGGAATTGAAGGAAAAGTTCTACTGTGCAGATTATTACTGAATGACTGTTCATTGTGAACTATGAACAATTAAAGCAGAGCTCAAATTAGAAGATTCTGGATACGAAAACTTACATTGTATGTATTCCGCATTGGAGGACACTCAAATCGGCTTCTAAATTAATTACAAGTTTTGAACCATTTGTTTTGACAATTTTGGGGAGTGTGTGTGCACTCCCCTAGAATTTAGTGAAGGAACAAATTGTTTCGAAGTGGCGAAGTGGCTTTGTTCAGTTTACTGTAAAGTACAGGTAGCCCTCAACTTGTGACTGTTCATTTAATGGTAGTTCAAAGTTGCAATGGCCTTGGAAACAGTGATTAACAGCCTGTCCTCAGAATTATGACTGTTACACCATCCCCATCATCATATGATTACAATTTATATGAGAAGAGGAGGAGGAAGACAAAGAAGAAGGAAAAAGGAAGGAGGAGGAGGAGAAGGAAGATGAGGAGGAGGAGGAGGAGGAGGAGGAGGAAGAAGAAGAAGAAGAAGAAGAAGAAGAAGAAGAAGAAGAAGAAGAAGAAGAAGAAGAACAAGAAGAAGAAGAAGAAGAACAAGAACAAGAACAAGAACAAGAAGAACAAGAACAAGAACAAGAACAAGAAAAACAAGAAGAATTATTTTAAAATTACTATTACTTTTTATTTTTTAAATAAAAGTCAGAGGGCCCATGATAGTTGATCAAGTCATTTTTGTATCCATGGATATTATGTTCTTTATCTTTGAATTATTGTAATTCCCAGGTCGCACAGCATCAAACAAAATCTTATCCCCTCTAATTTGCTTGTCCGAAGGACACCTCTCTGTCCTTCACAATGAAAATTTTGCCTAAAGTGATAAGAATGAAAGAAACCTCTGCAGTATTTGGGATGGGGGCTAGCTTTGGAAGAATGTTCAAGCTGAGAAGAGTTATTTCTTCATGTGGGAGTGCCACGAAGGGTCAGGGATACTGTGTCACCAACCCAAACTGAAACAGGAACACATTGTGAGAATGCTGGAGTGGTGGGTGGGGCAGGCATTTCGGGAACACAATTGTCCTACTGTCTGAGCTGTTTTCCTATCCCACTAAATAGGCCTCTCCAATTGCAATACTATGCCAAATATTTCACCCAGTGAGTCCAAGTTGCTATATAGGGAGTAATGGTAATGCCAACCCGCCAGCCCCTATCTAAGCAGTTGTGGTTTCCAATGACATTATTTCTTTTGACATTCACATACATCTATCTACACACAGAACCTGCCATGTTTTTCCATCTTGCGTTGAGTCAGCTGAGATCTGCACACCGCTGTGATGGGAAGATAACCGAAGGCATTCTGCTATCCACCTTGGACTGGTCAATGAAAAGAACACTTTTTAAAAACTGTAATGGTGAGCTGAAATAGAATAGAATAGAATGGAATGGAATGAATAGAGTAGAGTAGAGTAGAGTAGAGTAGAGTAGAATAGAATAGAATAGAATAGAATAGAATAGAATAGAATAGAAGACATTTCCTGACAGTTAGGACAATTAATCAGTGGAACAGCTTGCCTCCAGAAGTTGTGAATGCCCCAACACTGGAAGTCTTTAAGAAGATGTTGGATAGCCATTCGTCTAAAAAGGTATAAGGTTCATGCCTAGGCAGGGAGTTGGACTAGAAGACCTCCAAGGTCCCTTCCAACTCTGCTATTGTATTGTATTATTGGAATAGAATAGAATAGAATAGAATAGAATAGAATTATTTATTGGCCCAGTGTGATTAAACACAGAAGGAATTTGTCTTTGGTGCATATGCTCTCCATCTACATAAAAGGGAAACAAAAAAGAAAAAAAATACATTCATCAAGAATCATAAGATACAACACTTAGTAATAGTCATAGGTTACTAATAAGCCATCAAATTATAGTAGGAAACAAACAGAATAATATAAATGTTAAAAATACAAGCAACATGGTTATAGTTATAAGTGGGAGGAGAAAGGTAATAAGAAGGATGAGAAGAATAATAGTAATACAGTCTTAGTAAATAGTTTGGCAGTGTTGTGGGAGTGAGTTGTTTAGCAGAGTGATGGCATTCGGGGGAAAAACTGTCCTTCTGTCTAGTTGTTGTGGTGTGCAGTGCCCGGCCTAGAGCATCGTTTTGAGGGTAGAAGTTGAAACAATTTAGATCCAGGATGTGAGGAGTCTGTAAATATTTTTTCAGCCCTCTTTTTTGACTCCTGCGGTATACAGGTCCTCAATGGAAGGCAGGTTGGTAGCAATTGCTTTTTCTGCAGTTCTAATTATCCGTTCTGTGTCTGTCTTGTTTGGTTGCAGAGCCAAAACAGAGAGTTATAGAGGTGCAGATGACAGACTCAATGATTCCTCTGTAGAACTAAATCAGGAGCCCTTTGGGCAATTTGATTTACTTTTGCACAAATCTAATCTTTAGAATAAATCTAATCTTTAATTAGATTTGGCATTGCATCATGCTATTCTTTCAGGAGGTCAAGGCAGTGTACATATCCTTCAGTTCTCCCTCAAAAGAGGAATACCGTAGCATAAGTTGGGCAGAGAAAGAGATAGGCTAAAGAGACCTAAACCTCAAGCGATAAATAAATACTTGGTTACAAAAGCATTTGACGATGCAGAGAATTTTGAAAGTCCACATTCAGATGAAACCAGAATTTTTCTCACTAGGACTTGTGAATAGAAAAAACTTACGGAGGATTCTTTTGACATATTGTAAAACAGCAAGGTGATATTATAGACACAAAGATGGAAGAATGCAGAAAGTGACTTGTTTGAGCTTTATAAAAGACTGGAAATCCTTTATGGCCTTTTTGCTGAAGATGGATAAAAATGAACTAGTGGTTTCCGAAGTTATTGATTTAAAAGGGCTGCAAATGGGGAGAAGGGAATTATGCTAGGTAGCTTTGATGGGGGGGGGGGGGAGAATACTAATAAATATGTCTGAAACAGCTATAAATAAGGTTGAAAGTTGCTTCTTTAAATATTTTTCCTTTACTTTCCTCCCTGAATTGTTATTTTGTTATTTTCAGCATCACTTTTTTAAAAGCTTTCCTCCTTTTTTTCTTTTTCTTTTGCATTTTTTCCAGTTTTTAATCTTTGAACCTTGTAAAAATTTTCTTTAATAAAAAACCAAACTGTCTGTTATAAAATGTAGTTTTAAGTAGTCTTTTTAAGAAGACCGGGATGGGAGAACACACACAAGTACAGCTACAATAATTAACAGCAGGTGGCAGTCTTTAATTATTTTAAGGACAGGCTCTGAGATCCAGTGCTGCTTCAGAAATTTCATTCTTGGAAGAAGCAGATTCTTTCAGCTTTTGGGGTGTGTGTGTGTGTGTGTGTATTTGTGTGTGTGTATGTGTGTGTGTATTTGTGTGTGTGTGTCTGTGTGTGTTACACCTAACTATGGCACAAACATGCTCAAGAAACATATTTTTCTATTATTTGTCCATGGTGTTTTATCTTCGTGTATCCAGGGGTCTCCAACCTTTGCAACTTTAAGTCTGAAGGACTTCAGCTCCCAGACTTCTCCAGCCAGCAAAGCTGGCTGGAGAAGTCTGGGAGCTGTAGTCCTTCAGACTTAAAGTTGCAAAGGTTGGAGACCCCTGGATACCACATGAAACCCATAAGTGAGGTGGAGTCAGGTTATTCTTATCAGTATTAAGGTAGCATTTTCACCTTATTCTTTTTTAAAAAAATATTAAAGTTTATTATAAGTTAAAAAAAAACAAATAGAAACAAAAACCAAAAAATTAGTGACTTCCGACTTAATCGATGCAGAAGAATACCAGGAAAGGAAACCTTTTGCTTCCAGTGAATTCAAACCCTTTCTATAACAGCAATGTTAATCTAAATGTCAAAATCTAAAATCAAAATTTCATTGCCCCCCCTCCATTTCGAAGTCCGTAAAACATTTAAAAAAATAATAAGCCCAGAAGCTGTTTTCAGGTGGAAACAAAACCAGATAACTTTTTGCCTTTAATGAAGACAGCCAATTTTGCCATCTCTGCCAAACTTCGATTGTGGGAATTGATGCATCTTTCCATGCATATCTGAAGCCGTCTGGGAACTTCTAAATGAAAGGACAGTGCCACATCTGCTACAGATCTACTAGAGGGCAGCTTAGAATAGGTTATCTCTGACAGAGATGCATCCATTGTGAAATATCTTCTCTGATCAGGTATCCTTTTCTGTTTTCATGCTCCCCAGTATTGGTATTTAAAAAAGAATAGCAATAGCGCTTAGATGTATAAACCACCTCTCAGTGCTTGGTAGCCCTCTTTAAGTGGTTTACAGAGTCAGCCTATTGCCCCCAACAATCTGGGTCCTCAATTTACCAACCTCTTAAGGATGGAAGGATGAGTCAATCTTGAGCCGGTGAGAATTGAACTGCCAGCAGTCGGCAGAATTAGCCTGTTTTGTTATAAAATGTAGTTTTAAATAGTCTTTTTAAGAAGACCGGGATGGGAGAACACACACAAGTACAACTACAATAATTAACAGCAGGTGGCAGTCTTTAATTATTTTAAGGACAGGCTCTGGGATCCAGTGCAATAGTGTGCCACACTGCAAATACTGCATTCTGCAACACTACAACACCCCTGTACAAAAATACATTCATTTTTGACATTTAAATACATTAATTAAAAAAAAGGACAGGTTTTACGTTCATGGTATCATGATGATCATAACTAGAGGAGGGTGTGTGTAATGTTCAACACCTGTCTTCCCCTTTCCAAGATGTCTTATAGCTCCCCCTCAGACCTTAGACGTTTTTGTGCAACGCAAACTTCTAGCTAGGTTGCTCCTCAGTTGAAATAACCTCTACAGTAATGTTCAGAACATTGTTAGAACTCTGTCTTTGCAAACCATCTTTAGTTCCGACAAGGGAGTCTTGGTATCTTTCACAGGGAATAAAACAATTCTGCAATTATTTTTCGAGATTTGGAAAGGGGACGACACTTTTCTAACTGTGTCTTGTCAATATCTTCATTACTCTCCCAGTTCATTGCAAGAAAATGTGAGGCCTTCCATTGTCCATTCTGTCTTTGGAGATCTTCTAATCTAGCCCAACCCCCTATACAAGGGAGTAGTCCTCATATCATTTTGGGCAAGTAGTTGTCCAATCTTTTCATGAAAATCTCCAGTGATGGGACAGCCACAATTTTGGGAAGCAATCTGTTCCCAAAGCAAGCTGATTAATTGTTCTGTCAGGAAATACCTCCTTATTTCCTCTGACAAGATTTTACCTATTGTGGGTTTTTTTTTTTCTATCCTCAGGTGATGTGGAGAATAAATCAATATCCTCTTTTCTTTTTTTGTGTGTAATTTTTTTTATTTTTAACATAAAAACAAGTAAAAACATTATTCATCTTGAGCTTTGTACAGCATGTCGTTCGGGTATAAGTTTTGTGCATCAGTACTTCAAATTGCAAATACATTTATCAATTTCCCTTTCAATACATATATATCACCTTATTTTCCACATAGTAACAATGTTATTTATCAAAGCAATCTTTTTCTATAGTTATTCAATATATAAAAAAGATATTTTTTAAAAGTTATTTTGCATAAATTCCTGTTTTATAACTTATTCTCAGTTGTCTCTAGAAACCACTTTACTACTATAAAGTACACACCCATAATGTTTTCTCCTAAAATGAAGAGTTTATCCAAATTTCCATTATCTATGTATCTCATTATTAATCTAGTTGATATACACTGTATCTTTCTAGAGCAACCTCATCTCAATTTGTTACAATGTCTAGCAATCCTAAAAAATAATTTCTGTACTTGATAGTTCTTTTTTATATATTATATCCCTTAATAATAATAATAATAATAATAATAATAATAATAATAATAATAATAATAATAATAATAATAATAATAATAATAATAATAATAATAATAATAATAATAATAATAATAATAATAATAAATTTTATTTATAACCCGCTCTCTCTCCCCGAAGGGACGCGAGGCGGGGCACAGGGAAATTAAAAACAAATTGACACAGACAAAGTACAAAGTTAAAAACACATTAAACATATCCTGCGCTAAAAACATCTATAAAAATAAAAACTATCCCTAAAAACCCCTTAACACTATTAAATTTACTTAAAATTACCCTAGGCCAGCCAAACAGAAGAAATGAGTTTTTAAAAGCTGTCGGAAGGAGCGAAGGTCCGTGGTTGTTCTGATTTCGGGGGGAAAGGTTGTTCCAGAGGGTCGGGCCCGCCACAGAGAAGGCCCTTCCCCTGGACGTCGCCCGCTGGCACAGCCTAGTGGACGGCACCCGGAGAAGTCCCTCTCTGTGGGAGCGAATCGGTCGCAGGGATGTATGAGGCAGAATGCGATCCCGCAGATAGCTAGGTCCCGTGCCATGGAGCGCTTTAAAGATGGTAACTAACACCTTGAAGCGCACCCGAAAGACGACAGGCAGCCAGTGCAGCTCGCGCAGGAGCGGTGTTACATGGGAGAACCTAGAGGCTCCCATAACTACCCGCGCGGCTGCATTCTGGACTAGCTGAAGCCTTCGGGTGCACCTCAAGGGGAGCCCCATGTAGAGAGCATTGCAGTAGTCCAGTCGGGATGTCACGAGGGCATAAGTTTTTCTTTTTTCCAACCATTGGTAAAACATATTCCATATTTTATAAAATTGTTCATCCTCTTGCTCTCTAATTTCAAAAGTCATTTATGCACATTCCATAATCTTACGAATAACTTCCTCTTGTAAAGGCAATTTCTCACTTCTCCAATTTTTTGCAAATACAATTCTAGAAATATCCTCTTTTCTGTGGCAGCACCAATCCTAGATAGTGGTGGGTTCCTATCGGTTCAGACTGGTTTGACGGAACCGGTAGTAGTTTGGCAGCTTAGGTCGCAGGAACCAGCAGTGACCCGGCCTGCCATGCCCCCAAACTGGTTCTCTGGACAGTGCCATAGGCATCTTGCTTTTTGCTTCTGCACATGGGCAGAACAATTTTTAATTGCGCTGCACATATGCAAGCAGCGCGCATCAAGTGCATATGCAGTGCGCCCATGAGAAAACTGGCAGGAGTGCCTGCCAGAACCCACCCGTGTAGGGACACTGTAGGGTGTCGAAATATAGATCAATAGGTACAATAGATGCAGAATTTAAATAAATTATATTTATTTGTAATAATCCTGGCAACAGGATAGCAAAAAGAAATGTAATCTAATACAGGGGTCCCCAACCTTTTTGGCAACAGGGACCGGTTTCATGTTAAAAAAATTCCGCGGACCGGTGGTCATGGCTTGGCCATGAGGGGGAGCTGGGGGGAGGAGGAACAGGCAGTGCATGCGCGCACGGTGTGTGTGTGAGTCGGCTCACTTGCCCCTCTCAGGCCCCCAACCATGCGAGCGGCTGCGCCTGCACTCTCCTGCACCGGCGTGTCCCCTCCTCCCTCCTCCTCCTCTCCGGCCCTTTCTAAGAGTTGCGCCGCTCACTGCGGCCCGGTTCCTATCAAGCCACGGACCAGCACCGGTCCGCGGCCCGGGGGTTGGGGACCCCTGATCTAATAGACAAAAGTTGGTGTGAAAACCACATCTTTGTAAAGCATATCTCAAAAATATTGAACCAAATTAAAGGCCTTTTCAGCTTCCAAGAAGATTAAAATAGCTAACCTATTATCTGCCACTATATTCAAAATATAAATCACCAAGTGAATATTGTCACATTCTATTTTTTAGAGAATTCAGATAGTAGTGAAAATTATGGATGAGAGTAATTTTTGTAATCACCTATCTAAAGTTGCTGTTAAAATTTTGGTATCAGCTTTAAGCAACAATATTGGTCTACATGTTTAAATTAGATTAGATTAACCGAGCTAGAAGGGACCTTGGAAGTCTTCTAGTCAAACTCAAACAGGAGACCCTACACCATTTCCGACAAATGGCAGTCCAATATCTTCCTGAAAGCCTCCAATGACAAACCTCCCACAACTTCTGAAAGCAACTTCTGTTCCATCAGTTGATTGTTCTCACTATCAGAAAATTCCTCCTTATTTCTAGGTTGAATCTCTCCTTGGTCAGTTTCCATCCATTATTCCTTGTGTGGCTTTCAGGTGCTTTGGAAGATAGCTTGACCCACTCCTCTCTGTGGCAGCCCTCAAATATTGGAACATTGCTATCTTGTCTCCCCTGGTCCTTCTCTTCACTAGACTAGCCATGCCCAGTTCCTGCAACCGTTCTTCATATGTTTTAGCCTCCAGTCCCCTAATCATCCTGGCTGCTTTTCTCTGCAGAGAAAAGAGTCTCAACATCTTTTTTATAGTGTGGTGACCTTTTGGAAGAAATGTCCTTCTGTGTTCAGTTCCAAGTGGGGAAAAAGACATTGGATTCATGGACGTTTCTTGGAAAGAAGGTTTATTGATAAACAGGACCACATGGCTTGAGATGCTAGGAAAAAAGGGATGAGATGCTGAGAGTATATTTTGATTGGTTGTCAGAGTCCCATGGGGCCATGCAGGGGTAACTTTGTAGGCTGTCCTGAGTCCCAACCTTGGTTGGCTCTTGCTGGGTGATGATGTAATGAAAAGGCTGTGGGATTCCTATTATGGCTCTTATTTTATTTATTTATTTAATTTGTAGGCGGTTCCCTCTCCCTGAAGGGACTCGGGGCGGTGCACAGGGCTTTAAAACGCATTTAAAAAGTACAAACAATACAATATTTAAAATAGAATTAAATAATTTACCTGCGCTAAAATGTAAAATCTAAAAACCTTAAAAACCCTTAACCCTAGTTCCCAACAAACCCTATTAAAACATTTTAGGTTAATATTACAGCTTAGGATGGATAGATTAGGCCAGGCCGGCCAGATGAAAAAAGTACGTTTTTAGCTTTTGGCGGAAGGAGCGGAGGTCCGTAGTTGTTCTAAGATAGGGGGGTAGGTCGTTCCAGAGGGTCGGGCCCACCACAGAGAAGGCCCTTCCCCTGGGCGTCGCACGCTGGCACTGCCTAGTGCACGGCACCCGGAGAAGTCCCTCTCTGTGGGAGCGAATCGGCTGGAGGGATGTCTGAAGGAGGTAGATCTTTGTTATGTAGAATAGACTGGCTCATTGACAAAGGTTGGTGTGTGTGTGATTTTCTGCCCCCCTTTTAGGGCAAATATTTTGCCTTTTCAGTATTTCTTAAAATATTTCATTTTTCTAGGAGAGGAGTTGGTGCTATAGATCAAAACTGGATGCAGTATTCTAAGAATGGTTGCAGGAACTGGGCATGTCTAGTCTTATAAAAAGAAGGACTAGGGGAGACATGATAGCAATGTTCAATATCTCAGGGGTTGCCACAAAGAAGAGGGAGTCAAGCTATTCTCCAAGGCACCTGAGGGCAGAACAAGAAGCAATGGGTGGAAATTAATTAAGGAGAGAAGCAACTTAGAACTGAGGAAAAATTTCCTGACAGTTAGAACAATTAATCAGTGGAACAGCTTGCCTCCAGAAGTTGTGAATGCCCCAACACTGGAAGTTTTTAAGAAGATGTTGGATAGCCATTTGTCTGAAACGGTTTAGGGCTTCCTGCCTAGACAGGGAGTTGGACTAGAAGACCTCAAGATCCCTTCCAACTCTGGTATTGTATTGTATTGTGTTGTGTTGTGTTGCGTTGTGTTGCATTGTGTTGCATTGCATTGGTGTGGTCTTACATCATCTACAGGTAGTAGTAGCTTTACATAACTTTAATGCTTTTGTTACATAAGTCTTTCTTCCTAAACTGAGCCCTAAAATGTTATTCTACTGGAATGCTTAACGTTATCTCATATCCCAAATCAAAGTGCCAAGTAAATCTATATGCTGTACTACTAAACTCTCATTGTCATGACCTTTTAGTGGATGAAACAGTGCATTATAGGGCATCAAGGAAGATTTCTGATGCACCTGCCAGCTTCCCACAAGGAAATTGAATGCGGAAGCAGGCAGGGATTTGGAAGTTGCTTCCTCTCCCACTGATTTTGGCCATCCTTGGTCATTCTGCTTCTCTCTTTGAGGAGAAAATGTCTTTGAAGCAATAATGAACCCAGTGAGCCGTCTCGCATGATGTAAATGTAAAAATTTCAAGGACATTTCTGGGATCTATTCCCACTTTTATTTTCACTTCTGGGAAATAAGTTACTTCAGCGGAAAGGTTATTTTTAACTTGCCAGATCTTTTGCTAATCTTTAGCCTTAGGAAATCCACAAATGCAAAAGAGGATATTCCCTTTCATTTTGAAAGAAATCTTGCAGATTTATGTCCCATAATTATTAAAGCATTTATCAGCTACTTGGTAGTATGAGAAGCCAGACATCATTTAGCAGCTAATGGCTGGGAGGGCTAAGCAAAGGCTATTAATCCTTGCAAATTAAGTCAGACAATCTTTTGAGGCTGCTGGAACACAAATCTTCTAAAACAGAGAGGTTGTTCACATCCCACTTTTAAAGTGAGCTTTCTCTATGACAGGGGTCTCCAACCTTTGCAACTTTAAGTTTGAAGGACTTCAGCTCCCAGACGTCTCCAGCCAGCTTTGCTGGCTGGAGAATTCTGGGAGCTGAAGTCCTTCAGACTGAAAGTTGCAAAGGTTGGAGACCCCTGCTCTATGACCAATACCTTCATTGCTGCAGCCAAGTTTCGATTTGCCTGTTCTTATATTTTTATTTATTTTTATTTTATTAAATTTATATCCCGCCCTTCTCCAAACGGACCCAGGGCGGCGCACAGGAATGTTAAAATACATACAAAACATATAAAATTTAAAAAACTTATTCTAGTAAAACCTGTGCTAAAAACCGAATTAAAATCCCAAATTTAAAACTGTCTAATGGTCAATACAGGGGGTTACGCTAGGCCGGCTAGATGGAATAAATGTGTCTTCAGACACTTGCGGAAGAGGCGGAGGTCAGAGATGGTGCGGAGTTCAGGGGGTAGGTCATTCCAGAGGGCTGGCCCAGCCACAGAGAAGGCTCTTCCCCTGGGTGTCGCCAGTCGGCATTGTCCAGCTGACGGCACCCTGAGGAGGCCCTCTCTGTGGGAGCGTATCGGTCTGAGGGATGTATGGGGCAGGAGGCGGTCTCGCATATAACTAGGCCCCGAGCCATGGAGCGCTTTAAAGATGGTCGTCAAGACCTTGAAGCGCACCCGAAAGACCACAGGGAGCCAGTGCAGCTCGCGCAGGATAGGTGTTATGTGGGAGTGTCTAGGCACTCCCGTAATCACCCGCGCGGCTGCGTTCTGGACTAGCTGCAGCTTTCGGATGCACCTCAAGGGGAGCCCCATGTAGAGAGCATTACAGTAGTCGAGTAGAGAGGTGACGAGTGCTTGAGTGACTGTGCGTAGGGCACCCCGGTCCAGTAAGGGGCACAATTGGCGCATCAAGCATACCTGATGGAACGCCCCCCTGGCCACGGCTGCCACATGATCTTCCATAGACAGCCGGGAAACCAGGAGGACACCCAAATTGTGCGCCCTCTCCACGGGGGCCGGTGTTTCGCCCCCAATGGCCAGTGTTGGAATAATCTGGCTGAACCGGGGCGCCAGAAGCCACAGCCACTCAGTCTTGGACGGGTTGAGCTTGAGTTTGTTACCACCCATCCAGATCCGTACGGCCTCCAAACACCGGGACATAACCTCAACGGCATCGTTGGGGTGGTCTGGGGTGGATATGTACAACTGAGTATCATCAGCGTACAGATGATATCCCACCCCTAAACCACGGATGATCTCACCCAGCGGCTTCATATATGTGTTGAATAGTAGGGGCGAGAGGACCGACCCCTGAGGAACCCCACATATGAGGGGCCTCCAGGCCGACCTCTGCCCCCCTGTCAACACATATTGCGACCGACCAGAGAGGTAGGATGAGAACCACTGCAAAATGGTGCCTCCCAGCCCCAACCCCCCCAGTCGGCGCAATAGGATACCATGGTCAATGGTATCAAAAGCCGCTGAGAGGTCTAATAGGACTAGGATAGAGGAATGTCCTCTATCCCGCGCCCTCCAGAGATCATCAACCAACGCGACCAATGCCGTCTCGGTGCTGTCCCCGGGTCGGAAGCCGGACTGGCGCGGGTCTAGATAATCAACTTCCTCCAAGTGTCGCGGAAACTGTTGGGCCACCACACTCTCGACAACCTTCACTAGAAAGTGGAGGTTGGAGACGGGACGATAGTTCTCTAATAATGCTGGATCCAGGGACGGCTTCTTGAGGAGGGGCCTTACTACCGCCTCTTTCAAGACGGCAGGCAAGGACCCCTCACTCAAAGATGCATTGACAATGCCCTGGAGCCAGCCTCGTGTCGTCTCCCAGGATGCCAGTACAAGCCAGGAGGGACACGGGTCCAGTAAACATGTGGTAGCCCTAAGTCTCTTTGACAACTTGTCCATATCCTCGGTGGTAACAAAATCAAACTCCTCCCAGGATGGTGTCACAAGATCAGCCTCGGCCCGCTCGACTGGACCACTGTCGATGGAGGGTAACTCGTTCCGAATCCGAGTGATTTTCTCCTGCAGATAAATCCCAAATTCCTCTGCTCGACCCTGTAAAGGGGCTTCCTGCGGCCTCTGTTGAAGGAGGGAGCGGGTCACCCCAAACAGGGCGGCAGGGCGGTTATATGCGGATGCAATAAGAGTGGCACAATACTCACGTTTGGCCACTCTTATCGCCACTAAGTAAGTCCTAATATGGTCTCTCACTAGTGTTCGGTCGGCTTCGGAGCGAGAAGATCTCCATCTGCTCTCTAGGCGTTTCTTGTGGCGCTTCATCTCCCTAAGCCCCTCGGTAAACCAAGGAGCCCAGGTGGTTCGTCGCCGCAAGAGAGGCCGCAAGGGCGCGACTCGGTCCAAGGCCCCCGTGGCCGCACTTAACCATGCGGCCACTAGGTCCTCAGTCGAGTCACAGGGCAAGTCCACAGGAATTGGCCCAAGCTCCCTTTGGAACCTTATCGGGTCCATCAGGAGCCTGGGGCGGAACCATATAGGAATGTCCGGTTCCGCCTCCCCGCAGTGAGGTGCGGCGATCGGAAAGTCGAGCTGAAGGAGAGCGTGATCTGTCCATGACAGGGGTGTGATGACTAGATCCCCTATTCCCAGATCACTACTCCACTGTCCCGAGACGAAGATTAGATCCAGGGTGTGTCCGCCCTCGTGGGTAGGGCCTACAACTACTTGGGTCAGGTCCATGGCTGTCATGGAAGCCATGAACTCCCAAGCTACCCCAGAGGTTTCGCCTGCCGATGGCAGGTTAAAGTCCCCCATGACTAACAGTCTGGGGGTCTCAACCGCCGCCTCGGCTATCACCTCTAGGAGCTCGGGCAGGGCTGTTGTCGTATAGCGAGGAGCCAGGTATACAACTAACACGCCCAACTGCCACCCTAGGCCCCACCTCACAAGGAGGGACTCGCACCCAGTCGTCTAAGGGATCGTGGTCTCCTTTGGCTCAAGACCTTCCCTGACCATAATCGCCACCCCCCCCACCCCTCCCTAGGGTCCTAGGCTGATGAAAGACTCGGTATCCTGGTGGGCACATTTCTACAAGGGGATGTCCTCCCTCGTGGCCCAACCAGGTTTCCATGATACCTACCAGGTCCGGGTCCATTCCCTCCATTATAGGGAAATGGAGCCACTTCCAAACAAAGCATTGAATATAGATGTCTTCCACTTTCACTTTTGAAGATGTCTAAGGAGTTCAGAATCATTCTTGCAAACAGAATGGCCTTTGCCCAAAATTGGAAAAACAGGGAAACTCCACAAAAAAGGGGAAATAATTAGGAAAATGTTGATCTGAGCTGAAATGGACAAATTGACGTGGGAATTGAAGAATAAAGATGAATCAGAATATTATAAGATCTGGGATAAATTTTATCGATGGCTGGAATATAAAAGGGAAAGCCCAAAATAGGCATGAGCCAAGATTCATAGAATGGAGACTAGAATTATGTATAAAATGATAAATGCGAGAATGTACGTGATAAACACAAACCCACATGGCTGGAAATAGGTTACTTTTTTTTCTTTTTGTAAATATGGTATGGATCAAATGTTAAAAAAACAGGGTGGCTGCAATGTATAACTGAATAACTTAGCATGTGTGGCATAGATTCTACACTGTCTCCAATGTTTTAATTTATGTTTAATAAAAACTTTTTAATTTAAAAAAAGAAGCATTCTTGCAAACAAGGCATATTCTTGAGGCAATAGAGTTTCTCCATTCCTTCCTAATAATTTGTGTATATTAATTTAAATATTCGATTGATTGATTGGTTGATTGATTGATTGATTGGTTGATTGATTGATTATTTGCCACCTAGTCAGTGTGAACTCACAACAACTACATAGATACATAGATTTCTTCCATGTTGATCTGTACCTAATCTGTTCTTTTAATCTTCAAATGGGGCATCCATCACTACTGCACCTGAGTCCATCTACCTTGCTGCCTGTCATCCTCATCTTCCTCTTCCTTCCACCTTTTCCAGCACCAGAACAAATAAATGAAGAGGGAAGGAAGTCTCTGAGGGAGATACCCATCGGGATCACATTCAGTGGTGGGTTATTGATGGTACGCCCCAGTATGCAGGTGTACCAGAGCCTGCCTGGAGCACCAGATACCGTTCCAGTATGGTGCTCCAGAGGGCCCACACACCCTCCCTCGCTTCTTACCATGCTTTTAAGTCTTCAGCGCCTCCGCGCACACGCTCAGTGCATACAGCGCCTGCTTGATGCTCCCCTGAGCACTTAAAGTGTCACGGATGCTCGTGGAAGTGCCAAAACGTATGTGCATGCTGTGCGCATGCTGTGTGCATCCACATTGACACTGCCCAGCCCGTTCAAACCATACCAGTTGGAACAGAATCCGGAACCCACTGCTGATCACATTGCATACAGTACTTCTGCATGAATGGAAGCAGAAGTGGTATTCAGCTGGTTCGGACTGGCTCAGGCAAACCGGTAACAGAATTTTTTGAGTAGTTTGGAGAACCGGCAAATACCACCTCTGGTTGGCCCCACCCTCCAGCCCCAGTTGCTCCCTGTCTTATATTCCCTTGTTTTTTAGCTCAGCTGATTCGCGCAGCAGAGCGGATTGCCATGCTTCAGCTGAGCTAAAAAAACAGCTGAGCTCACTAGCGTTGACACAGAGGGTGGCTTTGAGTGCTGTGCACGCATACAAAGCATACGTTAGGTGCGTGTGCATGCGAAACACATGTTAGGTGGGTGCGCATGCAAAGCATGCTCTCATAGAACTGGTAGGAAAAGATTTGGAATCCCACCACTGAATGGAAGGTTCTAATTTGTGTTGGTTGGCAACTCGGAATACTAAATGCTAGACTAGACAGATCTTTGGGTTGATCCTGCATGGTTCATTTGATATATTTTGGCTTTGTGTTCTGAGTTATGAACAGGCAGCTGTTTCAGAGAAGGTTACACAGGGTTGATCTCGTATGCCACAGAAAATTCTGTTTCTGATCTCTTCTAAAATTACACAGACTTGTTAAAACATAGCAATTTAAACCTTACAGCATATTTCTTTTCTTTTTCATTGTACTTTAAGTATGAGTACACTTCTAAAGTAGAGATCAGCACAGCTGAGAAGCCTACTAAGCTTTAGGCTAAGTACACTTTTATGAAGTTTTGCATTCCTGGGCATAGCTATACAATCAAAGCTTTAACTTAAGGTTCCCATACTTCAATTAATGGACACTACCTTATAATAGCAAAATACACCCCTGTTAAAACATTACTTGCCTGCTTCTTATGAAATCAGTGAGAAGTCATTAGCATAAAACACATGCAAATTTTACTTTAAATGTAACCTTTTCAGAAAGTAACAATTGTTCTGTAGTTTTATTTCTGCATTCTAAATTTATATCTCACAATATCGGTTAGTGCTGAAATAACTTCTTAGTTGTTTATAATCAACTGGTCTTCCAAGTAAATGAAATGCAGTAGATAATTCTTCACAGTATCTCCAAAGTTGAGATACTTTGCTATAGAAAAAGAGTCGTCCTTAGGTTATGGCCATATAGTCAATGACCATTGAAAGATATGACAGTGCTGAATGAATGGTACTTATGACCTGTCTTTGGAGTTCCCTCCATGGTGATTTGGGCGCTGGACACCAATTACGACATTGTTGCAGTGATTGTGATTTCTGATGTTCCCAACTGATTTCCCACAAGCAAAGTCAATGGGGAAGCTGGCAGGAAGTCTGAAATCATAATCATGTTATTTATTTATTTTGTTTAGTGACCCACATGGTCCTTGCTTAATAACAGCAACAAGGACTGCTAGAATTGCTGTTACTAAGGGACATTTCTATGTGATGTCACATTTACAACTGCATCGCTTAGTGTAGCCAATTGCCACCATAACCTGAAGTCTGACCTGTGAGTGAAATAGCAGCAACATTTTAAAATTTGTTGCATGCTTCCCAGAATCACTTGTTTGTGAGATGGACAGCTGTTTAAATTGGTTTAATAAATCAAAAATATATGAATTTATCCTTAAAATAAATTTATACCACTTTTGTTCAAATTAACCTGATTTCACCATCTTTGTCCTCAGGGAGTAGAGTGGTTGAGATTGACTAGAGCAGGGTTCTCCAACCTTTGCAACTTTAAGTCTGAAGGACTTCAGCTCCCAGCAAAGCTGGCTGGAGAAGCCTGGGAGCTGAAGTCCTTCAGACTTAAAGTTGCAAAGGTTGGAGAACCCTGGATTAGAGAATTGAAGCAATCTACCAAATGATGAATGGACTCCTTGTCATATTTTTGGCTGGCGAGGACTATGTTTTGTCCATGTAACCTAGAAAGCAATGTATCTGATTGGTATTTGCTTTTATTTTTCTGATCAAGACAATCCCAGAATCATCCTGAATTGTATCTGAAAGACAAGAGTCAGATGTTTTGAACTGAGAAGGTGACCTTACTTTTTTTTTTTTTTGGTAGCCACATGAGTTTGCATCTCACGTTCTTAGAGAAAAAAGCTGGGCTCTGCTTTCTTGCTGCACCCTTTTTAAAAAAAGTCTAGCCTATGGACCACATCGCAATCCCAAAATAGCATCTTGTGTAGCCTTTTTTAGTCTTTGGGGTCAACTGTTGGTAGAAGTTGCTTTTGGAGGTTTCTATTATGGGAAATGGAAGATCTGATTTTTCTTCCCATTCAATCCAGCTAACCACTAAGTAAACTCTTAAGACATCTCAGTGGTTTTCTTCTTCTATTTTTTTAAATGCTCCCAGCATTTAATAACAGGATTCTAATACTGCTGACCAATGTGGTTCTAACTAAAAAAAAAAATCTATAGTCTGAATAGGACATTTTTTCCCATGCTCACAATGCATATTGCATGCATGCCTGTCAAGTCATAAGAAAACTGGACCATGTGGGCTTTTTTCTGAATACATGGGTTTGCCATTATATCCATTCTAATCTAAGGAATCTTAAATTCTATCTCTGGTAGGGACCTGGAATATGAGGTGTGGGTATCAAAATCTATCTATCTATCTATCTATCTATCTATCTATCTATCTATCTATCTATCTATCTATCTATCTATCTATCTATCTATCTATCTATCTATCTATCATCTATCTATCTATCTATCTATCTATCTATCTATCTATCTATCTATCTATCTATCTATCTATCTATCTATCTATCTATCTATCTATCTATCTATCTATCTATCTATCTATGCCAAATACCAATCACTCGTCATGAAATCACCAGAACCGTAAAGCCTACAAACTTGAAATTTGGCATGTATGTTCCTTTTGGCTTCTAGGTCCTTGCTAAGAAAGGATTTTTTCGAAATGACCATCAGATCATTAGTATTTCTTATACAGTAATTAACACACTCTGATGCTAAGGACTTCTACTCCCCCTCCCTACCTGAAAAGAACTCTGTTCCAACTGCCAGTTGCCTCACATTCTGCTACCTCAGTTCAAACTGGCAGAGATTCTACTCCTTCATTCAGGAGCAGTCTGGGGCGCCTTATAGTACTAAATGTTGGTACCTTATCAAAATGTCTATGCTTTCAACCTATGGAACTGCTTCTGGACTCAAGGTGGTGGGAGTGATATTCCCTTATGTGTTTCAATCACCAGCCACCACTGAGCCAATGGATTGAACATGAGTGAACCGGATGTCTCTTGCATTGCCAGATCACATCATTTCATAGCGACCCAGCGAATACTATATATTATCAAATTACCAAAGTATTATTAAACATAGTTGTCAATATGAAAATAGGAATCTGCTTTATACTTAGTCCACTGGTTCTCTTTAGCAAAAATATTATCAATTATAGTAAACAGCAGCTCTTCAGAATTTCAGCAAAGTTTTTGCAGGATGGTCTTCTATTTTTAATGAATTTGTACTGATTTGTACAGAATTTGTACTCTATCATCACTGGAGGTTTTTAAGAAGCAATTGGATAGCCATTCATCTGGCAAAATAGAGAGAGTCACATGCTTGAGCAGAGGGTTGGACTAGAAGATCTCCAAGGTCCCTTCCAATTCTGTTATTCTGTTATATTCTGCTAAATACTATTAGCAAGACCATGTAGCATAGCAGGGCCATGTATTTCTTTTGTGCAATTTCTGTTTCCCTTGGCGTCTCCCCAAAGCAGAGACTGGCTCAGGAATTTTGGGAGTTGAAGTCCACAAGTTATAAAAAGGCTACTGTTCCACATCCCTGCCCTAAAGTGTATAGTTAACATATTAAAAAAACCAGGCCTTCTGAAACTATATTTCAGGGAATTCTAGAATGTAATGGGTTACTGCAAAAGATCAGAAGAAAAAGAAAGAAAGAAAGAATCTGCCATGTTCATGTGAACATTGAATTTTCAATCCCTACAGCCAATCCCTTAATCAAGAGTTCTTTTTTTTTTTTAGCTAAAAGGTTTGGTTGTCTGAAAAATTTGAAAACCTCCTGCTATAAATAATAGTTTCAAAGCCATATTATGTTCTCAGAAGCTGCTTTGAATTCAGTGCAGTTTACTCCCAGCTGCATGGTTACAGAGGACTGTACATTTCCCAAAATGAATGGTTTTGGGTTTTTTTGCAAAATAAATAAATCCAGGAATGAGCAATGTGGCTAAATAGGTGCTTTTTATTTAATTTAGGATGCAAATATGTGCCCAGTACATTGCAAAGGAATCCTTCAAGAGTGACATTTCTTTGTATTTATTTTTGAAAGGGAGTTAAGTGACATAAGCCATAATCAGAGGTGGAATTTCCAGAACAACCTCAATCAGGTGGAGTCAGCAATGGATTAGAAGTACCGATGTAAAAATTCCTACTTGCAGCAGGAAATGAAAATTATGATTCAATGAAGAGGTCTGATTCAGTTTTTCCTTACTGTACCCACTACTCATGGATTTGAAGTCGCAGGATTATGCCATCCCTTGTGTAAATTCTTTTAAATTCTTTTCTACTGGCTCATGTACACCTTCAGGATCAGAGTCAACATGGTGGGACTGGTTGTAATATTAATCAGCTTTGTAGAGTTGCTTTAAGGCTCAGGTTCAATATTTAATGAACCATATTCACCTGCTGCAAACAACTTTGTCTTTGTAAAATCTAGATTTGGGATATCTTTCCCTCTGAGGTCAATTTGGTTCTGATCTTGCTGGCCTTCCAGAAAGACTTGAATACCTCCTCCCAATCTGTGAAAAGTAACCATTGAATTATTGGTCATCTTGACATATATAAAGGGGTGAAATATGATTGTCTACATGGGGCTCCCCTTGAGGTGCACCCGAAGGTTACAGCTGGTTCAGAATGCGGCCACGCGGGTGATTATGGGAGCCTCAAGGCGTTCCCATATAGCACCTGTCCTGCACGAGCTGCACTGGCTACCTGTGGCCTTTCGGGTGCGCTTCAAGGTGTTGATCACCATCTTTAAAGCGCTCCATGGCTCGGGGCCTAGTTATATGTGAAACCATCTCCTGCCTCATACATCCCTTTGACCGATCCGCTCCCATAGAGAGGGTCTTCTCTGGGTGCCGTCGGCCGGGCAATGCTGGTTGGCGACGGCCAAGGGAAGGGCCTTCTCTGTGGCGGGCCCGACCCTCTTGAACAATCTGCCTCCCGATCTCCGTACCATCTCGGACCTCCGCCTTTTCCGCCAGCGTCTGAAAATGCACTTATTCCATCAAGCCGGCTTAGGTTAACCACCAGATAAATGACTGAGTGTTAGTTGTACACATTTTTTAATTAGAGGGTTTTTAAATCATGTTTTTAGCACAGGGCCATTGAGTTTAATAGGGTTTTAGGATGTTATGTATTTTGTATTGTACATTGTGTTTTAAATTCCTGTGCGCCACCCTGGGTCCTTTTGTAGGAGATAGGTGCGGGATATAAATATAATAAAATCTAAAATATAATAAAATCTAAATTGTCCATTTTTTAAGAATGTTAGAAATGATCAGCATTTAGATGGGAGGCTATTAAAAAATAGGGGGACAAGGTGGCTCAGTGGCTAAGACTCTGAGTTTGTTGATCAGAAAGGTTGGCAGTTCAGCAGTTTGAATCCCTAGCGCCGCATAATGGAGTGAGTGCCCTTTACTTCTCCCAGCTTCTGCCAACCTAGCAGTTCGAAAGCATGTAAAAATGCAAGTAGAAAAATAGGGACCACCTTGGTGGGAAGGTAACAGTGTTTCATGCACCTTCGGCATTTAGTTATGCTGGCCACATGACCACAGAGATGTCTTTGGACAGCGTTGGCTCTTCAGCTTAGAAACAGAGATGAGCACTGCCCCCTACAGTCGGGAATGACTAGCATGTATGTGTGAGGGGAACTTTTACCTTTACTTATCAAAAAATAGCTGTTATCTCAGCTAAATTATCTTGGAACAATCCTGATGGCAATTAGATTTACCATAAAAAAAAAGAGAGAACATTTTCCAAACTTAATTGACATAGGAGTAGAAAGGTGATAATTACAGAGATCACAATGCATGGGTGCCACCATAGCAATTACATTTCCAATATTACCTTTTGTAATAAATTAGTTCTTGAAGTACAGTAATAAGTAGCACTCGGCAACACAATAGCAGAGTTTTTATGTAACAAACATCACCTGAAAATCTTTCTATTCAAAGTAGCTCAATTTAGAAAATAAACCTATTGTTATGAACAGACAGACGGAATCGTTTTGGGGCCTTGAGAAATAGCTGAGGAATTGAGATTCCATGCCCCCTCCCTCCATGCACAAGGGATCTTTCATCTCTGACATTCTACTTCTCACTCAAAAATAAACTTGAAATATCAATCAGAATGGAGCTGGAAGGAACCTTGGAGGTCTTCTAGTCCAACCCATTGTTCAAGCAGGAGAGCCTACACCATTTCAGTCAAGGGACTGTCCAGTCTCTTTGTAAAAACTTCAGTAGTGAAGAATCCACAACTTCTGAAGGCAAGCTGTTCCACTGGTTAATTGTCCACACTGTTAAGAAGTTTCTCCTTAATTCCAGTTTGCTTCTCTCCTTGATTAGTTTCCATCCATTGTTTCTTGTCCTGCCTACAGGTGCTTTCGTAAATAAGTCAACTCCCTCTTCTTTGTGGCACCCTCTTAAATACTGAAATGCTGCTATCATGTCACCCCTAGTCCTCTTTTTCTCTAGACCAGCCAATCCCAAATCCTGCCTTTTTACTGCATTTTTACTGGCAACAAAGATGATTAGGGGACTGGAGGCTAAAAAATATGCCGAATGATTGCAGGAACTGGGTATGTCTGGTTTAATGAAAAGAAGGACTAGGGGAGACATGATAGCAGTCTTCCAATATCTCAGGGACTGCCACAAAGAAGAGGGAGTCAAACTATTCTCCAAGGCACCTGAGGGCACAACAAGAAGCAATGGGTGGAAACTAATCAAGGAGAGAAGCAACTTAGAACTAAGGAGAAATTTCCTGACAAGTTAGAACAAACACTGGAACTACTTATCTCTAGAAGTTGTGAATGCTCCAACACTGGAAGCTTTTAAGAAGATGTTGGTTAACCATTTATCTGAAGTGGTGTAGTGGGTTGGACTAGAAGACCTCCAAGGTTCCTTCCAACTCTATTCTATTCTGTTTCTGATTCTATGTAAATAGTGGGATTAAGTGGATGATAATGTCCTAGGCAGTTCCAGTCCCAGTTACCAGCCTTTGTCCTTTGAGTAAGTTGCGTGCTGTCCCTGCTTGTGTTCTAAATCTGAGGTCACCAAGTGCATACCGGAGTTCTCAGCAGGGAGTAAAGCTGAATAAACCACACCAGGCCCTGTTGCCTTCACTTTCTCTAATAAGTGACTTGGACTCCTGAGTCACCTTATTACCTTATCAGTTCATTCTAAAGATATATAGGGTGTGAAGGAAAAGGTGAAAGAAAAGGATAAGAACAGCACAATACCGCTTCATAGTATCTTTCTCAACTCTCTTGTACCTTTTCACCCCTACAATTTAAAGAGCAAAAAATTTCAAGGAAACCAATATTTCTCAGAAAAGTATTTAAACCTGCTGTACAGCTTCCTGTTGATAACAGTGGGAACAGGTTCAAGAGGCCAGAGTAATTGCTAATGTGTTAGTCATTAAAGAGTAACTTTAGATCTGAATAGGTAATTTCATAGATGGAGGAAAGAATCTGGGTGACTATACCAAACACAATGGGACTGTGTTTCATTGGAACTGCTGGGGGGGGGGGGGTGATGAGTGTGCCATTTAGATATAGATTGAAGGAATTTTACCTGTTTTGAATAGAATGGAATAGAATAGAATAGAATAGAATAGAATAGAAGCATTGGAAGGGACCTTGGAGGTCTTCTAGTCCAACCCCCTGCCTAGACAGGAAACCCTACATCACTTCAGACAAATGCATATTCAACATTTTCTTAAAAACGTCCAGTGTTGGAGCATTCACAACTTCTGGAGGCAAGTTGTTCCACTGATTAATTGTTCTAACTGTCCGGAAATTGCTCCTTAGTTCTACGTTGCTTCTCTCCTTGATAAGTTTCCACCCATTGCTTCTTGTTCTACCCTCAGGTGCTTTGGAGAATAGTTTGACTCCCTCTTCTTTGTGGCAACCCCTGAGATGTTGGAACACTGCTATCATGTCTCCCCTAGTTCCTCCTTTTCGCTAAAGTAGACATACCCACTTCCTGCAACCGTTCTTCATATGTTTTAGCCTCCAGCCCCCTGATCATTTTTTGTTGCTCTCTCTAATTAAGCATTCAAAACCTTCTTCCCTAACAGGGAACTGTTTAGAACCGAAGAAGCTTCTTGGATGAGAAGTGACATGTCTTCAGGTGAAAAATAAAGTCCAACTACCTTTAAAAAAAATACCTTTGGGAGAACTCTGTTGTTTATCTTAGGAAACATATTAATCTCCCTTCTTGCAACACAAGAACTTATTCAGAGAACAGGAAGGAAAAGCTTTTGAGATTTACTGTATTCTGAACCTTTCTGTAAAATGCATTGTGTGGGTAACTGCACTTAAAGTTCCACTAGATCTTCAAACATTCTGCAAATGGAGGGAAAGCCATTAGGGCTATTAATTCTGGGGGAAATTCTTGGAAATATGCAATTCATAATCTGTAACACTGTTGACCTTCCATGTTGCATGCTCCAATTGTTCAGAATATAGGACGCTAAAGCCCTATTTCTGATTCTGGTGAAAGACTGTTCCTATTTTTGACACCGGAAGGTAAAAAAATTCAGTTTAAATTGTTCCCTAGAGTTTAGTGAGATCTTCCTAACTTCAGCAATGAAATAACTTTCTGCTGAAAGGTTTTTTGTTTGTTTGTTTGTTTGTTTCTGGTGTAAATGTATGCCATGCAACCTTAAGGTATGAATAAATGCAGTCATGTAAGAAATTACTCATATAAAATCCTGCTTTTGACTCACAAGACTCTGTGACTGGACAAGATTGCTGACCAGTCCCAAGTATTCGCCGATTAAAAGTCATTTCAATTTGGTTTATAGTCTGATTTATGGTTTAGAGGTTTTCATGGCTAGTCTCTGAGAGTCTTCTTCAATTTTGGAGTCTTCCCAATATATAAACATCAATTCCTAGAATTTCCAGCAATTCCATCTTGATTGGGGAATTAATTGGAGATTAAAATTCATACAACTGGAGGGTGGCCAGATCGAGGGGTATATTATAAAATAGCCTTTACCAAGAAGGAGAGGGAAGAAAGATCATTCTTATTTGTCCTGATTTTTGAGGCTATTGATCATAGAATAGTTCTGAACTTACAAGTTGTGTTTGGCATTTATTGTATTTTCAGATTGCTGATCACAGAACAGAATCTATTGCTATGAAATATAACAAATTCTTTGTGTGTCCATTCATACTTGGCCAATAAAGAATTCTATTCTATTCTATTCTATTCTATTCATTAAGGAGACACGGATGCTCTGATAGCAGCCACAAACGTGTGTGAAAACAATCAGCATTTTTTTCCATCTTAAAATTTTAAGTTGCACTTACTCTCTACAAACATTTATCTAATGTAATTATACTAACACTGTTTTTTTTCTTCCTATAATTGTCTATCATGTTGGCAGATGACCTGTGAAATACTTGTTTTAACACAGGCTAAAAGTTTTTCAAGGCAGCCTTTGAAATTTACAGCTGCACTATATTTGAATTTCGAAAAGACATTGGAGAACTATATTTTACCAGTATATCTTTAACTTGAAGCGCAAACATTCTCTTGGTTTTTAAGTCAAGACTGAGCAACGTGCAAAGTAAGTGAACAAGGCGGTCACTGGACTTTCCATTCCCAAGGGAGGTGGTTAGAAAAAAGATCTGGTCAGATAAAGTGTAGGATTAGAGCACTTTATTTTTTCTCTCCACATTTTGAATCTGAACCAGAGGTGGTATTCAGCAGGTTCTGACCAGTTCTGCAGAACTGGTAGGGAAAATTTCGAAGAACTGGTAAATACCACCTTTGACTGGCCCCACCCCCATCTATTCTCTGCCTCCCGAGTCCCAGCTGATCGGGAGGAAATGGGGATTTTCCTCTGGAGTGGGGATGGAATGGAGATTTTACAGTAACCTTCCCCTGGAGTGGGGAGGGAATGGAGATTTTGCAGTATCCTTCCCCAGGAGTGGGGAGGGAATGGAGATTTTGCAGTATCCTTCCCCGGGAGTGGGGAGGGAATGGAGATTTTGCAGTATCCTTCCCCGGGAGTGGGGAGGGAATGGAGATTTTGCAGTAACCTTCCCCTGGAGTGGGCAAGGAATGGGGTTTTTGGTAGTATCCTTCCGCTGCCATGCCCACCAAGCCATGCCCACAGAACCAGTAGTAAAAAAATTTCAATCCCATTACTGATCTGAACAATAATAAAGGACATAAAAAGTCCTCCTCCTCCTCCTCACCCAAGGTCCTTTTGTAAAATGCATTATCAAGCAAGGAAATATTTGAAAGGCACATTTGAGTTGATAAAAAGGACACTTTGCACAGGAAGAAGAAGAAACCATGTAATTTAAAATGGGCCCTGTGGTTTGGAGCTACTATGCAATCTGTGCCTGTTATTCTACAGGTGTTCATGAACTCATTGCTGAACAGTTGGGTACACTTTGTCAAGTTATTTCCGGCCTCCTGTTTCTGAAGAATTGCATGCTAAGGCAAAGAAAACACAGTGTCTTCTTGTTTGTACACTGTGGCTTAGCTAGTAACCCTGTAATTCGCTTTTAAAAACGAATGCCAATTGTCCCACATTTCCGTTTCATATTTAGAGGAACTGACCTTCAATTGAGTCTTTGATTAATCATTCTTGGCTTGGGAAATAGCATGCGGAAAAATGACTGGAACTTTTCGTGAATTTCAGAACGATACTAGAAAAGCAGCTGGTGAGCAAGGAAAGCACAAAGAATCCCCAAAGATTTGATCTTAGGTATTTGAAGGTGCACCTTGTGGAAAAAGAGGCAAATTTGCACCATCGGATTGACCGTGAAATGAAGCAACATGGAGTTGGGGCGGGTTTTTTGTTTTGCTTTTTAATATTCAACTGCTTTTATAACTCAAAACTCTAAAACGGTCAGGTGTGATGTGTGAACAGAGCTGATTTTCAACATTCTACAAAATTCTCTGAGGCCTAAAGTGCCTGAAATACTGACTGAGATCAATCAATAGAATGGACCTGTTCAGAATCCATTTCATGGGCAACTAATCCATTTTCAAACTCAGCTCAAAGTACAGGTATATTCCTTGTCTAGCAACCACAACTGGAAATTTGGTAGTTCAGCAAAATAGTCGCCAAGTAAAATTGGAACTGTGCTTACGATCTTCCTTTGACTTTCCTTTGCTTTACAGATCTCTGAAGGGTGCAAATATAAGGAATGGCCATAAAGTTACTTTTTATATCACTTGCCATTGTGAGTAGCCACAGATGTGGACAAGGCAGCAAGTAGATGTTTGCAGTAGGAATTCCAAACAACAACAGAAGATAGGGCAGTATAACCCTAATGTGCTAAGCACATTTAAGATGTGAAATGAAGAGGAGAAATAACAGTGGCAGGTCAGGGCTGGCATTAGAGCCAAGGCACAGCAGTGGTTAGAGTGCAGAACTGCAGGCTACTCAGCTGACTGCTAGCTGCAGTTCGGCAGTTCAAATCTCACTGGCTGAAGGTTGACTTAGCCTTCCATCCTTCCAAGGTGGGTAAAACGAGGACCCAGATTGTTGGGGGCAATAGGCTGACTCTGTAAACTGCTTAGAGAGGGCTGTAAAAGCACTGTGAAGTGGTATATAAGTCTAAGTGCTATTGCTATTATCTCCAAATGAAGAAATCTCTTTGGCTGGTAAACTAGCACAGGTGGTAAAGAGGTCCAGGCCTCCCTATACAGCCCTTCCTCATTACCACCGTGGCTGTCCAAAACAGCTTGCCATTTGGTCATGGGTTCCACATGCAGTGGTCATTGGCCATGGTGGTTGTTTATAGAGGCAGCCACTGTGGTCATTTCACCATGTGTCTTTCTAAGAATCTCCTGAAAAGTATGTCTACAGTGCAGTTAGCTCCTCTTCTTGTTTTCTATGGAGATTCTCAGCCATCTGGGTCATGGTTGCCCCAAAGGTGCTTTTTCAAGAAGCAACTGGACTTTCTGGTTTTTCTTTGAAGATGTTTCACTTCTCATCCAGGAAGCTTCTTCAGCTGTTCTTGGATGAAATGACTTCAAAGATCAGATTTGTTCTAACTAATGCCAAATACTACTACATACATATTCAGCATGGATACTTCACCTTCTTTTTACCCAAATTAAAGCAATATGGAATTTATACTACAAAAAGAAAGTGAGGGGATTAATTATGCATCAAATATTTCATTATTTCATAATGTGGCTGTCTCTCCCGAGTGTCAAATCTCACAGGATCATCGAAAATGACTCTGTCTATAAAACATACAAATGAAGAGAAGGAAAGCTTCTTCATATCAAACTATTCCCTCTGGCTGTGTAAGAATGTCACATTTCTGCTATAGTTTGCAGGAGCACCACCTAAAGACTACTTTGCCACCTCATAGAGTTTTGGGCCAAAGTCTCCTTCTATTAATAGTACACCAGGATCAGAGGGTCAATCGTAAGAGGTTTGCCCAGGGTGGTTTTCTATGAAAGTAAGTTAAAAATAGACCAAAGTTCTATCTTGGTCAAACGTTAATTTGGCAAGATAAAAATAAGTACTGCACCAAGCCTTGTAGGCCAATAAAAACATGACTTGGGTCACTGGGTCTTCTGCAGTTGCTACAACTGTGGAATAAGCATAATCCCTAACAATCTGATCTACAGGATACTGAATAGAATAGAATAGAATATTCTTTATTGGCCAAGTGTGTGATTGGACACACAAGGAATTCGGTGCATATGCTCTCAGTGTAAAATAATAGATACATTCATCATGGATCATAAGGTACAACACTTAATGATAGTCATAAAGTACAAATAAGCAATCAAATCATACTAGGAAACAATCAATATAAATCGTAAGGATACAAGCGACAAAGTTACAGTCATACAAGTCATAAGTGGGAAACGATGAGTGATAGGAACGATGAGAGGATTAATAGTAATGCAGATTTAGTGAATAGTTTGACAGGTTTAAGGGAATTATTTGTTTAGCAGAGTGATGGCGTTCAGGGAAAAACTGTTCTTGTGTCTAGTCATTCTGGTGTGCAGTGCCCTATAGCGGTCATTTTGAGGGTAGGAGTTGACACAATTTATGCCCAGGTTGCGAGGAGTGAAATATTTTCACAGCCCTCTGTTTGACTCATGCAATATACAGATCCTCGATGGGAGGCAGGTTGGCAGTAAGTGTATTTTCTGCAATTCTAATTATTCTCTGAAGGAATTATCCTACTTTCAAGGAAAGGAATAAAAAGCTAAGCAAGGTGATAAAAATGTGACTTGATGCACTAGATCTTCTGAAGCTGCTGAAATGATAAAATGGATATACACTGATGATAAACTTTAATTGTTGCTTTTAATCTACTGAGATTTTATTCTAGTTGCATGCATTCATTCAGCAAGTTTGGAGTTATGATGGCACTGAATGGTGGTGATGAACAGTTTTTAGATTTCCCTTCCTGGATCAGTGCCTCTTGCACATATTTGTTTTACGAGTGCATTAGGAAGCTATGGACATTCTAGCCTCAATTGCCATTGTAAGTTGAGGACTATCTGTGTTGCCCTCAGCTACCTCCTCAAGTTTCATCAGATTGCCAAGAAAATTAAAATAAGTCTTTTTTAAACCAGATGAAGTAGGAAAGAGGGAATGGAGGATGGAAATTAAATCATGTAAACTAGGGGAATAAGGATTTTACTTTAGATACTGATGGACTGGCTGCTAAAGCAAGATCATGGCACACACTTGAAAATAAATCAAAAAGACTGTAATGGGTGTGTGTGTTCTGTCTCTCTGTCTCACAAGAACAAAGAATGCTTATCATCAGGAAATATGCATGTGTAAAGCTTGTAGCAATTATGGGTAGTTGGAAAGTTGATAAAAGGCAACACGAATTAGACAATTTGCAGACCTCAGCTAAAAGTTAGGAATAGAGATGGACGGCAACAAATGAAATATCTATTAGATAACTCCTGGAGCATTCATTAGCCAAGGCTTAGGAATGGGACAGCTATAAACCAATAGAACAAATTGTAGAATTAGTGCTAAAATGTTTATTAGAGGATATTTCTTATTGTTTCACTTTGTCCCGCCTTCTTTTCTGAAAATGTATAAAGCTTTCTTAATCCTTTGTTCTTGGTTCTTGGCCTTTTGACCAGGAACCCTTTTCCTTGGAGTACTCCAATAAAAAGCAATCAGAAAACCTGTACCTCGTGTCTGGCGTTCATCATTGGCTTCGGCACCAGGCTCAGACCCGAATTGGGGACAACGGTACACTCTTCCTCGATTTTGACCATGCTGACATTCTCCTTACCAGATCTAAAAACAGAACAGAACAAAATAAAACAAAACCAACCACAAAGGATAGAGGTGGACCTCAATTTTATAATATTTTATTCACCCATGATCCAGCTCAGTATTTTGGCATGATCTTTTCCATTATCTGCAATTTGCTTCTTTCACTAGAAACTCTGGATGCTAAATCTGCAATATTCGACTTGTGTGTGCAATGCAACTTGTTTTAAAATAACATTCTTATCGTGTTTCTCTGCTCAACAAAACTTAAAATAATAGAAATAAGAGAATAGGAGCAGTCAAAATTGACTCTCTTTTATTGTAAGGTGTCCATATGTGAGATGAATGGCTAAACAAATAAAATATCTCATTCTCCAACTAGACCAAGGCCTGCTGTGGATTCCTTCCAATTGCATGGTCCATCTATTCCAAAACAAATGTATGTTAATCAGAGTGATGTGCAAGAATCTGCTGTGCATTCGTGCAACTTGTCACAACTAGTATGGGGATTAAAGGTGTGACTCAAGAAGCAGCAGACAGGCAGAACTGCACTGTGTGTGATTCAAAAGGTTAGGCTATCTATGGTGTTGAGCACTCTGAAAATGACTCAGAGCAAGTACTTCTGATGTCACAACAGCATAGCACTTCACGGCTTTTCAGAAAAGTGGCCTAATCCTTCTCACACCTGCACAAAAGCCTGGGGAAAAAAAGATTATGTTGCTTTAAGAAATCCACTTATTAGAGCTAATACAATTGCCACCCTCTTCAAGCTAGCACAAATCCTGAAGGAAGTTGACCAGCCTTAGTACAACCACATTTCCTTATTTTCCCTCATTTTAGATCAGTGTTTTTCAAACCTGACAGCTTTAAGAGTTATGGACTTCAACTCTCAGAATTCCACATATTTTAAATTTGTCACGTTTGAACAAACACTGGTTTAGATTAGACCATTCTTCCAAAGAGTATTAGACAATTCATTCCCAGAGCGTCTCTTGGTCAGACATTGAGAAAAATAAAAAAGGAGTTCAAAAGCTTGACTTTTAAGTTTCTTGTAGCTTTTAAAGTCATCACGTGGTCCATAAGAACATAAGAACAGCCTTGCTGGAAGAGGCCACCGCCCATCTGGTCCAGCATTCTGTCTCACACAGTGGCTTACCATTTGCTTCAGGGTATTCCCAAGCAGATGTCTTCACCTGCTTATGATTCCCTGCAAATGGCATTGAGAAATATCCTGCCTATCTCTCCATCCCGGAGGGTCTCCTTAGGCATCCATAATGATAGCCATTGATACCCTTGTTCTCCATAAACTCGTCTAATCCTTTCTTAACACAATTAAGATATCCACAATATCCTCTGTTTGCTGATTGTTTCCAGAAGCCTTGAAGTATTCAGTTGCTCCCATGATGTTGAATTTATAACTTCCACAGGCTACAGCTGAGGACAGGAAGATCTGGAGGAACATTGTTCATGGGCCCGCAGTGGATCGGACATGACTTCGCAACTAACAACAACAGCTGAGCACCAATGGCTTCTTGGTATTCTTAAGCCAATTTCAGGTGTCTTTTTCAATTAACAAATGTTATTTAAAAAGCATATAATAATAATAATAAATTTTATTTCTAGACCGCTTCCTCTCCCCAAAGGGACTCGGAGCGGTATGCTTTCCTGCACTGCAACCCACTGCATCGGCTGCATAGAATGGTGAGACTGATGTAGGATTAAACTGGGAAGAAGTGGAGGAAGAAAAGGGAGGGGAAGATAGCTTGGTTATGAGGTTTTCCTCCCCTCCAGTTTAAATCCTACATCAATCAAAAGCTTTTAATAAAATGCCTTAGTTGGAAAAGGTGCTCTCGGGCTTTGGGGTTTTTTTCTTTTGTCACCGTAGATTGACGTCCTAGATTGGTTTGCATTTGCATTTGCATTTATTGGTTTGTCAAGCATGTACTAGACAGCAGGTATAAATATAAATATGGATATGAATGAAAGAAATTAATACAAATAAAGGGAGACAGTAGGACAGGGGCGATGGGCATGCTGGTGCGCTTATGCACGCTCCCTTTACAGACCTCCTAGGAATGGGGTGAGGTCCACTGTAGACAGTTTAAGGTTGAAGCTGTGGGGGTTTGAGGATGTAACAACGGAGTCAGGTAGAGCATTCCAGGCATTGACCGCTCTGCTGCTGAAGTCGTATTTTCGGCAATCGAGTTTGGAGTGGTTTACTTTGAGTTTGTATCTATTGTTTGTCGTGCGGTTGAAGCTGAAGTAATTGTTGACTCGTAGGATGTTGTAGCAGACAATTTTGTGTACTATGCTTAGGTCAGACCACAGGTGGCACAGTTCCAGATTGTCCAAACCCAAAATGTAGGTAAGTAGAGAAACTGGATGAATTTTTTTCTCTTAATTTTTTCAGGAGATAGAGAGTCTCTAGGGGAGATTCCTCAGGCCACATCGGATCCTTTGGCTGTCCCTGTCAGGTCTGTGTGCATTGCTTTTATTTTGAAGGAAACTTCCCCCTCCCCCTTTTAAGTTGCCTGAGAGGAAAGTAATTAGTCGAAGACCTTCCTGTTCTAACACTGCTTTATTAACATACAGAACACCACGCCCCTCCGTCTGACAGCTATTTATACAGTTGCTAGTCAGACGGAGATCCAATCAGCTGGCTGCTCTTGTCCCGCCAAAACGACAGGCGAGTCGCAGCCAATCAGAACGTCCCAACAGTCTCCAATGCAAACCGGTCTGATCTCTCCGTATACAACACCCCCAATTTATGTATGAGTGTGCATTCATGCCTACACATCTTTATAGCCTTGTTGGTTGAGCCCTCCACAACTGTCCCAATTTCTCATGTGCCCTTAGGGCTTAGCTGTGATAGTAACACTGCTGAGTGAAAAGCTCCATGGAAGGAATTCCTTACTGAGTTCTCATCTTGGAATTTAATAGAAACATGGGCAACATGGTAGAAACATCACAGTCCAAATAAATAGTTAACAGAGGACACTTATATTTGACCTGTGTATAATAGTTATAAAGGAACAATAATGCACAAAGAGCAAGAAGACACAAATTATAGTTCACCCTCAGCTGCAGATGCCTTTGGACCAGTTGACAGAATAACAGAACAGAATAACAAAGTTGGAGGGGCCTTGGAGGTCTTCTAGTCCAACCCCCTGCTCAAGCAAGAAGTCCGATACCATGTCAGACAAATAGTTGTGCAGTCTCTACTTAAAAACTTCCCACAACTACTGAAGGCAAGCCTTTCCACTGATTAATTGTTCTAAGTGACAGGAAATTAGTTCTTCTCTCTCAAACTATCCCTACCTCAGCATTACAGGGTTCTATCTGACAAACAGTAATTGACCTATTAATTCATTTCCAAGGGTGGGAATGAATTATTGCCCTGCTAGAAGTGACTGCATTCCACAAAATAGGAACTCACACATCTCTTTTGAAATAACAGATTTTCTTCGGAATCACCCACCCATTGAAAGCATTGAAATGAAGTTTTCGGTACCAAGCCACTCTTACATTCAAGAAGTGGATAATATGTATAGCATAATTGAACGTGCTATGCTACCAGCAGTATTCTTTTCACCAGTTTCTTTCCTAATATTGCTGAAAAAAGACAAGTGACACCAGCCGTTCAAAATCATCCAGGTGAAGCCTGCACATGTTAAAAATTACTCCATGTGTTCAAAGCAGTTTGAATACAGTAATGTGCCATATACTAAAGTAGCACAATTAAAATTCACTCAGACCCATTCAACAGTAAGGTTCAAGACAACCTTCAACAGTTTTTATTTATTTATTTATTTTATTTTATTAAATTTATACCCCGCCCTTCTCCTTGTTAGGACCCAGGGCGGCGCACAGGCATTATTTAAAACCACAAAATACAATAAATATCAGTTAAAATATATTAAATTAATTAACCCATGCTAAAACCCATGTTAAAACCTTACCAAATTATAATTTATTTTTAAAAAGTCAGAAACGGGGGGCTATCCTAGGCCGGCTTGCTGAAATAAATACGTCTTAAGACGTTGGTGGAAGAGGCGGAGGTCGGGGGACCATTGTCCGTAATGGTGCGAAGGTCGGGGGGTAGGTCGTTCCAGAGGGCCGGGCCCGCCACAGAGAAGGCCCTTCCCCTGGGACCCGGAGAAGGCCCTCTCTGTGGGAGCGGATCGGACGAAGGGATGTATGAGGCAGGAGGCGGTCTTGTATATAGCTAGGCCCCGAGCCCTGAGTTGAACCTTACTGTTGAATGGGTCTGGGTGAATTTTAATTGTGCTACTTTAGCATATGGGACATTACTGTATTCAAACTGCTTTGAACACATGCAAGATGGGAGGGCAAAAACACGGTCACCATCCGTGCCTTTGAAAAGAAGACGAGTGTTCGCGGGAAACCTCCTTCGCCAACACGACCTGTTACATTGCCTGTGCCTAAGACAGAGTTACAGGTACACACACTATCCAAAGCAAAGCAAGATGACTTAGAAAGCATGCTCAAATGGATGCCTAAAGTTGATAGTGACTATTATTGCACCATTTTGAAGAAACCGTTATGCAAAACTGGGGTTAAATAGTTATTCTCGGTATTAAGACATGCATAACCAATTTCATTGTAATTTTTACAATGATAATAAAGATTATTATTATTATTTACATTCTTACATATAATGCTGAACCTTCAAATAGTAATTACAAGTATTTTATGATCCCAAAAACAGATATCAAGTTGAATTCAGTACTTTTTTCAAAAAAATTTTTTTTAACTAAACTTTGTAATTTTCATTTTTATGGTGTAACGTAGTGTGACAATGTTCTATCTGATATTCGGAGCCTCCAGTATCACCCCAAGAGGAGTCACCATTGGCCTCATTTTTTTTTCTTGCATGCACTATTTCTGATAGGCTCACATACCCAAATTTTTCCTTCTCTGTACAATGGGGCAACCAGTACATTTTTTTCAAATATTTAGGCTCATTCCCCACAAAATGGTCGCGACACATATAGAATCCTGCAATTTGGAGGTAGCACTATGTCATGGAGGGTTAAAATACAATTATGTTAGTGGGACTACGGACACATAAAATGTACCCCTTGATTTATGACAAGTCACTTGGAGACCGTATGAAATTATGACACCTCTCCAGGATGTACAGTACTCACTGTACATTTACTGTACTGTACAGTTCTGAAGTAAGTTCTGATGGCTGCCTGCACCCCATGATCGTGTGACTTCATTTTGGGCACTTGGCAACCAGCCTGTATGAGATGACCTGAGACAGCCTGCATTTGTGGCCATTTGCAGTGTCTCATGATAATGTTTTTCCATTATTTTTTTTTTGCAACTAATGAACAATGGCTTTCCATTTTGGATGCAGGTAAGTGCAGGGCACACACAGAGGCTCAGGGAAGGTAAAAAACTGGAAGTTCAGGAAGTTGCAGAGGGCCTCTGAAGCCTGGGGAGGCTGTTTTTGCCCTCCTGGAGGCTCGAAAAAAGCCTCTGGAGTCTGGGGAGATCACACCATGGTGCAGGAAGCCAACTAGGCCACGCCGACCATGGCCATGCTAACCCAACAACCAGGCAGAGAACCCCTTGCTAAAATATTTGAAGCCCAACATAGTTTCCTGTTAGGATATTCATCCTTATGTTGGGTTGACAATATATATATAAGCCAGTATTCTTAAAGAGTATATGTAGCTTTAAGAACTATGTTGAATTCTAATTGGCTGTGCTTCTCAGCTTTACCATATAAGCAAGCTCAGAAACACAGTCCATTCCCTTTTCGATTCCATTTGATTCCTGTTCTTACTGTTTGCTGCTGAGGAGTTGAAGACTGAAGAAATATTTGTTTGCATCACTGTAAGATAACTCTGTGTTTGGTGAAGGACTGTTATTGTTTTGAGAAGTTAGTATCACTGGTCGGAAGGAGTATTTTAGTTGCTACAAAGTAAAGACTATTTATTTTCTTACTATCAGAGTTTTAGAGTTTGTGTTTGGTTAAAGCAACATATCTCTTTACTGTCCGGTGTATTACACTATTCCGCATTTACTTTCAAACGGGGGTGTTTGTTACCCCTAACACTGGTTACGGGACCAGAGTTGTAACATTGCTTCTGAACCCAGAGTTGCTAACATTTCCCATGGTGGATTCCAGCAGCCGCTACTACCATTTCACTCAGTACAACTAATATTGCTCTGTGCATATGCAGAAGCCAAAAACAAGATGGTGCCACCACCGGGAGAACCGGGAGAACATGGCCAGCCTGGGATGCTGCCAGTTCCAGCAAAACATGCTGCCAAGCTACTACCGGTTTGGCCGAACCAGTCCGAACCGGTAGGAACCCACCACTTATGGTCATAAATTAAGGACTTACAACCTTTGGGTTCCATGAAAGTGTCGAACCTCTCAGCTGTACATTGGATCTCCATGACTTTTCCCAGGCTTTCATGTGAGAATAAAAAAGGGAGTCCTGTTTTAACACTCAAATCAAAAAGTCACATTTACTAAATTGATGACTGAAAGCAACTCTGCTTCCCCCTCTCTCCCTAAGCTTTTTGCAGAAGCTCAGACTATTTGAAAAAAGAGACAAGAGGTTCTGTGCTTGTGTGAACTCCAAAGCACTTTTGAATCATGCTTGAACTATGCACGACTTAGATTTTGATCAGTACTCTAATGTCAGCATTTTTAAAATGTGGAGCAATTTCATCCCAGTGGATTGCACGTAGTCCCCAGGGCATGTTTTTCAAAATGTAAATGTAAAAATACTGGAGATTGGAGAATCAACCTTCACACTCAAGTTTTGTTTCAGCAAGTTAGAACATTAGTTCAATGTTCAAAATAAAATAAAATAAAAACTATCTGATAAATCATTACAGACTTTGGGGGGGGGGGAGAAATATACATGCTACAATCTTAGGTTCCTGCAGAAGTTGTCACGTTGCGAAAAGAATTATTGACAGGCAGAGTAATTGATTACATGAGATGTAGCCATGAAGAATCAGACACAAATATACTTCTTCATGTGCAGCCAAGAAGTACTAATGTGGCCATCAAGTCGGAGCTTCATTTGCTGTAATTGTAATTCTCTGGCTGAAGCTGAATTGCACAGCAAGGTTTTCCACTATAGATGCATTTCCTTATTTTATAATATTTTTCAGTTTTCAAGACAACTCCCAGAAAAGTTGTGAAAATTGTGTTTAATATTTTATAAGAAGGCTTGAAATTGGAACAGCAATATTAAAAAAAAACCCACACAATTTAGGCCTGTAATCCACATAAATGATGTCAAAAAGCAGATTCAGCCAAGCATGATCAGTGAAAAGCAGAAGGGGATAATGTGAAATTACTAGTGTCCCAACATTGACGCTGTATCATGGTTATGTGAGCTGAAATGCAAATTCTGACTTCTGCTAAAAGGCACAGAATTCATCATTCCCCTTAGCAGAATCCACATACCTATCTCATATGACTGAAGGATTAGTTGGACTATGAAGACCTTGTTGTTAGTTATGAAGTCGTGTCTGACCTATCGTGACTCCATGGACAATGTCCCTCCAGGCCTTCCTATCCTCTGTCTTCCTCTGCAGTCCATTTAAGCTCATCCCTAGTGCTTTGGTGATTCCATCCAGCCACCCATTCTCTATTTCCTACCCCCCCGAACTTAGAACTATCACCGACCTCCGCCAACTTCTTCCATCTTGCCGGCTTGGCCTAATCCCCACAATCAAGTTTGTAGGCTGAACTCTAAATTGCTTTTAATTGGATTTTAATGGGTAAGAGTTTTAGGGAATTTTAGCACAGGGTATTTTGTATTTAATTGGTTTTTTAGTATTTATTATTGTTACGTTTTATATTTCCTATGCTAATTTCCTGTGCACCGCCCTGAGTCCCTTCGGGGAGAGAGGCGTGGTTATACAAATTTAATAAAATGAAATGAAATGAAATGAAATGGTTTTATTGCCTTGTAGTGCAAGGGACTCTCAGGAGTCTTCTCCAGCACCATAGTTCAAAGGCATCAATTCTTTGACGCTCAGCCTTTCTTATAGTCCAACTTTCACAGTCATACATTGCAACTGGAAAAACCAAGACCTTATTTTAATTATACCATCTCATTACAAA
The DNA here is from genome assembly GCA_039707465.1 of Rhabdophis nuchalis. NCBI lineage: Eukaryota > Metazoa > Chordata > Lepidosauria > Squamata > Natricidae > Rhabdophis > Rhabdophis nuchalis. Next base: position 22,337,492 of record CM077644.1, on the reverse strand, counting down.
GCTGGGAAAGAATGAAGTCTTTTTTCCGGTGGAACCGGATTCACCTGTATGGTTCCGCCCTAAGCGCCTGATGGACCCGGATAGGTTCCAGACGGTGCTTGGGCCATTACCTGTGTCCTTGACCCGCGCCCTGACGGAGGACCTGGTGGTCGCGTGGAATACCGTGGCCACGGGGACCTTGGATCGGGTCGCACCCTTGCGGCCTCTCCTGCGCCGACGAGTCACCCAGGCTCCCTGGTTTACCGAGGAGCTGAGGGTGATGAAGCACCACAAGAGACGCCTAGAGGAGATGGAGATCCACACGGTCTGAATCTGACCGAACACAGGTGAGAGCCCATTTATGGACTTACTTTGTGGCGTTGAGAGTGGCTAAACGTCATCATTGTGCCACTCTCATCGCATCCGCAGATAACCGCCCTGCCGCCCTGTTTAGGGTGACCCACTCCCTCCTTCAACAGAGGGCGCGGGAAGCCCCTTTGCAGGGTAGAGCAGAGGAATTTGGGGAATATCTGCAGGATAAAATCGCTCAGATTCGGAGCGAGTTGGCCTCCATCAAAAGTGGCCCAGTGGGATGCCCCGAGGCAGATCTTGAGACAGTTTTGTGGGAAGAGTTTGACTCTGTTACTTCCGAAGATATGGACAGGTTACGTGGGCGACTGCGAGCTACCACATGTTTATTGGACCCGTGTCGCTCCTGGCTTGTACTGGCATCCTGGGAGGTTACACGAGGCTGGCTCCAGGAGGTGGTCAACGCTTCCTTGAGTGAAGGGTTCTTGCCAACCGTCTTGAAAGAGGCGGTGGTGAGACCCCTCCTCAAGAAGCCCTCTCTGGACCCAGCATTGTTGGTTAATTACCGTCCGGTCTCCAACCTTCACTTTCTGGTGAAGGTTGTAGAGAGTGAGGTGGCACAACAGTTCCCCCGTCATCTGGAGGAAATTGATTATCTGGACCCGCGCCAGTCCGGCTTCCAGCCCGGGCACAGCACCGAGATGACATTGGTCGCGTTGGTGGATGATCTCTGGAGGGCCAGAGATGGGGGTTGTTCCTTCATCCTGGTCCTATTAGACCTCTCAGCGGCTTTTGATACCATTGACCATGGTATCCTATTGCATCGGCTGGAGGGGTTGGGGGTGAGGGGCACCCTGTTATGGTGGTTCTCCTCCTACCTCTCCGGTCGATCGCAATTTGTGTTGGCAGGAGGGCAGAGGTCGACCTCGAGACCCCTCACTTGTGGGGTGGCTCAGGGGTCGGTTTTCTCGCCTCTCCTGTTCAACACATATATGAAGCCGCTGGGCGAGATCATCTGTGGTTTTGGGGTAGAGTACCACCTCTACGCTGATGATACTCAGCTGTATATATCTACCCCAAACCACCTCAACGATGCCGTAGAGGTGATGTGCCAGTGCCTGGAAGCCGTGCGGGCCTGGATGGGAAGGAACAGACTCAGACTCAACCCGTCCAAGACCGAGTGGCTGTGGTTTCCGGCATCCCGGTACAACCAGTTGACTCCATCACTGGCCATAGGGGATGAATATCTAACCCCTGTGGATGGGGCACACAACTTGGGCGTCCTCCTTGATGCACGGCTGTCCATTGAAGATCAAGTGACAGCCGTAGCCAGGAGGGCGTTTTACCAGGTTTGCCTGGTCCGCCAGTTGCGTCCCCTATAGGATCGGGGTGCCCTTTGCACAGTCACTCATGCTCTCGTGACATCCTGACTGGACTACTGCAATGCTCTCTACATGGGGCTCCCCTTGAGGTGCACCCGAAGACTTCAGCTTGTCCAGAATGCAGCCGCGCGGGCAGTTATGGGAACCTCTAGGTTTTCCCATGTAACACCGCTCCTGCGTGAGCTGCATTGGCTGCCTGTCGTCTTTCGGGTGCGCTTCAAGGTGTTGGTTATCATCTTCAAAACGCTCCATGGCACGGGACCTAGCTATCTGCGGGATCGCATCCGGCCCCATACATCCCTGCGGCTGATTCGCTCCCACAGAGAGGGACTTCTCCGGGTGCCGTCCACTAGGCTGTGCCAGCAGGCGACGCCCAAGGGAAAGGCCTTCTCTGTGGCGGGCCCAACCCTCTGGAACGACCTTCCCCCTGAAATTAGAACAACCACGGACCTCCACTCCTTCCGTCAAAAATTAAAAACACACTTCTTCTGCTTGGCCGGCCTAGGGTAATTAAACTGTTTTTAGGGGTTTTTAGGGCTTAGTTTTAGTTTTTATATGGGATTTTAGCGCAGGGTTAGTTTAATTCGTTTTAACATTGTATTGTGTTTTTGGTTTTTATTTGTATTTTTACATTCCCTCTGCCCCGCCTCGAGTCCCTTCGGGGAGAGAGAGCGGGTTATAAATTAAAATTATTATTATTATTATTATTATTATTATTGTTGTTGTTGTTGTTGTTATTGTTGTTGTTGTTGTTGTTGTTGTTATTATTATTATTATTATTATTATTATTATTATTATTATTATTATTATTATTATTATTATTATTATTATTATTATTATTATTATTTCCACCCATTTCTAAGAGAAAATAACAGAAATAGCAGACCTTGGAGATCTTCTAGTCCAACAGGAAATGCTATATTGACATTTCAGACAAATGGTTGTCCAATGTCTTTTTAAAAATCTCCAGTGTTGGAGCACCCATAACTTCTGGAGACAAGTCAATCCACTGATTACCATAACTGTTCTAACTGTCAAGAAATTTCTCCTTAGTACTACGTAGCTTCTAGAACTAAGGCTACATTACTTTATTCTTGGGCACACCACAGTTTGATCCAATGCTTCATATAATGTAAAGACCTAGAAAATACTTCCTCCCAAATACAGGGCCATGGCCATGAGATGATGTAAAACTGCTTGAGAGAAAACACAGTATCTTTTCGCCTTAATAATGAGAACAATGGGGCTGCACAGTGTAGGACATTTCCTCTAGAAAAATGTCTAAAATACCCTCTATGTACCAGAAAGTGATGCATTATCAGGCAGGAGATCATCTATCTTAGGAAAGGCTTCATCCCATTATAACTATATATATAAAAGTGAAACGCCACTCATGTGGCATCACAAAATCTCCAGAACTGTAAAACCTACAAACTTGAAATTTGGCACGTATGTTTCTCTTGACTTCTAGGTGCTCACTAAGAAAGGATTTTTTGAAATGACCTTCAGATCATTAGTATTTCTTATATAGTAATTAACACGCTCTGATTCTAAGGAGTTTTACTCTCTCTCCCCACCTGAAAAGAACTTTGTTCCAACTGCCAGTTGCCTCACATTCTGTTACCTCAGTTCAAACTGGCAGACATTCCATTCCTTCACTAAGGAGTAGTCTGGGGGTCCTTACAGTACTAGAGTTTTTTTTAGAGTTTTATTTGATTTATATCCCGCCCTTCTCCAAAACGACCCAGGGCGGCGCACAGGAATTTAAAATAACATATAAATAATACAAAATACAAAATTTAAAAAGCTATTAAATATTCAAACCTGCGCTAAAACCAATTAAAATCCCCATTTTAAAACTATCTAATACTAGTCACAGCGGAGGCTATGTTAGGCCGGCTTGATGAAACAGGTGTGTTTTTAAACACTGGTACCTCATTGGTACCTCATTACTAAACATTGGTACCTCACCAAAATGTCTATGCCTTCCATCTATAGAACTGCTTCTGGATTCAAGGCAGTGGGAGTGATATTCCCTTATGTGTTTCAATCACTGACCACCACTGAACCAATGGATTGAACTGGTTGTCCTGCATTGCCCGATCACATGGTTTCATCGTGAAGCACAAGTATCCAGCTAGTTTTTATATATTTCTCTCTCATTATAGAGAGCCAGTTTGGTCCAGTGGTTAACGTACCAGGCCACAAAGCAAAAGACCATGAGTTAAAGTCCTGCCTTAGCCATGAAACCCAGCTGGGTGACATTAAAAGTCACTCTCTCTCAGCTCACCTCTCGTACAGGGTTGCTGTGGAGAAAATAGGAGGAAGAATGTGTGCTGGTGTGTTCATCACTCCAAGCTATTTGTAAAAATAATTAAGACAAATATAATAAATAAATACCCACCATGCCACATCTTGATAGTTATTTCTATAATATTGTACTTATGTTGCATTTAAAGATCCCTGATTCATTCCTTGTAATATCTCTGTGCTATGTGGGGGGGGGGATTCTTTAGAAGATCCAGATGTCAATCCTGAAGCTGCTCTGATGGAGGCCATTTTAAGACTTCAGTGCTGATACACCGAAGAAAAAGAATGGGGGGGGGGACAGAGATAGTTGGGGTGATGTAGTCAAAACAAAATACTTTCTCATGGGAATCAAGGACATTCCTGCTTGGAAAGAGGGGACTGGAATCACCTAACAACAGGACAGTATCCTCATTGGACTATGTGACTGATTGTTTTGAAAAAGTGACAAACTTTAAGTAGGTGAAAACTGCGGGACAAATCAGAGCTGGTTTTCACCAGCTTGTGCCAATATGTTATATCCAGTAAATGTATTATTTGAGGAAATTGCCTGCCTCAGAGTTTTGTTTGCTATGGGTATGTCACTTGGAACCCTGACACCACAGTTGCTGCTACTGAATGTTGACATTGCAATGGAAGGTGAACTACAGTACTGTTCCTCCAAAAGCTGCTTCTAATGCCTTCTGGTGTGGCTAGATTCATTACACGATGCTACTGATAGTAATCACATGTTGAAATGCCTATGGAGATTCCCCCATCATCCAGGTCATGGCTGTCCCAAAAGCACCTTTGGATATGCTGAAATGGTTGAGGATACAATGGATACAGTGGATACTGTACAAATATAGCAGACAAGAAGCTGACCCAGAAGTACTAGTTCTAACTTTAATATAAGATTAAAATAAAGGTTAAGGTTTCTCCATGTTCAACTCTAGGGGATGGTGCTCCTTTCCATTTCTTAGTTGAGAGAGCTAGTGTTGCCTGATGACATTTCTGTGGTCATATTCCAAGGCTCATGGAATGCTGTTACCTTCCCACCAAAGTGGTACCTATTTATCTACTTGCATTGGATGCTTTCAAATGGCTAGGTTTGGAGGACCTGGGGTAAGTAATAGGAGCTCATGCCATTGTGCAGCACTTAGGTCTTCAACCAAGGCTGTCAATTTTGCAACTGACAAGCTCAGCATCTTTAACTGATCAGCCACTGCGCTCCCTAATGTAAGGCTGCATTAGCAGACTATTACAAATCTGAAATTGCATCTCTCCCCAGCCCTTACCTTTATAATACTTCTGCATGCTAGGCTACCTCTGATCTGACCATTCCTTAGTCCAGTGATGGCTAACCTTTTTTGGCTCGCATGCAAAAAGCGGGGGGAGCGCAGGGGGGTTGTGCGTGGGCGTGCCACACCCATAATGCTATATGTGCGACCCCCTGTTTTTGACGCACTTTTTTTTGCCCTCCCCAGGCTCCAGAGGCTTTCTAGGAGCCTGGGGAGGGTGAAAACAGCCTCCCCCCCACCTCCAGAGGCTTCAGGAGCTTCCCTGAAGCCTCCAGAGGGCGAAAAACAGCCTCAAAAGAAGGCCTAAATCATCTGGCCAAGCGCACACATGCACGCTGGAGCTGACAGGGCAACGCCTCGCGTGCCCTAAGAAATGGTTCCGCGTGCCACTTGTGGTAACCGTGCCATAGGTTTGCCATCACTGCCTTTGTCTATTACTTTTCGTACTGCCATCAAAGGACATTCCCTCTTACCACTATATCTGGTATGGCCTGTTCAATAGTGGTACTGTTCAGATATATTGAGACCTTTTTTTTAAAAAGAACATAAACCAGATCAATTCCTGCTGAAGGGACTATGAGTTAAAAGAAACACCAACTTTTCCAAAAAGTTGAATGCTAACATAGATGGACATGACGTTATGGAGACTACATTTTTGTATTTTTGAAAAGTTCCTCATTAAGGTTCCTCATTGAGGTTACTCATCAAAGCCTCTTGAGTAAACTTACTGATCATGGGATAAGAGGCCAGATTGTTTATGGATTGATAATTGTTTAAAAACAGAAATAAATGAGTAGAGATAAATATACAATGTTCTTCATGGTTGGAAGTGAAATCTTCCAAAGAACTTTTTGGATTAATGTCTTTTACAAAATCTCTTGAACTGACTGCCCTTCCATTCTATAAATTGTTACTTTGAAGGGCTAGAAGTTGCTGTCATAATCTGATGAGGAATAAACAAAGGGTGATCATTCTCCCAAATGTTTAATGTTCTTATAGTGCAGAAGACATGGCCTGGAACAAGGATAGGACCAACTGTTTGATTGTTTATTTCACTGAATTATAGGCTGTCTCAATTACAATTTGTAGAACATTCACTTGATTAGCTGTAAATAGAAGCCAGGGACAGCTGGAAATGAATTGGGTCAGTTAAAACTATGCTGGCAAATGTATTAAACAACCTAAGAGGGAGTCTTAGAGTTTGCTTGTGTAACAGGCTTATGAAATCATTCAAAATCCCCAAATGTTTTCAGTAACTGGGCATCTGTTATGATATTTCTCTTGCTCCCAGCAATTATAGTATGAATCATGGAGGCATTGGAAGTAGTTTATCCCTCAGCAAGCGGGTAAAAATGACATTGATTAACTCTAATGAGGAAATGTAACATGGGGATTGCTGCTCTTGGGCAGTTATTGATCCAAGAGTGACTTGCATTGACTTGTAACACGACCTGCTTCAAGTGGTTAAGTGGGAATTGACCACATATGGCAGGCAGGATGTGAGAATTATGTCGTAAATATAGGAGATGGTCTTTTAAGTATCACTGTTTTGGTTGACAAGAGGCTGCTCGACTAAAATAGCAGCACTATAGCATAGTAAATATGTCTGCTCTTGAAATGCTGGTTATATTACATGTCAACAGAACCCTTTATTGAATTAAGAGGCCACACTTCATTTGTCAAAAATTGGTTTCTTGTTGATATCATGCTGTATTTTCAAAAGGGATGAAGGTTGACAATAAATTTCTCCTGCCACCAGACTGAAACAGCAGCAGAAATCACAATATATATTTTTAAAAAATATATATGGTTCTAATTATGAATTATCCTATCTTCACTTTGGCATGACTCTCAGTGCAGACCAGAATTGCACTGAAACAGCCTTTGGCAGGATTGAAGGCAACAAGGTTATACTTTAAACACTATTATTGCCTAACTGTAATATTTGCATATATCAATAAGGAGCCTAAGAGATCAAATGGGGAGAAATTTCAAGTAATTGGCAAATTAATACCACACACCTTTCAACCATACTTTTTTCAGCTGTAGTCATCAGCTGATTTCAGTGAATTTCTTGTAATCAATTAATTACACAAATTGAAATTACCCATTTCTTTCTTGCCTGTTGTCCACACTGGGATGATGTGTCAGAAATCATACTCCAAAAAGTGGACTACGCCAGGGTAGATTCAAATTTTACATGTACTTGATCTAATGAGTACAAAGAAAAGTAGCAAGGATGATTAGCAGACTGGAAACTAAAATATATAAAAACAGTTGATGGAATTGGGTATGTTTAGTCTAGTGAAAAGAAGGACTGGGGGTGACATGATAGCAGTGTTTCAATATCTTAGGAGTTACCACAAAGAGGAGGGAGTCAAACTATTCTCCAAAGCACCAGAGGGTAGGACAAGAAGTAATGGGTGGAAACTAATCAAGGAGAGAAGCAACTTAGAACTGAGGAGAAATTTCCTGACTGTTAGAACAATTAATCAGTGGAACAACTTGCCTCCAGAAGTTGTGAATGCCCCAACACTGGACATTTTTAAGAAGATGTTGGATAATCATTTGTCTGAAGTGGGGTTTCCTGCCTGGACAGGGGATTGGACTAGGACAAGCAATGAATGGAAACTAATCAAGGAAAGAAGCAACCTAGAACTAAGGAGAAAATTTCTGACAGCACATTTCAGTGGAGCGACTTGCCTTCAGATGTTGTGGGTGCTCCAACGCTTCATGCTAACAAGTGAGCAAACAGCAACAATTTTTAGGGACAATGTACTCATTTTGCATTCAATTAACGCTACAGAAAAAAGAAAAGTTTGTAAATAAGCAGAATGCAGAATGAAAGTTCCTTCCTTCCTTTAATATAGAATCCCTTTCTTATTCCCTTTAAAACTAAAGTTAGGTTCAAATTTAGAATATTGACTCCGATGGGTTTACTTCCAAGTAGAGAATATATTTATTTCTGTTGGATGGAGACTTTGCTCTAAGTTAAATAAGTTTTGGAACTACCAATTTGTAGCCAGGCCCAGAGGTAACCCAAGCTTATTTAAAAAAATGGTATTTGTTTTACTCTGTTCTTGTACTTTAATGGCCAAAAGCCATACATTCCTGTGCTTTTTACTCACCAGAAAGCAAACAAATAATTTAATATATTGCAGTAAATCACATTCTTCCTTGACTCAGGAATGAATCATGGCATGAAAGCAAGTAAAAGAATCCCAATTTCACTTTTTTCCAAGAATGAACCCAGTGACATTGTAGTATTTCAATTAAATTCTTCAGCTGTAAAAATTTCAAAATTCTGTTTCTTTCCCATTATTCTCTATTGCACTCTGAATATATTGACATTCCCTTGGAATCAATGGAAACAAACACATTAATTCAATCAAATCTTTAATTCTCAATTTTCCACAGAATACTAGTATACATAGTTCACATTTCCACAGAAATGTTAGGGATTTCTTATGAACCACTTGATGGATTTATAATTTTATTAGCTATTCATCTGAAACCATCTTTCCAGCAGCTTCTCCCAAAAAAGAAAGTGAAATATTTCATGATCACAAATCAAAAGATTGCTCACTTGTCAGAATCTATCTTAATGTTCTATATGTTTACATAAAAACTCTGATGACCCTTTAGTAAAGGACTTTTTCATATAGTCAGTATTTCACAAGGAGTGATTAGTGGTCAATTGCTTGAGTTCTCTTAAGATCACTATGCAATTTCTGGTAGACCATTTGGTGAAGCTATCCTCAAGTTGGTGTCCTCCAAGTGTGAATTTAATGTCTCAGGTGGTAGAATCGTTGACCACACAAGTCCAAAATAACTGAAGACATCTGGGAGGTGGCAAGTCTGAGAAGCCTGACCTAGGACTTTTAGAAACTTCAATACTTGCAAACAATCTAAGAGTAGGCAGGTCATAGTCTAAACATAGAAGGGCACTTCTTACCCAACTAAGCAAGAGTTTTCTACTAAATGTAGATAATTTTATCGTTGCGTTGTTTTGCGATTCTGATTGTGGACTCTTCTTTTTTAAACCCATCACTCATCAATACATTTTGCTTTGCAGAATTGATCAGACCTCCCTTGAAAACATAAGAAGCCTTCAGCAACAGAATGGTCAATGCCTGGGATGCACTACCTGACTCTGTGGTTTCTTCCCAAACCCCCACTATTTTAACCGTAGAGTGGCTACTGCCGATCTCACCCCATTCCTAAGAAGTCTGTAAGGGGAGCGCATAAGTGCACCAAAGTGCCTACCGTCCCTATCCTAATGTCCCCATTTATTTGTATCCATTTCATGTCTTCATAATTATATTTATACTTACGGTATTTTTGGACTATAAGATGCATCTTTTCCCCCCTAAAAAGGCATGGAAATATTGGTGCATCTTACACACCGAATACAGCCACTTTTGGCTTCCTGAAGCCCCGCCCCCGCCCATATCCCACTTTTTTGAAAAATGGGCCATTTTGCACCAAAATGGGGGTGTTTTTGCCTTCCTCCAGCCCCCAGAAGCAATCTGCAGACTTCAGCAGGGCTGGGGGAAGGGTGTGATTTTATATTATTTATATAATAGAATATATATATATTCTAATGTGTAACTGCCTAATGTGTAATACTTCCCAGGTTCAAATCTCAGTAAGGGTACGGCTAGCTGATGAGAGCTAAATAGCTTGAAATAGATCTATACTTGTCTCCCTTTATTTATTTATTTATCAGCAGAAACCTAACACACACACACACACACATATTCATTTAACAAACATGTACGGTGTGTTAGATCTCCAGTCTAATGGTGAAGATTGGTCAGCATATTGTACTTGTGTGCAATGGTAATCTAGACAGTGCTGACTCTTAATGACCACATTAATATGTTTCTTCCAAAATGATCTGTTTTCCAGCCTATCTTTCAGATCTTCCATGGTGAACTGATTACCACTGTAACTGTGTCCATCCAACTACTTTTTGCTGGACATCCTTCTCTTTCAATGGTAATATTCCTTGAAAGAAATGGGATATGGAATGGAATGGAATGGAATAGAATAGAATAGAATTCTTTATTGACCAAGTGTGATTGGACACACAAGGAATTTGTCTTCAGTACATAAGCTCTCAATATACATAAAAAGTACATTCATCAAGAATCATAAGATACAATAATAATAATAATAATAATAATAATAATAATAATAATAATAATTTATTAAATTTCTAAACCGTCCCCTCTTCCCGAAGGGACTCGGGGTGGTGTACAGGAAAATTAAAAACATCTAAAAACATAACAATACATACATAATTAAAATCGAATTAAATAACCCTGTATTAAAGTTTATAAAACATTAACACTAACAACATTATCACTAACAACATTTAGTGATAGTCATAGGATACTAAATAAGCAATCAAATCATACTAGGAAACTAGCTAAAACAATATAAATTGTAAAGATACAAGCAACAAGGTTATTATCATACGTAGGAGGAGATAGGTGATAGTAAGGATGAGAAGAATAATAGAAATACAATCTTAGTAAATAGTTTGACAGTGTTGTGGGAATTAATTGTTTAGCAGAGTGATGGCACGCAGGAAAAACTGTCCTTGTGTCTAGTTGTTCTGGTGTACAATGCTCTATAATCTCATTTTGAGGGTAGAAATTGAAACAATTTATGTTCAGGATGTGAGGGGTCTGTAGATATTTTCACGGCTATCATTTTGACTACATGTTCTCAATGGGAGACAAGTTGTTAGCAATTGTTTTTGTGCAGTTCTAATTGTCTGTTGACATCTGTGTGTATCTAAATATAGTTAATCATATACACTTGGAAAATTAGATTCCATTGCTAGGTCCCAAAGATCCTGTGAATGAAAATAAAAATGGATCTTGTTGTTTTTCATTCTTCAAGCTATCCGGGGAATTATATAACGTTTGCCAGTTGTGCAATATTTCTTACTGGGCTGGAAAATCTAACATGCTCCTTGATTTAGCCTTTAATGATTAAAAATGCTCTTTGTTCTATGCCAACTTCTTGTACATTCATTATGGGTGAGGTTGCTTTTGTCTGCCAACAATTGTTTAATAACAGGCTTAAGGTGGCCAATTAGCAGAGGGAAATAAAGCAGCGTGCTTTTGTAATGAACTGCAAGATAGCTCATGCCAAGCGCTTGGCATTCTGGAGTGCCCTTTTGAAGGTTCACCCAGTTCTTTCAAATTTAGAGAATTGAACAGGTTTCTGTAGGGCATCCAAAGAGAAGGGGGATTGTAGAGGAAGAAGAGGATGGGCTGTTTATCATTTTGTCTTGGTTACAATCATGGAACACAACAAAGGAAAACCAAGTTTGCACGTCATACATTAAGAATAAGAACAACTATTTTGTTCTGAATAAAATTATTGGCCAGGCTTTCTCTGGGTGATCTTGAGCCTCCCCACCACACACAAATTGCCCTCAGCCTTTGAGTCCACAGGTGCCATTCTCAAGAAAGGAAGGATAAATAGGTAGCGAAGATTCTCTACCTCACTCACTCACCACATGGGAGCACATAGCAAGCAAAGAGAAGCAGTAAGCAGGAAGAGATTTCTAAGGCTAACAGGGATAGAATATAATAGAACAGAACAGAACAGAACAGAACAGAACAGAACAGAACAGAATAGAATAGAATAGAATAGAATAGAATAGAAGAGTTGGAAGGGACCTTGGAGGTCTTCTATTCCAATCCCCTGCCCAGGCAGGAAACCCTACATCATTTCAGACAAATGATTATCCAACATCTTCTTAAAAACTTTCAGTGTTGGAGCATTCACAACTTCTGGAGGCAAGTTGTTCCACTGATTAATTGTTCTAACTGTCAGGAAATTTCTCCTTAGTTCTAAGTTGCTTCTCTCCTTGATTAGTTTCCACCCATTGCTTCTTGTTCTACCCTCAGGTGCTTTGGAGAATAGCTTGACTCTCTCTTCTTTGTAGCAGTCCCTGAGATATTGGAACACTGCTATCATGTCTCCCCTAGTCCTTCATTTGGACTCTTGGCATAAGCCCAGGGATTCCAGTTCTGAATGTTGGCCTTGCTTACCAACCACTTATTCAGCTTTCTGTTCAAAGTTTTCATCACTGAAAAGGAGACTTATGCCCAGCCCTTGAAGCTGTGTCTATCTCAGTGTCCTCATGGTCACATCATTATGATTTTGGTGCTTAGCAATTGGCACTCATTTACAAAGAGCGAAACATCCCACAGTCATCGGCAAGCTTCACTGCTGCCTTCTAACAAGCAAAGTCAAAGCCAGCAAGCTGCAGTCATGGGACATTGTGCTTAACAACCTGAGGTGATTCACTTAATCACAGCAGCTACAATGGATACTGTAAGTTAGTACAGTCATGTGATGTTTCACTTAACAAATGCACTTAAGCACTCAGCGATAAAGTTGCCAGTCCCAATGCAGTTGGTAAGTTTTACCTGCATTGCCTATTTCAGGGGTCTGCAAAGTTGGCTCTTTTAAGACTGGTGGACTTCAACTCCCAGAGTTCCCCAGCCAGCTATGTTATGCTATGCTGGCTGGTGAACTCTGGGAGTTGAAGTCCACCAGTCTTAAAAGAGCCAACTTTGCAGACCCCTGGCCTATTTTGATTGGTGGGGGCACTTCAGTATCTTAAGCAAGAGACTATCCTGGTCATTGAAACAGAAATATTTTGCACTGGCTTAAAGCATTTAGGTCCTTCATTACCCATGGCTATAAATTTTGTATATTATTGAATAAAAACAAAAAAGGAAAGATAGTTACAAATATCTAATCCATTTTTTAAAGAAAACAGCTCAGCTAATAATTTGTGACAGATCACCTGCTTCAGAGGGTCGTTCTCTGCCTCAGTCCTCTTACAGATGTCTATTCGATTATATTCTGTCTTTTGCTTCCATTGTCAAATCTGACCAAAAGTAGAGGAAAATATTTTTAAAAATGATTGCTGAACTCAGGTTTATGTCATTGCTAATGTATTTCAAGGAACATGCAATTATTTACAACATCCAGGAACAGGAAGAATGGGTTTGAAGACTAAAAGCCTTGAGGATTTTATTTATTTTATTAAATGTATAGGCTGCCTGACTCTTCCATGACTCTATGCAGGTTGCCGGTGGGCCACTTGATTGCAGGTCAGCCTTTCAATGCCCAAGAGTTGGAGGCAAAATAGCTATAGATGCAACATGGCATTTTTATAGGTAAAGGTTCCCCTCACTCCAATGTGCTAGTCTTTCCCAACTCTAGGGGGTGGTGCTCATCTCCATTTATGTCCGAAGACGCCTCCATGGTCATGTGGCTGGCATGATTAAATGCTGAAGGTGCACGGAATGCTGTTACCTTTCCACCAAAGGTGGTTCCTATTTTTTCTACTTGCATTTTTACGTGCTTTCGAACTGCCGGATTGGCAGAAGCTGGGGCAAGTAACGGGAGCTCACTCCATTATGCAGCACTAGGGATTCGAACCACCAAACTGCCAACCTTTCTGATTGACAAGCTCAGCATCTTAACCACTAAGCCACCAACTTTTTTAGATAGCAAATGCTTCTTCCAAAAGGGTTCATTCAGGCTTTATTTGGCATGAGAAATCATACAATAAAGGAAAGTCAGGACAAAACATTAATATTTCATATCTACTTCAGTGAAAATGAAATACAGTTCATATCTAATAAGAAGAACCAATTGTTTACTCAAGTGCTTATTTAATTACTTGAGGCAATGCTATGCTAGAAGAAAATTGAATTCTTTGTGCTTTTGTTGCATGCAGTTCCTGGAGCAGAGGGAAAAAAACTAATGTTCTTGGCAAGGGTGAGGGAAATAGATAAAGACAAGGCAATGGATAAAGTGAATTAATGGGATTATGTATCTGACTGGAATAACTCTGGAAAAGCAGGATATTTCTGGGGACCAATTGAGATGGTAGACATTTGTTCATGTGATCCACCAAGAGTCAACCCAAGTTAGTGACAGCTCACTAAAATTATATCAAGACAGGTATTATATATATATATATGTAATTGTTTCACAACAACCTGTTATTATTAGGCCCCAATTAAAGGGAGGAGACATACTGTTTCCCTTACTGCTCATCGGCTCAACGCTAGAGACCATCCAAACAGCAAGCCAAGAATTACGTTGTATAATATTTTAGATATGTGTGTTAGTTTTATGAGCTGATCAATAAATTAAATTAGAAGAGACCAGGATAGATCTATTTCGAGCTTATTAGCTCTCATCAGCTGGCCATACCCCTTACTGGGATTCGAACCGGGGCTATGTTGCATGCAAGGCGAGGAACCTCACACTTAAGCCAAACCAGTTCCCCTATTACATCAGCTTAGACAGGGTATATTAGTATAGGTAATTGTTTCACAACAACCTGTTATTATTAGGCCCCAATTAAAGGGAGGAGACATACTGTTTCCCTTACTGCTCATCGGCTCATCGCTAGAGACCATCCAAACAGCAAGCCAAGAATTACGTTGTATAATATTTTAGATATGTGTGTTAGTTTTATGAGCTGATCAATAAATTAAATTAGAAGAGACCAGGATAGATCTATTTCGAGCTTATTAGCTCTCATCAGCTGGCCATAACCCTTACTGGGATTCGAACCGGGGCTATGTTGCATGCAAGGCGAGGAACCTCACACTTAAGCCAAACCAGTTCCCCTATTACATGTGAAACAATTACCTATACTAATATACCCTGTCTAAGCTGATGTAATTCTCTTCTAAATCTCTTCTAATTTAATTTATTGATCAGCTCATAAAACTAACACACACACACACACACACACATATATATATATATATATGTGTGTGTATGTATAAGGCATAGAAATGTTATTGCAACGTTTCGACAAGATCTCACTTGTCATCATCAGGCAGGCTTCTCTCTGAGAGACAGAAGCCTGAAGCCTGCCTGATATATATATAATCTTTTTGATTACAACTTTTGGAAGTATCCAAGTGTTGCTTCCATTGTTTTGAGGAAAGTTTGCTGATTTGGGACTTCTATTCTCCTTCATTTCAGATTGAAGCTCCATGTTTTTCAAGGATGTAATCAACCCTGAGACTGAGAGGAGAGTAATGTGTGACATATGCTTCCTGATTAAAGACACTTTGTACATATGATGGCTAAGTGGCTTAGATATTGCACAGTATATTTGTCTGGAAAGTCTGACCAACTAGTGACTCAAAAAGGATGTGGATGGATTCTAAAAGTTCATGTCTTTATACTTATGATTTATACACTTGTATCTCTGCAAGTATATAAATTGTAATATACTACCTTTGTAGCAACCACAACTCCAATTTAAACTATAGAGAAACTCTTATTTTCACTATTTTGTCTGATTGGCATTTCCAGACTTCTTTTAAAAATATATTTATATTTTATATAATTTTTAAATATTTAGTAGAAGAGTCTGAAATGGATTTCTGCCAATTTGAGTGAGATGATTCATTAATCAGATGTGTATGATGTGACGTACTCCACTTGCCCCACTTTTATCCATGTTAGCCTCTTTAATTTAGCAATTTAATACCAAGATGTTCCAACTTGTCAGCAGGCATATGTCCAAGAACACAGGTTTCCCAGATAAGAATCCACATTCCTTTCTGTTAATGTTCTAAGTATGTCTTCAAGCAATAATTTTTAGATTTAACAAGGAAAACTCTGTGGTAGAAGTGCTGTGATCACTAGAGCTGAGAAATAAGTTGGATTTCTGAAGTTGATCATAGGTGTTCAACTCTTCAACTCTTCCCAGGAATGACCTTTATCATATATTTATGTGTTTATCAGGAGATGAATGGGGAAGGGGAACAGGAAGTCAATGCACGTGCCATTATATAATCTACTCATTGTGCAACGATGCCACACATCATGTTATTTTAATCATATTTCAAATATTTACAGTATGAATGGGTGGCTGTTTGTTCTTTTTAACCAGAAGACTTCACATTGACACCAACAATGCACAGAGATTCCAGGGCTCTATGCACTGTAATAAAAGCTTCGGGTATGCATTTATTCACTAATTTGTTAAATTCATTTGCTGTCTATCTTTCCATGGTGCTAGTCTAGGTGGATTAAAATAATCAAATTGCAGTTTTAATGTGCAATGTTAATGTGAACAAGAGGAGAACATATATATACATTATATATACATTATATTCATATGCGAGTAAATTGCCTTTACTCGCATATGAGCTTACAGTAAGTGACATCCCATTCCTAATCCATAGGGTTCAATATGACGTCAGTCCACTGCGCACTGTTTTTGAGCTAATCTGAAGGCCATATGTGTTAGATCAGACAAAGGATTCCGACTCAGGCATGGTCAAAACAACAGGAACGTTTATTCACACTATTTACAACACACACAAGATTCAACTGGCAAGGTTTCTTCTCTGGCAACCTCTTATATAGAGTTACCAGGCAGGAAACTCCTAGCAATGCACTTGCAACATTGTAACTCCTTTCCAGACAGATTCCAGACAGCTTGTCTCTGTTAATCACTGCAGCTGCTGGCTCAGCTCCGGAATGCGGTGACTCATAGGTTACCAGATGAGCTGTCTGGGACATAGGCTTGGGGACTCAACACTCCTTCCCCCATAGTCAGTGCGCATGTGTCTAGGTTCTCTGTCCAACACAGTACATGCGCACGCGTAGTCGTTCAGATAGGCGGGGCGGTGTCGGGTCCGCCCTGACCGCCTTAGTTCTTGAGGAGGCTCCTCCCTGTGGGACACGGAGCCTTCGCCTACGTCATCGCGGCCTGCCCTCGGAGGTGGAGTCGCCGTAGGCGGCAATGGCGACCCTAGCAAGTCCGGGTGAGGGGGCGTGGCGACCGGGCTTGAGGTAGTTGGCATTTGCTGGCGAGTATTATTCTGGTAGGGTGGTTCCCCGATGGGCGAGGCCCCCAGCTGAGAGTCAGATTGGGCTGTGAGGTCCTGGCGGTCTCCCCGTGCTGTTCCCGCCGATACGAGGTCTGGACCGGCTAGGGACTCCGGGGTTCCAAACAACTGCTCGGCTTGAGCAGAGAACAACGGCCCAACGGGGGCCAACGGGCAGGAACGGCCTGGCGTGGTGACTGCTGTTTCGGGCAGGCGGCGCCTCAGTTGATCCAGGTGGCGCCGCCACTCGGATCCATCCTGAAGGCCGACTCTGTAAGAACAGGGTCCGGTTACGTCCAAAATGGTTGCGGCAATCCATCGCGGCTCCCCTGAAAAGTTCCTTGCCCAAACCAGGTCCCCAATTTCAAATAAACGAGGAGTGGGAATCTGCAGGTTGCCCCTCTGCAACCCGTCGTAATCGGGGTGCAGTCTGTCCAGAGTGGTCCGCAAGCGTCGGCCCATCAAGAGCTCCGCGGGGCTTTTCCCTGTGGCTGGGCAAGGTGTGACATGCTGTCCCAAAAGGTACGCGGCCACCCTTGCCTGCCAGTCCCCTTTATCCAAACGGGCCAAGGCTTCCTTGGCTGAGCGCACGGCTCGTTCCGCGCGTCCATTAGACGCCGGGTGATAAGGGGCGACCGGCGCGTGGCGGATCCCTTGGGTGGCCAGAAAGTCCAAGAAGGTGGAGGATTGAAATTGGGGTCCGTTGTCGGACACAACGACGTCCGGCAACCCGTGGGTCGCGAACAGACGGCGCAAGGCACGCACCGTGCTCTCCGCTGTGGTGGAAGCCATGAGAATCACCTCCACCCAGCGTGAGAACGCATCCACCACCACGAGGAAATTCTGGCCATGGAAGGGACCCGCGAAATCCAAGTGGAGCCTGGACCATGGGCACCTGGGGGCGTCCCACTCCCTCGGCGGGGAGACCGGCGGGGCCGGCCGGGACGATTGGCAGGAGGAGCAGGCGGCCACCCATTCCGCCACTTCAGCGTCCATGCCGGGCCACCAGACATAGCTCCGGGCCAATGCCTTCATACGGACGATGCCTGGGTGGTTGGCATGGAGCGACTGAAGAACCATGTGCCGGAGAGGAGAAGGAACGATGACCCGATCTCCCCAACACAAGCACCCGCAATGGAGCGAGAGCTCCAGCTGGCGTGACTTGTAAGGCCGAAAGTTTTCAGCCACACTGCCCGAAGGCCAGCCCCTCAGCACCCATCGGCAGACCTGGGCGAGGACGGGGTCTGCGCGGGTGTGAGCGGCAACGGCGGAAGAGGACAGGGGCAAGTCCGACTCCGCGACCATCAGGACAGAGAGAGCAGGCACAGGGGCCGGATCCGGCCCCGGGAGAGGGCAGCGGCTTAGGGCATCAGCATGCCCTATCTGCTTGCCAGGACGGTATAGCAGCGTATAGTCATACGCTGCCAGGAATTCCGTCCAGCGGGTCATCCTGGGCGACAGGATGGGGGGTGTCGGACGGTCACCGGCCAATAGCCCAAGGAGCGGCTTATGGTCCGTGACAACAGAAAAGGTCCGCCCATAGAGGTAATTGTGGAACTTCTTAATCCCGGACACTACAGCCAAAGCCTCCTTGTCGATTTGGCTGTAGTTTCTCTCCGTTTGAGACATTGTCCGGGAGTAAAAAGCAATGGGGGCTTCCGAGCCGTCTGGAAAGACGTGGCTAAGGACAGCCCCCAGGCCAAAAGGGGAGGCATCGCACGCAAGCGTCAGAGGAAGCCTGTCATGGTACTGGACTAGTACCGCATCTGACGTGAGCATGGCTTTGACAGCCGCGAACGCGTGTGCTTCGCGGCTGCCCCAGTGCCAGGCCGCGGATCGGTCGAGCAACCGATGCAGCGGCTTGGCTAGCGATGCCTTGTGGGGAATAAACGGCGCGTAGAAATTCAAAAGGCCGAGGAATGCCTGCAGCTCCGTTTTGGAGGCAGGAGTGGGGGCCTTTTGGATGGCCTCGACCTTGGAGGGGGTTGGGTGAATTCCTTGGGCGTCAATCATGAAACCCAGGAATTCCACCCTAGGCGCAGCAAACGTACATTTGCTGCGTTTCAACTTTAAACCCGCGCCCCTGAAAACTCTGAGGACCTTCCGTAACGTTTTGGCGAGTTCTGATATGCTGGAAGCAGCAATCAGGACGTCGTCAAAATACGGTACAACGCCAGGGAGTCCATGGAGCAGTCGCTCCATGAGGCTCTGGAAGATCCCCAGGGCTACGGACACGCCGAATTGGAGACGGCGACAGCGGAAAGCCCCACGGTGGGTCACGATGGTCTGCGCTTCCGCAGCCTCGTCATCCACCGGGAGCTGTTGGTAGGCCTGCGCCATATCCAGTTTCGCGAACACTCGACCTCGTCCCAATGAGTGGAGTAGGTCTTGCACCACCGGAACCGGGTATGGGTTCGCCTGAAGCCCGAGGTTGATCGTCGACTTATAGTCGGCGCAGATCCTCACGGACCCGTCGGGCTTAATGGGGACCACAATTGGGGTCTCCCATTTCGCCTGATCGACGGGTTCGAGCACGCCCTGCGCCACCAATCGATCCAATTCCGCTTCAACCTTGGGCTTCAGCGCGAACGGCAGCCTGCGGGCCTTCAAGCGGACTGGAGCAACCTGGGGGTCCAAATTTAGGGAAACTGGAGTGCCTTTGTACGTTCCTAAGCTGCCATCAAAGACATCGTTGAACTCTCTGATTACTTCGTCTACCGGAGAACTGGCTGGCACGCTGTGTACTCCTTGGACTGACAGTCCCAAGGCTGGAAACCAGTCCAATCCGATCAAGGCAGCTAGGGGTTTGGCCACTACCAGGATGGGAAGGGATCCGTGGAAGGGGCTGTAGTCTACTCTCACTCTGTGCAGACCTAGAATGGGAATTTGTGAGCCCTGGTAATCTTTCAGGATCGTCGCTGTGGGGCCGAGATCCCGCTTCCTGAGCTTGGGGCAAAGCTTAACTAAATGCGCCCAGGACATGAGTGATCTAGAGGACCCTGAATCTATTTCCATTTTTACCCCCACCCCCTCTAAGCAAACCACTGTTGACAGTCTCCTACTCTCTGCCTGGTCATAGCTTAGAGCTGGGGGCATCTCCGCCAGCGCGAAGCAGTCGGTCGGCTGTGGCTGGTAGCGTCCTGAACACTTCTGCGACCCTCGTTGTCCTGGTGGAACGGTTCTGGAGGCGGCAGCTGGCGTTGTCGCTGGAGTGGCAGCACGGCACACAGCTGCTAGGTGTCCTTTCCTGCCACATCTGCGGCACACCGATGCCTTGAATGGGCACTCTGGTCTCTGGTGGGCCCTTCCGCAGCCTAGGCAGTTCCCGGACTTCTGCTGCGGTGTGAATGCGCGATTCAGCACGCGCCCGGTCACCCTCATGCAGTCCCCACGGTCTTCCTCCTCCAGCTCATCCAGCGGCGCTATTTCGTCTACCAGACACGCTCGCGGAGTGGGGAAAAGAGGAGGGCGCGCGCGGCCCATGTCGGATGTGGAGATCTCCGACAATTCTGTCGCGCGTGCTTCTTCCACCGCTTGCTCGAGAGTCAGGACAGTTTTTGAAAGCAAGCGGTGCTTTAGGCGGATGTCTCTTACGCCGCATACAAACTGCTCCAGTAGGGATTCCTCCAGGAAGCCAGCAGGGAACTCGCAGGGGATTGCGGTCGCTCTCAATTTCTGCAGGAACTCGGCTACCGACTGTTGCGGCTGTTGCACACAGTGCCTGAATGCATAGCGATGCGCTATGCGGGAAGGTGCCGGCTCGTAGTGTGCTCTCAGGCGGCCCAGGAGATCGTCCCACGGCACTTCGTGCACCACTGCGGGTGCTGCTATGGTTCGGGCGGTAGCAAACAATTCAGGGCCGCCGCACTGGAGGAATAGGCTCAGCTTCCTGGCAGGCACGAGTTCGCCGTAGTCGCTGGCTATCAAGAAGCACTCGAACCGGGCTAAGAAGGAAGCCCATTGTTCCTTCATCGGGTCGAACGGTGCAAACGGAGGCATTGTCGCCGTAGCCATGGTGAGGCTGTGCGTCGCGCTGCGCTCTGTTGTTGAAGTATTCGTTACCCGTTGCGTTCTAAGGCCACGGCCTGAATCCCATCCTCGTCGCCAGTGTTAGATCAGACAAAGGATTCCGACTCAGGCATGGTCAAAACAACAGGAACGTTTATTCACACTATTTACAACACACACAAGATTCAACTGGCAAGGTTTCTTCTCTGGCAACCTCTTATATAGAGTTACCAGGCAGGAAACTCCTAGCAATGCACTTGCAACATTGTAACTCCTTTCCAGACAGATTCCAGACAGCTTGTCTCTGTTAATCACTGCAGCTGCTGGCTCAGCTCCGGAATGCGGTGACTCATAGGTTACCAGATGAGCTGTCTGGGACATAGGCTTGGGGACTCAACAATATGAAGTTTGGAGGTCTGTAGCGATTGACTCTGCAGAACATTGACCTCTTCGCACTATGCGCCTCAGCATCTGCTCCATCAGTTTACGTGGCCTACCACTTCGTGGCTGAGTTGCTATCATTCCCAAACACTTCCACGTTCTTATAGTACAGCTGACAGTTGACTGTGGAATATTTAGGAGCAAGGAAATTTCAAGACTGGATTTGTTGCACAGGTGGCATCCTATCACAGTTCCACGCTGAGCAACCCATTCTTTCACAAATGTTTCTAAGACCAGTCTGCATGCCTAGGTACTTGATTTTATACACCTGTGGCCATGAAAGTGATTGGAACACCTGGGTGATTATTTGGATGGGTGAGCAAATACTTTTGGCAATATAGTGTGTGTGTGTGTGTGTGTGTGTGTGTGTGTGTGTGTGTGTGTATGTTAGGTTTTGAGCTGATAAATAAATAAATAAGGGAGACTAGGATAGATTTATTCTCTCATCAGCTAGCCAAACCCTTACTGGGATTTGAACCGGGGCTGTATTACATATTAGGCAGATGTTTTAGCCTCTAGGCCACCAGGTTCTCCTCCTAATAAAAATAAACAAATCTTAATTTAAAAAAAGACACAACGAAACTAATAGCTTTCTGTCTAGATGGTCTCTGGTGATGAGCTGAAAGGCACAAAAGGAAAGCAGTGTGCTTCCTTAATTGGGGCTTGCCAGGGTATTGTGATACAAGCATATACTTATTACCTGTCTCAGCTGATTAGGAGGAGAACCTGGTGGTGTGTGTGTGTGTGTGTGTGTGTGTATGAGAGAATATTTTTAAATATTAAAAACTTATATATATATTTGTTTTCGTAGATTTTCACGGGTGTAGGTATGCTGGCATAGCTGGCTTCGGGGATTTTCCCGTGTATAAGGCATAGAAAAGTTGTTGCAACGTTTCGACAAGATCTCGCCTGATGATGACAAGTGAGATCTTGTCGAAACGTTGCAACAACTTTTCTATATGTACGACCACAAACGCGAAGCCAAACAACAGCAATGCAGCTCACCAGGTCAAATTCCTCTGCAACTCAGACTAACACAAGCACAACCAGGCCCCCACCCAAACAGAACACGCCCCCATCCAATCAGAGCACAGCCAAACTACCATCCAATCAGAGCACAGCCAAACCCCCTACCAATCAGAACACACCTCCACCCAATCAGAATGCAGCCAAGCTCCCATCCAATCAAGTCACACCCCCACTGGCAGTTAAAAAGAGGAACCGGCTGAGATCTCACATTGCTCCTGGAAGCACCAAGCCCGAAGCACCAGCCTGAAGATGATGAATGAGATTTCATCGAAACGTCGTGAAGATACTTCCAATTCTACGCGGGAGAAAACCCGAACAACCAAAGACCTACATACAAACACCCGCAAAAACCTCAGAAAACATATATATATACACATATATATATATGTGTGTGTGTGTGTGTGTGTGTGTGTGTGTGTGTTAGTTTTATGAGCTTATCAATAAATTAAATGAGAGAGAGACCAGGATAGATCTATTTCAAGCTTATTAGCTCTCATCAGCTGGCCATCCCCCTTACTGGGATTCGAACCGTGACTGTGTTGCAAGGAGCCTAGCACTTTAGCCAAGCCAGTTCCCCTTATTGCATCAGCTGAGACAGGGTATATTAGTATAGGTAATTGTTTCACAACAACCTGTTATTAGGCCCCAATTAAGGGAGGAGACATACTGTTTCCTTTCCTGTCTTTCGGCTCATCACCAGAGATCATCTAGACAGCAAGCCAAGAATTACGTTGTGTAATTTTGTTTAGATATGTGTGTTAGTTTTATGAACTGATCAATATACCATATATATTCTCCTCTGGTGTGCGTGTACTCTGTGTGTGTGTCTATATATGCACACAAACACACACACATACATACATATGGCTGTATGTATTTCCCAGCTATTTCTGGAATAGATAGAAAGAGCCTCAAGCTATTTCTATCAAACTTGATACACAGATGGGTGGGTGTCTGTATGGGTGTGTTTCAGCATAACTGGAATGCCTTGACCATTAAGTAGAACAAGTGTGCTATCCTAGAGTGGCAATTGATCATGATGTCAGTTCCTTCACAGCTTCCTCTGGAATGCTAGCCATGATGTTTGCTCTCAAGTTGGCCAATGGGGAAGCTCCTGATGGATTTGGGGCAATGTGCCTGGATCGTAGACAGGGTGGGAAAGCTGATATCTGAACAATATTTCATTTTTTGTGTGGCATGGAGATTAATGTATATGACTATCATAAGAGAAAGACAGAATCAGATGTATGTCCATTCTCAGACACAGAAGTTCACAGGGGAGAATTTGAGCTACTATCGGTCAACTCAGCCTACTTTGCAGGGTTGTTGCGAGGGAAAATGGGATGTGGAAATACTATATATGTCACTTTTCCTTTCTGAATGAAAGACAGGCTACAAGATCTCTCTGTATAAATTCAGTTGAATCCTTGCTGCTTCTTTGCGCAGTCCTGCCTAGTTTTTGAAATATGGCTCTTATCATACCATTCAAGGGGCCAAGAATAGGCCCTGGTCTGATCTTTTTGAAAGAAAAAAAATCCCTATTTCAAATATTGTTAGAGAAATTGAAGGAAAGGGCATCCTTTTCATGTTCCTTGACCATCTGGAGAGATTGAACAAAACTGAGGGTTCATCTATTTATTATTCTTTAGGTAGACTTTAAAACATTGTTCACAATGTAGAAAGTTGAAACTATTTAATAATATTGGTATTATCTGCTAATAACCTAAGGAGATATCAGTTTTATTAGCTGGTTTCTCCTCATGTAGAGGTTGGCTCTAGTTTCTCAGCCCTGAGGTAAATGCATGCTTCATTTCCTCAAAGAAACATGCTTCCACATTTCAGATTTTTAGATAATAGGTTTTTTGGGCAGAATCGTAGTGAATTCTGGGTCAATTTAATTTCTGAGATCAGAACCATTCTTGCAATTGTCAGGATAAGGAGAGTTGCATGTGTAATCAAAACAAGTTGACACAGATTAGTTACCTATTAATATTCTTTAAACTACCTCTCCTTCCTCCTGGTGGTATTAATACTCAAGACTGTTAGAAAGTGTCTTCTTTCCTCTTGTATATTCAAAACATACTTACAGGGCAAGGTTCTGTTTTTGCTTTTTATTGCTTGGAGTATTTTACTCCAATGGAGAACTGGAGAAGCCTGTTCATATTTTATGGCTGAACATAATAAAGCAGCGATTGCATCTAACCAATCTTGTAGAAACTCTAAACAAAGCCCTGAATAATCTTGTTAATATTTGGGTGGGAAATTACCAAGAAATACAAGATTTCCTGGATCTCAATAGACAACACTGAGAAGTCAAGACATAAATTCCAGAAAGAGAAACAGATATTGCTTTTGTGTTGCTGCCAAGAAAATAACCAGCACCTGCCCATGAATTCAACAGGAACTATGGTTGACTTGAAAGAGGCTTTCTTTTATAAAATAACATGTAGCCGTGGTTACAGAACAAGATAATTTAGATATTAATTCTTCATGACTGATTTGGGTGCTCCTGGAGAATCAAATTAAAGCCCCTCAGAGACAATCTTGTTCTTGTCACAGGGGAGTTGATCCTAATGGCTTCTGGTTAGCACTGTGACCTGCTTACAAATTCCCAATATCCCTCAGTATTCACTTTCTATTTGCAAGTTCTAGCTCAACCATGGAACGAAGTATTTCTCTTTGAATAACATAACAATAGTTGCCCCTAAGGTAACCAAAATTAATGCTCAGTAGCTCTTCAGTACATTGGGCTTACAAAACATCATAGGCATTTTATTAAACCAAGTTTAAAAAAAACAAGCAAGTTTTGCTTAGGGAGTCATACAGCATCAACATCTGTAGGGGACCTGTTTTCATTTTCTGTAGTAAAGCACATTTTATTTCTGGAGAGAGCCAGTATTGTACAGTGGTAAAGATGCTGGCCTAGAAACCAGAAGACTGGACATTCTAGTCCCACATAGGTATGAAAGCTAGCTTAGCCCACCTTATCCCAGAGGATTGTTTTGGGGAAAACAGATGAAGGAAAAAGTACAGATTGTCCTCAACTTACAAAAAATTAGGTTGGTCACATGACTGACCTGATTTGTGATTATGATGGGCAGATTTCACTATAGTCATAACCTGAGGACTGGTTATATGTGCTTATTTATAAAAATAACTAGCCATTCCCGGCCACACGTTGTTGTGGCCCAGTCTGGTTAAATGGCCGACCAATCTGTGTTTAGAGCTACACCTGCACACAACCACCGTATAACCCCCAACCTACCTACCGTACTTCTCCCTCTCCCTCTCTATCCCTCTACCTACCTACCTACCTACCTACCTACCTACCTACCTACCTACCTGACTTTTTTAAAAAAAATAAAAATAAATAAATTATAATTTGGGAAGGTTTTTAACATGGGTTTTAGCACGGGTTAATCTAATTTAATATATTTTAAATTGATATTTATTGTATTTTTGTGGTTTTAATAATGCCTGTGCGCCGCCCTGGGTCCTAACAAGGAGAAGGGCGGGGTATAAATTTAATAAAATAAAATAAATAAATAAATAAAAATACCTACCTACCTAC
Source organism: Rhabdophis nuchalis (assembly GCA_039707465.1). Taxonomy (NCBI): domain Eukaryota; kingdom Metazoa; phylum Chordata; class Lepidosauria; order Squamata; family Natricidae; genus Rhabdophis; species Rhabdophis nuchalis. The sequence goes on along the minus strand of CM077644.1, from coordinate 22,311,274 downwards.
CTACCTACCTACTGTATTTCTCCCTCTATCCCTCTACCTACCTAACTACCGCATTTCTCCCTCCCTCTCTATCCCTATAGCTCCCTCCCCCCATTTCTCCCTCCCTCTCTATCCCTATAGCTGCCTCCTACCTACCTACTGTACAGTATGTCTCCTTGAATCTTACGGACAGAGTATTTTATGTCATAAAGGATGACATAATACCTGTGGCCCACTGCTCTCTCTGTATCCATCTACTTACCTTTTTTTTTTTTTACAAATTTTTACATTTCCGTTGCATGTACCTGGCACAGTTGTGACATCTACACAATCTCTCTCTCTATTTATATATATCATTTGTGCCGTATTTGAAAGGAATATTGTGTGAAAATTTGGAAGTGATCACTGCAGTACTTTCAAAGATTAGCGGTTTTGAACAAACTCTTTTTACATTTTTATTTATATAGATGAAGGCAAGATAAAAATCTAATAAACTAGCTAGCTAGCTAACTAACTAACTAACTAACTAACTAACTAAATTGACAACTGTGGAATTGGCCTCCTTCCTCCATGCATCCACACATCTGATCTTCTATTCAAGTAAATTTAAATAAATTTAAATAAATAAAATAAGTTTAGTGAATCCAAATAAGTTGAATGTGATTTTGCAATTTATTATAATACTATAATCATGTTAACTATAATTCTGACCAATTTTGCTGAATCAGATCTCTAAATATGACACTGTGCACTCAATACCCTGTTGCAATCCTTGGTGCTTTTGAAGGAGTGGGATACTTGTTTTATTATCATCTTTGCCAACTGACACAGAGTTTGAGAATAGTTGGGTTTTCCTCTTTGTTTCTCAGGAGGCAGCCTTTGGAAAATAGGAAAAACATAAAAGGTATTTGAGTTCAGTTTCATAATAGTGTTTGAAAAGGATGACTTCCAAGTCTCATTGTCTGGAATTCATCATCAATGAACACTCTAAAGTCCAACACCACCCCCAGTCTCCATCCAAGCATCCTGTTGCAGGCCGGTCTTTTGAGATATAATCTTTCTGGTAATAGTGTAAGTCTATTACAGCATTGTTTGGCTAAAGTTGTTATAGGGAGGAAGAGGAAAGGAAGGATGCCTTGAAGATGCGTGACTCCAACAATGAGTGGGTTGGCTTTGCGATCATTAGACTTTCATCTCTCAGTCCAACTCCTGTGATCAGAACAAATTGTCAAGGTTTTTCTTTGTATGAAAAATGTTGAAGCCCATTTATTGGAAGGGAAGTGAGTTTCCATAAATTTGAGGTATGGAAGTTCTGCTATCCAGAGGCCACCAGGACCAACTGCCCTGTGGCAGAAACAACATAGATACCTTATTTGAGGGTGTATCATTGATTCTCCTGGAGCACTTAAGGCAGTCATGAAGAATTAAGATCTAAATTGCCTTGTTGCCTTGTTCCTTCCCCATTTTTGGCTGCATTCACACAGTATGTTTAGCTATTATGGACCTAGCAGTTCCATTCATACAATGTGCTAAGCTTGGTTCATATTAATTTTGGTTTGATCTTGATATTTTGTGACTTAGTATTTTGTGTGAACCCAGACTCTTTAGTTAGGTTTTGATTCAATGAATTGCACACATTCAAATTCTCTGGATCATTTTTATTAAAGGTAGTTGATAACCAGGCGCAGCCCGGGTATTTATTTATTCCAACCTTCTTTCCATGAATGTCACCACAATTTCTAATGTTGGATTTTCTCCCTTACCAGATGGAGCCCCCTTGTGGAGTACTGTGAAGCTGTTACCATGGCAACTCCACAGCACTGTACAGTAGAAGCCATTTTAAGGCACAACAGGCTGTACCTTAATAGAACACACACACAAACACCTGAGAGGTGTTAGGGATGTCTTACCCCACAGTATTTGTTTCTAGAGAGTAAGTAATCGGTATACCAAGTTTGGTTGAAATTGGTCAAGGCGTTCCAGAAATTTGCTGGAACACACACAGACATATGCGCACACGCACACGCACACACACACACACAGAGAGCACGCACATACATATACATACATGTAATCTAGATGTTCCTAGAAAGTAGATGATTAGGAGTTGGGGAAATATGATAGAAAAAAAATATACTGATTTAGTTTGGGGTGTTTGGTGCTTTAGTCAACAAAATTAGGAAATCAATTTGACCTTTTAATTGAGAGCTTGACAGAGATGGGTTGCAAATCCCGGTGTTACCGGTTCGCCTGTGGTTGTGTACATGCTTGCGCTCCGGGCAGGTGGATGCTGTCACTTCTGGTTCACCTGATCCAGGCCAAACTGGGAGCAACCCACCTCTGGTGCTTGAGTGGTTGATGTCAAAAGGAATTTAGCCAAACTAGAGTCACTTATTTATTTATTTTATTTAATTAGATTTATACCCCGCCCTTCTCCAAAGAGGACCCAGGGCGGCGCACAGGAATTTAAAAAACACATACAAAAGTCACAATACAAAATTTAAAAACTTATTAAATTACCCATTCTGCGCTAAAAACCAATTAAAATCCCCAAAATTAAAAACTGTCTAAAATAGTCACAGCGGAGGTTACGCTAGGCCGGCTTGGTGAAAGAAATGTGTCTTTAGACACTGGCGGAAGAGGCGGAGGTCTGAGATGGTGCGAAGTTCAGGGGGTAGGTCGTTCCAAAGGGCAGGGCCTGCCACAGAGAAGGCTCTTCCCCTAAGTGTCGCCAGTCGGCATTGTCTGGCCGACGGCACCCTGAGAAGGCCCTCTCTGTGGGAGCGGATCGGTCGAAGGGATGTATGTGGCAGGAGACGGTCTCGCATATAACTAGGTCCCCCTTAGAACCAAGGATCAACATGGTTGGTACTGCTTGTCCAGAATACATTTCATCTTGGAGATTCACCATCTCATGCTTCTGTCAGCCCATCTTACTTCTGTCTTTTATCTCAAAAGAAGTACATTTCTCAAAAATATTGGTTTAAAACTAATCCCCCTTTTCCTTCTAAGACTTCCAGATGGTCCTAATGCATTGTTAAGAATGAAGATGATGCTAGAATTCAATGTTTGTCATCTCTCTCCCCTTCTCTCTCTCTCTCCTTCTCTCTCTGGCTTTCTTTGCCTTATTTAATTTCCAGGTGCTGGGATCTATCATTTTTGAACTTTATTAGTGTATTGTATTTTAAGGAATAATCAGAAATCTTATTTTCAAATGCAGATAAAAAAAAAAAAAAAACCAAACAAACCCCAAAGCAAGGTATTTCTTACATTGAGATTTTTAATTTAATCATTCTAGTAATAATTATGACAAAGTTTATGGTGAAAAACAGAAGACAAAAAGAAGGAGAAGGAGAAGGAGAAGGAGAAGAAGAAGGAGGAGATGATTACATGCCATCAGGTTATTGCAGATGACCACATAGTTAGATCTTCTCTATGGTAATATATCCCTAACCTGATCTTTAAAGTCTTCCAATGTGCACCCATCCATGTTGACACACGGCTGTTGTCCTTTTCTTCTGTTTCCTTCCACCTTTCCCAGCATGAAACCCTTCCCTAGAGAGCTAGTTCTTCACATAATGCCTCTGAAGTAGGACAATTTGAGTTTGGTCATTTGTATCTCACGTGAGAATTCTAGGTGGATTTGCTCAATGTTCTATTTGTTTGTTTTCTTAACAAAATCACAGGCCTTTGTTTTTAGCCCTAAGACCTATTTCTCTCTCTCTTCCCTTGCCCACTTGTGGTAGCATCTCTCAGAAATGTTATTGGACATGCATCCTTAGGAACCTTTATTTGGTATCCATGACTACATAAATATAGTTCATCCAGATTTGGGAGTTTAAAGTTAATGTTGTAAGGCTATAGAACTGTGAAATATTTCCCACTTGAACGATCAGCTAAAGTTGGAGTGTTGACAAAAATTAAGCCAAGTCATGACCATTGAGATGCAAGAGAGAAATGGAAACATAATATGGGGTTACCAGGAAAATGTTGTTTTAGATATTAAGCTTTAAGGGCAAAGCGTTCTTCTGATTATGTGCTATCAAGTTGGCATTGACCTTTAGTGATTCCATAGTTAGATACTGGAGATTTCTTCATGATGTTCTGTCTCTAACCCGGTCTTCCAGGTCACAATACCCTCAAATTAATCACAGAATATTGATTATCAGTCGCAAAGAATGCCCTGTTTGACCTCTTACATTCTCCAGTTGTATTGCTCAAATGATACTTTAACACCCTGTTAATTGTCCTTTGGCCTGACTGGCGAAGCTACTATAAGGTGTTTTTAAAAACAAGCCATGCCTATTTTTGCAGGTGATCAGATGGAAGTGCCAACTCTTGCAACAGAAGCAGTCATCTTGCTTGGTAAGTAAAAAGTTATAAATAGATCCAAAGGTATAAAAAGTTCAACTCTGTGGTTTTTTGGGGCAGAGGTTCAGTCTTGCTATGAGGATCAAAGGTGAGAAAGTAAGGTGAATATTTAAAATGCTTCAGGTTGTAATTCCATCCAGAAAAGTTCTGACTATGTTAACAAGCATAGCTCGTGTGTGAGTGTGTGTGCACGTGCATGGATACATGAGTGTAGTGGGGAGAAACAGAGAAAGCCTACATGTTTGGAAAGATTGATTCTCCAGTAAAAATCTAAATAGCCTTTAAAAAAAATTGGTATTCAAGATTCGGTATTCAGTTAAGTTGCACCTAACATAGTCTGGAATAACAAGCAAATCTATTATTACTGGAAGGAGAAAGACTAAGTCTTTTCACAAAAGCTTATGGAAGAGGTAGCCCAAAGCCCAGCTATCTTATGCACTATTATTATATTTTCTTTTAAAAAAAATCCCAAATCATTATTTTAAATAAAAGTAAATATCAGGCATATTTACAGTCACGAACACTATGGTAGCCATTTTTCATAGAGTCAACCAAGAAGCCATTTTGTGAATATAATCTACTGCATTCTCTCAAAATTCCACAGGTTGCTTATGTGTAGCTCATATTTCTCTTTGTTGTTAGTTGTGAAGTCATCTTCGACCCATCACAACCCTATGGACAACATTCCTCCAGGCCTTTCTGTCTTCTACCATCTCCCGGAGACCTTTTAAGCTCATGCCTACTGCTTCAGTGTCTCCATCCAGCCCCCTCATTCTCTGTTGTCCCCTTCTTCTTTTGCCCTCTATCTTTCCCAGCATTTGGCTCTTCTCCAGCGAGTGTTTCCTTCTCATTAGGTAGCCAAAGTATTTGCGCTTCATCTTCAGGATCTGGCCTTCTAAAGAGCAATCAGGGTTGATCTCTTCTAGGGTTGACCAGTTTGATCACCTGGCAGTTCAAGGGACTCGCAGGAGTCTTCTCCAGCACCATAATTCAAGGGCCTCAATTCTTTGGCGCTCAGCCTTTCTTATGGTCCAACTTCCACCACCATACATTGTAACTGGGAAAACCATTGAATGCTCAATCTTTCGAGTGGGAGGTGAACAACTTCATCTCTAGGCCACCGCATCACTTGCCCTATATTCCAGAATAAAAGAGAATTGTTTTCTGTGAAACACACTTTCAGGAATTTGAAGATTGTTATTATATCCCTTGCTTCTTTAACTTCTTTTCATCTTTGGTTCCTGATCATGATTGTTGCCTTTTCCAAGTGTTCCAAAAATGTGATGTCCAGAAATGGTAAGAGTACTCAAGGTGGAATCAAATCAAAGCTAAGTCAATAGGTAATTTATCAGTATCATACTTTAGTTAAGATACCTCCATTCAAGTAACTCCTTGTTTGGTTGCCCATACTCTTAGAGATATTTGAATCAAAACTTGAATAAGTTATGATTTTTTTTTAAATGTCATTGTAGCACATAGAACATAAAATAACAGAGTTGGAAGGGACCTTGGAAGTCTTCTACACCAAATTCATACTCAAGCAGGAGATCCTATACCATTTCAGACAAGTGGTTGTCCAGACTCTTTTTGAAAGTCTCCAGTGATGGGGCATATACAAGTTCTGAAGCAAGCTATTCCATTGTTAGATTGTTCTAACCATTAGGAATTTGCTCCTTAACTCTAGATTGCTTCTCTCCTTGAATGGTTTTATCATGACCTCTTCATAGTTAACTAGGATAAAGCATTACGGGACCTAGCTATCTGCGGGATCAGATCCTGCCCCACACATCCAGACGGCCGATTCGCTCCCACAGAGAGGGACTTCTCCGGGTGCCGTCCACTAGACTTTGTCAGCGGGCGACGCCCAGGGGAAGGGCCTTCTCTGTGGCGGGCCCAGCCCTCTGGAACGACCTTCCCCCCGACATCAGAACAACTACGGACCTCCGCTCCTTCCGTCAAAAACTCAAAACATACTTTTTCTGCTTGGCCGGCCTAGGTTAATCTCTACCTTTGGGGTGTTAGGGAATTTTAGTGCTATAACTTGGGGATTTTAGCGCAGGGATAATTCTAATTTAATTCGTTTTTATTCACTGTATTTATTCTATGTATGTATTTTTTATAGTATTTTAATTTTAATTTTATAGTATTTTAATTTTTTCCCTGTGCACCGCTCCGAGTCCCCTTGGGGAGAGGATGCGGTATACAAAATAAATTTATTATTATTATTAAAAAAACAACAATAATATTCTGCTTTGATTGTAAAGATATCTGGATAAGCCCTCTTTACAGTATTTCTGAAGCCTTCCCTAGTTTCAGCTCATTTTAGTGTTGTATGAAACTCTTAGCTTATTCCTCTCTAATGAAAAATCCTACTTATAGTGTAAGCATTACACACTTCTGAGGATAGGTTTGCCTACCAACTCACCAGCGGATCATGGGGTGAATAAGTTTTGTTTATGTACTCTTGAGACACTATGACTTATGCATGAATTAGCTAGTAGATAAAAGAATATATTTACTGGTAAGGATCCACATTCAGTGTGTAATAGATCAGGGGTGAGATATATGGGAAAACCATAACTTGAATCTGGGAAGTGAACTGCTTTTCCTTAGAGAAGCATATCAAACCGGCCAGGCCAATATAGGTAGTCTTTGACTTACACCAATCAAAAGAGCACCGCAAAAGGTGATTTCCAACCAGTCCTCGCACCTATGATCAACCCAGCATCCCCATGGCATGTGATCAAAATTTGGATGCTTGGTAACCAGCATGAATTTAAGATGTTGCAATCCCCCAGGTCATGAGATCACCATTTGTGACTTTCCCAGCAAGTTTCTGACAAAGTCAATGGGGAAAGTTAGATTCACTTAATGTCTATGGGAATTACTTAAAAACCGCAATGATTATGCAAAGAATCATGCATAAACAGTCCTAAAACTGGGTGTGACTCCCTTAACAACTGCTTAGCAATGGAAATTCTGGTTCCAATTGTGGTTGTAAGATGAGGATCACTTCAACATGATATTTGGCACATGTATTTATAAGTTAGACTAAGTTATACAGAGTTACTGCTCTTGATGTCCAATTTTCAGTGACATCAATGCACAACCTAGGAATACTTCTTCTTTCTTTCCAGCCAGAATATTAACTAATACTCCAATTCTGATATGGAAACATTGAACAAACTGTTATGTTGAAAATAGAGAATGGAAATATGATAGTAATCCGCAAATTATAGGCGAGGTTAAAGAAATAACTTGGGACACCACAAAGTTTACAATGGATATATATTGGATTCACACCAATCCTAAATCTGAAGCCATTTGAACAGATCCGGATAGATTTCTTGGCTCTTCTGATCTTCAGTGATTCATAAAGATGCAAAAAGACAGAATGGCATAGAAAGCCTACATTTCTCTTGATTTTTCAAGAAGTTCATAAAATGAAAACTGGAGCATGGAGTCCAATTTTATGATTGAAAACTTTAGCTCCTATTCAAAGAAGTTATCTTTGATAGGGCTGTGCTAACAAAGAGTTTTAGGAATGGAGGTGAAGTGCTTGACTTCTTCTTTCCTCCAACTTTTTCCAACTTCTATTCCCTACTCCAAATTTGGCTATTTTCTTTCATAAGCATACAAGAGTATTTTTTGATTATTTATTCATAAAATGTATTGGCCACCCATAGGATAACTCTGGGCAGGTTCTAGTCGTAATATATATATATATCTTACATTAATACATAATACATTGGAGCCCACTGGGGCTCCAAGCCAACTGGCAGAGTCATGTCTTTAGGCCCTTATGAAAGGATAGGAAGGTTGGGGCCAACCTCACATTGGTGGGCAAGTTGTTCCAGAGGTACCGTATTTTTCGAAGTATAAGACATGCCCTTTTCCCCTCAAAAAAGAGGGTGAAAATCTGGGTGCATCTTATACACTGAGTACAGCATTTTTGGCCTCCTGAAACCCTGCCCCCTTCACAAAAATGGCTGTGCATAGCCTTTAGGAAGCTTCCAGAGTGCTCCTGGGGGCTGAGGAGGGCAAAATGAGCGAAAAACAGGCTGTTTTTTTGCTAGTTTTTGCCCCCACCCCCACCCAGGAGTGCTCTATAAGCCTCTTAAAGAGTAGTCATGCCTTTTTTTTCTGACAAAAAATGGGCCCAATTTTGGGAGATCTGCAGAGTGTAAGACCACAAGCAATTTCCATTAAAAATCTTTTATAAAGTCTGCTAATCGTGAAGAAGAGGCTCGATACGGATTACGTTCAATGGAAATTAAAAAAACAAAACATATCCACAAATTCTTTTTATTACAAAATTCTCAGAACAGTGTGCTTAAATATCCACAATAAAATGGAAGTTGAAATTTGTTTTTAAAAAACAAAGAAAAAATAAGCTATGAACAATCTTCAAAATAGAGAGGTCTTAAAAAACACATTTACTTTTTTAAAAAAACCAAATACAATTAAAAACACGCAAAAACAAAATAAGAAGGAAACTGTATCAAAAGGAATACAAGAAAACACCTGGGGATTATAATCCTTACTTTCTATGGAATGCTGTAATGCAGATGTTCCATTATGCATAAATTGTGACATATCAATGTGAATTTGGAAACTTAAGTGGAATCTTGCTGGACCAGACTGATTGTCTAAACAGACTAGCATCCTCTTTCCAACCGTGGCAGCTCACAGACATGAAAGTTGTGTTCAAAATGAATCACATCTGATTGCTCACGGTTCTGAGATCAAGAACCTGCATGGAACTCTTACAACATTGTCCCAAATAATTTGTTTACTCTTGTTTTAAAGGCAGTTAAAAGATCATGATCATCATATCTGACGAACCCAAGGTATACTGTTGTTTTTGTGGCAAAAGAAAAGATAACACCTCATCTCCCTCTCCTACCATCCATCTTAAAAGGTGGTGGACAGATTATATGAGTGTCTATATTGGAGAGAAGGGAATAGCTAGACTTGCCATTGCTCCCCCTAATATCTGCCACTTAAGTTGCATCCGTATACCTAACGATGGCCTCAATTCTTCAGTTAGCAAAAAGAAAAAGTTACAGGAGAAGTTGTTGGACTGCTACAAATAATTTAGGAGCTGCATTTGATTTGGTGGGAAATAAATTGTACTGGTCTGCTTGTATGATCTTATTCACCTCGTAGATGGAGTCATCAAGTGTACAGCTCACTGTGTACGAGCATAAGTTATTTGTTCTGGTCCCCAAAGTATGCATCACCTTGAAGGGCTCATAACAATTAGGGTGGTCTGCACTCTGTAATGTGACTCATTGTTCTGTCTGCCCGAAAGCCTCTGGCTGAGTGCTTGTGTGTTTGTATGCATGATATTTCTCCATATATAGTTGCCGAGTTTGCTCAAGGCGTCAGCAGTTGTAACAATGCAACATCAGAGACAACCAGACCTACTTTGTTTTTCAAATACATCCCTTCAGTATTTCTACAAACCTTGCATTCATTCCGGATTTCTTGCCACTGTAGACTTAACACAGCTCTCCTCCTCTAAGGATGAAAGAGTAGTACTTCTATTATTGCCATTCTTTCCCTTACGGACATCTAACACAGTCCACCCCCTAGGATACTTTCCGTCCCTTTGCAATCAGGTTCACCCTCTTGCAGACAAAGGTCTTCATTTAAAGTTCCATCAGGACTTGGGGACAGGCAAAACAAATTTTCTCCTCCAGCGTTTCCATCCTGACGTCAAGAGTGAACTCAGAGATTCAAGTCACTCCATCACTTTGTGATTATTGCTTTCCTACAAACATTAACAGCATACATTTCACAGCAGCAGGTGCAGAAGGATGGACCTTTCTTTCATCCCAAGATTAGGAGAAAAGAAACAGCCAAGTTTGTAATTCTGCCATTCTTCTACCGTATACCTTTGGAACCTTTGGTATAGCTTTTACACTAATGTGAAGTGACTGCTTAGGTGTGCTCAACATAGCTTGACTGATTTGCCTTCAAGCTAGCTTTGGATTCCTGCTGTTCTGTCCTTGCTGTTAACGCACATTGCTCAAAATATAAGTAGCCTCGGTCAGGATCTGGGAATTCAAAATTCAAGAATGCTGCCTAACAAAAATGTCAGCTGTTCCTCCGGTAGAATCTATGGGAAAACAAAGAGACAACTTAATGAATTCTTCAGTTCAGGAAGAAAAAGGAAACAATTATACCAGTATCTTTGATTACCAACATATTTATGAAAGGCCTTGGTAGCCAAATTTTAAAAAGGAACTGATTAAAACAGAACTTTAGAATGTCCTATTTATTTCATTCCTAACACATGTGTGTTTGTGCCAGGAAGCTTCAGTCCATATATCACACTTACTGTATTTTTTGGAGTATAAAACGCACTGCAGTATAAGATGCACCAAGATTTTGAAGAGGCAAATTTAAAAAAAAATTTTTTTGCACTCTGCAGACCTCCCAAAAATGGGCTGTTTTTTGTGAAAATGGGCCTGTATTTTGTCAAAAAGGGGCATGCATAGCCTTTGGGAGGCTTATAGAGTGCTCCTGCGGGTTTGGGGGGGAAACAACCAAGAAACAGCCCATTTTTCACTCATTTCTATCCTCCTCAGCCCCAGGAGCACTCTGGAAGCCTCCTAAAGGCTATGCACGGCCATTTTGGTGATGGAGGCAGGGTTTTGGGAGGCCAAAAATGCTGTATTTAGTGTATAAGACATACACAGATTTTCACCCTCTTTTTTTGAGGGAAGAAGGTGCATCTTATACCCCGAAAAATACGGTACCTTTTCTATATGGTAAGTAATTTAAATCTTTGAATTATTCAATTAGTGCACTTGAAGATCGATTCTATACTTGACAAAATAGATGTTTATCATGGGCCAAACTTTGATCTGTGTTTTCATATGCTTTCAAAATATAGGATATTAACAAATTGCAGTGTTTTCCTTCTTTATTTTCTTTCACCATCCCTCCGCAATCACGAGGACTAGAAATTTTCCTTTTCAAAAGCATGCAAGTAGAATTACTCTTAACAGTTGCCAGTCATCCTCATTTCATCTCTGAGGAGTCTCTGTTTTTGACCTTTAAAGATCACCTTAAACATATAATTAACTCCATAATGAGACCCTAATTTTTACCTTGCCGTCGTTTGAATGCAATCGGAAGTTCTCGGTTGGGGATGAGGATTCCTAAGTGAAGCGCTTCTACCGGCTTGTCGTCAGTAGCTACAATCTGATACTTCCGTATAAGCTGTAATAAAAGGAAGGGAAATGAAGTTCATCAGAGCCGCCCCAACCTGTAATCAAGATTTATTCTGAGCTGGGGAACCTGTCAGTGTCTGTGTCAAAGTTTAACCCCACAGGCAGCAATAGCAGGAAAATCTGATACAGAAAAGTTCATAAGGCTTTGAAAAGTTCATCCCTAACTAACACACACACACACACACACACACATGTGTGTGTGTGTGTTAGTTTTATGAGCTAATCAATAAATTTAAATTTGAGAGACCAAGATAGATCTATTTCGAGCTTATTAGCTCTCATCAGTTGGCCACACCCCACTGGGATTCGAACCGGGGCTGCAATGCAATGCAGTAATTCATGGTTCTCTGTCTAGATGGTCTCTGGTGATGAGTTGAAAGGCAGAGAGGGAAACAGTATGTCTCTTCCCTTAATGGGGCCCTAACAGGAAGTTGTGAAAACAATTTATCTATCTATCTATCTATCTATCTATCTATCTATCTATCTATCTATCTATCTATCTATCTATCTATCTATCTATCTATCTATCTATCATCTATCTATCTATCTATCTATCTATCTATCTATCTATCTATCTATCTATCTATCTATCTATCTATCTATCTACCTACCTACCTACCTACCTACCTACCTACCTACCTACCTACCTATCTATCTATCTATCTGGTAGGAAGGATTGTATCAATGCTTTCATTTGGCCTCTTCTCCTTGGAAGGACAACACAGAATCCCAGAACCCTAAAATTGGAAGGGATCTTCTGGTATAATCTTCTGTTGAGTGCAGGATCACTATAGCATCTCTGATCATCTCTTTTTGAAGATCTTTTGTGAAGAGAGTCCTCCACCTGGATTTAATGAAAATTGGAAGTTCATCTCGTCAAAAAGACAATTCACCCTCCAGTACAAAGGAAAAAGTTGCTCCAATGTATCCTTTCAATTGTTCCAGTGCGGCTTGGCCAGCAAAACTTTGAACGGATTGTTTCTCAGAAAATCCTGGCCCTAATAATTCATGTAAGAACATCTGTAAGCTGTTCTGTAACTTCAAAAAAGATCAGTGTTGATGTATTAAAGCTTGTAATAAACTTTGACTAATATTTAGATAAGGATCTGGTGGCTCAGTGGCTAAGACGCTGAGCTTGTCAACCAGAAAGGTTGGCAGTTTGGCAGTTTGAATCCCTAGTGCTGCATAATGGAGTGAGCACCTGTTACTTGTCCCAGCTTCTGCCAAACTAGCAGTTTGAAAGCATGTAAAAATGCAAGTAGAAAAATAGGGACCACCATTGGTGGGAAGGTAAGAGCGTTCCATGTGTCTTTGGCATTTAATCATGGCAGCTACATGACCACAGAGAAGTCTTCGGACAGCGCTGGCTCTTCAGCTTTGAAACGGAGATGAGCACTGCCCCCTAGTTCCCACCTTGTTGGGAATGACTAGCACATTGGAGTGAGGGGAATCTTTACCTAATACAGTATTTAAATAAATTAACTTAATGAAACAAAATGCTTGCATTCTCTGCTCTTCCACCCTCCAGAGTGATGACAAGGAGGATTTCTTCACCCATTGGAAATTAATCACAGCTAAGTTTTCTACCTTTAAATCTTGAGCTGTGAAAACTAGCCAATTTTTCAATCTGTGCTTGGATAGTGGCTAGTTTCTAATCCTTATTAAGATTCATCACACTTGTTGAATTCAGCTGATGTAGCAAACTGTGATGAATGCAGAACCAAAGCAATAGCATACATACATAATTTCCTTCTGGCCATGCCTGAAGAATAACACTAAGCTCAAGCATTGTTATGGTACATGCAAAGCTGCTATGTTCCCTGTTTTGAAAAAAAAAAAAAGCTTTAGACTCCCAGATTTCTGTGAAATACCATCAGGGATTAATAAAATTGCAATGGAGAAGATAGCAGGTTTGGATAATTTATATGGACGTCAGCTATTCCAGGCGAACCAAATAGGAAAACACAACCAGAAGACTAGGTGGCTCAGTGGCTAAGACACTGAGCATGTCAATCAGAAAGGTCGGTGGTTCGAATCCCTAGTACAGGTCTCTTGTGTGAGTAGGGGATTGGACAGATTCGTGCAACTCTGAAAGTACATTTCTGCTGCCGTAGAATGGTTTCTCTTTTGTACAGATGAATGGGAGAGAGAGAGGGGTATCTAAAATAACAGAAGCCTTACCCAACAGAGAGCTAGCTGGAGTTGCAGCTCTGCCAGTCGACGCCCAACACACATTCTTTTTCCAATGCCAAACGGAGCATGAGAAAATGGATGGATGGTTTTTTGCAACCAACGCTCTGGCTGAAATTCACTCCAGTTACTGAAATATTCTTCATTGCATCCCAGAGCGTACGTGTTAATCATCAACACCGTCTGCAAATGCAAACACAAATACACAAACTGTATTTAGAAAGCAGGGAGAAAAATGAGTGCAACATGGACATATTTTGGATGGGGGAAGGGGGGAAATGACTCAAGGAAGTTGCCTATATCGAAACATTGATGGTGAACCTAAAGTAGACACATAGCACAATCCAAAGGAAAGATCATAGTCAACGACAAGAGATAAAATTATGACAAGAGTTTTCAAAACGTCTTGCAATGAAAATATATTTCCCGTGAATTAAAAAAAAGCCAGGATTTTAGTTCTTTGGAGAAATAGCATTCGTAGGGGGAAAATATAGGGTTGTTTCCCCTTTTTAAAGACAAGTTAAATGAGATTTAACTTGACTAGGAGCCAGACTTCAAGCAAGTTAAGTAATGCTACAGAAACCAGAGCTTTCCACACCACTAAGAGGATCAGGCCTTATAATTTAAGATAAAAATTTTAAGAAGGCCAATGTTGTGAAAATATATTTCATTATTTTATTGGGCAGATCACTGAATTATCAACAAATGATTTTCTTCTCCCCTAATAACTTTACTACATTGGGGTTCAGGGAGGAGCTGGGCTGGTTAAATGTCTGATTATATATACTGATCATGTTCACATGGGATAATTAATCTGCTTACTGAATTAATTTATTTTCTGAATTCATTCAATGCCTTGAATCTAATCAAGCAAATTTAGCTTATATAAGGCAAAAATCAATACCTTCATCAATTTAACTCTAACCAGGTAGAACGTTATTGGTAAGCTTTTGAATAAGCTAGTTGTATATTATGTTAACACAGCTACTATAAAGCAACTTGGCTATCAAGGCAGCTGCCATTTTTCAATTTTCCTTAAGAAAACCCCCCAAATGATACATGAATGCTGCCTGAGCAGAATTTAAAATAAATAAAATATACTGAAGGATATCTCACAGTTTGCTCAGTGGCATCTTAGTAAAGTCTTTGAGTTTGAGGCCACAAGAGTGTGATGGAGCCCATTTTTGGGTTATGCTGAGTAATGTTTTTGTAATTTTCTCTTCGTTGTTCCATTTCACCTTTTCTATTCTAAAAAATGTACTTTTATTATTTTTCATATTGTTAGCCACCCAAAGTCATGTATTTAAGATAGGGTGACCTAATCAATCTAATAAATAAATCCATGTCAGAGAAAATTGTTGTTATCAAGAAAGCTGAATATTATATATATATATTTTGATAGCAAGAAGCCACAGACAATATTTTGTGGGTGTGAGTAAAGGCTGAAATGGATAAAACTGGGTGTCATACATATGGATAGAATAAGGATAATTTTTTCTGCACTTTGGGGAAAGAGGGACATAAGGATTTTTCTTCTTTCGCTTAATCTCTGTCAGAGGTCAGCAACCCATGGCTCTGGAGTCGCATGTGGCTCTTTCATCCCTCTTCTGCGGCTCCCTGTCGCCGCTTGGCACCCCGATTTTGAAAGAAGCTTCCAGTTGAGGGGGCGGGGGGTAGCATAGCATGCCAGGAAGAGACTCTATGGCAAGGGGCAGGTTTTCCAGTCGGGTCCACAATTTATAGGGTTTGGGGTTAGGACAGGGAGAGGAAAAAGGACACTGCGCAAGTAGGAGACTCCATGGTGGGGGAACCGGACTTCCACTCGGTTCCAGAATTGAATGGTGGGGGCTTCTGGTTAGGACATTTGTGGCTCCCAGTGTTTTCTTTTCTGTGGGAAATGGGTCCAAATGGCTGTTTGAGTGTTTAAGCTTGCCAATCTCTGATCTATGTTAAACTCAGCGTAGACCTTACATTACAGTTTGCATGTATTTCTAGCTCAGAATGGAAAGAAATCATGTGAGAAAGTGCTACCAGGAGATGTAAAAATGCTCTGGAGTATTTAAGGCCTACAATTTGATTCACTACCCATATATCTACGGCAAGAAGTGTCTGAGATTTAAAAGCAATTGCAACACTCTGCTTGGCATTTATCAAGACATAAGGAAGATCAAGCATTTTATTTATGAGATCCATCCATGCTGTGCAGGATCTCTCCCAACTGTTGACATGCCAGTAAGTGTGATAAGATATAAGGCCAATCACATTTTATAAAATGCTGTTGTTGGTTGAAAAACAGGTTATGCATTCAACCATTTAATCAAAATAAATGGAGCATTTACAGTACGTAATGGAAGTCACTTACCCCTTTTGGAAGAGCATAATCCCCAAGGACTGTTTCTTTGTCAAGGGTTCGAGTGGTAAAAGGCACAGAAGGTGTTAACCTACAGTAAAATGGGATACATACACTTTATCTATCAAGGGGGACACACATTATCGGCTGGACTATAGCACTAGCAATATCAGTTAGACTTATATACCACTTCACAGCACTTTACAGCCCTCTCTACATGTATTACAGAGTCAGCCTATTGCCCCCAACACTCTGGGTCCTGAGAAGGAAGGATGGAAGGCTGAGTCAACCTTGAGCCGATGAGATTCAAACTGTCAAACTGCTAGCAGCCGGCAGTTAGCAGAAGTAGCCTGCAGTACTGCATTCTAACCACTGCGCCACCTCTATACAAAACATCCAGACATAACCAAAGAAGCTTTCTAAACCTGTTACTCAAAGCACCATGAATATGTTAACATCCTCATCTTAGAAAGGTTTGGTGTAACGATTTCAAAATTATTTTTGTTTCTCGCTCTTCACAGCAAAAAAGACCCTTCCAACAAAATTGTTACATATTTTCGAGACTGGGAATGAACTTTAAAGCCGTTGTGCCAATCCTAGGAAGGATTCCTTCCTTCTCAGCCTCTTGTCTTGCCTATTCTCCATCTGTGGGCTATGCTATCTCTCATCTGACCATTCCCCTGCATTTCTTTCCCCTGTCACCCAAGGTCTTCTCTACATATCACTACACCATGTTCTTTGTCCTCAAACAAGGAGAAAAAGGTGGATTTTGTGCTTTACAGCTGCCAATTCAAAGGCAAAATAATAACTTTATTCTTAGGTTTGTGAATCAGTTTACCTCATTGACTCCTTCAGGCATGCCTTCAAATAGGGCATTTTTTTCAGGTGTTCGCAGTTTGGGTCTTCTCCAGGTGAAACCACGTTCTGTATCTCCTCGAACAGCTTTGCTTGGACATCCGGCTTGCAGGAGATGTTGTACAGAGCCCAAAGTAAACTGTTGGCAGTCTAAAAGAAATCAACACTCTGAATTATTAACTCCTAACAGAGGAAGCCTAAACACATTATACCTAAAAATATTGTTTTTGTTTTATAGGTGAGTAAAAAGCCTCAACTTGCTTTTATCCTAGGAATGGCTCTGTGAAAAATGTGAAGACACTTAAAAAAATTAAAAGGTAAAGGTTCCCCTTGCACGTATGTGCTAGTCAATCCTGACTCTAGGGGGCAGTGCTCATCTCCGTTTCAAAGCCAAAGAGCCAGTGCTGTCCAAAGGTGTCTTCGTGGTCATATGGCCGGCATGACTAAATGTCGAAGGTGCACAGAAAGGTGGTTCCTATTTTTTCTACTTGCATTTTTACATGCTTTCAAACTGCTAGTTTGGCAGAAGCTGGGACAAGTAATGGGAGCTCACTCTGTTATGTGGTGCTAGGGATTTGAACCGCTGCCGACCTTTCTTACTTACTTTACTTTATTAGATTTATAGGCCGCTCCCTTTCCCAGAAGGGACTCGGGGCGGTGATTTGACAAGCTCAGCGTCTTAGCCACTGAGCCACCATGTGCCACAATTTTTTTTAAAAAAAAATAGGCTTCACAATTTGGAGAAATACCTATGACCCTACAATTTTGAGATTTAACAGTTGATGGAAACTAGAGATGGATAAACTGAAGTCCTGAGGCCAAATGAGCTTCTAAAAGCCTCAATTATCAAATTATAAAATTGTAATGCAACAGAAGGAAATATTATTAAATATATAATTGGATGGTATCTACATTAACTATTTAATTTTAATTAAGAAAGAAAATAAAATTGCATATACATACATACATACAACTTTTGCAAGGTCCCACCTATTATTCCTTCTGAGGTAGTTCTTGGCAAACCACTCCCTGCAATTTTATATCCTCAAAGCTTTGTTTATGTCTAATGTATGAACATCATTAATGAAATGCAGACAATATTGATATTGTAAGATTGTGCCCTACTCCTCCTGTCTCAAGTGTGGATAAATAAAATCTGGTCTTCCTAAAGTAGTACAGAGCATCTCTGTAGCAAGAAGTTGGCTTGCATGCAAGAACAAAAAAATGAAACAGGTAAAAATATATGTACATCTACAATAAACTGGATAAGCTGCTTCCCTATCAGGTCTCTAAGGTAGGCCTATATATTACATTGATTCCAATAATGCCACAGGTAGTCCTCAACTTACAACTTGTTGCTTAAAAACAGTTTGAAGTTACAACAGGCCCGCAAAAATAACTTAAGACTTGATTTAGAAGTTACAAATGGTTGCACAGGAATGTGCACGCACACACACGGTCACCCGATTGTATTTTGGGTGTGTGGTAACTGACTCACCTTTATGGCTATATCTCACATTCATATGAGTGTGATTTTTGATGTTTTTTGCCACTTTCCAGCATTTATTTATCATTTCCAAAACACCACTGGATAAAATATATTCAGCTGACAACCACAGCATTTTCTTAATGACTGCTGTAAAAGTTGTCCAAAAATGATGCCTTGACTTACAACTGTAACAGCTTACAATCATAATTCCAGGCTCAGTTCAAGGATTACCTGTGCTTGTATGTTGTAAGGTGTATTACAGAGTTTTGAACTTCTGCCCAAAAGCTTTACTGCCCCTTTTTGAAGGACAACAAGATCACAGTAGGACCATTTGAAGTGTCTTTTTTCTGCTTTCAACTTTTATAGGAGCAACTATCTCTCCTTTCCCATCTATTTCTCAACACCAGAACTACATTCCTCTGCACTCTTTTCTAAATTTTCTACCTGCTGTGCAGGTAGAATGTTCATAAGATTTCTCTAGAATTCAATGGAAATCCTCTCCATCCCACCCCTAATAGGAAACAAGAAAGTGAAAGCAGCTCTGATTCAGTTCTTCAGACTTGGGTGGATAGCTTGGTCCCATCAACCCTATCAGAATGTGCCAACCTTTGGGAGGGACAAAGAATCCCTCCCATAGCTCTTTAACGTCATGCTAAAACACTCTTCCAAAACATAACAATAAATCAATGAAACACAGATTTGATTTAATCAAAATGAAATGAAATTAATTTTGGTTAACGTCATTGCCCAGAGAATCATGGGTTGCCCTCTCTCCTTTTTGGAAGAGCTGTATAGCTCCTGCTGCCTTAAGAAAGTTCAAAATATTCTTAAAGATCCATCTCATCCTGGGCATCCTTTTTTTGAACTATTACCATCTGGCATATGGTACAGGATAATAAAAACAAGGACAAATAGACTGAAAAACAGCTATCTATCGCAGGGCGGTAACTATATTGAATTCTACGGTATAGTGCAGTATTAATGCAATAGCGGGTTTTCAATTTTGATTATAGAGAATGTGAAGGATGTGTCTTTGTGTTTTTACTTTTATAGTTAGAATGTACACTGAAGATGGCATTTAATTTCATTGTACGAGGTGCAATGACAATAAACTAAACTAAACTAAACTAAACTAAACTAAACTAAACTAAACTAAACTAAACTAAACTAAACTAAAATTTCCCCTTTCTGCCACTTTGAAAATTAGAACGTGGCAACCATATTTCCGATGGCTTGAGGTACCAGTTTACCTTCAGTTCACATGTTACTTCTCAATTACACTGGCAGAATATCTGCCCAAGTCTACTTTCATGTAATTGTGTAATTTCTAATTAATTATCCTTGCAACTGACTATACCTGGTAGGATGCTACTATGTTTTACATCCTGTGAAAGGGCAACAAATCCAGAACTTTCCCATCCCAGAAGATTCAGCCCAGCAGATATTTCAGGCCCTACCCAAGAATGATATAGAAATTGAACTGAGCTAGCCAAAGTAAAGTTCTTTATTTGTTCATTAATATGTAGACAGAATCTTGCCAGACTAAACCTATATTCTAATGGATATACCCTGGGAGATTCTAGGGAGTGACTATCTTAAGTCTTTTCCTCTGTCTCCTATTCTGCTCTGTGTTGCGTTGTGTTGTGTCTTGTCTCACTCCCTTCCTTGGAATGTGGTTTCTCCTTCCTGGGAAACTGCTGCTTCACCATTAGTCCATTCCGCCACCTCTCCCTTCAAAGGTACACATTCCATCACATCTTGGAATGAAAAGGATAAACTCCAGGGCTGTACAGAATTTTGGATTCTGTCTAGAGACAGAAAAAAGAGCATGTGGAGCCCAAATGCAATATCTTAAAGCAGCGACCCCTTTTCCTGGATGTGCATGGCTATCCTCCACCACTACTGCACAAACGTAGGAAAGGATGCGGCTATTTTAAAGGTGTTTTAAAGCAAAGTTCTGTGTTTTCAGTGATATAAACATAATATTATGCGAGCATTATTCAGAGACTGAATCTAAATGCCGCTCATTCGTAATATATACTGACACAATGGTGTCTGGGTAGATTGCTGCAGAAGCTATCCTATAATTATTTAGTACTAGATGACAACTGCCAAGCAAGCATTTATGACCTTGTCTTTTTCTCATCCGTGTCTGTCTGGAAAAAAAATATCATCTCCTTAACTCCAGATGACTTCATGGACTTGTCTAAATAGTTATTTAGTTTATCAAGCTTTGTGTGACTTTATGTTGAGAAACTGCCAGACCAGCAAGAAGGTGACATGAAGAGACGAATTAGCCTTGAGTTGTTGCTCAATCACAAGAGATCCAGGGCTGGCATTCTCCCCCACTCCCCAAATACTATGGGACCTTATCTGTTTGTTCCCAAGAGAAGGCACGTATTCTGGAGAGATTTCTGAGTATAGGCAGACTACAATGAAGTAGTTAGCTTGAACCCTACATATGCAGATATGGTTGCTTGCACCAATCAGCTTTGTAAGGCAGCTACCAACGGTAATTAGTCTCAATTACAGATTGTCATGGAATTGTACCAAATAATGGACAGTTAAGATAATTCACTTCAACCTCCACAATAATTCCCATCACAACCAAAATTTGTGCATGATATGAGTTATAGGAGATATTTCTGGAATGCACCATTGTGGTGAATGGCCTGAAATCATAATCATAGAAAAAAAGCAAAACAACTACAGCAGTGTTGCATCTTACAGTGAAAAGGAATGTACAAATCAATGCCTTCTGTGTTAAAATCCCTTATTCAATGCTATAAAATGCTACCTAAAAGAATAAGCTCCAACTGAAGGAAGAAGGGAAAAAGACTTTGTGGTGTGTGGCAGGTTATCAGAAAACTGAAATCACTGTTCATTTACCAACAAAAAGAAGCTAACAGCATTTACCGTTTCAACCCCAGCAATCTGAAGCTCCGTAATAGCAGCATAGAGTTCTTTCTTCGAAAGCTGGCTCCCAAAGTAGATGTCACAGAGGAAGTCTTCAGAGGGGTTTGCAGAGTGTTTTTCCAGCCTGCTGTCAATGGAGCATTTCACTGCAGGAGGAAAGAGAAAGTGTCAGAGTGTGTTCATAGACTGGAATAGACATGGCAACAGATCAGCCAATGGGGACTGTTTGGATAGACATGGCAACTGGTCAGCCAATGGGGACTGTTGGGAAACCAAAACATAGTATTTATTTGTACGGGGCCATAAGAGACATATGAAGTCATTGGCGTGGCTTAGACTTGCTGAACCATATATAAGAGTTGGTTTGCCCTCTGTAACTTCCCTCAGCCTCTGTACAGTATTAGCCTCTGTATCTCTCTAATCTGTAATGACTTGCTTCTTTGAATATTGCTTCTGTGTTCCTGATATTGTATGCTGAATTCTGCTATTTGGTATTGTATATAAAGAAGTTTCTTATATATAATTGAATCCTGCTGAATTCTGCTGAAGTTCATTTACTTGTGTGTCCTAGCAACAACAAACTCTGAGAAAAGTGATGATTAAACAATAATATTATGGCGTGGAAACCTAAGGTCTATTTTTTCACACACATGAGACATTTAAAACATTCAAAAACATCAGGAAACATTACACGTTAGATTAACCTTTCCCAGTCTATCATCTTCTGAATATATTTGGACTGC
Organism: Rhabdophis nuchalis; assembly: GCA_039707465.1. NCBI lineage: Eukaryota > Metazoa > Chordata > Lepidosauria > Squamata > Natricidae > Rhabdophis > Rhabdophis nuchalis. The sequence continues at coordinate 22,289,137 of CM077644.1, read as the reverse complement.
ATTTTCCAGGACTACTTGCCAGCCTGTCTGAAAACAGGGAATTCTGGGAGAATAAGTTCCAATATGACTGGCGAGCCACAGAGTTTAATAGGTTGGTCTACAAAAAGGCAAGCTCCTTCCTCTTTCATTTAAGAATGAAGACTTTTAGTATGCAAAAATGAGGTTCAAATCCCTATTTTATTATAACGATGCCTGGTTATTTTGCTGGAAAGAAACGTAGCATACAAACATAATGTTCAAAAATTTGCTTTCACTATTCTAGTATTTATATTCATTCCATGGTGAACTTAAGCCATACAATCAAGTATTCATACCAACTGTCACTAATAGCAGGGAAAAAAGTTAAATATTCATTTTAGTATATTAGTGAGTCTGTCGAACTTGGCTAAGGGAAATTTAAGATAAAAGTTTTGTTCAACCACAGGGTTTAGTGATTGGATAAAGATTTGCATTCTCTCTTCATCCAACCCAGTCTTTTTCAAACTTGGCAACTTTTAAGGTGTGTGGATTTCAATTCCCAGAATTCTGACTGGGGGAATTGTAATCCACGCATCCTAAGGCTGCCAAGTTTGAGGGACACCCCCCCACCTCATCTAACCTATTCCACAGAAGGGTTCAGGAAAACAAATGAACTCCAGATAGTCAGGCTGGTTTCTTGATGCAAGATGCAAAATCTGCTGCCCAACCTAAAATGCAAATGCATATTTCACAAAATACTTTCAGCATCCTTCAGTTACCTGTCTTAAATATATGGTCCCATGCATTTGTATGAGCTTGCCAAACTTTCGTATTTAGACTTCTATGGAGTTCAACTGGTGTCACCATCATCTTCCCAAAAGTGCTCATCATCTGTAGCATATCATGAAAAGAACAAGCACCATTATTAAAGTACTGGGGAAAGTTCAAAAGAACATATATTTTCCTGTTAGAGAAAGGATTAACTTAGATTCAATAAAGTGATCTATCCTTGGGCCTTAAACTAGAATACCAAGTAGAAGCTGTTCCATGTGGACCAGAGACCATAGTAATCCTTACACATCTCAGTGTACTGCATAAAATCTTAACTTGAAATTTCAATTCTTAGAGTTTATACAATATATGTAATTATCACTCACCCAATGAAAGGGGTTTGCACAACCTACCAAGCCTTGCTCCCCAAATTAACAAGATTAAAGTTAACCAAGCTTTGATTGTTGCACTAGAGACTTGAATTTATCTGCTTAAGGGCTTTGTGTGAACATAGTCTGAGTCCACCATTCAGAGGCAACTATCTCAAGTATTTCTGGAGAACTACCACTGAGAAATTGAAATGCCCATTTTGCAAGGACCCAGGGAAATCTCCACGCATCTTCATCAAAGGTTGTGGGGGGGAAAATTCCTGACACCTGTAGAGCAACTAACAATCAACAAATGACCCAGTCTACTGTAAGGCATTATCCTACATTGCTGGAATTATTCCTTGCAGCTTATTTTCTTATTGAGCTTCAAGGGCTTTTTCAAGAGAACTCAAATTAATGGAAATGACCAAGAAGACCCAACTGGAGCACCTCTGTGTATGAACAGAGATGCCCCAGTTGTCAACTCATAAATTTGACATGGTGAGGAAATGGGGAGGGGGGGGGAGCGCATTCCATGCATACCTTCGGCTAGAGTCGGATCTTAGATTACTACAGCAGGCTTGTGAGGGGTGCACCTCATTGGAGAATGTGATTTATGACACAGACTGAGGGGAGGGAAGGAACAGGGGTAAAGTTCAACTATAATTAAAATGAGGCTTAGAACTGACTGCATTTGGGTATTGCCAAAATGGTGCTCCTAATACATGATTGGTTTTCTTTTGAAACTTGGCTCGAGGCTCATGAATCAATTTGGGCATCTTTTGGAAACCTGATACGAGTTGGGTCTTCTCAGTAGTTCTCATTGATTGAGGTCCTTGACCTAAATAAATAATGTTTATAGAATACATCCCAGAATCAATTCCCTGCTGGAATTGCATAATTGAATAACTGCAGGGAAGGCTGGGTGGTGCAATAGCAAAGTAGACAGACAAGAGATAATGGATAAGGGGAGAAAAAGAGTAAAAGAATTTCCAAGATTATACTTTAATAATGTGTATTAATATTAGAATTATATAGGCTGGATAAATATTTTGTATGTAGTGCAATAGACATTAAGATAAATATTTTAATATAGATAGTTATGAAAAGTAAAATAAGTAGATGGGAAATAGAAAACAAATGTCTTTGAATATTACAGCGGCGTGGGAGGAAGGTTAAAAGAGAAATAAGTGGGTAATAATAGTATGTATGTACGCACGTACCTATACCTATACCTATAACTTTATTGGGTATCTTTTAGCTTTTAGTTTTATGGGAATTTTAGCACGGGTTAAGTTTAATTTGGTTTTAGAACTGTTTGTATATTTTTTACTGTTTTTATTCTGCCTGTGCACCGCCCCGAGTCCCCTTGGGGAGAGGGAGCGGTTTATAAGTATTAAAATTATTATTATTATTATTATTATTATTATTATTATTATTATTATTATTATTATTATTATTATTATTATTAACTATAATCTATCTATCTATCTATCTGTCTGTCTGTCTGTCTGTCTGTCTGTCTGTCTGTCTGTCTGTCTACCTACCTACCTACCTACCTACCTACCTACCTACCTACCTACCTACCTACCTATCTATCTATCTATCTATCTATCTATCTATCTAAACATATGAAGATATATGAAAGAATAAGAAGAAGGTTTTAGGAATTGAAGGGTGGTAGTAAGGGTATGTGCAAACAATATGAAATAATGGGAATGAAATGTAATCATTATGAGTAACAATATTATTTGTATTGAAATGTATGTTATCCAGGTATCACACCATTCACACATTGATAGGTATAAATAATATAAAATAAAATAAAAAACTTGTTTGAAAAAAAGACCAAAGTAGATGGGTCCCTGGACTGCAATTCTTACAGAAGCAGGCAGGATGTCAGCCCTGGGCTGACATATGGCTGACTTGCTAATATCTTACATTTGGCTATCATGCACATGGGATTTTCCATACCGTTTTTACAGCCTTGATGAAGTTCAAACTTTCCTCCTCTACATCTTGCTGCAGAAGTCCAAACCTTTTCCCATATAGCACCAGGCAAATACCTAGTGGGGGGAAAAAGAATTCATAGCAAAAACATTTCCCAGAATCTTGACTACATTTTTCTTAATGTATCTCTCTGAGAACTTTAAATGATGCCCAATCCTCTCCTTTTGATGCAATTAATATATAATGTCCAGTATTGGTAACACTGCCTATGAAGCCCCAAGGACAATGCATTCAGTAAGAAGTAACCGGCTAGAGTTCCTCTCTACATGGAGGAAACTTATTTATTTATTTATAAGATTTTTATCTCATCTTTATTATTTTATAAGTAACTCAAGCTGGCAAATGTGCCTAAAACTCCTTCCTCCTCTTATTTTCCCCTATAACGCTATGAGGTGGGTTGGACTGGAAAAGAATGATTGGCCCAAAGCCACCCAACCAGCATTCATGCCTACGGTGGGACTCGAGCTCATGATCTCCTGATATTTAGACCAGCAATTTAACCACTACACCCAACTAACTCTTCGCCTGAGCTTTACCTGGTGCTTTTCAGTTCTATGGTATGGTAGGGGAAGGAATCCCAGAATTCTTAGCCAACATGGCCATCCTGGTTAAGACATTCTGAGATCTCCAGGTTGGGGAAAGCTAACCTAATGTATACATTTTTAGTATAGAGAAAAAGCAGAAATGATCTCAGAATGAATGAAAAAAATCTTACTTTCAAATGCCCACTTGTTCAGCGTAGAATATAAATCTTCTATTTCTCCGTTCTTGTTACAGAGTGTGTCTATGTGATGCATGAAATCAGCTAGCACCTGTGGAAGAGATTGAAAAGATCTCTTAGTGTTCTGCTTCAGAAAAATGAAAGATCATTAGGAAGTGAACCAAATTTTAAAACATTAATGACATAAGGCTTTCAAGTCTACGGTGTGCCAATTCTACACTTGGAATGTCATGTACCATTCTGATCAGTGCATCACAAAACAGATGCCATGGAAAGCATACAGAAAAGGGGTGATCAAAATTATCATAGGGCTGGAAAAGCTCTCTTCGTTTTGTAACTTTAACTAGGTGAAAAATATATAATTAGTACCTGATAGATACTAAGTAAAGGTAAAGGTTCCCCTCACACATACGTGCTAGTCATTCCCGACTCTAGGGGGAGGTGCTCATCTCCGTTTCAAAGCCAAAGAGCCAGCGCTGTCCAAAGGTGTCTCCGTGGTCATATGGCCGGCATGACTAAATGCCGAAGGCGCACAGAACACTGTTGCCTTCCCACCAAAGATGGTCCCTATTTTTCTACTTGCATTTTTACATGCTTTTGAACTGCTAGGTTGGCAGAAGCTGGAACAAGTAACAGGAGCTCACTCTGTTACGCAGTGCTAGGGATTCGAACCGCTGACCTCTCTGATCGACAAGCTCAGTGTCTTAGCCACTAAGCCACCCACGTCCCTTCACAGATACTAGTGAAATAGTAAAGTGAAATAGAAATTAATTAATACGCTTTTAAACCATTTGTTACTGAAGGCTAGATATGAATATTTGCTCTTCACTTTAATATTTCCTCTTCCTGCATATAGAAATTTGGCATTCTTAGAAGGAAGCTGGAGCCTTCCATTTCTACATGCCAGGGAAAAAAGTGAGATGCATTAAAAATGTTGTTTCAACTAGATTTCCAACGGGCATAAGTTAAGAAAGATTCCACATGATTTCTGGAGAGATCATTTTCTAATTTCTCCCCTCCCTCTTTTAAAGCAATCCACATAATAACAAGAGTGTTCAACATTACAAATTACACCTGCGTTTGGATCAGACTTTTCTTATGCTGTACCTCATTGGTTTTAATGTCCAACTTTACAATTTCCATGGGTTTCATTAATTTCTTCTGAAATGCACTTCTTACTCTTTGCCAGTCCTTCCCTTCTCTGTGAAAAACAAACATTCAAGTGATTAAAATATTTTTTTACATTTCCTGGTTAAAATGAAAGGTTTATGAGGAAATGTTAAAACAATATTAAATCTGGGCAGTTTTCGCAAGTGAATGCTAATACAGCTTAAGGAAGATAACAAGCAGACTAATCAAGTTTGATAATATGGAAAATTGCTTTGCAGCCCAATATATTATTTACTTTCAATAAAATAAAGACAAAATGTCCCTTTAGTCAAGCTTGAGCCCTGGGCACACATGGAAATGTACCTTATGTGTGTGGTTTTCTGCTGCTTTTTACTGGAATTCTTCTGATTTAATCTCACCTAAAACTCCGAGAGTCCTGTTTATCTTTTAGGAAGATGCACTAGATGTTTCCTTTGCCACTGATCTTTGGAGGTAATCACTGACAGTGGTCAGTGATCTCTTACTTTTACTGAGATATTAAATTACCATTATAAAGCATTCTTCACATTCTGCGTTTCCCTTCTGGCTTGAATGTTATCTTATGTGCTTAGATCTAAAACTGTCTTTTTTCCTCCCTGCTGTAAGGTTTCCATTCTCATGTTTCCAGGAGGGATAGGTCCAAATTAATCAGAGACAATTGCTTCTCTACACTGGTGCACTATGAGAACCTTCAGGATAAAACAGCAGAACGTAGTCCCAAAAGACAAAGAACCCTAAAGAAAATCTAAACAAATAGGTTTAATGCACAAAGTATCCGCCACCTACAAATGGCACTTTGATTTTTCTCCCATGACCATTTCATACTTGTAAATACTTAAACTACTTCCAAAGACTCAAACCTGTTTATGAAACAGCAATCTGAAGTCTTTGCTCTTAGCATCCCTTGCGTGTAAACCTCAAGCCGAACATAATAAGCAGAGGGCATTCTCAGCACTAAGCAGTATGTGCCCTTCCACGTCTTTACTCACAGGATAAGTAGACCATAGCCCTCTTTACGGTAGTCTCGATAGGCTTTCCAGGGCTTAATCTCCAAGCGCTGGGGATAAGCACTCTCTTTCCTGTAGAGAGACTCTAGCAGACAGGGTGCCCCTAGATGAACCGAGTCAAAACTCCCAAGTTTCATGCGGAAGATTTTGCCAAACCTCTGGTGGTACTCAGCCTTGAGAAGAAAGGAAAAGGAAGGAAGACAGGAGGTTAAATCAGGCAGCTAAGGACTCCCGTCACCGAGGCTCACCCATCTCACAGAAATCCTTGCAAGAAGAGGCGAGTAAATATACCGTACGGCACACACAACTTTCAGTTCACACACTGGATGCCTAGCATTTTATAAGACGCATCCTCTGCAGACAAAAAAAGATGGACCAGAACAAATCTGTTCAAACTGTGGCAATGGGGAGGCTTATATTAAGCACTGAATTAAGAACTTCCTAGCATCGTTGATGTTATCTTAAAAACTCCTTGCTTCTTCTTCCTTAAGGAGTTTTTAAAACAAGATGCAGGAACGGTCGCCCATTTAAGGATGCCCCAGTGACCGATTCCCTGAGGTGGTTGAAGACTGACTGGATTAACTTGATTCAATTTGTAGGGAAGGATGCTGTCTGGGAATCTGGCCATCGATCCCTCCATCACAAGGATAGGGGATGCTGAACTAGACGATCTTGGAAATACTTGCCAAACTCTTAAAGAGACATTTCCTCAATCCTGCCACGAAAACCTCAAGGTCAGAGAGGGTTAGCAACTGCTTTTGCCATTCGAAGAGCTACCCCTTCTACCATACCTGACCCTTTGGGCGAGGGATCTATTGGGAAGGGAGGGTGATAGGGGAGAAACACAGGTTACTCACCAGCGTCTGGTGCTGTTTCTTGAGGCCCCCTTTCCAGAGGATGTCTAAGAGGCTGCCCAACAGAGGCCATTTGACCGGACCGGGCAGGGCAGAAAGGGAATGGGGGGCATGCATGGGGCAAGAAGGAGGCACCTGCGCCTTGGGCTCCAAGGCGCACGCGGACGAAGTGGGCAGCTGCTGCTGCAAAGCAGCTGCGCTCCCGGGACCTCGCAGCTTTAGGAGAGAGCTGAGCAGGGGGGCTCGCTTCAAAGGGGAACTCATGATTCTGGCACTGGATGGAAGGATGGGTGGATGCTTCAAACGCCGGCGAACCCCCAGCTGCGGGAGGGCTATACCCCGAAAAGTCAGGCGCGGGAGGAAGGCGGAGAAGAGCTACGAAGAGGGAACCTAGAAGGCTCTGGCAGTCGGGATTCCTGGCGGCCAGAAAGACACTTTTTGTTCGCGCGTCAAGTGGCGTCGGATGGGGGGCAAGGAATCTGTCTCCCCTCGCGCAGCGGCAGGCAGGGTCTGGAGCGCGGCGGGATGAGGATGCTGCGCTCTTTCCGCTCAGGTCCCCATAATGCGGAGGAATGAGGCATATATAGGGTCGAGGGGGCCGGCTGCGGGACTTGCCAATTAGAAGGCAGGGGAGGAGAGCAGAGCGTTGGGTGGGGGCGGGGGAAGCCTCGGCGGGCCGGATTGAGCGATCATCAAGCGAAGGCGCCGCTCTCCTTGCTGCTCGCACGAAGCTTTCGGGGACTCCCCGGGAAGGCGGGAGGTAGCTTGCGGCTATCTGGCTGCGTTCCTCCCGGGGGCGAATCATCCTGACGACGTCCCGGCGCTTGGCGAGCCCTTCTCCTCCGGGAACCCAGCGAGGGAATCTCTCCCGCCTGGGATCGCCGTGGCTGCGCTTCGCAGTCAGGTGAAAGCCGGCCATAGAGGCGGAGAGCTGGGAGAAGAACCGGGGACGGAGGAGGGCACGGCGCATTCTCTTACTCTCTAACCTTGCGTAACGCGCTCCTGCGTTCCGGGAAAGTCTCAGGCGAACGCGGTAACTTACTCAACCGGCGAGAGAATTGTCCACGTTGAGCGGGACGGACAAACGATCCATTGTGATCCACTGCCCCCCCCCCCTTCCCCTGCCCTTGTCCCGAGTTAAAATAAGAACAGAGCCGGACGGGACCCTGGAGGTCTTCTAGTCCAACCCGCCCTGCTCAAGCAGAACTTGTCCTCTATCTATACTATCGCAGACAAGCGACTGTCCAGTTAAGTCGTCCATTCTTCCGAGTTGAGATCAGAGAAAATAAAGACACGCTTTAATCTAATTTGATGGACTGGGGCAACAGCAAACGTGCTTGTTCTACAGTCCCCATCATTCCCAGCCAACCGATTTTTGAATGCCGCCTCTGCCTGGGATGTATTTTTTAGTAGATCTGGGGGAGGAAAACTGAGCTAGAACATTGCTCTTTAAACTTCTTGAGTTTGCTTGAAAAAGCAGCGTGTGTTCTTAAGGAATGTATGGGGGGGGGATCTTTAGCATAATTTGGGATATGTAGTATCCTGGGCCAACCACATTCTCTGATAGGCGGTTGTTGCTATTACCTGGGGAGAGATATTGTCCTATTAATGTTGGTGGGAAATATTTGGAGGACGGTGATTGGTTGACAATGGCTTGTCTTTCCCACTCTAAATTGCAAGCTTTTCCCCACCCTTCTCACTCCAACCCTGAAATGTAGCAATGACTGGGCAAACTGGTTGGGTCACATAAATACACCTCCTTTATAAGGACCATGGCGATGAGGAAGATAAAAGTTGACACATCGTGGCTCAGTGTCAGATGAAGCAGGAACATTTCCAGAATGCAACCTAAGATTGTTTAAACATAGGCTGGGAGGGAAAAGGGCAAGCTGCTATGACGGAAGGAAAACATCAGGAATGCCAAAGTGCTCTGACCTCAATATAAACTGCAAGACGGGAGGCAATCTCAGAACTTGTCTGAAGAATAGGGGCCATTTTGGCATTGATGTTAGTTCTGGGTAACTACAGGTAGCCCTCGACTTACAGCAGTTCATTTAGTGACCGTTCAAAGTTACAACGGCAAGTGAGAAAAGTGACTTACGACCATTTTTTCCACACTGAAGACCTGTCACAGCATCCCCATGGCCACATGAGCAAAATTCAGATGCTTGGCAACTGGTTCACATTTATGACGGCTTTTAAGACCTTCCGTGGAGCGAAATCAACGGGAAATCCAGTTTCACTTAACAGCCACATTACTAACTTAACAAACGCCATGGTTCATTTAACAACTGTGGCCAGAAAAGTCGTAAAATGGGGAAAACTCACTTGACAAAGGTTCACTTAGCGACATAATTTTTTGGGGGGCTCAATTGTGTCCATAACTTGAGGACTACCTATACAATCCATTTTAGACTTTATGTGCACTTCTCTTTAAAAAAATGTGAAGGAGGTGGGTGGTGCAATGAAGGGCAATGAAATGGCTCTGCCTGAACGTGGTAAATATTTGTTATGTAGAATAGACTGGCTCAGGCCTTAATGACCCATTGACAAAGGTGGGGGGTGATATTAAAAGTGAGTCTATTTCCTCCCTAAAAACATGTTTCTCCATTTGTCATCCAGGGAAATATAATATCCTGCCTTTTCAATATTTTCTAAAACATTTTCCTAGGAGAGGCGTGGGTGCTAACTTCCTACATTAGTGAGACCTTTAAATCACTCTCTTTCATTTCACTCCTAAAAGTGAACATTTCCATCAGCCATTCTCTACCTGTCCTCGGTTTTAAATGAGCCGTTCTGACATAGGCTCTATTTCTAGCAAGGACAGAGAGAGAGGGAAAAAAGGTGTTCATTAGAGTCTTGGTAGCATGTTGTTGTCAAGGTCAAAGGAGTGTTGAAACGTTGAATATGATTCTAATACTACTGCCAAAAGCCAAGTATTATATCACTTGTGGGGAATATGATAACACTTGTTAAATAACAGGAAATATCATCCTGAGGGAAGCCCTGCCTCCCCCGAATAAAATATTCTTTATTTTTAATGTTAAAAACAGACAAAATAAAATATTTCCCATGAAGGAGAAGAGGAAAGACATCTTCTTAAAGGAAGAAAGCATCCCAGACTTCCTGCTGTAGGAAAACAGCCTCAAGCAGAAGCATGAAGTGGCTCGTCCTTAGGAATGGAGATTTTGCATTCATTCAGAAAGATTGGGCCAATCTATTCATAAGCAACCAGAAACTCCAAATAAGTAACACAATAGACAAGGAGCCTGTACCTTCCCTCTCCTAGAAAAATATTTTAGGAAATATTTTTTAAAAAACCAGAATATTATATTTCTCTGAATGAGAAAAGGAGAAACATGTTTTTAAAGACAAAGCAGCTCCCTGCAGCTTCCTGCTCCTCTCACCTTTGTCAATGGGCCATTAAGACCTGAGCCAGTCTATTCTACATAACACAGGTAGGATTAACCCCCTACCCATATCACCACATGGCACTTGGGAAGATTACATCAGCCAGCAAGGCAAGGCTTGGGTCTCAGGACAGCCTACAGAGTTAGCTAAGACCCTCCACCTCTTTGAAGCCTGACAACCAATCAAAATACATTTCTTACACAGGAACAGGAAGCAGAGAGGTGGGGTCCCCGAGAGCACATAAAACCCAGGGACTCTCAGCATCTCGGCCCTTTTCTGCTCAGGAACTCAAGCCATGTGATTCTGCTCAGGAGCTCAAGCCATGTGATCCTGTCCACCATTAAACCATCTTTCCAAGCAGCCTCCATGTTTCCAGTGTCTTTTCCCCCCACTTGGAACTGAACCCAGAAGGACATTTCTTCTAACAAGTTGAAGCAGACAAGGTTAGCTCAGATAAACAAAACACCTAGGATTTGTATCAAAGGCAACTGGACTTTCTGGTTTTTCTTTGAAGATGTTTTGCTTCTCATCCAAAAACCTTCTTCAGATCTGACTGGATGGTAAGAAATGGAAAAGGTTCCATGGAATATATAAAATCCCACTCACTCTCAACCCAATTTTGTCAGCCACCTCAAAAACATGTCACTATTTTCTAGCTACCAAATAAACAGACACTTCCTTACCTGCAGTATGCCTCCATTTTATTTCCAGTGTCTTTCTCCTGGCGTGGAAACCAGTGGTGGGTTTCAATTTTTTCAGAACCTACTCTGTAGGTGTGGCCTATTTTGTGGGCGTGGCTTGGCAGTCATGTGACAGGGTGGGAGTGGCCACCTTTTAAAATGTGGTGAAACTCATTTAACAACGCTCTTGCTTAGCAACCAAAATTTTGGACTCAATTGTGATGATAAATTCTTTCTTTCTTTCTTTCTTTCTTTCTTTCTTTCTTTCTTTCTTTCTTTCTTTCTTTCTTTCTTTCTTTCTTTCTTTCTTTCTTTCTTTCTTTCTTTCCTTCCTTCCTTCCTTCCTTTCCTTTCCTTTCCTTTCCTTCCCGTTGGGTCACTGGCAGTGGCAGGCCAGATTTACTTCCAGGTACGCCGGTGGAACCCCCTCTCACCGGTTCTCTAAATTTCACCAACCGGCTCTCGCGAGTAGGTGCGAGCCTGCAGAAACCCACTCCTGGTGGAAACGGACTGAATTTTTCTTCCAACAAAAGAAAGGATAGACAAAATCTCTTCTCTATCAAGTCAGAACGCAGGACCCAAAACCTAAGATATGGAGGGCAGATTCCCACTGAGTACTGGAAAAAAAAACCAGTAATGTCTATCATTAAGAGCAGTTTAAGAGTGGGAAACATTTACCTAGAGAGATTGATGGACATGCATGGGTGACAAAATGTGTGTGATGCTGTAATCATATGAATACTTGGACTTAGTAGAGTTATGTCTGATGTAACATTTTTATGATTATATCACACAATATTGTATTGCCATCACTGCAGTTTAATGTTGAGTATAGGAAGTTAGCACCCACCCCCCTCCTAGAAAAATGAAATATTTTAGGAAATATTAAAAAGGCAGAATATTATATTTCTTTAGATGAAAAAAGGAGAAACATGTTTTCGAGACAAAGCATCTCCCGGCACCTCCACCATTGTCAATGGGCCATTAAGGCCTGAGCCAGTCTATTCTACATAACAAAGATCTACTTACTTCAGGCAGAGCCATAATAGGAATCCCAAAGCCCTTTCATCACCACCCAGCAAGGTTCAACCAAATCAAATTGCCCTTGCATGGCCCGATGGGAGTCTTGACAACCAATCAGAATACAATCTCAAATTCAAAAGCCCAGAGAGGGCATAAAACTGAGGGATTCTTAGCATCTTGGCCCCTTTTTTTCTTCATCCAACATCATCAAGGCATGTGATCTTGTCCACCATTAAAAACCATCTTTCCAAACAGCCGCCATGTTTCCAGTGTCTTTTCCCCACTTGGAACTGAAACCCAGAATAATATTTCTTCCAACATGAGCTTCACTCGAACAGTCATAGGTCATGGATGTTTTAATCTGGATTCCTTTACTTGACAAAGTGGTTGGACTCAATGGATTTAGAGGCCTCTTCCTAGTCAATGATTCTGTCATTCAATCAGGGCCCTGCTTTTATTTGATGGTACAACCACAAATGATTGATTCATCTTTCCCCGTCTCATGATCATCAGAAGACCGCCGTTCCACAATCAGCTGATGAATAATACTTTTTTTTTTTACTTTATCCTGCTTTAAATCAACCTAGATTTAAAGGAAATAGCAGTAAAATGCTTTAAAATGGGGTAGAGCACTTATTTTCATTGTGTTTTGAGAAAGGTAGAGAAATTAAAATCTTCCTGCTTAAAAAATGTTGCTTGCATAAGAAATCTGAGAATGCTGTTGTAACCCTAGGAAAACTGGGCCAGTTTCAAATCTCACTGGGCAACTGCCAATTATACAGGACAATCATGCTTGCTGAATATAACTTCTTGCATTTAAAAGCATGTCCAGACCTTTTGCTAAGCTCTGGAAATTACTACTCCGAAGCCATTCAAGCTATCTTTAACTGATTTTGCATTTGCTTTCAAGCTGGAACAAGCTTGCAAACTGTTTGCTATTAAAGGGCACCTGTGAAGGGGAAACCCAAGAAAGGGTTTTTGTTTTTGCTTGCAATGTTTAATTTCAGAATGTTCCAAAAGAATATGGACATGAGTACAGTTAAGTGGTATTGGCTGAGAACACGAGAAAGAATTAAAAGAAAGATTAATGTCCCATCTTTGTAGATTTCCTTTATTGCTAACAGGTGGTATCTCTCCTGACCTCTATGGGATCAATTTATGAACATCTGGACAAACTGTGGACTTTACAATTTTTTTTCCTTTTAGGAAGGGTGGTAGTTCTTCCTGTGTCTGCAGCTTGAATAGATGAATAGAATAATTGAATCAAGACATAAGGAGGAAAAAATATCTTCCAAACACAATAGAAAATATTTCCTTACCTATTTTGTAGAGAGCTTTTTTCCTAGATTTTATTGTCCTGCCTTTATTATCTATCTATATAAAAATGGCTGTGTGTGTGTGTGTTCCAGCATAACTCTGGAATGCCTGGGCTGCTGAAATGAAAAGGAATTATATCTAGTGTCAAATCACAGTACTTTTGACAGTGATAGCCTGCATTAGTGTGATAGTGTTAGGATGCAACCTGTTGTGCCTTAAGATGGCATCAACAGTACAGCACAGTAGTTGCCATGGTAACGGCTTCACAGCCATTCCACACGGGGTTCCAACCTAATACAGATGTATGTGATGCACCTATTCTAGACCCAAGTACAATGATTTGCCAAACTGCACAATGATGATAGGATGCCACAAGTCATCACTTTCTATACCTAGAAATTCCTATCCATCACCTGTAGAAGTGACTCAACAACACAGAATCACTGTTCCATCTTACATTCCACGTGGCCTCTGTTGAATTGTTCTACATCAGTCACGATTAGGGAATTACCAAAGAGAACAATCATACCTCAAAAATGCATGCGGCAAAAACACCTGCCGTCCAAGGAGGCAGTTAGGTTTCTCTTGGCATCAATGGCTGCTCTGTCTTGAGTCTCTTCCAGCTCAAGGCTTTATGACATCAGAGACTTCAGCACTTGCATCCTTCTAAAGTAGATGGCATGGCAAATTCAGAGACGCACAGAGCAGGAGATGGGGAGGGGACACACATTGATATGTGGGAGGGTAGGTTTTCATTCCGTTTCCAAACTTTGGGTCTGAGGAATTTCGTGGAAGGAAAATCTCCATCTACTCAGGAGGGAGAACTAACAAGAAGGCTTGGAAAAAATCCCAAGGTTTGTAGCATATCCCTCTTAAATAATCTTAATGAGGAAATCTTAGTAAGAGTCAATGGGAGCCAAATGAGTTCAGTAGCTATTAGGAGGCTTCCTGACTGTTGGAATGCAGGGTTCAGAATAGGGAATCTTGGCAAAAGAGCTGCCAAGGTTGAATCCTGCTAGAAAACATTCCACATTGCTGCATTTCATTGCAGGTCCTCTTCCCCCCCTCCACCAAAACCCCACCAAAAAACTACCATATTTTTTGGAGTATAAGATGCACCGGAGTATAAGATGTAACAAGATTTTGAAGAGGTAAATTTAAAAAAAAAATTGCACTCTGCAGATCTCCCAAACCCTCTGAATGCCTCATTTTTTGTGAAAATGGGGCATGCAGAGACTTAGAGAGGCCTGCAAAGTACTCTTGGGGGCTGAGGAGGACAAAAATGAGCAAAAAAATGGCATGACGTGCATAGCCTTTAGGACAGGGGTGTCCAAACTTGAGAACTTTAAGACTTGTGGACTTCAAATCCCAGAATTCCCCAGCCAGCCATGCTGGCTGGGGAATTCTGGGAGTTGAAGTCCACAAGTCTTAAAGTTCCCAAGTTTGGACACCCCTGCTTTAGAAGGCTTGTAGAGTGCTCCTGGGAGCTGGGGGCGGGGGGCAAAATATAACAAAAAATGGTCCATTTTTTTGCTCATTTTTGTCCTCCTCAGCCCCAGGTGCTCTCTGAAAGCCTCCTAAAGCAGGGGTCTCAAACTCAATTTACCTGGGGGCCGTTGGAGGCAGAGTCTGGGTGAGGCTGGGCCGCATAAGGGATTCACTCCCCCTGCGGGCTGCACTAATATTATACTTTCATATCACGGTGGGGGCCACAAGATACCATCCTGCGAGCCGCAATTGGCCCGTGGGCTGCGAGTTTGAGACCCCTGTCCTAAAGGCTATTCATGTCCATTTTTGTCAAGGGGGTGGGGTTTCGGGAGGCCAAAGATGCTGTATTCAGTGTATAAGAGGCACCCAGATTTTTATCCTCTTTTTTGGGGGGAAAAAGATGTGTCTTATACTCTGAAAAATAGGGTACTTTAATTTTCTTTTGTTTTAATTTTAAACATACCTAAGAATAAAACCAGATGAAATACATGACAAAATGGAAAGAGAGCTTTACAAAGGTCCTGCTCTTCCATGGTTCAAAAGATGAGTTGAAGATTATGAGGAAGGGCAGCTTTCCTAGCCTGGCGCTGCCAGGGAGGCGGGACTATAACTTCCATGTGTTCCATACAGGGGTGGGCTGCTACGGGTTCGCCTGAGTTTGGAAGAACCTGTAGCTAATGTTATGGCTGGTTCGGAGAACCTCCAAATCCCACCCCTGGCTGGCCCCTCCCAACCCTACCCTCCCAGGAATTCCCACGCGGCCTGTTTTGGATGCGAGGTAAGTGCAGGGCTCGTGCGGAGGCTTGGGGAGGGGGAAAATGGGCCTTCTGGAAGGCCTCAGGAACCTGGGGAAGATGAAAATGCCCCCCCCCCCAGTGGTGCAGGAGTCCGACTATGCCACGCCCACCATGGCCACACCCACCCAGCAACCAGGCACAGAACCCGTTGCTGAAATTTTTGAAGCGCACCCCTGGTTCCACACTCATCTGAAGGATATAACATCAGGGGAAACTGACACAATGACAGCCTTATGATTGTGAAGACTCACATATGGGTCGTCCCTTGGAGCTCACAAACTGATTTTGACCCAGCCAGTGTGATCTATTTTAAGAGACTTTATAAAACTGTTACTTATTGAATTCCTTAGAACCGTGGTAATTATCAGTGTAATAAAAGAAATGATCAAAAGTTTTTCCTCAGAAAAGGACTTTAGTTTAAGGAGCAATTAGCACGCTGGAGAAACCACTGAGCAGGAGTAAGTCTGTGTCAAGAGTAGATTTTGCAATATCCTCTCCCCCTCCCTCTCACACATTACCGGTATATAAGAGATTAGACAGCAGCCTCTTTCATTGATAAACATTGCAACATGGAGTTATAAAGTCTTTTTTTAATCAATAAACAAACAAAAGAGGCTCAAACTACTAACATACACGCAGTAGAGCTGATGTTGTATTTGCAAGGCAAAACTCTTTGTAAAATCAACCACAATTTCCTTGCATATAAATGCCTGAATATCCAGAGAACTTGAATAAGTCAATCATCTCTGCTAAATTTTACAGCCAAATCTATCTTTTTCTCCTCTAAAACCAACTGAAATCTTTCTCAGTTGGGCACCATTGTAGCACACGCAGGTAAGAATTTGGACATAAAAGAAGGAAAGTCCCTGATTGAAGAAAGTGGGTTTATTTCAAGAAGATTCAAAATTGTTTGTACTGCTGGATAATATTTATTCTTCAACCCAAGATTTGTGTCACTAAACAAGAAGAAGAATGTGAAAATGCAAAGTTTGTTAAGTCTTACCCAGGATGATACATAATGCATGGATTATATCATATTATGTAAGAACAATTTGTAATCCTTCTTTCTAGGTCTTGGAAGAATATAGGAAAGGCTTCCATCTTCTGCAAACTTTAATCATATGGAAAGGTCAGCCTGACCTGTAGTTCCATAAGTAACTTTAGAAAGGCTCTTAGCCTTTTTATAAGAGGGCAAAGTGAACTTTGCAGAATAACCTTCGTCAAGACACAACAATGGAGGAATGAGTGTATTTCCTTCAATTTATTTTTAAAAGAAAGCTGAACAGAAGAGGAAGAATAATTTAGCTTTAATTAACTGAATCCAAGAATCTCTGGGTTTTTCGGAGATCCAGTTAAAGTTATTCCCCCTCCTTCATCCAGCTTTTCTTTAGTCTTTCCAGTTGAGGCAATTTACATAAAGCTCCAGAGGGTTTTTTTTATAAGTGCAACTTGTACATCATGCAATGCCAGCTTTTCTTCCATTTTAGATTGTTTTGAGTTCAAGCCATTTTAATGACTGAGAACCAGTATCATTAAGAGAGATAAAGGGCTAAATCCACGTTGTCACTATTGACTATTCACCATTGACTTATGTTGACCAACCACAGTTCTAATATTCTTTTCATACTATTATACAGCCAGCTATTCCATCCCATGATGTTGAGTTTGATTTATTTTCCCTATGCAAAGATTTTGCATGGCCTCTGTTAATATATGATGTTATATTCCATGCACGTATTCAAGGAATCAAGATTGTTGTGAATTTGTTCTGATCTTTTACAGTATTAGCCATTCCACTCAGTTCTGTACTATCTGCAAATTTGATTAACATTCCTCTAGCATTTCATCCATTTACAGCAATGGTGATGGGTTGTTACGTTGGCAGGGGTCCCCAACCTTTGCAACTTTAAGTCTGAAGGACTTCAGCTCCCAGAATTCTGATGTATGGAATTAATGTTATATGAATAGGAATGCAGAAGATACTGCATTTATTTTATTTTTATTTATTTCAATCCCATTTTTATTATTTTTACAAATAACTGAAGGTGGAAAATATATCCAACACACCTTCCTCCCCCTATTTTCCCCATAGCAACAACCCTGTGAGGTGGATTGGGCTGAGAGAGAGGGACTGGCCTAAAGCACCCAGCAGACTTTCATGGCTAAGGCGGGACCAGAATTCACAGTCTCCCTTTTCTAACCTGGTGCCTGCACTAGATGAAACTGGCTTTTATTTAGTTTAAAGAGGTATTGCTTGTAAGCCCTCTGGTGGTACTTTTTAAAGCCCATTGTGGATGTACCTTATAGTTATACAGTATGGCCCATGTTTAAACTAGTTTGGTAATCAGTTACTCAAATGTCCTTTGGAAAGGAAACAAAAACTGTCAGCTCATCTATCACACATTTAGAAGGCCATTGAACTGCTGATAGAGAAGATTCTTGGAAAGCAAGCAAAGCATGGGAAAAGCAGAAAAAAGAAAATTATCAAGAAAACTATTCCTGGAGTAGCTGCCATTTTATTTTTAAAAACAACATCGTCTTTGTAGTCCTGCCTCACTTGCATACAATTATACTCCTGTTGCCTCCCTGAGCTGACTAAGCACATGATGTGATATATATGCAATCAAATGCTTACTATTGTCTATACTCAACCAATTATCTATGTTATCTATTCACATGTATACAGAAATTTAGACAATTCTATACAGACGGACTTAATCTCCTCCTTAAATCTGTCTCATAAGCAATTTGTGCTTTAAATCAATGTGTTCTGGTCTCCAACTCAAATATGCCCCTGGAAAAATTATCCTGCAATCAATCACAAGGCATTTCAAATACTTTGCTAGAAACCAGAAATATATCTATAGTGCTCTGGAAATCTGCTAAGAAAGTTGCCCAATTAAAAAAAAAAAACCTAAAATATAAAAAGACTAAGCCATCACTTTTGTTTTAATTTACTACCGAGCCCTCCTCTGCACCTTTGAAAGTAACCAGAAGTGTTTACACATATGTATATTAAGAAATGTACAGACATTTTTCTAAGGTTGCATGTACCAGTTGAAATTGTAAAGTATGCAAAGAACTTTGATAAAGTCAAGCATGATTGTTTTCCACACTATACAATTTGGGCTAGAATGCAATTATGCATACTTAATCTGGTTGAGAAAGAAGGATGATATGATTACCCAGCTAATGGGAGGTATTTCTAATCTCTGTTTCTGCTGATTCTAAAGTACATTTCCTTAAAATATCATAATGAAAATCAATGAGCCTCAATTTTCTGCTTATTTAGCACTAACTGGACTTAGGGGGCTCATTCTGTTACTGAAATCTGAGAATAGGTTAAAAAAATTGTTTAACAAAATCTCATCCCCCCCCCCCCCCCCCCAAGTGTGTTTTCAGAATTAACCTAAAGTGTCTTCAGGAAGCCTATCGATATTCAGAATTAGCCTAAATTCACTTCAGGAAGCTTAAAGGTAAAGGTTCCCCTCGCACACCAATGGCATCTGCATTAAAGTGCAGTGATGGCCATACAATATTGTGTGATATATGGGTTAAAATACAAGCATGGTTAGAGAAAATGTGACACTGACGTGTGTAGAGCTAAGAAAAGAGGTATTTCTATTGGGTATCTTACCAGGGAAACGATCATACACATAATGGTGGCTAGAATTATATTTGCACAGAATTGGAAAACAGACAAAATCCCGTCAGAAGGAGAGATAATGAAGAAAATACTGGACTGTACAGACTTGAATAGGTTAAAAAAATAACTGCTTGACAAAATCTCATTCCCCCCTCTCTCCCCCCAAGTGTATTTTCAAAATTAGCTTAAACCGCCTTCAGGAAGTCTATCGATATTCAGAATTAGCCTAAATTCACTTCGGAAAGCCTAAAGGTAAAGGTAAAGATTCCCCTCGCACATACGTGCTAGTTGTTCCCAACTCTAGGGGGTGGTGCTCATCTCTGTTTCAAAGCCGAAGAACCAGTGCTGTCTGAAGATGTCTCTGTGGTCATGTGGCCGGCATGACTAAACACCGAAGGCGCACAGAACACTGTTACCTTCCCACTAAAGGTGGTTCCTATTTTTGTACTTGCATTTTTACATGCTTTCGAACTGCTAGGTTGGCAGAAGATGGGACAAGTAATGGGAGCTCACTCTGTTATGCGCCACTAGGGATTCGAACTGCTGAACTGCCGACCTTTCTGATCGACAAGCTCAGCGTCTTAGCCACTGAGCCACTACCTCCCTAAGTCGGGAAGCCTATCAACATTCACATCTTAACAGAACAAATTATATGTGGTTACGAGCTACATTTTTTCCCCTGGTTTGACCACAAAATCTGATTTGGTTTAAAAAGATACGGGCACTTTCAATCTGGAAAGCAGGGGACTTTGAGAAAGCAAACAGCTGGAACCTTCCAGCTGGCTTATCAGCAACCTGCCTTTTTAACCAACGCATAAGTCACCTTTGTTGAAAGGTGGTTACATAAAAAAAAGAAAGAAAATGAAGCAATGCCAAAATCTGGCCTGATAGGAATTGTCAACGGAGACGCTTGTGATTCATGCCACATTAGTTTTGACGTCCTTCTTAACCGACACTAGAGTTTGCCAAACTTTTTGGAAGCTAAGCAAGTGACTAAATTCAACTGGAAGGATTCCCAAGAGGACAAATTAGGAATAAAGATAGGGAGGACCAGGTGGGTAGAGGAGGATCTTCCCTCTATAGCTTGTGACACGTACCGAATAGTACATAGCAAGCGATGAGACAGCTGATCCAGGGCTGTTGTCCGCATTCTGGAAAATGTCGAAGAATAAGATTGGAATGGAATGGAATATGTGCTGCTCCCCTTCGGCCTCTAAATAAAGCAAGGTGACAGAGGTTACATTGCTGATTTTTTTTTTTTTTTTTACAATACAACCTAACAGGATGGGATTGCCATTCTGTGTGGATAATTGTGCTGTTGGGAAAGATAGAGCAGTGATAAAACAGATGATAAGTTAGTGATAACTGCTTGTCTTTGGAGATACTGCTGAACCTAGAGCTCCAGGGAAACATTCATGCTGGGAAATATCCCTGAGATGTGACCGGATTTCATTTTTTTTCAACATTAACTCAGAGGAACATGAGAAGATTGGCCTATGGAAAAGAAGGAGGGGGAGTATCAGCCAGTTTCTTTCCACCCACATCTGTGGGATACCACTGCATCCCTCGTGCTCAGATCTGCTCGTCACACTCATGTTGTAATTTGTACCAGGGATCAATCCTGGCAACAGGTGAGCTCTACTTGGAAGAGAAGAACGGAGAATAGAAGTGTGCCTGAAACTGGCAGAGACAGCAAGACTTTCTCTGCAATCCAGCTAAGTAGAAAGACTCACGAAAGTACCACTTTGCATATGTTTCTTTCACATGGTTCACTAGGTCATTCTTAAAAAGCTTCGGAGGACCAGCACATGAATCAATAGCCTGTCAGCCCATGGCACATAAAAGGTAAAGGTTCCCCTTGCACACATGTGCTAGCCGTTCACGACTCTAGGGGGCGGTGCTCATCTCCGTTTCAAAGCCGAAGAGCCAGCACTGTCCGAAGACGTCTCTGTGGTCATGTGGCCGGCATGACTAAATGCCAAAGACACACAGAACACTGTTACCTTCCCACCAAAGGGGGTCTCTGTTTTTCTACTTGCATTTTTGCGTGCTTTCGAACTGCTGGGTTGGCAGAAGCTGGGACAAGTAACGGGAGCTCACTCTGTTACACGACGCTAGGGATTTGAACTGATGAACTGCCTACCTTTCTAATCGAAAAGCTCAGTGTCTTAGGCACTGAATCACCGCGGCCCACTCTGTTATGTGGTGCTAG
Source organism: Rhabdophis nuchalis (assembly GCA_039707465.1). NCBI lineage: Eukaryota > Metazoa > Chordata > Lepidosauria > Squamata > Natricidae > Rhabdophis > Rhabdophis nuchalis. The sequence continues at coordinate 22,267,725 of CM077644.1, read as the reverse complement.
AGATTCGAACCGCCGAGCTGCCAACTTCTCTGTGGCGGGCCCTGCCCTTTGGAACGACCTACCCCCCTGAACTTCGCACCATCTCCGACCTCCGCCTCTTCCGCCAGTGTTTAAAGACACATTTGTTCCATTTAGCCGGCCTAGCGTAACCTCCACAAATGACTACTTTAGACAGTTTTAAATTTGCGGATTTTAATTTGTTTTTAGCGCAGGATGGGTATCAAATAAGTTTTTTAAATATTTTATTTGATTTTGTATTGTATTTTAAATGCCTGTGCGCCGCCCTGGGTCCTTTTGGAGAAGGGCAGGGTATAAATTTAATAAAATAAATAAAATAAAAATAAACTTTTCTGATCGACAAGCTAAGCGTCTTAGTCACTGAGCCACCATGCCCCTATACAATATACAAGCCCCTATAATGCAGGGATCCCCAACCCCTGGCCTGTGGAGCGACCCAAGTCCATGGTATGCCAGAAACTGGTATGCTGGCTGTGCGATCCTCACTGCCTCGAGGTTGACTCAGTCTTCCATCCTAACCCCGTTTCACTGAATATTAAGAGCTTATGGCTGCCACAAACCTAAAGTACTCCAATAGACTTCTTACTGGCTTACTCTGTCCCCTAAAGCAGGGGCCTCCAACCTTAGCAACTTTAAGCCTGGAGGACTTCAACTCCCAGAATTCTGTGAGTTGAAATCCTCCAGGCTTAAAGTTGCCAAGGTTGGAGGCCCCTGCCCTAAAGGACATAAAGCCATGCACCAAATATCCCCTCTATAAAAGGATCTCTATTCCTTTGTTATCATGATTTCCCTTTCCCCCCTTCCACATGTTCTGCCAGGGTATGTTGGCTGGCAAGTGTTCGGTGTGTAACAGTCCATCTTCTTGCTTTTTTCCCCTTCTCCCTACTTTGAAAGGGCTTGAATAAAAGGGCTTTGGATTCCTAAGCCTTCTCTCTTTGTCATTCACACACACACAAAATACACAAAGGCTGAAAGAACTATCACTCCATCTCTCTGCAAGGTTATTTAACCCAACTCTCTTGAGCCATATAGTTCATTGAACTCAGTGCCCTAAGCACCGGTTGAGTATATTCACTCTTGTGCACTGATGCTAAAGATTAAGTGCAAGGCTGCCAAAGAGACTCTTTGGATAAACTCCCTGACTTGTGTCTTCCTGGTTCTTTGTGTTTTCTTCCTGGTTATGATTCTCCCCCTTGGAATGGCTTTAAAGTGCAGAGGGTATATCATAACCAAGAGAAATGATTGCCCAATGCTTATCTCATTAGGTGGCTGGTTGGAAGCTGTAAGAAGTATGTGCTAGGATCTGATTTCTTTTTCTCTGCTGAATGTACTTCTACAGAACAATATAATTTCAATTAATAGTTCCCTGGGTCATCTCCTATTTCGGACCATTGTTGGCAGGAGGTTGTTAGGAGCTGTTAGGAGGCTGGCAACATTTGGAGATCATAGGTTCCCCATCTCTCCCCATCTCATAGGGCCATGATGGCAAATGTATGGCATACCAGCTGGCACGTGGAGCCCTCTCTTTGGCCATGCGAGTGGTCACCTCAGCTCAGCTGAACATGTGCGCATGCCTCCTGCTGGCCAGCTGATTTTCAGTCTCTGCTACGCATGCACGTAGGGCAGGGCACATGTGGGAGAGCCGCGCGTATGCGCACAGGGGTGGGTGTGGGTCACGCATACATGCCCAGGGGAAGGGGGAAGTGTGTCGCCGCCACGTGCCCCATTTTTGGTCCCAGGAGGCTTTAGGGAGGCCTGCTTGGCTCAAAACAGGGGGTGGGGGTGGTTGTGCGCACGTACGCAGGTGGGCAGGGGAAGCATGGGGAAGGTGTCATGTGTGCGTGCATGGGGGGAGCGCAGGGGCAATCACACGCACATTGGGTGTGGGCACACGCTTGCGCACTGTCATGCCCATGCACACACTTTCGGCACATGAAACAAAAAGGTTAGCCATCATCGTCATCGGGAGTAACTGCGGAGAAACTGAGGCAAACTCTTAATTTGTTGGGAGAGTAGACATGACAGTTTGCAAGACACACCAAAAATGCACACACATCGGACATGACCTTATTTTATGTGTTACTAGGCTTGTACAGAATCTAGATTCAAAGGACAAACTGGGGGTACCTGGGAACACTAGGCAACTCATGTAGGGACCATCTCAAACCAAACACATCTCTTTACAGAATGCTTCCAAAGGATAGAATGTTTGAACTGACATTCCAGGATTATTTTTAGGATTGGTTTAGTGGGGGGGGGGGGGGGGGGAGAGAAATGAACGAAACCAACTTTGAATTATAGCCATACTGGGGCTTTTAAAGTGGTAAAATAGGTTTTATTTATGGCATCCCAATTAAGAAGTTTATATGGAGAAGAGAGGAGAAGAGAAGAAAGAGAGAGGGGAGGAGAAGAGAGAGAGAAGGAAGGAAGAAAAGAAGGAAAAGGAGAGAGAAAGACAGAGAGAGCAAGAAAGAAAGAAAAGAAAGAAAGAAAGAAAGAAAGAGAAAGAAAGAAAGAAAGAGAAAGAGAGAGAGAAAGAAAGAAAGAGAAAGAAAGAAAGAAAGAAAGAAAGAAAGAAAGAAAGAAAGAAAGAAAGAAAGAAAGAAAGAAAACCATTCAGCTTCAGAGTGATAAGTTGTTTCCTTGTACAGGCCACTGAGTTCAGTGAGTTCATCTGATCCTCCAAGGACACAGCTTTCACTTTTAAATGGCAGGGAAGAAAAATAAACCAAACAAGACTCAGCAATATGTTGCATACCTCTTGCAAATCCTCTCTGTGCATGTGGAAGAATTTCACAGCTGACCCTGCCAACATTCACCATCTGGTAGAGAAACAACAACAACAAAAAAATGATCTAGATATAGTAATGTTTATTCATCTCTAAAAATTGCTGGAGCTCTTGCAGGAAAACCTCACCTACAGAATCCCTTTCTGAGAAGAGGAGGCAGTCAAAAGCCCCGAGGCTGGGGAATCGGAAGAGGAAACGGGAACACTTTAAGAAGCTTAATTTAAATAAAGATTTATTTAAGCAGGTATCTTCCACTTCAGTTGGTAGCATAGTTTCTAGAACAGGGATGGCTAACTTTTTTCTCCTCGCCTGCTGAAATCGCCCACACCCATAATGCAATGCATCCCACCCCCTTGCACATGCGCACACGACCACTCCCCCTCCCCCTGCGTCAGGCGTGGGTTCCTGCCAGTTCTAACTCCTTCTATAGAAGAGGTTCCACAAATCTACAGTGCCGTTTAGAACCGGTTCGAGCTCCCTCAACCCTGCCCGTCCTCACATCATCAAGATGAAGAGCGAGAGGAAGAATTCTGGGAGTTGAAGGTAAAGGAATCCCAGAAGATTTTACTTCGCTAGTCATAGCTGGTGTGGTGCTCATCTCATCTGTATGAAAAAGTTTTTGCAGTTTAGTCGTCAACATGATGCCATGAAGTGCTCTTACCTTCCCACCAAAGTGCTACCTATTGATCTACTCGCACTTGCATAAATGCTAGGTTGGTAGGAGCTGGGGCGAGGATGGGAACTCCCTCTATTGGCAGGGGTAGGCTGCTATGGGTTTGCCCAGGTTTGGGAGAACCCGTAAGTAACGTTATGGCTGGTTCAGAGAACCTTCAAATCCCACCCCTGGCTGGCTCCTTCCTCTCGAGGGAAGCGTTTGGAGCCTGGGGAAGACAAAAAGCCCCCTCCCCCCCTTCGGCCATGGTGCAGGAGGCCGACTAGGCCATGGCCATCCAGCAAACGGGCAGAGAACCCATTGCTGAAATTTTTGAAGCCCATCCTGGCTATTGGGTGGCACTTGGGTCTTGAACCCAGGCTGCTGTCACCTTTCCAGCTGACAAGTCCAGCATCTTAACAGTTGAGTCACCACACCATCCATATAATCATATAGCTTTGCAATATTTATTTATTTTAAAAATCCCATTTTAGCCAACAAAAAACCACGGGATTTTCTGAAACTGTCCCAATCGAGTACTAATTAGGCTTATTCTTTTTAGGTCAATCAAAGTTGGTTAAAAGTTGCCACCTGCTGGGATGATGCCTAGTCTAGAGGGTTTTTCTTAAACTATAATCCAAATGGCAATAGACACAGCTGCTACAAAACTACTGGAGAAAGCCTAACACTGTCCTTCATTCTCTTTAAGGATAGCTACTTGGGCCTCCTCTCTTCTCTTTATATAACAACACCCATACAGAACAGATTTATGTACAATATAATTGCACTCTTTCAACAGATGTCACGTTTAGTCTGGCTCTTAGAATCCTTTGGTCCATCTGCAATATAAGCAGTATGCCACCCAAGAGGTTTCTGGAAAATAAATGAGGATGACATTCCTTAGGATAGGGGTCCCCAACCCCCGGTCCATGGACCAGTGCCGGTCCGTGGCTTGATAGGAACCGGGCTGCAGTGAGCGGCACAAATCTTAGAAAGGGCTGGAGAGGAGGGAGGAGGTGGCATCCCCCTGGGCAGAGTGTGCACCGGGGGCGGGAAAGCACAGGCATGGCCGTTCGCGCCATTGGGGGCCTGAGACGGGTGAGTGAGCCGACTCACCTCCCTGCACGCATGCGCTGCGTGTTCCCCCGCTCCCCCTCTACGGCGGCCGAGCCATGGCCACTGGTCCGCAGAATTTTTTTAACATGAAACTGGTCCCTGGTGCCAAAAAGGTTGGGGACCCCTGCCTATAAGCTCCGCATGGAAGTCTGCTCATACTTTTGGCTGCTGCCAATCTGCTGCTCTTGTGCAACAGGTTTCATCATCCTTGGGCCAAAAGACATCCACAAACACTCCAGCTTATCCCACCTCTCCAATCACCCAGCTGTTTGCTGTCCCCCTGCAGGCCTTCCCCTGGAGCCTCTGGGTTTTCATACTCATTCAGGCATTCTGCTCAAAGGGGACATATTTGGCCCCTCTTCAGTGCAATTCTTCCTTTTAAATTATCCAGGCTTGGCAATTTATTCATAAATGACAGAGATGGGGAGGAAGCGGACTACTGATTGCTGTTTCATGTCACTGCCTTGCATTTCCTTGGATGCCGCCAAACTAGAAATGCTAGGCCAATGTTTGCTCAAAATCAATTATTTCTTTCACATGACCTCATTGGAACCAGTTGTCCTGGACAGAAAGTGTAACCCCAACAGCTCCAGCTTTAGCAACAAGGAAAAGTATTATTACTGGAGAATAACATTATTTTTTAATAAAACATTGATGACTCTTTTCTTCCTCCCTTTAGATGTCATGGTTTGGATCAGTGCCCTACAAAATTGCCATTTAAGGAATTACATTGAGAAGCAGTGATGGAAACAGAAGAAATGAAAGAATTGGGGGCCAAAGAAACTGGAAACGTCAGTCTCCTGAGATTTATTCTCCCCTCGATTTATTTAATGTACAGCCTTGGGATTTTTTGATGGTCTTCCCTCCAAGGACTAACCACCTCCCATCCTGTTTAGCTTCTGCGCTCAAAGTAAATTGGGTGTGGTCATGGGATGGAAAACAATTAAAATATGCTTGTATGACTTCAGCCAGAAAGCCTTTAAATAAAGTTTGAATTCTTCTACTGTTGTTGTTGTTGTGACCGTTGCATGTCATGACAATGGCTGGTGGTCGAATTCCGAAAGATCTCCTCTATGGAGAATTAGTGCAGGTAAAGCGCCCCAGAGGGAGACCACAGCTGCGATACAAGGATATCTGCAAGAGGGATCTAAAGGCCTTGGGAATGGACATTAACAGCTGGGAAACCTTGGCCTCTGATCGTTCAGCTTGGAGGCTAAAGATACGGGATGGCCTTCTCTAATTCGAAGAGACACTTGTTTGGCAGGCTGAGGCAAAAAGGCAGTCCCGGAACCAGCGAAATCTGGGGACTGGGCAGGGGACAGAATGTATCGGCCCTCAGGGTGGAAGGGATTGCCACTCCCGAATTGGCCTTTTTAGCCACACCAGATGCTGCGTTAGGACCTCTTTCCAGAGCACGGTACCATAGACTTTCGAGACTGAAGGATGCCAATGATGTGATTATTATTCATATTTAAGAGCTGAGGTGGCGCAGTGGTTTGAGTACTGCACTGCAGGCTACTTCAGCTGACTGCTAGCTGCAGTTCGGTAGTTCGAATCTGACCAGGCTCAAGGTTGACTCAGCCTTCCATCCTTCCGAGGTGGGTAAAATGAAGACCCATGTTGCTGGGGGCAATAGGCTGACTCTGTAAATTGCTTAGAGAGGGCTGTAAAGGCACTGTGAAATGGTATATAAGTCTAAGTGCTGTTGCTATTAAAAGGCAACAATAGCAGAAGGTCAGTTATTCTGGGAAAACCAACCTGCCAGCCACACGGCAAAAGGCTCTATTTGTATTCGTGTGTGTGTGTGTGTAATTACTGCTTTAGCCCATTTATATTGTTACACTCATTATTTTTTTTATATTGAAAAAGTTTTATTGGTTTTACATTTTTTAACAGGATAGGGTAATGGCTACAAAGAAATTTTGAGAGCATTCACGTCGGAGTCGTCGGACCTTCCAAGACCTCAAATTACACATTAAAAAAGTTATCATAGAAAACATTTTCCATACCACTACAAGATGAGAGCAAGTACATTTACCTAAATTCCCCCTTCCATGCTGTCAGACATTTACAAAAAGTCCGGATAGGAATATTATGCAAAATTGTTCAAGAAAAATCAAGGCAAAGTTATTTTTTTGATCTAAGTCTTTTGGCTATTGTATCTTCTTTCTCTCCTCCCTGGCCCCCGAGCGGGGCCGTGGACCCCTCCGTCCCCCCTGGATCTTCCCCCAGGGCAGAGGAATGTTTTTTAAGAAAGGCTTCCGCCTCAGCAACTGTTTTAATCCTCACTCTTCCTCCTTCCCAGAACACCAGCATCCCTTCAGGGGTCATCCACTTGAACCAAATCCCGTGATCAAACAAGGTTTTAGACAAGAAGGAAAATTTCCTTCTTAAATCTCTAATTTTTCTAGGGATCTGCTTCAAGATAGTGACCGTTTTTCGTTGATACGTTAAAGGTTTCTCTCTCTGCGCTTTCAGGACTTCCTCTCTGGTTGACCTTCTAACAAATTTCACATGTATCTCTCTAGGCACTTCATTTATCCTGGCATATGCTGAGTTAATTCTGTAGGCTAGGTCAATATCCCCCCTGATCTCATCCTTAGGTTTTTGTAAATAGTCTGCTAAAATTATGCTCATAAGATCAGGGAGGTATTCACCAGATTCCTCAGAAACATTTTGAAATCTCAAAAAATATGTCATTCTTTCCATATCCATCCTAGACACATGCCCATTTATTTCCACAACCTCATTGGTAACATTTTTAATTTCCCCCTTGGCCCCCTCCAACCCCCCTTCCAGTTCTTTATTCTTCTGTGTGTTATCCAGCACTTGTCTTCTTGTATCCAACAACTCCTTCTTGAAGATAATACTTTCAGCCCTCTGGGCCTTTATTTCTGATATCAAAGTTAGTATAGAAGTTTCAAGAGAAGCCATCCTTTGTTCCAAATTTACAAGTGCTGCTTCTTGTGCCATGGTTAAAAGTTAGAGTCACTGCCACCAAGATGGCGTTTTCCGGGTGGGGCTGGTGGGGCAAACCAGGAGCTCAGTTCAGTTCAGGGCTGTGAAGTTGCAAACAATTCAGAAACCAAAGGAGACACAATTTCCCAAATAGTAATAACGAAGGTATTCCAGAGAAGAAGTCACAAATCCATCAAAAGAAATTTTTTTTCAAAAATCCAGAGAGAGTCCTGCTTTCAAAGAGACGCTGGAAATTTTCCTTAGTTGAAATAGTCAGGCAGGGACAAAAGGAATCCACTTCCACCGCTCATCTCAGCCAGAGGGAGAGAGTAGCAAAATAAAAATTTTTTAAACTCAGCCAGACCCAGAAACAATGTTGCAAAAAGTCACAATCCACTTTCCTTTGTTAGAGACCATCCGGAGTGAAAGTTTTCCGCTTTCTCTTTGCAGAGAAGCCATTTTAACGCGCCGCTTAAATCCGAGGGGGGTTTTTGAAAATAAACACCCCCCTCCCATTCCGTTCAGCCTGGCTGGCAGCAAGGTAAAAAAAATTTTTTTTTTAGAAACTCACTCTCTCCTCGCAGCTGAAGCCTCGGGAGCCCTTCCGACTGAGCCGATCAGCCCTCCTCATTGCTGTAGATGGCGCCGTCTTCCTTAGGCGAAGGGAGAACCCCCCGCTAGCATGTTCTCCCTCACCTGAGCCGCGCCGGGAGCCGCTTCCTCCACCGCCGTGGGGGGCACGCCCCCCGACGAGCCGGCCCTACGGGAGACCCTCAAAAAAGAGGAGTCTCGCCCCCGTGGGGGGGCAGAAGAAGAAACAAAGCGGCGAGCGAGCGCTAGGCTCGCTCGTCGCCGCAGGAGCCGGAACCGGAAGTCGTTACACTCATTATTTACATCCTTCATCTTACTTTCTATATTAGGAACATAATAGTAATGAATTATGCCTTCACCTTCAAGAGGCGTCTATAGAATCAGAGTTTTATCAGAATGAGGAAGCGAGCGTCTTATTTACGAGGCAAACTCTTCCTGTGGTGTATAAATGTACATTGTTACAGCACATGTACAAAATAAGGCAAGACTTTCCTTGTTATATTTATATTGTCCTTTGCCCACAGAGGATCCCACAGATGCCTACGTCCAAATCAGTGGTGGGATTCAATTTTTTTTACTACCAGTTCTGTGGGCGTGGCATGTCTTGGTAGGCGTGGCAGGGGAAGTATACTGCAAAATCCCCCATTCCTTCCCAATCAGCTGGGACTCGGGAGGCAGAGAATAGATGGGGGTGGGCAGTAGTGAAATTCAATTTTTTTTACAACCAGTTTTGTGGGCGTGGCTTGGTAGGCATGGCAGGGGAAGGATTCTGCAAAATCTCCATTCCCACCTCAATCTGGGGCCAGCCAGAGGTGGCATTTGTCAGTTTTCCGAACTACTCAAAATTTCCGCTACTGGTTCTCCAGAATCTGTCAGGACCTGCTGGATTTCACCCCTGGTGTGAGGCCAGTCAGAGGTGTTATTTACCTGTTCTCTGAACGACTCAAAATTTCCACTATCGGTTCTCCAAACTACTCAAAATTTCCACTACCAGTTCTCCAAACTACTCAAAATTTCCACTACCAGTTCTCCGAACTACTCAAAATTTCCACTACCGGTTCTCTGAACTATTCAAAATTTCCACTTCCAGTTCTCCAAACTACTCAAAATTTCCACTACCAGTTCTCCGAACTACTCAAAATTTCCACTACCGGTTCTCTGAACTATTCAAAATTTCCGGTTCTCTGAACTACTCAAAATTTCCACTATCGGTTCTCCAAACTACTCAAAATTTCCACTACCAGTTCTCCGAACTACTCAAAATTTCCACTATCGGTTCTCCAAACTACTCAAAATTTCCACTTCCAGTTCTCCAAACTACTCAAAATTTCCACTACCAGTTCTCCGAACTACTCAAAATTTCCACTACCGGTTCTCTGAACTATTCAAAATTTCCGGTTCTCTGAACTACTCAAAATTTTCACTACCGGTTCTCCGAACTACTCAAAATTTCCGGTTCTCTGAACTACTCAAAATTTCCACTACCAGTTCTCTGAACTACTCAAAATTTCCACTACCGGTTCTCCGAACTACTCAAAATTTCCTGGTTCTCTGAACTACTCAAAATTTCCACTACCGGTTCTCTGAATTACTCAAAATTTCCGCTACCAGTTCTCTGAACTACTCATAATTTCCGGTTCTCTGAACTACTCAAAATTTCCACTACCAGTTCTCCGAACTACTCAAAATTTCTGCTACCAGTTCTCTGAACTACTCAAAATTTCCACTACCAGTTCTCTGAACTACTCAAAATTTCCGGTTCTCTGAACTACTCAAAATTTCCACTACCGGTTCAACGAATTACTCAAAATTTCCGCTACCGGTTCTCCAGAACTGGTCAGAACCCTGCTGAATACCACCTCTGATCCAAGTCTGAGTTTCAGTTCATTAAACGATGAAACAAGTTTAAAAACTCTTTAAGGATTTTGAAGGCCTAAGTAAGAAGAAGACTGTTGACGGTTGAAGCATTGTGTGTGTGCACATGTGTGCTTCTGCGTATAAAAAACACGACCCGAGCAATGAATAATGATGGTTTTGATTGTAAAGGAAAGGAGGTTCATTTACGGGAAGCGCATGCATATTATAGGGATAGGCAATATTTAGCATCAAGCTAATTGCATCCTACAGAGGAGTCAACAAAACATGTTCTTTGTACATGTTTGTACCTGGGATGGTGAACAGAAGGAAGTAATGTAAGATCAGCAGACTTTTAGACAGAATACATCCTTACCTATTTATACCCCACTTTCCCTTTAGATCATTAAGTGCGGAGGTTATTAAAATCCCACCAGTCTACTTATATGTTTGGACGTTACCCTTGCCACGTGCCTTTATATTATGATTATTCTATCAATTCAAATGGATATCACAATCTACTTTGACAATCTACTTGACTGGGCGTTGGCTCCTATGATTCAGATGTTAGCCAAGGACAGAAAGAGTCACAGAGCGATCCCGTAAAATAAATAGCGTCCCCACTCTTTTGCAAAATTAGTGGTGTCAAATCCAGGAAGTTTTAAAATTATTTCCATTACATTCTGATACAGGAAACAAATCTGTGCAAACAATCTTGACTCTCAAAGCTGTATTGCTTTATTGTCGTAATACCTATTCCCAAGGGACACGGTGTCTCAGTGGCTAAGACGCTGAGATTTTCGATTAGAAAGATCGACAGTTCAGCAGTTCAAATCCCTAGCGCCGCGTAACAGAGTGAGCTCCCGTGACTTGTCCCAGCTTCGGCCAACCTAGCAGTTCGAAAGCATGTAAAAATGCAAGTAGAAAAACAGGGACCACCTTTGGTGGGAAGGTAACAGTGTTCTGTGCACCTTTGGCATTTAATCATGCCGGCCACAGGACCATGGAGACGTCTTTGGACAGCGCTGGCTCTTCGGCTTTGAAACGGAGATGAGCACCGTCCCCTAGAGTTAGGAACGACTAGCACATATGTGTGAGGGAAATCTTTACTGTTACCACATTCCCAAAGGCTTTGTACCCTAATGACTGGAAAAGCCCGCTCCCCTATGGAAAAATAATTCTTACACATTGCCTTGATTAAAGCCAGTAGTTTAAGGGGGGAAATAAAAAAGAACAGTGAAAAGGACGTATTGCAAAATAGCTTTTTTTCATTAATGTTCTCAAAAAGGGAACATTGTGATTTTTTTCCCCTTTATGCACGACTCATAAATCAATTTTTATCAAGTGCCAAATTTCACTTAGGTGTTAAAGAGTCTTTTGTCCTTAATATGCGAAATCGGGAGGGAGGGAGTTTCTAACTAAAATATGAGAAAAGGGGAGATTGTAATTTTCCGTCATGCCATCTTAAAGAACAAGAGAGGGAGGGGGGGGGGAGAGAGAGAGAGTGAGTGAATGAGGGGGGGAGAAGGAGAGAGAGTGAGTGAATGAGGGAGGGAGAGAGAAAGAGAAAAGCAAATTAAGAGGTCCTTGGTACTCTCTGAGTTTGGTTGTTTGCTTGCAGACATTTCATTGCCCAAACTAGATAAGATCATCAATGCTAATAAGGAGTGGAGAAAGCAAACCCCACTCAACATTGTCACACTGATGATGTTACCTAGTTGGGTAATGAAACACCTGCAGGAAAACCAAGTTCAGAGAGCATCAAGGCCCCCTCATTTCAACCCTGAGCTACAAATAATCTCCTTTATTGGTAAAAAAAAAAAATCAAATCATTCCAAGGCGCTCTCTTTCAACCCTAACATGCCACACAGGGTCATTGTAGTGGGGGGGAAAGGAGGAAGGAGTGTTATATATTCCCCATCTTGAATTACTCATAAAGTAATAAAAATGAACTAAATATCAAGTAGGTAAGTAAACAAAGACAGCTGCAGGGTTGTGCTCGTGTGCTGCGTCCACTTGAATGGGAAAAAGAATTTCCCTTTATTACTAGCTTGCAAAATAAAAGATTTCCCCCTTTCCTTCCTTTTTCCATCATTAACAAGGACGCTGCGCCCTCTGCCGTTTCCCGCCAGCATCACAACCTGCCTAAATTTTCCAACCTCCCGCTGCTGTCCGCCCTCATCCTTTATCCCCTCTTTTGGGCCATACCAACTATCCTCGAAGTGAGGGGAGTTGAAGTCGCGTCTTCCCTCAAACGGAACGCCGAAGCTGCGTCTTTCCTCAAACTGAACGCCGAAGCCGCTCCTTTTCACCGCGACTCGGACGAATAGGCGCAGGAGAGAAAGTAGGAGAATGATCCAGCGAGCCTCGGCCAAATGGGAAACCTCCCCGTCGAGAAAGGAATAGGTGGTTTAGTCCACAACATGGCGGCCACCATGAAGAAAGCGGTGAGAGGGCTGGGGAGGGCAGGAGAGCGAACTCGGGGGGGAGTGGCGGCTGTTCTACTGTCTTACCTTCCCCCCTCCCCCCTCCCCCGCGGGATGCTTTCGCCGGCGTTTTCCTCAGTGGAAGCTGAGGAGCGGGAGGAGGCGGAGAGCGTCCGGCGGGGAGGCCTTAGGCCTGGACAGGCGGAGGCCGTGAGCGGCGTGACCTGCCCGAAATGGAGGCGCGTTGAAAGGGGGGGACCCCACATTTTTAAATTTTTGCCCTTTAATGAGCGTGGCGTCCGATAACTCCCAAACCGATCACCCTCAGCGTTTGGAGAGGGATGCGAGGTGGGAGATGGCGCGGAGGCGGAGCCTCATTCGGCGGCGTCAAACTCTCGGCCGCCTGCAGAGGGCGCCGTAGAGCTGAGGCTGGGGGGGGGTGCTGGGAGTTTTAGGGCCGCTGAAGCGTCACGTGATTCTGACTGCTGGCTGAACCCGGCTCGCCGTGGACAGGGAGTGGAGGCCACGAGGAAATCCTTGGAAAAGTTTCCAGCTCCCCCCCATAAATGGCATGATTAAACCACTTTCCTGGTCCCAGGCAGATAAATTAGTCTGGGAATGGTGAAGGAGCCCAACTCAACCGAAAAGAGGCTTTTTGTTGGATCCCCCCCCCCCCTCTTAGTTTGGGAACTCATATGCAGGTTCCCCCTCTTCCAATGTCAAAGTCTGGTCTTGGGGTCTAGATTTAGGTGAGCTACTGGCATTCCTCCCCCATGTGCACCTCAGTAAGTAGCAGCACTCAGCCGATGCTTGGAGGTCAGCCATTGGGGATCCTAGGCGGTGCTGTTGGGGAGTTCATTGCAGCGCTGGGTGCGAGCTTTGCCCCATTGGTGCGTAGGTGCACTGTTTTGATTCACAGAACTGAGAGGCAGCAGATTGGGTTAATGGTTCAGATGTTGGGGCGGAAACTGGGAGACCATGAGTTCTAGTTTTGGTTTAGGAATAAAAGCCAGTCTTTCGGCCGGTCAGTTTTTCTCAGCCCAACCCAACTCATTTCAATAGTCTTTATTGTCCTTGTAAATGTGTGTACCATGAAATCAAATATCGTAGGATTCTTGTGGGGGGAAATAGAGCATCCGATATGTACATCAATTTGAATAGATAAAAAAATAAATAAAGGTAGGATAAAATAAAATAAAATAGGGCAGGGCTTGTGTCAGTGTGCACTCTACCTGTCCCATTCCACAGACCTGGTTAATATTTGGTTGGGGGGACTAGGAACTCTTGTAACTGTAAACAGGACTAAAAGGTAAAAACGACAGTTGTTCATGCTCGCTAAGCAGCTTGGTTGTTTGTTTGCAGATGTTTTGGTTGCCTGGCTAACATTTGCAAGCAAACAACCAAGCTCAGAGACACCAAGGTTTCAGCACTTGAATCATAAACTACATTTATTCTCTTCTTTTGAAAAATTAAAAAACCCAACAACTGGGCAATAAAACAATCACCAATTACTCCCTACCAAAAATGCTTTCCAGGATATGAGATAAACTCATTAGGTTGAATTCATTGGCCAACACTTTTTCAATGCAGCCTCAGTTTAGGACACTACTCTTTTGTTGGAAAGGATTACTGTCTTGTGCATTTTCTATTTAGGGTTTCTTGCTTTGGATTTAAACATGTGGTACTTCAAAATAGCCCCTATGTTGGCTGAATGTATTTTATTAAACTGGCTTTAAGAATAAGTTAATTTTGTTATGCAAAAATCATATATATATATATATATTATATATATATATGATCAAATCCAGTTACTTGATTGTCCTGAGACAAGTTGTCCTTTTACTTTGCAACAAAATTGCAAAAATAATAAAATAATTTATTAGAATAGAATAACAGAGTTGGAATGGACCTTGGAGGTCTTCTAGTCCAACCCCCTGCTTAGGCAGGAAACCCTACACCACTTTTATTATTATTTTATAAATAATAAAATTCAACATTCAGCTGTGACTTTAGGGGCAGAGGATAGAATCTTGCTTTAAAAATATGTTGACGATTCTCAGTAGTAACTGTGAAAGGGATCTTCGGAGTCCTAGTGGACAACCATTTAAATATGAGCCAGCAGTGTGCAGCAGCTGCCAAAAAAGCCAATACAGTTCTAGGCTGCATAAATAGAGGGAGAGAATCAAGATCACGGGAAGTGTTAATACCACTTTATAATGCCTTGGTAAGGCCACACTTGGAATACGGCATCCAGTTTTGGTCAACACAATGTAGAAAAGATGTGGAGACTCTAGAAAAAGTACAGAGAACAACAAAGATGATTAAGGGACTAGAGACTAAAACATATGAAGAATGGTTGCATGAACTGGGTATGTCTAGCTTAATAAAAAGGACTAGCGGAGATATGGTAGTAGTGTTCCAATATCTCAGGGGTTGCCACAAAGAAGAGGGAGTCAAACTATTCTCCAAGGCACCTGAGGGTAGAACAAGAAGCAATGGGTGGAAACTAATCAAGGAGAGAAGCAACTTAGAACTGAGGAGAAATTTCCTGACAGTTAGAACAATTAATCAGTGGAACAGCTTCCCTCCAGAAGTTGTGAATGCTCCAACACTGCAAGTCTTTAAGAAAATGTTGGATAGCCATTTGTCTGAAACGGTATAGGGCTTCCTGCCTAGGCAGGGAATTGGACTAGATGACCTCCAAGGTCCCTTCCACCTCTGCTATTCTATTGTATTATATTGTATTGTATTCTGTCATCCAGATAGATGTTTGGGAGGTACATCCTGGCTACTGGAGTTATTTTCTTTTGCTTTGAAAAGTTTCACCTCTTATAGCAATAGCACTTAGACTTATATACCGCTTCACAGTGCTTTACAGCCCTCTTGAAGCAGTTTACAGAGTTAGCATATTGTCCCTAACAATCTGGGTCCTCATTTTACCCACCTCAAAAGGATGGAAGGCTGATGAGATTCTGGTGAGATTCGATTTGCCAAACTGCTGGCAGCCGGTGATCAGCAGACATAGCCTGCAGTAGTGCATTCTAACCACTGTGCCACTGTAGCCCTATCCACGTAATTTCATCAGACTGAGCAGTTTGAGGTTGAAGAAATATGCATTAGATTGTCTAACTAGATTGTCTAACTAAATACAATACAATAGCAGAGTTGGAAGGGACCTTGGAGGTCATCTAGTCCAACTCCCTGCCTAGGCAGAAAGCCCTATACCACTTCAGACAAATGGCTATCCAACATCTTCTTGAAGACTTGCAGTGTTGGGGCTTGATTAGTTTCCACCCATTGCTTCTTGTTCTGCCCTCAGGTGCTTTGGAGAATAGTTTGACTCCCTCTTTGTGGCAACCCCTGAGATATTGGAACACTGCTATCATGTCTCCCCATGTCCTTCTTTTTATTAAACTAGACATACCCAGTTCCATTAGATTGATGCTAATCTTAGGATTACTTTTCTTTGCTCCAAATTTTTGGAGGAGAAAACAGATTCATTGTTTCATCTTTATTCTGTTCTTCTGCCCTTTTTATTTGATTGCTTTATTTTTCCGAGTGAAATTCTTGGTGCTCTTTCGGCATTGGGTTGGTTTCTTGTAGGCATTTCATTACCTGCCTAGGTAACATTATCATTGATAGTAAAGGGGAATTGCTCCTTGTTTATATACAGTAGCTTGTACTTCCAGTGTTGGGGTGTGTATGGTTTTCTCCTTGAGAGTTCCTTGATTAGGGTATTGTTTTCTGCTTGATTGTTTGTCTGGTGTTAGTGCCTGCTTATCTGAATGCTGCTATTGGAGATGATACTGTATATTCTGGTCTTTGTTTTTATTGTCTCTTTTGACCCTCGTGCAAATATGCTTTATTTCTATGTGTCTATTGATGGCTGATTGGTCTGCAAAACTTCCAGGAATTCCTTAGTGTTTTGGATTTAGTTTGATCTAGAATGCTCAGTTTTCCCCTTGAAAATGTGATTTGAGTCTGTCCATATGTTGTGAGAGTAAGGAACTGTTATTATTTTTGTATTGCAGTTGATTTGTTGTGTATTTTCTACTTTTATGGACATACAGTTCATTAGTGTGTCCCTTCTATCCCCAATTTAAAATAATGACATAATTCAACTGTAGCATGATAGCATTAAGCCATAGTGAGGTTTGCTTGCCCTTTATTGTAGAGTCATCTGAGACATCTGTTGCATTATACGCAGACTTAGCTATTTTTATTTGGTGAGCAAAATATGCCCTAGCTCAGGGGTCTGCAAAGTTGGCTCTTTTAAGACTGGTGGACTTCAACTCCCAGAATTCCCCAGCCAGCCTGGCTGGCTGGGGAATTCTGGGAGTTGAAGTCCACCAGTCTTAAAAGAGCCAACTTTGCAGACCTCTGCCCTAGCTTAATGCTATATATGAATCAGACCACTATGACTTGTTCTGTTTATGATCTCAGGTGTTTCCTATGGTTACAATTGTGTATGCAAATATCCTAAGGACTTTTCCTTATACTCCCCCTGTACTCGTTGTCTGTCAATGTTATGCTTTCGTTCTGTCAACATCTTATCTGTATTGAATATGTAATCACTTCCTGTCTTAGAACATAACCTGATTATTCTCTGACAAGCTGAAAAAATGGTGTGTATGATGTAACCTAGTTTAACTGAAAAAAGCAGATTATTATTCACATGCAATATATTTGAGGAAATATTTTGTTTTTTGTATAGGCAGCAGAAGACGTTAATGTTACTTTTGACGATCAGCAGAAAATCAACAAGTTTGCTAGAAACACCAGTAGAATTACAGAACTTAAAGAAGAAATAGACGATAAGAAGGTAACCAAAATCAGAACATTCCCAAATCAAATCAAACAAATACTTTTTTCTGTAAGGTTAATTGGCAAAAATGTGTGTGCTACTTAGCCAAAGCCTTATTCTTTGGTTCATTTGTGGGCTGGTGGTATTCAGAACTGGAAAGGGTACAAATAAGTAAAAGCTCAGATATCTCTCACTGATTTAGTAGAGTGGGAAGAAATTTGCGGTAGAAATATTTCTTCTACCAGGTTATAATATTATTGGCATATATTTCTTCTTTTGGCTAATTGTGTTAGGTAAAGGTTGATGTGGTCTCAAATTGGCCACAAAAGTTTTCAGAATTGCTGGAAGTTGAATGGTGTACAAACGTTATTAATTATCTCAGGATAGTAACTCATTTCTCCCACAAAATTAAACATAACCATACTTTACTTTTCCTCTGCAAGAGAGAGACTCTTTCAGTATCCTGCCATATTCTACATTTCTCTGAACATGGGTAGTTTTTTTAAGGATAAGCCAACCATAGAGCCTAGTTAAAGAGAGCATTTTAAATCTAAGTAAGGACTTTGTCAAACCGATTATGACTATGGAAATTAAAATCAATTCAATCAAATCACCAAATTGAATCATGAGGCCGGGTGTTTCAAAATCAGTTTAAATCAACTCACCTTGTAGAATCATATTAACAGTTCATGGGCTATTAAAACCTATCACTGTATTTTAATTACTTAAATTTATCTTTTTCAGTGTTGAGAGATAGATGCTAGGGCTAGCTAGTTCTACTGTTTTGAACTTTGTTCTAAAGCTGTTTCTAAGATAGTCACAGCTAGTTTAGAATTACATACAAACATTCATACATAAATATGTGTGTGTGCATGAACATATAATACACTTTATTCTAAATTGAATTACAATCCATATCACAATGATGGCTAAAATGGTGGGAAAATAACTTGATTTCTTAAACACAGAAACAGCTCCAGAACCTGCAAGATGCCTGTGATGACATTCTGGTGCTTGACGATGATTCATTATTGATACCATATCAAATTGGAGATGTCTTCATTAGTCACCCCCAAGTTGAAACAGAAGAGATGTTGGAGGAGGCAAAAGTATGTTCTGTCTTTGTGCTACTTGTGTGGCTCTTTTAAGATATTGCAGCAAGAAAAGATGGGGGGGGGGGGGGGAGGAGGAAGAGGGGAAACTGGCAAATGTTTTTCCAGGTAGTCTTCTTTCTTCTATTGTATCTATAAATGAATCATTCCTTCTGATTGCCAACTTTTACAGCTATGAAAACTATGACTTGGCAATGTGTATCTTTGTCATCAATGTGATGTTCTCTGATATTGAGCCTAAGATTGGTTTTTGCACTCTCATTTTTCAACTTCAAGAAAACTTTCTTCTTTCTAGCCGCTAAAATAATATCATCAGCATATCTGTATGTTTTCTTTTTCCTGGCAATGTTAATACTGTATTCTGTTTCTTTCAGTCTCATAATAAGTCCAGCCCGTATATTGAATATATAGAATGACAATATTTAACTTTGGTGCACTGCTTTTCCAGTTTTGAACTTATGAATGGCTCCATACTCCATTTTAATTGTTGTTTTATAGACTACATAGTAATTCATACATAGTGTTGTCCAGATAAAGCATTCATGCTAGAGTAACATTAAAACACCCATGGTAGAAATAATGATAATATATATGAAAATTGGGTGAAACATTTTAAGTATGCAGATAAGATGGTCTGGTGGATTCATGTTTTTAAGAACTGTCTATAACTTGTGATCATCTGAATCAGTAAAGGAAAAAAAGTTGTTTTAGCTGTTAACAAATACTCTAATCTTTAAGGTGACACAGAATCTTTATTGATTTTGCTGTAATAGATGAATGTTTGGAAGGGAAAAAGTTTCCTTGAAATCTTTACTTAATATTTTTCCTTTTTTTTTTCTTTGCCAGAAAAACTTACAGGAAGAAATAGGAACTTTGGAAGCACAAGTGGAATCCATCCAAAGAGTATTATCAGATCTTAAAGTCCAGCTTTATGCAAAGTTTGGCAACAATATAAATCTCGAGGCAGACGATAATTAAATAGGAATAGAAATAGCATTGGATGTTTTTGTACTAATTATTTTTGCTTCATGGTCAATTTTTTTGAGAAACCCCGCTTTTCTTTATTTCATGTATTTAATTACATACATTCTTATTTATATGTTTAAACAAATTTGTCCAAATTTTCTGGTGTGTTATTAAAGGTGGATGCTTAAAAGTTTACTGAAAAAAGTAATAAAGCTCACAGAAATACATTCTTTTTCCATGCCTATTATATAAGTACATTTTAGGAAAAAAACATTTTCAAATGTTAGCGCATGATGGTTCACTGAGATTAAACACAAATTACAAACCATTTTTAATATTTAACAAAAATTATCACCCAAAACACATCTTTGAAAGAGACAGGAAATGTTAAAAATCAGTTCTGTAGAGCAACCAAATCCATTAGAAGAAGATTCTTTCCAAGAAGAAAAAAAATATACATTTGCTTTGTTAACTATAGACTGTTTGTTGATTTTCAAGCATCATTTAACTCAATTTCAAGAGGGAAGTTTGGGGTGATTTTAAGCAAGAAAATTGGCACTCTTAAAAAGTGAACATTTGTGTATTAATTGTAAAAAAAAAATCCCAAACATTTTGATGTGTTTTTTTTTTTTAATGAAGGGACAAATGATCAGTTAATAATCATATAGTTGAACAAGTTAAGCCATGTAAGTATCTGTGTTCCAAAGCAAAATGAAATTAAGTGCTCAAACTACCTATGCCACCTTGAAAGTATAAAGAAGCATTGTAGTCAAGATTTTATGGAAATCAGGGAAATTCATTCTGGCAGCAATCAAGGTATTTCAAGTCAAATGTATAGTCCATTTGATGTAAGGAATTAAATTAGATCCATCTTTATATTTGACAACCTACAAACGGATCCAATCAGCTTTCCTTTAAGGCTATAATTGATGTGTGTCTAATGCAGCCTTGAGGCTAGAAGACTTGCCAAGCATTGAAACCCAGGCCTAGTCCAGCATACTAATAACTTGAATCAGAATTACCCAGTGAATTACTAGTCACTGGAAAAATACAATAAAAATTGGTAATTAATCAGTCCCAGTTTACTATTTACGGGTTCTGATCTGAACCCTTAAGTAAACTGGGATGGTTAAAAAAAGGAAAACTGATATGGAACCTCAGAAGGGACTCACTCAAACCCCAGAAATGTACTGTACATTGATGAAAGGGTCTAATTGGACTGGCCATCAGTTTACATAATTTTATTTTTATGAGTCCTTTTAAAAGCGCACATTCAACACCAAGAAGATTCTTTAGAATCTGCCAACACAGAGAAGGGAAAATAGACTCAGTGACTTGTATTTTTTTAAGCTCCTCCTTTTATGAAGCAGATAAAATACAACAGACTCAGCATTTTATGGTCCATGGGCCACATGGGCCCTTCGTCCCTATCCAACTCCTGGGGGGGCAAGTAGGGGGGAGGGCAGCAGCCTTCCACAACAGTCCCAGTTTCCACATGGCCCCTGTTCTGTCCCAAGCTCTAATATATATATACAGTGATCCCTCGTTTTTCGCGGTTAATGGGGACCGGAACCTTCCGCGAAAACTGAAAAACCGCGAAGTAGGATTCGCACCGGAAACTTGAGTTGGTGGACATCGTTTAAAGCAAGCACTAGGGGGTGCTTGCCTCCTACCGATGCATTTTTTTTCTATTCTGTATTTTTAAAAAACCTGCGAAGCACTGAAGCCGCGAAACATGAAGCCGCAAAAAACGAGGGATCACTGTACACAGATGCAGACTTGGCTGTCTGCCACAACTAAGGAGGGAGGTAAGCAACCCCTTGGCTGAGAGACCAGAAAGCTATCTCTATGAAACAAGTCTTGAACTCACGAAATTCTCCAAATCTTTCTCTATGGCTGGATCAGTAAATTGTTTCCTGCAAAATTCCCCTCCCGTTGCCCCACCTATAAACTCTGGGAGGGGCCACTCAGTAGCCACCTGTTCCTATTTCCTTCTGTGACCCTTTTTCCAAAGCTGCTCCCTCCTCGCAGCCCTACGCATACGTACATCAGGGACAGCCTCCCTCTGTTCTTCCTCACTGCTCCCTGACTCAGACCCACCTGGTGGCCAACAGGCCTCTCTAGTCCCTGCTCTGACTCCGAACACCCCGCAGAGTCTTCCTCAGCCTCCAGGGCAGTCCCATAGTGTTCATCGCTGTCAGATTCCACCAACAGCTCAGCCGGCTGCTGTTGAGCCACAACAGCCCGTTGGGAAAATGAATTGCCCACCCCTGCTATACAATATTTGTTCGTATTGAATGGTTTAAAGGCTGGATATTGATTTCACCTGTTTATTACTAAAGGATACAGCCCATAATATTTCGACCCATGTTGTGCGATTATGCTCTGAGATCAAGTGCTTAAGGGATAAAAAGCCAGTTTAGAAAAGGAAAATTTACATTATATAATTTTTTTCTTATTTTAATATTGTATGCTACAAATTAAATATTGCCTTCTTATTTTTAAGCGTACTTAATAACCGAAATTCGGTAAACAAAGTAGGCAGGTTTGGTAGATAATAGGGTTTACAGTTTTAGTTGTTTAGGCTGTATAGATTCTATATAATTTGTTGTGACAAATCTACAGTATGTACAACTTGATGCTTTATTACTTTTGTATTTTTTATACTGGTCATAATAAAGTATTCCAAAGAAAGCACAAGGATAGGGGATGGGATCTAGAGAAATAAAAGATAATACAATACAATACAATAGCAGAGTTGGAAGGGACCTTGGAGGTCATCTAGTCCAACTCCCTGCCTAGGCAGGAAACCCTATATCATTTCAGACAAATGGCTATCCAACATTTTCTTGAAGACTTGCAGTGTTGGGGCATTCCCAACTTCTGGAGACAAGCTGTTCCACTGATTAATAAGGCGTTTTGTTTTAGGAAGTGATCTCCTTCAGGTATTTTTAAAAAAAACTAGAATTCAAATTTGGTGTCCCTTATGTGCATCTAGATTAGTTTAGCAAGGAATTCTGGAAATGAACTGTACAATGCATCCTGTGCATTATATTTAGGTATCTGCAATGAGATACACATTTTAAAATGAACATTCCCTAATATGCTATTAATCATAATAATATTACAGTTTTGCTCCAGAAATGCTATATACTTCCACTGTCCTCCCATGTTGTTATTTTAATTTTTTTAATGTATGAAATTATAATGTTAATATAATATAATATGATATGATATAATAATAAATATAATATAATATAATATAATATAATAATATAATATAATATAATATAATATAATATAATATAATATAATAATATAATATAATATAATATAATATAATATAATATAATATAATATAATATAATATAATATAATATAATATAATATAATATAATATAATATAATATAATATAATATAATATAATATAATATAATATAATATAATAAATATAATACAGTTAAGTACTTTAAGAGAGTTGGAAAGATAGCAGTTTGCTTTTAGGCCACTTGGGAACATATGTATTAGTAGTATTAAGCCAACATACTTAAATTTTGTAATAGTTTTAAAAATTGCTAAGATCTGGCTATTCTTAATTCTTTGTTCTTTTCAGCAAATTAAATTGCTGTTACTTGGACATTCCAAAAGATGGCACTACAGTGCCAGCAATCTCAAGTCTCAAGAAGAAAATTATTGTTCTAAAATAGTTTCATTTGCTAATAACAGTTTAGGGTTAGAACTATAGCATTGTCCTCTGGCATCCTTTTTGCCCACAACAGTTAAATTAGTAAATCTTCATGGATTTCTACATTCCATTTACAGATACAGTGGTATCTTAGTACTTGACTGCTTTGAAACTCATAAAATTTGGTACTTAATGCATTTTGATGTGAAAATTTTGTCCCAGTACTACTTGTCAGTGCTGGCTGGCTCACTATATTGTTCCTTATGGGAAAAACATTTGTTTGGTACTCATCATTTTTTTGGTACTCATCGTGCCTCCCAGATCCAATTAACGATGGGGTACCGAGTTACCACTGTATGTAAGTGGATTTCACACAGTTGCAGAAACGAGATTAATAATCAGCCCTTCTTTCAAAGTTTTGCAATAATGGCCTTGGGGAACACTGGAGCAATCAGTCATCAATAAACTAGGCTTACTAACCTCTTCATGCACATAATATAGTTCAAAAGTGATGAAAAAAGATAGCATATTATGAGCTTAAGATAGTATATTATGAGCCGTGATGACGCAGTATTGCAGTCTACTTGTTTTGACTGCCGGCTGCCTGCAATTTGGCAGTTCAAATCTCAGCAGGTTCAATAATAATAATAATAATAATAATAATAATAATAATAATAATAATAATAAATTTAATTTATAGACCGCTCCCTCTCCCCGGGGGGACTCGGAGCGGTGCACAGGGAAGTTAAAAATACAATAAATATACATAAATAACTAAAAGGCAAATTAAACAATTATCTCTGCGCTAAAATTCCCAATTTAAATTACTAAAATCCCATACTAGTCCAGAACGCAGCCGCGCGGGTGATTACGGGAGCGCCTAGACACTCCCATATAACACCTATCCTGCGCGAGCTGCACTGGCTCCCTGTGGTCTTTCGGGTGCGCTTCAAGGTTTTAACGACCATCTTTAAAGCGCTCCATGGCTCGGGGCCTAGTTATATGCGAGACCGCCTCCTGCCCCATACATCCCTTAGACCGATACGCTCCCACAGAGAGGGCCTCCTCAGGGTGCCGTCGGCTGGACAATGCCGACTGGCGACACCCAGGGGAAGAGCCTTCTCTGTGGCGGGCCCTGCCCTTTGGAACGACCTACCCCCTGAACTCCGCACCATCTCTGACCTCCGCCTCTTCCGCAAGTGTCTGAAGACACACCTATTCCATCTAGCCGGCCTAGCATAACCCCCATTACTGACTCTTAGATAGTTTTAAATTTGGGTTTTTAAATTCGGTTTTTAGCGCAGGGTCCATTAGAATAAGTTTTTTAAATTTTATATGTTTTATGTGTTTTAATATCCCTGTGCGCCGCCCTGGGTCCGTTTGGAGAAGGGCGGGGTATAAATTTAATAAAATAAAATAAATAAATAAATAAATAAATACTAAAAGAGACAACCCTAGGCCGGCCAAGCAGAAAAGATGTGTTTTTAATTTTAGACGGAAGGAGCGGAGGTCCGTGGTTGTTCTAATGTCGGGGGGAAGGTCGTTCCAGAGGGCTGGGCCCGCCACAGAGAAAACCCTTCCCCTGGGCGTCGCCCGCTGACAGAGTCTAGTGGACGGCACCCGGAGAAGTCCCTCTCTGTGGGAGCGAATCGGCCGTGAGGATGTATGGGGCAGGATCCGATCCCGCAGATAGCTAGGTCCCGAGCCATGGAGCGCTTTGAAGATGACAACTAGCACCTTGAAGCGCACCCGGAAGACGACAGGCAGCCAGTGCAGCTCGCGCAAGAGAGGTGTTACGTGGGTAAACCTTGAGGTTCCCATTATTGCTTGCGCAGCTGCATTCTGGACCAGCTGAAGTCTCCGGGTGCACCTCAAGGGGAGCCCCATGTAGAGAGAGTTACAATAGTCCAGTCGGGATGTCACGAGAGCATGAGTGACTGTGCGAAGGGCATCCCGATCCAATAGGGGGCGCAACTGGCGTACCAGGCGAACCTGGTAAAACGCGCTCCTGGCCACGGCTGTCACTTGATCTTCCATGGACAGCCGGGTATCCAGGAGGACGCCCAAGTTGCGCGCCCCATCCACAGGGGCAAGATGTTCGCCCCCTATGGCCAGCGATGAAATCAGCTGGTTGAATCGGGCAGCCGGAAACCACAGCCACTCGGTCTTGGTCGGGTTGAGCCTGAGTCCGTTACTTCCCATCCAGATCCGCACGGCTTCCAGGCACTGGCACATCACCGCTACGGCATCGTTGGGGTGGTTTGGGGTAGATATATACAGCTGTGTATCATCAGCGTAGAGGTGATACTCTACCCCAAAACCACGGATGATCTCACCCAGCGGCTTCTGTTACGTATTGACAGTTATTCAAATCCCCCGGCAACAGCCAGTCGCGTCTGGTTGGCCAAGACGCGACTGGCTGCAGCCGAGAGCGGGAGACGCGCCGATTGGCTCCCTATCTGACAGCTCTGAATAAAAGAGCTGTCAGAGAGAGAACGCGCGCTTTTTGGGTTTTACTTACTGTTCGTTGCCGTCTTGTGCCGTTCTGTTGTGTTCCAATAAAGCCGTTGGATTTAACCGGGTCTGGACTCCCTCTCTCTCCGCAAATATAACACTGGTGACGAGGGCTGGGGCCCGGCTCTAATCCTCCTACATAGCGGCTCTTCTCCCTACGGGACCGAAGAGACACACCGTCATTCAGACGACTATTCCCTCAGCCGCCGAGCGCCCGAAATGGCCACCTTGCCGCCTTTCGACCCCTTCGACGCATCGGCTGAATCCTGGGATGCATTCCTCGCCCGTTTTGACTGTTTCCTGCTCGCGGGCACCCACGGGGACATCACCCCGGATAAACGGCTCGGACTATTCCTAGGGTGCGGCGGGCGCGCCGTCTTTGCGGTGGCACGGAACATCGCCGCTCCGGCCGCGGTCCAAGACGTGCCTTGGGACACCTTGCGTGCTCGCCTCAAGGCCCACTTCGCCCCGGCCCCCTCCAAGATTGCGCGCCGGTTTGCTTACCGCCAATGCCGGCAGCAGCCCACCCAGTCCGCGGCCGACTTTTTACAGACTCTACGCGCCTCAGCCATGCTTTGTGACTTCGCCGCCCCATTTCTGGACGAGTCATTAGTCGAGCAGTTCGTCTGCGGCCTTAAAGATATCAAGCTGAGGCGCAGACTTTTGGCCCGCTCGGATGTCACCTTGGAGCAGGCCGTGGAAGAAGCCAGGGCCGCGGAGTTGGCAGACGCCACCACCTCTGAGTTCGCCTCGGGGCAGCCCTCCCCTAGGGCCTGCCTGATTGACGAGCTCGCCCCCCTCGACCCGCTGGATGACTGCCCGGACTACAGCCAGGTGGCTCGCATGCAGGCTTCCCACCGCGGCCGCGCCAGAGCCCAGCCTTCCCGCCCACCCTCCTCTCTCTGCGTCGGGTGTGGGGGGGGCCATGCTAGGGCCGATTGCCCGTTTCGGGCTACCATCTGCCGCAGATGCAACAGGAAGGGCCACATCGCCCGGGCCTGCCGCGCCAGCCTGCCCACTCTGCCCCCACCATCGGAGACCCGCTCAATGGCCGCCCAGGCTGCGCCGTCCTCCACCTATGACCAGCGCCGCCAGCCTCGCCGTCCACGTTCCGGGGCCGACTGCTTTGCGCTGACTGAGATCCGGGACTCCGTTCCTCTAACCCCGGATGACCGTAGGCGACTTTCTACCTCCTTGCTCCTCGAAGGGCGCGCGCTGGCCATGGAGGTTGACTCGGGATCGTCCCGGTCCCTCATCTCTTGGCCTCAGCTAAAGGACCTCTGCCCCGCCATCATGCCCAAGAACCTGTCCCAGCCCGAGACGTTGCTCCGGGACTACCAGGGCAACCCCATTTCTGTGATGGGTCAGCACAGTGTCCACGTCCAGTATGGACGCTTCTCCGGCCTCCTACCCATTTTGGTGGTCGAGCGCCCCCTCACAGCGCTCATAGGCCTTGACTGGTTTCCCGCCCTAGGCCTCTCGGTCCAGCGGGTGCACCAGGTGCCTACCACCTCCCCCGTGGAGGCCGTGCTTGCTGATTTCCCAGATATTTTTGACGGTGCCCTGGGCTCCTACAAGGGCACCCCCGTCTCCTTAAACCTAGACCCCCAGGTCGCCCCAATTCGGCTCAAGGCCCGCAGGCTGCCGTTCGCACTGAACGTTCGCGGAGCTTGATCGTCTCGTGGCGCAGGGCGTATTGGAACCCGTTGACCAGGCAAAATGGGAGACCCCAATCGTGGTCCCCATCAAGCCCGACGGGTCCATACGCATCTGCGCCGACTATAAGTCGACGATCAACCGCGGGCTTCAGGCGAACCCATATCCAGTTCCGGTGGTGCAACACCTGCTCCACTCTCTGGGGCGGGGGTGCATCTTCGCGAAGCTGGATATGGCTCAGGCCTACCAGCAGTTGCCGGTGGATGACGATGCGGCTGAAGCTCAGACCATCGTCACCCACCGAGGAGCTTTTCGCTGTCGCCGCCTCCAATTCGGCGTCTCCGTCGCCCCGGGGATCTTCCAGAGCCTCATGGAGCGACTGCTCCACGGGCTCCCGGGCGTCGTTCCGTACTTCGACGACGTCCTGATAGCTGCTTCCAGCGTCTCAGACCTCGTCGAAGTACTCCGGAAGGTCCTCCGTATTTTCAGGGGCGCGGGCCTCAAATTGAAGCTCAGCAAATGCAAATTTGCTGTGCCGCGGGTCGAATTCCTGGGCTTCGTAGTCGATGCCCAGGGTATCCGCCCCACCCCGTCCAAGGTCGAGGCAATCCACAACGCCCCCACGCCTAGCTCTAAGACGGAGCTGCAAGCGTTCCTCGGCTTGGTTAACTTTTACGCGCCCTTCATCCCCCATAAGGCGTCACTAGCCGAGCCGCTCCATCGATTGCTCGATCGCTCGGCGGCCTGGCGCTGGGGCAGCCGCGAAGCGCATGCATTCGCGGCTGTCAAAGAGATGCTGACGTCACGGGCCGTGCTGGTTCAGTATTCTGACAGCATGCCCTTGACGTTGGCATCTGACGCCTCCCCCTTCGGTCTGGGGGCGGTCCTGAGCCATGTCCTGCCCGATGGCTCGGAGGCCCCCATTGCCTTTTATTCCCGGACTCTGTCTCCGGCGGAGCGCAACTACAGCCAGATAGACAAGGAGGCTCTGGCTGTAGTGTCCGGAATAAAAAAATTCCACGATTACCTGTACGGCCGTTCCTTCGCCGTTTTCACCGACCATAAGCCACTCCTTGGGCTTCTGGCCGGCGACCGGCCCACCCCGACCATCCTCTCGCCCAGGATGACCAGGTGGACGGAGTTCCTGGCAGCGTACGAGTACACGCTGCATTACCGTCCGGGCAAACAGCTGGGGCACGCAGACGCCCTCAGCCGCTGCCCCCTCCCCCGAGCGGACCAGGAGCCGGTTCCGGCCCTCTCTGTTCTGGCCGTGGCCGACTCGGGCCTCCCTCTCACGTCTACGGACGTGGCGGCACTGACCAGGGCCGACCCCATCCTCGCCCGGGTCTCCACCTGGGTTCTGCGGGGGTGGCCCTCGGAGGCCCTGCCTGCCGAGTTCCGGCCTTTCAAGACCCGTCAGCTGGAGCTGTCGCTCCACAGCGGGTGCTTGCTCTGGGGGGACCGGGTCATCATCCCCCCTCCCTTACGACGTCAGGTACTCGAGGCCCTCCATGCCACACACCCAGGCATAGCTCGCATGAAGGCCCTGGGCCGGAGCTATGTCTGGTGGCCGTGCATGGACGAAGAGGTGGCCGCCTTCGTTGGCGCATGCCAAGCATATATATGTGTTGAACAGGAGAGGCGAGAGGACCGACCCCTGAGGGACCCCACATGTGAGGGGTCTCGAGGTCGACCTCTGCTCTCCTGTCAATACAAATTGCGATCGGCCAGAGAGGTAGGAGGAGAACCACCATAAAACGGTGCCTCCCACCCCCAACCCCCCCAGCCGATGCAATAAGATACCGGACTGGCGCGGATCTAGATAATCAACTTCCTCCAGGTGACAGGGAAACTGTTGTGCCACCACACTCTCAACAACCTTCGCCAAAAAGGGAAGGTTGGAGACTGGACGATAGTTGGTTAATAAAGCTGGATCCAAAGAGGGCTTCTCAAGGTTGACTCAGCCTTCCATCCTTCTGAGGTGGGTAAAAAGAGGTCCTAAATTGTTGAGGGCAATATGCTGACTCTGTAAACCACTTAGAGAGGGCTGTAAAGTATTGCTATATTCAATATTGGCCTTTCATAAATTAACATTTAATTAAATTTAGTTGTAAATTAAAACTTCTACTTGATTCAGAATTAGGTTTCTTCGATTTCTGTTCCATAGCAGCACAGTTAAATGTTTTCTTCATAGGAAGAAGCCAGATGTGCCATTTGAAAGGCAAAACTATCAAATGGACACAAAGGTTTGCATCTTTTAATTTTTCTAGACTTTATTACTTGCATTTAAATAGCAACAGAGTATGTGGCATTGATGTGTGCTGAGAAAGTTTTACATTCACAGCAAACTTCAGATGTTCTATAATGGTGCTTTTGTAGATGCAAGCAATGACTTTATATTCCAACATAGGGATAAACTGACTCACCCATGATCCTCTCCCCACTTCCTTTGCTAAAGAAAGGTGCCAAAAATCATATTTTACAATGCTGTGAGATATACAATCGTTGCATGACCTTAAAATATTTTTGAATTTGAGACAGAGCCATAGATAAGTGTTCACTGATTGTAGGTTGTAATCCTCGATTTACAATCATTTGTTTAACAACTATATTGTAGTAGCTCTGGAAAAAAAGAGATTTAAGATCATCTTTGCACTTAACAACTGTCCACAGAAGAGATAACATTTCAGGCATTTGATAACTGGCCTGTCTTTATGACCATTGCAGCATTTTGGGTTTATGTAATCACCATTTGCAACCTTCACAGGGATCTTCTGACAAGCAGTGTCAATGGAGAAGCTAAAATTGCTTAACAACCACATAATTTGCTTAACAACTACAGCCAAAAAGATTGTGAAATTGGATAGGACTTTCTTAAAGGCCACATTGGTTAGTGATGGAAGTTCCAGCTCCAATTGTGATCATAAGTCAAGGATTAACTGCAGAGTTGAAAGTATGAATGACATGTTTCAAAATAAATACGATATGTTGTGAGCGGTCAACTTATGCATAGTAACTACTCAATCTTGACTGATCTCAACAAGCTAATTTAGAAGATAGGCAATTCTCAGATGACTTGCATCAATATAAAACCACAATCCCATCAAATGCAATGTGTATTTTCCCCCCAGATTCTAGGGTAAAACCTCTAATGACATTCAATCAAATCACCTTTGATTTCTTTGCTCTCAATGTTCTAGATAATAATAATAGTAATAATCCAGTAATACATCTTTTGTATTTCCAATTAAAAATGCCAAACTGAATGTCCTTTCTCTGCCTTGACAGTATTTTTTTTTTAAAAAATATCTTTACACTTGTATTTTTGTTGCAGTATATTTATCTCAGGATGGTTATCTCAGTGGTAGACTGGGAGCCAAATTTATCATTTCCTTGTTGACTGAATAGGTGTCACTTGCGATATTTGTAAACTTAGACACCAAGCAGGCTTCAGACTACGGTCATGATTAATATAAGACAATTGTGCTGTCAGAGCTTGTGTGCGTTAGCAGAAAAGCACATACGTCAAAATAGAAGTTATGTCAAAAGGGAAAGACCATGGGATGACAGACATCCCCATCCATGCAAAATTAAGGCTTAGCACCTTTAACAGTTGCTTGATCTCAGTGTAGACTGCTGTTCTAACAAGCAAGTAACATTAGAAACTTACCAAACAGTGGGTCCCTGAATAACTCATTTGAAATAACTAAACACTAATAAGGAAAGTATTTCATTCCACCCTCAAGTACCCCATTTCTGTTTTGGCTGCAGAAGGTTGCCATGTTTTACTAGGAATGCAGGAATGAGAATTCTCCATTCTTATCATTCAGTCAGGATGAGGAGCACCAACTTAAAAATAAATAAATACGGGAAGTTGTTAAATCGCAAAAAGGCTGGAATATGTGGTAATTGGGTTTTATAGATGAAAGTCTTTGCCTCTCTGGACTTGGATGTCGGTTTCCTCCTACAGGGCTATTGACTCAATAGATGTGCAATTCTTTTTTTAAAAAAAAGCATCGCAAGAAACTTTAGTTGAAATGTTACCTAATGGGTGAAAACAGACTTTGGAGAAAGAACATGTTGCTTTCAGTGGTGGGTTCCAGATCCCGGTGCAATGGGGCCCTGCGTCCTCCCCATGAATATGCACAGCTTTAAAAATATGTTGACAAAGAGTCTCAATCATCTGGATAGAGATGCTTGGAAGTTACATCATGGCGACTGGACTTTTTTTTTTGCTTTGAAAAGTTTAACCTCTTATAGCAATAGCACTTAGAAACATACCCTCCAGCGACGCCTCCGTGTGCCTCCACGACACTCCAGCTGCTTGGGGGAGCATCGCACAGGTGCTGTAGGCACTGTGCATGGAAGCGCCGAAGAGTTCAAAGACAGGTAAGGATGACAGGCAGGTAGGTGCGCCCTCCGGAGCACCGTACTGGAACTATACCCGGTGCTCCGGGCAGGCACTGGTACGCCCGTACTGAGGCGTACCGTCTGCAACCCACCACTGGTTGCTTTTCTGCAAACCCCAGCAGCCTGAGTCTAAATAGCCAAGAGTGAGGAATGGCAGTTTCTGGTTTTTTCTTTAGTTATTGCTTTTATTATTATTTTATATTATTACTTGATTTTGTTATGGTATTGTTGCAGTTAAACCATCTTGCTGGAAAAGAAAACACAAGACAGCATAATCTTTCATTGGAATGGCATAGGGGCCCCAGTAATTTAAAACACACACACACACACACACATACACACAGAGGCACAAAATGATGGCAACTATAGTACAGTAACATTTGGCAAGCTAGAAGATCCCCAGCCCTGTTATTGATTGTTTTAGGTTGTTTAGCCTTTTTTAGACTCCTAACTATAAAACAGAGATAATTTTACCAACTCTGTAATAGGCTTGTGATGGAAGTGACTATTATATATACAAAAATATTTAGGTTTTCAATTCTAGAACTACAACTATGGGGTTGACAATGTTTATCCAGTGCTGTTTAGGAGAATAGCTATGTATGAGATCATAGTACATTAAATTCACATTGTTGCCATTTTCAATGGCATTCCATTTGCTTTCTTCTCTAAGCCTCATTCTGAATTCAGCATAGAATTAGTGGAACAAATGAGGCGAAAATAAGCATATATTTTTGCTTTGAATGGAGGGGGGGTGGAAGCTGCTTAAGGTTATTATTATTGTAGGAGTCCAACTTTGGAAAATGATCATCAGCTTCATTAGTGTGCCACAGATCCAAATGGATGAATAAAAAGAGAGTCAAGCCTTCTTCAAAAACTATTAAAATAAAATGCATTATTCATGGGGTGAGTTTAATAGTCATCACTGGAGGGCTCAGACTGGTCATGAAAAAATGAGTGTGATTTTTCTTTAGTGGATTAATTATTTAGAACATCTCACTAAGTCATTCTCATTTCCCCTTTCTGTTTTCTTGTAAGCATCCAATATTTGGGCCTCTTGCAGACTGCATGCAGCTTGGGTGCTCTTTTGATTAGGGAAGCAACTTTTTCTAAAAATTAAAACTTCATACTTTCTAACTTGAGGTTCAATTTGTTCTGGTTGTCAGAAAACTTTGACTTCCTCCCTCCCTCCCTTCCTCCCGTTCCTTATTTCATTCTAAATAGAGTTTCAAAAATTACAGGCAAAAGATTAAATTAAAATCTAACCAAAGTCAGCATTTGGCACGATAAAGTGTTGATCTTCAGCTCTAATAGGGAAGCATTCAAATGTCTGCAACTGCTTCATTTTTTTTTGAAAAGATGGAGCGAAAAGAATGTTTGAGATTTGAAGTCTATTAGCATGATAATAAATCTATGAAATATTATTCTTGCACCACCTTTAAGGCAAAGCCACCACCCAACTTTCAAAGCCTTGATCTTATTTAAGTTAAGATAACAAACAGGTCTGTCAGTATAGATACCATGCTCAGCTCATGATTGATTGATTGATAATTAGCATAAATGCCATGGAAAAAGGAAAAACGGTATGGATCAAATAATAGTTCCTATAAATTTCTTCCATTTATGCAATTTCATTGATTCATTCTTTTCTGTTCCCCATTAGAGCAAGTTTCAGGGAGCATTTATAGGTGACCTTGTCTAGCTATGGAAAGCAGGGTTAATTTGGGAGATGGGAAGCCTCAGGCCTCACTACAGCTGTGGGCTAGACTGAAAGTTAAAAATTTTCCTGGAAAAAAGGAAATAGTAAATCATTTGTGTATTATTGCCAAGAAAAACATGTCTGTATGTCAATGAAGTTACTACTACTACTTCACTCAAGAAATACTGAAACTTTGACTTTTTCCATGAATTCAGGTAATCCTCAATTTATGACCCCAATTGAGCACAAAATTTCAGTTGCTAAGTGAAACATTTGTTAAGTGAATTTTGCACCATTTTATGACCTTTCTTGCCATAGGTGTTATGTGAAATTGGTAAATTAGTAACACAGTTGTTAAGTGAATTTTGCTTCCCCATTGACTTTGCTCGTCAAAAGTTCATAAAAGTTGATCATGTGATCCTGGGATATAAATATGAGTCAGTTGCCAAGCTTCTGAATTTTGGTCACATGACCAAGGGGATGCTGCAATGGTTGTAAGTGTGTAAAATGGTCATAAGTCACTTTTTTCAATGCCATAACTTTGAAAGGCCACTAAATGAACTGTTGTAAATTGAGATTACCTACATTTAGGTAATATTTTATTTTCCGTTTTCCAGTTTTACTATTTTTCATCAGTAAGTACATTTCTCTCCCATTTATTTTATTCTGGAACACAAGTTTCACTGTTTGAGGAAACAGAAACAATTTCTCAGGGGCAATAAGAGCGAAGATACATGACACACGTGGCTTTCTTCAGGTTTAAGGGAAAGGACTTGAAAACTAGCATGATCTCTGGTTCACACAGAGTACATTTTGCTACACTAATGGCAAAAGTGCTTTTTTCAAGAGGCAACTGGACTTTCTTGTTTTTCTTTGAAGACATTTCGCTTCTCATTCAAGAACCTTCTTCAGCTTTAGAGCTTCTGCTTCTGCTCTGAAGCTGAAGAAGCTTCTTGGATGAGAAGCAAAATGTCTTCAAAGAAAAACAAGAAAGTCCAGTTGCCTTTTGAAAAAAGCACCTTTGGGACAACCATGACCTGGATGACTGAGAATCTCCATAGACGTTTACAGCAATGGCAATTTTTGTTTGAGGTAAAAAGTTCATCACAATGCAATAATATCCAGAATTTTAGAGAGAAGGATGCTCTTTTTCTCAACCAGTGAGTTCTTAGTTATATAATTCAAGTCTGTCCTTTCATTCAAGGTGTTTTCTGATAGTTCCTCAGAAGCTACTGATCCTTTCTACCTTCACACAGGCCACCAATCTATTGTCACACCAATCCTCTCGCCACCTACCTTTCCCTCTGGACCCTACTCTCATCCATGTCCAATAGAAGCAAAGAGCACTCAACTTTCAATCCAAGGAGAAGCAGTATATTTTTGCCCTCTGTTTCTCATTCACAAGGGGTTATCTCACCACTGTTTCTCTTACCTCTCTTTTAAAACCAACACATCAGCAGCTCTTTCTCTTTCTATCTCTAGCTTTTCCATATACCAGGTAATCCAGCTTGTCCCCTGGTATCACCATGCCTGCTTTTTCCAACATAGTTTCAAGACCCCACTTTCTTAACTACAGGATGGAATTATAATGTATGATCAAAACTTCAATCAGAACTGACCTCCTAGAGCAAGGTTCTCCAACCTTGGCAACTTTAAGCCTGGCAGACTTCAACTCGCAGAATTCCCCAACTTTGCTGAGTATAACAAAATCAAATAATAATATAAAATAATAATTAATTCTGGTAGTTGAAGTCCGCCAGGCTTAAAGTTGCCAAGGTTGGAGACCTGTGTCCTAGAGGACAAGGAAAGTTTCATTTATTAATTGAGGTCTAGCTTGATTATATAAAAAAGTCAATCTTTAGTATTGCTTCTTCTTTCATTGACTTTTATTCAATGTTACCAGTGTTGAGATGGATTTAAAAAAAAAAAAAAATCCTACCATATCATCCTATTTCAGTTGATTAATGGACTTTTGAATTAATTGGCTAAAACTTTAGTTAATTAATCTTCTGATTAACTCATACAGCTCTCCCAGTTCAAACATGTTAGCTGTACAGTCAGTTATTCCAGAGATTGAACTTCATTTAAGTCATCTGTTACTGTAGCACAGCAAAGCTGGTCTTGCGTAAATGGTATTGATTTTATAACATAACTTCTGTCAAGGACATAAATGGATTTTAGATTTAGGGAATTTTAGCTTAGGAGGGTTCCTATTTTAATATTTTTAAATTCTAGTACAGGTAATTTAATTCGTTTTTAGCTTTGTTATATATTGTCTGTTTATATGGTTTTTAATTTCTTTCC
This sequence comes from Rhabdophis nuchalis, assembly GCA_039707465.1. Taxonomy (NCBI): domain Eukaryota; kingdom Metazoa; phylum Chordata; class Lepidosauria; order Squamata; family Natricidae; genus Rhabdophis; species Rhabdophis nuchalis. The sequence goes on along the minus strand of CM077644.1, from coordinate 22,232,170 downwards.
CTGTACACCGCCCCGAGTCCCTTCGGGGAGAGGGGGCGGTTTATAAGTCTAAATAAAATCAAAATCAAATCAAGCTGGCTGGAGAAGTCTGGGAGCTGAAGTCCTTCAGACTTAAAGTTGCAAAGGTTGGAGACCCCTGCTGTAGCAGTAAGCTTTTCAATCTGTCTAATTCTCTAATGCATATAAATAAAAGTCATTCAAATAGAGATGTTCAGTAATCTAAATTGGCAGTTACTCATCTGCAGTTTAGCAAATTTATCAACTGTAGTAGTGATTACATTTTCATTAATATTCACATTTATAATCCTCTTTTTAGCTATTGAATACATTAAGGATACATTAAGAAAAGTTTATACCTTCACGAATGTTATTGGAAAAATAATACATTTTTTTCCCTTTCATATCATTCAGGCCACAACCAAATTAGTCTACCTAAAATGTAAAATATTATGCAACTGGAAAGCCAAGCTTTGGGTGGTAACCAAAGAATTATAGAAAATTGATCTGAGGTTCGTGGTGGAGACATCCGTAGATGAATAAAAAAAAGTTAATTTGGTGGCTTTGAATATATGGTTGTGGTCACCATCTTGGCTTTTTCTGGCCACCATCTTGACTTTACCCCATGGACACTTCTGATTAATGGCATTTAAAAAAAATTAAATGTAATTGTCTTTGTAACTATAGAATAAGGGTTGTTTATACCTATTGGAATATCACCTATATATCACTGTTTTATGGAAATCTGAAGAAACGAAATTGGAATTCACCATCTTCTTCCTGGACTTGAAACAACTGTAGCTTTATAGACAAAACTAATATCTTATGAGTAGGCAGCTGTAAAAGTTGACATATTAAATTAAAAAATACATTCCCAAGCTTGTTTTTTTTATTACAAAATATTTAATTAATAAACCCGTGCAATGAAGGTTTTCTTCAGGTGATGGAATTGCCTGGGTATCTATCAATTTGAGAGCGTCACACTGCCTTGGCACTTCCCATCAATATGGATTGCTTTGCATCAACCAAGTCCTTCACTTCCCCAGAAATACTACCGGTTGTATTGAAAGTGGCTGCTTTTATGGGCCAACGACAAAGACCTTCCAGTAAACCTCGTTTGATTTGAACTGAATGTCTGCAGCTTTTTTGAAAAAGTTTTTTTCTTTCCATCAAGATATTTAAGATCTCAGTCATGACTTGGAATTGTCTATTGTTATCCTAGCCAAATGCTAGTCCTGCTTAGTTTCCAGATCCAAATAAGATTGGTCAGGGGCTGCCACCTGTGAAGGATGTTAATGCACAACCCTATCAGTCTCGGTTGTCTTGAGGCACTGGGAATTTAAAGGATGCTTCACTGATGTGCCCTTTCAATGAAGCTCCTCAGAGAATCAAGATCCCTGGAATTTTTGGGAAAGCTTGGCATAGCTAACTATAGAAATAAATTTCAACAAATGAATAACCAATTTCATTGTAATTTTAGTACAATGACAATAAAGATTATTATTATTATTATTATTATTATTATTATTATTATTATTATTATTATTATTATTATTATTATTATTATTATTATTATTATTATTATTATTATTATTATTGCCATCGCCCATTATGTCCTGATCATAACTCATGTACTAAGAAAACAACTACTATAAATTTTGATGTTGTAGAGAAATGCATATATAATCCTGGGGAAAAAAGAATGCAATAACAATTAATGCTAAATAAGAGAAAATTCAGTCTTGGGAAAGGTAAAAATGTCATAAAGAGCAACTAGGATGATTAGGGGACTGGAGACTAAAACATATGAAGAACGGTTACGGCAACTGGGCGTGGCTAGTCAATTAAGAGAAGGACCAGGGGAGACATGATAGCAGTGTTCCAATATTTGAGGGGCTGCCACAGAGAGGAGGGAGTCAACCTATTTTCCAAGGGACCTGAAGGCCAGACAAGGAATAATGCATGGAAACTGAACAAGGAGAGATTCAACCTGGAAATAAGGAGGAACTTTCTGAAAGTGAGAACTGTCAACCAATGGAACAGAAGTTACCTTCGGAACTTGTTGGGAGCCATCACTGGAGGCTTTCAAGAGGAGATTGGACAGCCATTTGTCAGAAATGGAGTAGGGTCTCCTGCTTGAGCGGAGGGAGGATTGGACTAGATGACCTGTAAGGTCTCTTCCAGGTCTGTTAATCTGTTAATAAAGAAACTAAAAACAACCCTATTTTGACCTTGTTTGTTATAAGAAGGGATTGAGTGTCACCTCTGGCAGGGTTTGGGGGTTCTGTGATCTTCTTTTCTCCTCTCATTCTAACAGGAACAAAGATTTCAGGAGAAATTCAAATTATAGATCTCTTCCTTAAAGAGAAGTGTGAAGTAGCTTGAATCTCTTTTAGAATTTCATAAGTCTTTTCCCCCTTCTGGGTCACTGACTCAGACTTAATAGGACAGTATAAGGAAGCTGGCTCTATGATCAGCACGGCATTTGATTCGAAGATTTTATGATGGAGACAAAAAAATGGAACGATTTGCATGTCATGGAAAAGGATGGAAAAGCCACATTATTCACTGTGCTAAATGGAACAAGTTAAGCTTTTAGACACCCACTCAATTAAAGTATACAAGGTTAAAAATAACTCCAGACAGGGAAATAAATTGGGCAAAGAATATGATTATATCTAATTTCCATGGACTTTGTATCATCTTACACTCGCAGCTGTGTTACCAGTTTAATAGAATAATAACTGTGTTGATCTAAGCATTTGTTTCTGCCACTCTAAGAAATAAACTTGACCTGGTTTGGGGAGACTGGGAGGAAGCAGGCAAAAGTAAACCTTTTTTGAAATCTTGCTAAAAAAAAGTTCAAGGGTGAATCCAGGCAGTCACCAGAGTTAACACTTTGAGTTCACATTGACTCAAAGGCAAAAAGAAAACAGAAAAGAAACTAACGGAGACAGGAATAAAATAGGGCTGGGAGATGTTCAGGGTTGCCTACCCTAGAATCTTTCAGGATGTATCCATTAGATTAGAAAGTTTCAACTTTAGTTTGGCAAGATTCTGTCTATTAAGTGTAAGCAATCCAACTCGGTTGGATTTCACTGTGTCATCTTTGGGCTTTGGCCTGACAGGTAGTTCCATGAAACCCGAGGGGCAGAGTTGGGGCTATATCTCTGCACAGTGAGTTGGCCCCTAGTTTTTCAGAGTTTAGATTCCTGCCTTATGCATTACAATTTATGGTTTTCAGGTTTAATTTTGATAACATAAAAAATATTTATCCATCCATCTTGTTAAAGCAAAAGATATTGTTTTCCTCCTGGGTCTCTGGACTGTTCTAAACCAGCGTTTCTCAAATAGTGGGGCGCGCCCCCCTAGGGGGGCGGGAGGCTCCGTAAGGGGGGGCGTGGAGCCGCACACCCGGAAAGACCGATACCACCGTTGCATTCTCCGCATGGCCCGAGTGCCTGTTCCTTAGCAGCTCCCAGCGCGCCACCCGGCTTAGTAGCTCCCAGCGCGCCCGCGCCCGGCTCAGCAGCTCCCAGCGCGCCGCCCGACTTGCCCGCTCACGGCTCTTGCCCGCTGCCCGCCTGGACGCGGCCAGTCGAAAGCCGGGAGGGAGGCGACCCCCTTCCACGGCGTGGAAAAGCGGCCTCCCTCCCGGCTTTCGACTGGCTGCGTTGGGAGCGCTGGGAGCTGCTGAGACCATCGCAGTAAGGAACAGGCGCTCGGGCCATGCGGAGAAGGCAACGGCGGCACCAAGGAGAATAAATATCCTTGGCTCGGAAGGAGGCGAGGGAAAGAAGGGAGGGAGCAGCCCCGGGGCTGGGGGGGGCGCTTTCCGGGGCTGGGGGGGCGCTTTCCGGGGCTGGGGGGGCGCTTTCCGGGGCTGGGGGGGCGCGAAATGTTTTCTTCTTCCTAGGGGGGGCCTGACAGAAAATAACTGAGAACCACTGTTCTAAACCAAGAAGAGACTGAGGAGATATCCTCTCGAAAAACTGTAACTGAAGAAGTCAAGATAGAAAGTACTTACTGTGTGTGTGTGTGTGTGTGTGTGTGTGTGTGTGTGTGTGTGTGAGAGAGAGAGAGAGAGAGAGAGAGAGAGAGAGAGAGAGAGACAGAGAGACAGAGAGAGAGACAGAGACAGAGAGACAGAGAGACAGAGAGATACCAGGGAGCAGAGCCCACCCTCACTAACACTTCATGAAATTACTTGGTCACATTAATGAAATATTGGCAAACCAACAACCCACCTCAGAGTAAGTTTCTGCTATTAGTTCATGCTGCTGAAGAGTTCAGTAAGTTTCAGTGCAGCCCATTTGCCTTGTTTCCTTCAAGCCTGTTGAAAGGTTTGGTCTGATCCACTGTGGACTTCCTATATCCAAAGAATAGGAATCCCTGGATGTTGGATCAAACGTGTAGCGTAACCTCCATTACTGACTTTTAGATAGTTTTAAATTTGGGGATTTTTAATTCGGTTTTTAGCGCAGGATTTTATTGGAATAAGTTTTTAAAAATTTTATATGTTTTTTGTATGTATTTTAATATTCCTGTGCGCCGCCCTGGGTCCGCTTGGAGAAGGGCGGGGTATAAATATAATAAAATAAATAAAAATGTTTGTTGGAAGAGTTGGAATTCTCCAACTTTTCCAAGAGAGGGCTGGAGGTAAAAAAGAAATCTCAGAAGGTTTCTAAGCTGTCATTTTTCAGATAAATTACAAAATTTGGGGCTTTCCAGCTGCTTAATTTTATATGACAGAATAGCCGCCTTGTTATAACAGCAATTTTCAGTGGTACATACTGAAAATAAATAGTGATCATTCTCCTGCTTCCCATTTAAACAGCGCCATGGATAAATGAGAAACATGTCAGGGGAAACATAAATAAATGAACTCTGGCAGCTCAGCTGCAGCAAAACACATTTATGATTCAAAAGTATGCAAATTGTTATTCATGCTTCTAGGCTGCCACTGGATATTGTGACTGCTCGAGCATTTGTGACTGCGGAGCAGTCAACGGCATTAGAAGTTTTATAGGAATGAAATACTACAACACAAAGTGCTGTGACATGGAAGAGGAACACTAGTTGATTCCACATTATCTCCTTAGGGCTCCACAATTATATTTTGACAGCAGATGGTGGGTGTTGGCAAATATAGCTTATCACTGTTGGATTTTGTGGGTAATCTCCTCTCCAAACAGGTGCAGCTCCACTTGGCTTTTCAAGTTCAATCAAGAAGAGATAGGTAGTGTCACTGAAAGGTGGTGATGTAATATGACATCGAAACCCGAAACAATAAAGACGTTAGGCCAGTGTTTCTCTGCCTTGGCAAATTTAAGAAAGGGGGGACTTCATGGCTGCCTGGGGACTTCTGGGAGTTGAAGACCACCTCTCCTAAACTTGCTAAGGTTGAGAAACACTGGGTCAAGCACAGCTTGGGTTGTTTAATAATTTGGCATGTTGAGTTCCTGGAATGAGATTTACAAAGTGCTACAAAGTTAATAGGGGCTCAGTGGCTAAGACACTGAGCTTGTCAATCAGTAAGGTTGGCAGTTTGGCGGTTTGAATCCCTAGCGCCACTTAACGGAGTGAGTGCCCGTTACTTGTCCCAGCTTCTGCCAGCCTAGCAGTTCGAGAGCATGTAAAAATGCAAGTAGGAAAATAGGAACCACCTTTGGTGGGAAGGTAACAGTGATCCATGCACCTGTGGCATTTAGTCATACAGAGACGTCTTCGGACAGTGCTGGCCTTTCAGCTTTGACATGGAGATGAGCACTGCCCCCTAGGGTCAGGAACGACTAGCTCATATGTGCGAGGGGAACACTTTCCCTTTATAATGATTTAAATTTATATGTGCATTCAAATTTCATCCAAAAATTATGCTCACATTTCAGTAAGGATTCATCTGTTCCTGCAACGATTAAAATGCTCATGATTTGTAATGTTCAATTTAAACTCCTAGATTAATAGTTTTTTCTTTGGAGGACTTCTGACTGTTGACTGAGCTCTTATAAACATGTATGGATAAAGTGTACATGAAAAATGTAATTGAAAATTCCTGGAGAAAGCACATTCAGCCTCATGAGAATTAATATATCTTATTGGAATAAGAAAGGCATAATGAAAACAAGCAGAATTTCATGTTCATTTTCTGCCTGAACAGGAGTAAGGATTCAGGATTAAAAGCGTGGGTCAGGGAAACACCTCTTTCTTCTTTGCCTTTGTCATTCTGAATATCATGCAATCAAATTTCTCCTCAAATCTCATCAGATTGGCTCTCAACGTCACTGCAAAAATGTTTTTTAATGTGTCTTTAAGCAGTTATTAGTCTCTGAATTAGTTTAGAATACATTAACCTTCAGGATAAATTACTTCAATCAAGAGAATGACTCTAAACAATAGAGTATTTTTCCTCTACCATTTTTTCATATAGACACAGAGACTCTCATGCACAATTCACTTTATTGATTTCAACATAATTTAATCAACAGTAATCTTATTGTTACTATCATTATTTTTGTTAGGTTTATGTACTAAGAACAACCCAAGGCATTTACAGCCTTGTAATCCATGATCACTGACCATGCTAAGTAGATCTAATAAGATATAAAGAGCCAGCAAATGGGGACCATCACCTTACCTTCTGTTGCTCTAAAAATATGCCTCTTGATTTGAAATAATCCCCTGAAGCCAGATTTAAAGATGTAGATTCGTTGATGGCTCAGGGGTGCAAAACACTCATTCATGTTTGACTGCCACTAGATAATGAACTTAGAGCTTTTATATCTCAGCAATTTTCTTGTGGTTTTTGACAGTGGAAATAAAACCCAGTCAGATGGCACTGTTCCATCAATGCGTATAACAGATTTGCCCAAAGTAATTTTGGTGATAATTTGTATGCTGACACAACATGCAAATGACGCATACCAAATTGTATTATTTCAGTTTGTTTATCATCTTGTCAGTATTTGTTTTCCTCACTTTTCAATGCCGGATTTTAAATATGACTCACATAGGGGAAGTGAGAAGAGATACTTCTGAAGTTACACAAAGGCAAGGATGAGAAGTAAGAAAGGCTTCAAAGGTGGTTATCCCCATTTGTTACTCAGGTCTCAATTCTTGATCATAGACTTAGGCTGAGAATTATCTCTTCTTCTCAAGACACTTAAAGGTGTTGTTTTTGTTGTGTTTTAAGCAAAGCTCTAATAAAGACAAATAAAGATTTATGAACAGCATATTTGAAAACTGAGGTTCAATGTACCCATGAGATGATTAATAATCTATAATAATTACTTTTTATATTCATACTGCAATCATTAATGCTTTATCATACAATTTTAAAACTGTTTTCATGGTGTACTAAAAGATTTAAAATAGGCAAATTATTTAAGACAATACAAAGAGCAGCCAGATTTTTAAAAATTTAAATTGTTTCAACTTTTACCCTCAAAACGACGCTATAGGGCACTGCACACCAGAACAACTAACACAAGGAGTGTTTTCCCCCCGAATGCCATCACTCTGCTTAACAACTAATTCCCAGAACACTGTCAAATAAATTACTAATTCTGTATTACTATTTACTACAACTATATTACTATTACTCTTCACTTCCTTACTAGTATCTATCTCTTTGAACTTATTACTATAACCATGTTGCTTTTATCTTTCAATTTATATTGTTTTTATTTGTTTCCTAATACGATTTGATACCTTATCAGTAACCTTGACTATCACTAAGTGTTGTATCTTTTTATTTTTGATGAATGTATTTTATTCTCCTTATGTACACTGAGAGCATATGCATCAAAGACAAATTCCTTGTGTGTCCAATCACACTTGGCCAATAAAGAATTCTATTCTATTCTATTCTATTCTATTCTATTCTATTCTATTCTATTCAGTTGGGTTGAGTTGACTCCAACCTAAAATAATTTTGTGTGACTATATCAACAGGTGACTTGGGCTAACTAATGTTGGACCTCATTTATGGTTTGGATGGTGGCTATAGGCTAGGCTAGAAAAGTTTTTTTCAAAAAGGCAAGACATTTGTGTCACTTTAATTTTTTTTGCACAAAATGTTCTGACAAAATAGTGTATTTCTGCAAACATTGTAATAAAACAAAGGGGATTTCAGTATCAGTTTTATTGATGAACATCTTAACTGTTCAATGCCCTATTCTGAAGCTTAATTTACAACTTTGTGTGTGTGTGTGTATGTGCATGAATACATTAATCTGTGATTTGCACACACATTTTTCATTTCTGAGAGAATTAGTGCCCTGTGTGGTTGAAAAAAAGAAGTACATTAAAACGAAGAGTAACACTGGTAAAGCTTTCAAAGTTTTAATTACATTCCCATCTTCATGTCATTAGTTGCATAACAATCTGTGGAAGAAGTGATAACTACTCTCTCATAAAGCTAATGAATTTGCTTAGGCTATTATAAAACTGTACACACATAACCAGATTAGGACAACGTGCATAATTAAACATCCCTGGATTTATAGTATTTTATAAGCAACTGGAATTTTGCTATGTTACCAATGTACTGTTTTTTGGTTTTGGTTTTAAGTTGTGACTGCTGGACTCTAAGATTTATTCAAGATTGACCACACACAGGAGGAATTTCCAGTTCTTCCATGCCATGCTTCTCCCCTTGATTCCCTGGGGATTAGGAGATACTTGTGAGAAATCTTAGATGAAGAAATAAGATAGCATCTTATGCCAAATATCCATTTGTTTTGCAGTTTTCAACTCTCTACCCCAGGTTACACTTATTTTAAAATGTCTAATGATTTCATCTCTTCAAATGACAATGAGATCAGTTTTTAATAGGAAACATATTGGTAGATGGAAACAGGGGAGGGCTGCAACGGGTTTGCCGTGTTTGGGAGAACCTGTAGCTAACATTATGGCAGGTTTGGAGAACCTCCAAATCCCACCCCTGGCTGGCCCTGCCCACCCTGCCCCGTCTCTTCCATCCACCCTGCCCCACCCCTGCCAGGAGTCTCCATGCAACCCATTTTGGATGTGAGGTAAGTGCAGGGCCCATGCGGAAGCTCGTGGAGGGGGAAAATGTGCTTCCTGGAAGTTTGGGAAGGCCAGAAAAAGGCCCGATTCCAGCCTCCAGAGGGCCTCCAGAGCCGGGAGGAGGCAGTTTTCACCTTCCCAGACACTCAAGGAAAGCATCTGGAGCCTGGAGAAGGTGAAAACAACCCCCCCCCACACACACACCATGGTGCAGGAGGCCGACTAAGATATGCCCACTATGGTCACGCCCACCCAGCAACTGGGCAGAGAAACTGTTGCTGAAATTTTGAAGCCCACCCCTGGATGGAAACAACCTTCATGATACAGTAACTGAGTGTTTGTCTTCTTTACTTCGTCTTTTACTGCTTTGATTGTCAAGGGAGATCCAAAATTCTGATTCCTGCTCTTCCAGCAGCCTCAACCATTGTTATTTGATGCTGTTGTAGCATGTCTTTGATGTTATCTATCCATCTTCTTCTGGGGCTGCCTTGCATTCTTTGCCCTTCTCCGCTTTTTATATATGCCTTGGATGGTATTGTGGGAATCCACCCCAGTATGGAATCCACCCAAGACATTCTCTCCAGGTGAGAAAGCCACATTATTGAATAACTCAATAACAGTAGCTCGGTAAAGAATTAAAGATAAAAGTTCCTTCCTCATCTGGAAAAGATGGGGAAGTAACAATGGGGATTTTAAGAAAAGGGTGAACTTCTGAATGCTTTCTTAGAAAAGGGAAATAAATGTGATTGAAAAAGGTAGAAAATGTAGTTCAGGGCTGATAAAGCTACTGCAAAAATACTAAGCACAAGGATCATTCATTGAAACGGATTGGCAGGATATTTAAAGCATACCAAAGGATACTTTTCTTCACACCCACTGCATAAATAACTAGTGAAATTTATAGCACCTAGATGAGACACTAGCCATTAATGCAATGGCTTTAAAAGAGGACTAAATAAATTCTTGAAGGACAGGTCTATCAAGAGCTACTGCTCAAGGCTGAAAGCAGCATGGCTCCAAATACTAGTTGCAGGATAATAATATGGGTAGGCTGGAGGTATCCATCTCTTGCTTGCAGATGTCCGGAGTTAAATAATTGGTCAATGTAAAAAACAAAATGTTGGTCTTTGGCCTGATTTATGCTCTTATGAGTGATAGGAATTAGGGTTGTGTAATGCATGCTTATAGAAGTATTCAGAAGAACAGTCTCCAATCTCACTTCAATGCATAATTCCTCCACTATTCATTAAAGTAGATTGGTTCTTTTTTTGGCATCCGAGTCTAAAAGATCTTCATAGGATGTGCACAGTCATCTGTGCCTTATCAAAGTAGATGGAACTGTATAAACCTGCTTGCAGGGGTGAAATGCACGCATAACCCCCTACATTTTGCGAATAGTTTGAGCCCCTCTTCCTTTCCTACAGATGCCATTGAGGTTAATCAGTTAATCATTGGCAGTAAAATACTCTTTATTATAATTTAATATTTTTATAAGATTGTCAAAATTGGTAATCAAATGAGGTCTGTTATTTGTCTCTAATATGGTTAATTTAGAGTAATAATAATAATTATAATAATAATTTAATATTTCTAAACCGCACCCTCTCCCCTCGGGGACTCGGGGCGGTGCACAGGCATAGTAAAACAATAAATATATACAAACATTTCATTAAAAATAAATTAAATCTAAACCTGCGCTAAAATTCCCATTAAAACTAAGCTATGTTGTAAAACCCCAATAACCCTCTTATTATGCATTATTTAATTTTCCTTTGTGAGCAATTAAAAAGGACTTGGCTGGATGGCAGCCTTTATAGACCTGATCACATTTTTGTTTGTAATGTTTGTCTTTTCTGATGGGGTCGGTCTCAGGTTTAGTTTAAAGTCATACCTAGGAGAACAAGCGATTGTAAGAAAAACACAAACGCAACAACCTTTTCAAAGGTAAAATAACAATTTTAAAATCCACATGCTACTATGCCAATCAATGCTTAGATAGACAATATCACATCAGTACTTAAGCATCAGTATTTCAGTTTAGATTTCTAAGTTCTTTGGCACTTCTAATTACTTTGGAGTATGAGCTGTGATGGCTCAGTGGTTAGAATGCAGTACTGCAGGGTAATTCTGCCCATTGCCAGGAGTTCAATCCTGACCAGCTCAAGCTTTCATCCTTCTGAGGTAAATGAAATGATGGGACAGATTGTTGGGGGCAATATGCTGACTCTCTACATAGCTTAGAGAGTGCTGTAAAAGAGTATAAAGCAGTGTACATGTCTAAGTGTTGCTATTGCTTTTGGAGTTTAAAAATTAAAAAATGATTTTTCACCTAGGTAGGCCTTTGAAGGAAACCCATTAACATTATTCCTCCCTCCAAAGTCCTGTTGTGCTCCACATTGTGGTTGCTCCTGGGAGTGGTGAGCAAAGAAGAACAACCCCAAAAATATAAATCCGCAGCAGAACCACTCAAGGGGTGAAGCTCAAGCAAGCAGGCACCTGTATAGCAGCAGCATTGCTGTTATCGTTAGTTGCAAAGTCATGTCCAACCCATCGCGACCCCATGGACAACGTTCCTCCGGGCCTTCTTGTCCTCTACCATCCTCTGTAGTCCATTTAAGCTCACACCTACTGCTTCGGTGACTCCATCCAGCCACCTCATTCTCTGTCGTCCCATTCTTCTTTTTCCCTCAATTGTTCCCAGCATTAGGCTCTTCTCCAGAGAGTCCTTCCTTCTCATTAGGTGGCCAAAGTATTTGCATTTCCTCTTCAGGATCTGGCCTTCTAAAGAGCAGTCAGAGTTGATCTCCTCTAGGACTGACTCGTTTGATCGCCTTGCAGTCCAAGGGACTCACAGGAGTCTTCTCCAGCACCATAGTTCAAAGGCCTCAATTCCGTGGCGCTCAACCTTCCTTGTGGTCCAACTTTCACAGCCATACATTGCAACTGGGAAAACCATAGCCTTGATTAGACACACATTTGTTGGCAGGGTGACGTCTCTGTTTTTTAGTATGCTGTCTAGATTTGCCATAGCTTTCATCCTCAGGAGCAAGCGTCTTTTAATTTCTTGTGTGCAGTTCCCATCAGTGGTGATCTTGGAGCCCATGAAAATAAAATCTGTCACTACCTCCATTTCTTCCCCATCTATTTGCCAGGAATTGAGAGGACCGGATGCCATGTTCTTAGTTTTCTTAATGTTGAGTTTCAAGCCAATTTTTGCACTCTCCGTCTTCACCCGCATCAGAAGACTCTTTGATTCTTCTTCACTTTCTGCCATTCGAGTGGTATCATCTGCATATCTGAGGTTGTAGATATTTCCCGGCAATCTGAATTCCAACTTTTAACCCCATGGAGCTAAAGCATGCCGGCATCTATATTGAGATAGCAATATGGGGAGATGCTGGAGGCAGATGGTCACTCTAGTGACAATGGGAAAAGCATCAGTTCATGCTGTGTGAGGGAAGGCAATACTGTAGAGAGGTATCCTGTATTTTCCTAAAATTGATGCCTGGCTGGAAAACAGAGAATGATTGACAATATAATGCTGGATGATGAGCACTTCAGGTGGCACTCAACATGCTACTGAAGAAGAGCTGAGGATCTTTGAGACTCCTAATAATGTTTATGATGTGGGTAGATTAAAGTCATTGGAATGTCTAACTAATGATATGGCCAAAGAGAAAAAGAAAATCCAAAAGTGCAAAGAAAATATTACATTAGGAATGTGGAATGTAAGAATTATGGGTAAAGGAAAGTTCAACACAGTGAAAGATAAAAAGCATCAAAAAAGCAAAACAAAGAATGTTCTTTCTGCGCCCTCAGGAAGCTCAAACTGCCCTAGGAGCTGCTGATACAGTTCTACAGAGGAATTACTGTCATCTGCATCTCTATAACTGTCTGGTTTGGTTCTGCAACCCAACAAGACAGACACAGACTTCAGAGGATAATTACAACTGCAGAAAAAACAATTACTACCAACCTGCCTTTCACTGAGGACCTGTACACTGTACGAGTCAAAAAGAGGACTGTGAAAATATTTACAGACCCCTCGCATCCTGGCCATAAGTTGTTTCAACTTCTATCCACAAAACGATGCTGTAGGGCACTGCATACCAGAACAACTAGACACAAGAACTGTTTTTTCCCCAATGCCATCACTCTGCTAAACAAATAATTCCCTCAACACTGTCAAACTATTCACTAAGGCTGCATTGCTATTACTATTAGTCTTCTCATCATTCCTATCACCCATCTCCTCCCGCTTGTGACTGCATGACTGTAACTTTGTTGCTTGTATCGTATCCTTATGATTTTTACTAATATCAATTGTTTCCTGATTGCTCATTTGTATCCTATGACTATCATTAAGTGTTGTACCTTATGATTCTTGATAAATGTATCTTATCTTTTTATGTACATTAAGAGCATATGCACCAAAGACATATCCTTGTGTGTCCAATCATGCTTGTCTAATAAAGAATTCTCTTCTCTTCTCTTCTCTTCTCTTCTATTCTATTCTAAAAATACCACACATTGACATCTTAGGGATCAGATCAAGAAGGACTGGGATTAGAAACTTTCATCCAGAAGGTCACACTTTTTATTACTCGGCCCTTGGAAAAGAAAAGTACTCTGCTGCTTTTATAGTCAGGAAGATGTAGAAAGAACAATACTTGGTCACAAGCAATTGATGATTGAATAATATCAATTACCTTTGTGGACAATTCTTTAATATGAAGATCATCCAGGTTTATGCTCCAGCCACTGATGCTGAAGAAGAGAAGTTTGATAGTTTCATGATTATGTTCAATTTGAAATTGACAAAACATGCAAACAGGATGTGCTACTTGTGATGGGAGACTGGTATGCCAAAACTGGAAATATTCAAGAGGAAAATGAAGTTGGATTGTGCATGTTAAGAAATTGAAATAAAGCACAGGGATGACTCATCAGTTTCTGCTAATTCAATGATTTCTTTAATGATGGCTGTGACATCTGTATGTATGGACATCACCAGGGGTTGTATGTAGAAATCAAATTAACTACCATATTTTTCAGAGCATAACACACACCTTTCCCCCACCCAACAAAAGGGGGGAAATCTGGGTGCGTCTTATACACTACAATACAGCATTTTTGGCCTCCTGAAACCCGACCCCATGCATTCCATTTATTCACAAAAAAAATGGATGCACAGAGGGTTTGGGAGGCCTGCAAAGCTTCTGGTGGCTGGGGATGGTAAAAACGAGCAAATAATGGGTCATGTTTCGCTCATTTATGCCCTCCCCAGCCTCCAGGAGCACTTTGCAGGCCTCTCAAATTCTCTACATGCCCCATTTTTCACAAAAAAATGGGGTGTGCAAAGGGTTTGGGAGGCCTGAAGAGTGCAAAAACGTTTTAAAAAAATTTACCTCTTCAAAATCTTGGTGCATCTTATAGTCCAAAAAATCTGGTACATTATTGCTAAAAGAAAATGTAGGACCTCAATTACAGCATCAAAGACATGGCCAGGTGCTCACTGGGAAACAGATAATGAACTGTTCATGTGTAGGTTTCAAGTTAAACAGAAGAAGAAGAAGAAGAAGAAGAAGAAGAAGAAGAAGAAGAAGAAGAAGAAGAAGAAGAAGAAGAAGAAGAAGAAGAAGAAGAAGAAGAAGAAGAAGAAGAAGAAGAAGAAGAAGAAGCAGCCATCCAGTTTCCACAATATAATCTTGAGCATATATCCATTTTCAAGAAGACTATGAGGAAATATTTTCTTAGTTACTTGCCCTCCTTCCTTCCTTCCCCTAAACCTCATTGATAGAAAACCAGAAAAACTATAGGGTGAAATTTTAAGATGTTGTTAAGGATGAATATGAAAAAAACCAACCAGAAATGGAAAAACAGAAGAAAACAAACAGTATGTTGGAATAAAGCATGGAAATTGCCAAACATTATGGATGCTTAAGGACACCTTCCGGGTTGGAGAGATAGGCAGGATATTTCTCAATGCCATTTGCAGGGAATCATAAGCAGGTGAAGACATCTGCTTGGGAATACCCTGAAGAAAATGGGGAGCCACTGTGTGAGACAGAATGCTGGACTGGATGGGTTGCGGCCTGTTCCAGCAAGGCTATTCTCATGTTCTTATGTTCTTAATTCATAGATATTACAGACAGGTAAGGCTCTGAAACTATAGATACATATTATATTATCTGTACAATATACTGTAGTACTATGTGGATTCACATTACATTTCTGAAAAGCGGGACTTATTTAACTCTCGACATGGATGTTCAGTTTTAGCTAGAATACACAGAAGGCTTATTTTGTATGTACAATGTTATTGGAGAGCTTACTCAGTAGCTTGTGATAAACACAACTAATAGTGATTTTAATTTCCTAGAAGGCCTGCAAATAATAGGGGCCCTGTGGGAATACAACAACAGAAAGATTGATCTGCCTAATGAGTCTGAAATGTTATATAAGACTTTTTAATAGGGAAGAGGGATAGTTCAGAAGTCCAATCTCTGCTTGTTTAGGAGACAACAGTGTTTCAGAATGTAGGAGCAGATTTAGGATTGGGGGTTTTCCATCCTGTGAAACATGGACACTAACCTCACAATCGATATAAAAAGCTATGAGGAGCGAAAAAGAACCATGGAAGGATACATGCTCAGCATTACAAGACAAGATAGAATGACCGGTATTTGGATTAGCGAACAAACAAAAGTATATGATACCATCAAGAGAGTAAAAGAATTGAAATGGAAATGGGCTGGTCACATAGCAAGAAGAAGTGAGGGCAGGTGGACCAAGGCAGTCATAGAATGGATCCCACTTGATAAAAAGCATCCATGAAAGAGACTTAAAACAAGATCACCGCAATGGTTACCAGGATGTGAAAAATAATAATAATAATAATAATAATAATAATTTTAATTTGTTGACCGCTCCCTCTCCCCATAGGGACTCGGAGCGGTGCACAGGGAAAACTAAAACAATAAATATACAAACACATTAAAAACAAATTAAACATATACCTGTGCTAAAATACCCCATTACCATACTAAAATTCCCAGTTAAAACAACTAAAACCCCATAGAGAGAGACTACCCTAGGCCGGCCAAGCAGAAAAGATGTGCTTTTAGTTTTAGACGGAAGGAGCGGAAGTCCGTGGTCATTCTAATGTCGGGGGGAAGGTCGTTCCAGAGGGCTGGGCCTGCCACAGAGAGAGCCCTTCCCCTGGGCGTCGACCGCTGACAAAGTCTAGTGGACGGCACCCGGAGAAGTCCCTCTCTGTGGGAGCGAATCGGCCGTGAGAATGTATGAGGCAGGATCCGATCCCGCAGATAGCTAGGTCCCGAGCCATGGAGCGCTTTAAAAATGATGACTAATACCTTGAAGCGCACCCGGAAGACGACAGGCAGCCAGTGCAGCTCGCGCAAGAGCAGTGTTATGTGGGTAAACCTAGAG
Source organism: Rhabdophis nuchalis (assembly GCA_039707465.1). Lineage (NCBI taxonomy): Eukaryota > Metazoa > Chordata > Lepidosauria > Squamata > Natricidae > Rhabdophis > Rhabdophis nuchalis. The sequence continues at coordinate 22,215,694 of CM077644.1, read as the reverse complement.
GTTCCCAGAATTGCCCGTGCGGCTGCGTTCTGGACCATCTGAAGTCTCCAGGTGCACCTCAAGGGGAGCCCCATGTAGAGAGAGTTACAATAGTCCAGTCGGGGTGTCACAAGAGCATGAGTGACTGTGCGAAGGGCGTCCCGATCCAATAGGGAGCGCAACTGGCGAACCAGGCGAACCTGGTAAAACGCCCTCCTAGCCACGGCTGTCACTTGATCTTCCATGGACAGCCGGGCATCTAGGAGGACACCCAAGTTGCGCGCCCCATCCACAGGGGCAAGATGTTCGCCCCCCTATGGCCAGCGATGGAGTCAGCTGGTTGAATCGGGCAGCCGGAAACCACAGCCACTCGGTCTTGGTCGGGTTGAGTCTGAGTCCATTACTTCCCATCCAGATCCGTACGGCTTCCAGGCACTGGCACATCACCGCTACGGCATCGTTGGGGTGGTTTGGGGTAGATATATACAGCTGAGTGTCATCAGCGTAGAGAGGGTACTCTACCCCAAAACCACGGATGATCTCACCAGCGGCTTCATATATGTGTTGAACAGGAGAGGCGAGAGGACCGACCCCTGAGGCACCCCACATGTGAGGGGTCTCGAGGTCGACCTCTGCTCTCCTGCCAACACAAATTGCGATCGGCCAGAGAGATAGGAGGAGAACCACCGTAAAACGGTGCCTCCCAACCCCAACCCCCCCAGCCGATGCAATAGGATACCATGGTCGATGGTATCAAAAGCCGCCGAGAGGTCTAATAGGACCAGGATGGAGGAACAACTCCCATCTCTGGCCCTCCAGAGATCATCGACCAACGCGACCAATGCCGTCTCGGTGCTATGCCCGGGCCGAAAGCCAGACTGGCGCGGATCTAGATACTCAACTTCCTCCAGGTGACGGGGAAACTGTTGTGCCACCACACTCTCAACAACCTTCGCCAAAATAGGAAGGTTGGAGACTGGACGATAGTTGGTTAATAAAGCTGGATCCAAAGAGGGCTTCTTGAGGAGGGGCCTCACCATAGCTTCTTTTAGGGAAGCAGGCAAGGAACCCTCACTCAAGGATGCGTTGACAACCTCTTGGAGCCAGCCTCGTGTCACCTCCCAGGATGCCAGTACAAGCCAGGAGGGACACGGGTCCAATAAACATGTGGTGGCTCGCAGTCGCCCACGTAACCTGTCCATATCTTCGGAAGTAACGGAGTCAAACTCCTCCCAAACAAGATCTGTCTCGTGGCATCTCACTGGGCCATCAATGGGGGCTAACTCGTTCTGTATCTGAGCGATTTTCTCCTGCAGAAAAATCACAAATTCCTCTGCTCTACCCTGTAGCGGGGCTTCCCGCACCCTCTGTTGAAGGAGGGAGTGGGTCACCCTAAACAGGGCGGCAGGGCGGTTTTCTGCGGATACTATGAGAGTGGCACAGTGATGACTTTTGGCCACTCTCAGCGCCACAATGTAAGTCTGTAAATGGGCTCTTACCTGTGTTCGGTCAGATTCAGAACGGGTAGACCTCCATCTTCTCTCTAGGCATCTCTTGCGGCGTTTCATCACCCTCAGCTCCTCGGTAAACCAGGGAGCCAGGGTGGCTCGCCGCCGCAAGAGAGGCCACAAGGGCGCGACCCGATCCAAGGCTCCCGCGGTTGCAGTATTCCATGCGACCACGAGGTCCTCGATCGGGGCGCGGGTCAGGGGTACAGGAAGTGGCCCAAGCGCCGTCTGAAACCCATCAGGGTCCATCAGGCGCCTGGGGCGGAACCAAATTGGTGACCCAGGTTCCGCCTCCCCGCAGAGGGGGGCAGTGGTTGGAAAGTCGAGCCGGAGAAGTGAATGGTCTGACCATGACAAGGGCGTGATGTCTATATCCCCTATACCCAGATCACTCTTCCACTGGCCAGAGACAAAGATGAGATCCGGTGTATGTCCACCCTCGTGGGTGGGGCCTAAAATTAGGTCCATGGCCGTCATGGAAGCCATGAACTCCCGAGCTACCTCGGATGATTCGCCCACCGATGGCAGATTAAAGTCCCCCATGACTAAAAGTCTGGGGGTCTCAACTGCCACCGTAGCGATCACCTCCAGGAGCTCGGGCAGGGCTGCTGCTACATAGCGGGGAGCCAGGTATACAACCAGCACGCCCAACTGCCTCCCTATGCCCCACTTCACGCAGAGGGACTCACAACCGGTAGTCTGTGGCACAGTGGTCTCTCTCGGCTCAAGACTTTCCTTTACAATAACCGCTACCCCACCACCCCTGCCAAGGGCCCGAGGCTGATGAAAAGCGCGGTAGCCTGGTAGGCATATTTCAACGAGGGGAAGTCCACCCTCGTGGCCCAACCAGGTCTCCGCTATTCCTTCCAGGTCCGGCCCCTCCTCTGAGACAAGGTCATAAACGAGGGGGGCTTTGTTGACCATGGACCTGGCATTACAAAACATCAGCCGCAGGCCCTGGCTCTGTACTTCCTGACCACCTAGCAAACGGGGGTTGAGGCACTTCACCGTTTGCAACCAACGGTTCTGTGCCCTCAACCGGGAGGATGGAAATTGTCTCCCCTCGGACCTGCCTCTCCCCACGACCTTCTGGATGGAAATGCCCTCTGACAGGACGACTCGTATTTCCCCCCTACTAACGTCTCCTTCCGCTACCCTCCGTCGTCTGCCGGCCTGGCCCTCTCTTTCCATCTCTATCTCTATCTGTCTATACCCTCCCCCCTCCATGGTACCCCCTAAAATGGACAATAACCTAGAAACTAAAAAAACCCTGAGACCACGCTTCTTCCACCTCTCCGGATTAATAAATCCCTCATCAAGGCGGGCCCTCGTTAGAGTGGAGGGCCAAACCTGCGAGAGCGGGGACTCTCGCAGTCGCAACAGGTCAGCTGTCGAGTACATGGTATAATTAATAATATGATTAAATAATTAATTAATAATTGATATAATAATAAATAGTATAAATAGATAGTAAAATTTAAAATTTAAATAGGTCGCAGTGCATAATTTAAAAAGGCATAATGGCAGCTAAAATGTACAGGATGTTAAATACAAAAATTCATAGTTAAATTTCAGGAGTGCATAGTATAGGAATAAATAGTAATAAAAGGCTCAGAGGTCTTGGAATAATGTTATATTCCTCGAGAGTTCTAAAATAGTTCTCAGCAGTTCTTATAGTTCTAAGGCCAGGGGAATGGAGAGTTAATGATGGTAAATGGACCATGGGGTGATGTCTAAGATACAGGCCTCAGCTGCTAGGTCTTCCAGTTCCAGTTCCCTCATGGTCCCCCGGCTTCGTCCCGGCAGCCAGGCCTCCATGCCAGGCCTCCATGCCGCCCGTCGTTCACCCCCACTGCTCACCACTCATTTCTCCGGCTCTCTCACAGCCTTCCGGCCCTCTCACGGCCTCTGAATGGCGCTCAGTGAGCAGCGTCCATCGTCCGGCTCGACTGCCAGGTGGCCAGGCCTCCATGCCGCCCTGCCGCTCGCCCCCCGCCGCTCACCACTCGGTCGTTCCGGCTCTCTCTCACAGGCTCTCTCACAGCCTCGGTCATTCCGGCTCTCTCACAGCCTCTCTCACAGCCTCTCTCATAGCCGCCGACTCGTTCTTCCTTCTTGGCTCTCTCACAGCCTCCAGCCTCCAGCTCTCTCACAGCCTCCAGCCTCCAGCCATTTCATGGCCTCCGGGTGGCGCTCAGCGGAAAGCGCCCGGCGTCCGGCTCGGCGCCCGGCCCGGCGTTTCGTCAGCCGGCCTCCTCCTGCCTCCTGCCTCCGACCTCTTTGCTCGAGCCTCCGACCACCCTGGGAGACCCGCCTGGTCTCAAACCGCTGCCAGGGTGGTCTACTCACTGGGTCCGGCCCCTTAGGTGGTCTCACGGGCCAGACTTGCTCATTTTAGCTGACCATCGAGCCTCCGCGACCAGCACGGGACTCAAGAGCCGACCGCCATCTCGCGCATCAAAAAAGATGTTGAGACTCCAGAAAGAGTGCAAAGAAGAGCAACTAAGGAGAAATATCTTGACAGAACAATTTATCAATGTAACAACTTACCTCCAGAAGTTGTGAATACTCCAACACTGGACATTTTTAAGAAGACGTTGGACATCCATTTGTCTGAAGTGGTGTAGGGTTTCCTGCCTAAGCAGGGGGTTGAACTAGAAGTCCTTCAGGTTCCCTTCTAACTCTGTTATTCTAAAAAAAATGGATCAATGACATCAGCAAGTATTGTGGGCCCAATTGGTAAAGGAAAGCTTAGGACCATATTGGTTGGAAACATGTGCAAGAGGCCTTCACCTTGCAGTGGATAGACAATGGATAAGATGATGATGATGATACCTTGTTCAAAAAAAGGCAGAAAAGTACATTTTTAAATTACAATTTGAAAACCCTGTTAGAAAAAGAAAATATTATTATCCTTGGATTTCAGCTCTGCTGTTTTTTCTGGGCCACCTTGTTACCTTAGCATTCAGAAATGGAAATACAGAGTGATGCGTTCATTGTACAGCAGGTTTTTTTAACCTTCTATTGTTTGATCATCCTGATGAACAGATCCATGGTTCACTGAATTAAGCCAATCACTTGATTTTGCATAACACAGGTAAACCAATGAGTTACCCACACAGGTGAGCCTTCTACAAACCAGTCAACTACACTCTGCCATGTGTTGTGTGCGAATCCAGCCTGCAATTAATGTTAGCCTCAATCATCTAACCAGTACAGGAGCTTCACAGTTTATTTGTCAGAAAATCAGTCTGGCAGTTTTTCCTCCCACACTTTGTTTCTTTTTTTAAAGAACAAACTGTCCCTTTCTGCCACCCGACAATCTTGTTCGTTTCTCTTTGGATTATAAAAAACGCTTAGATGAAAATGTTCAGCGAAGGCCTTAAAAGTCCTCCGGCTTCTCCAATTTCTTGTTGATACAACTGTATCTTTGTGAAATGTATTTATTTATATTAAGCATAAAATGGCAAACTGTTTACCAAGGAAAGATTGAAGTCAAAAAGCCACAGAGCAGTAATTTATCACGAGGCTTTGGTTCAGTGGCCCAGAACATAATATCAAAGAAGACAGCTAGAAGTCTGGTTTTGTTGAGTTGGCTACAGTTACCTCAGAATGTGACAAAGCTGAAGTAGAGGACATAAAAATGGCCGGGCAGTTTTCTCATCTTCTCAGAATTTGCATTATCCTCTTTATGAACCGAAGTGAACAAAGGCTATCTTGACCTCCTTAAAAGATAGTCTCATGATTCATCATTATCATCAGCTGCATGCTGAGCTGAGTAGGGAACTGAAATTCAACAAACATAAAAGCAAGGAATAATTTTAAAATAAGTACCACTCAGGCCATTGCTCTTGATGAAAGCAATTGACCTATAGATTTAATTCACCCCTTGAAAGAACTGCCACAACTTTGCTTAGTTTGGGCTGGGCTGAGTGGTACTCTTTATTTGCTTCTCTTTTGAATTTAAAGGCTGTTTTCATGCTCCACCAAACTTGGTCTGAACCAACACACAATAAGAAAACAACACACAGAAACACACACTCAGCTCATCACCATAAAAAGAAATAAATTCAGTATCCATCTCTGAACAGGGACTTCAGTGAAGAACAGAAAAGTCTAGCAGAAATGTATTTTTCTCCAGCCAATTTTTTATCCTTGGAGGGAAGAATATTAACAACAATGACAAAAACTCAATCAAACCAAAAAGATCTTCAGGCACTCAATAAACTAATCTTCTTTAGAAAGATATCCTGGAAAGTCAATGGTAGGAGAAAAAACAACCCCATCCTATATGTGGAAAAAAATGCATCTTGGCAAGATGGCTTAAATCAAAGAATGCTAATACATTGGATGAAGAAAAACAAGTACTTGTATATATTGGAAAATTGTTTAAATTAAAGATGAGTAAATTGTTGGCGGTCTGAGGTCCACATTTAAGGTAGCACAGTAATGATAATGCTGCTTGCTTGCTTCCTTCCCCCTACAGATAGTCTTCAATATAATAGTCTTCAATAGTCTTATAATCATTTATTTAGTGACTGTTTGAAGTTACAGTGGCGCCGACTTACAACTGTTCCTTGCACTTACGACTATAACAGCATCATCACAGATATATGATAAAAATTTGGACACTTAGCAACAAGCATCCATTTATAATGGTTGCAGCATCCTGGAGTCATGTAATCACCATTTGTGACTTTCCCAGAAAGTTTCCAGCAAGCAAAGTCAATGAGAGAAGCCAAATGTCAACTCACATAGGCAACCCTGGCCTGCTCTTGAGTTGCCATAGGCAAGGGGGATGGGGAACTGACAACGCAGCATGGCAGCCACAAA